>JAUAMA010000003.1:56497288-57097288 GCA_030819835.1 Acmispon strigosus | reverse complement strand
TAAGCTCCCGTAGACAAAAAATTCAAACAGATAATTTGTAATTTTGTATAGCCCTGTAATGAGAATGCCAATATCTTGTTGCAAAAACAAAAGGCTCTATGTGGAGAACGTTCTCAACAGACGGGGTTGGGTTTCCTTTTCAAATATGGTCTCGGAGAAAAAAGTGCCCAAATGTAAGGTATGGTCCAAATTATTTGACCAAATGAAAAAGGTCTTCTCCCAATTTAGCCATCAGTATGCTTCCTTCATACTCACAAGTTTTAACCAGTTACTATTGGATAACATAGTTCATATTATTAGAAAGAACTTATATGTATAGCTTGAAGTATGAATTAAATCAGAATGAGTTATTAATATTTACCAGATAATTGATGAGTTTAGCTATTGATTAAATATTTGATAGTTTGCCATTACAATTAATTTATTGAATGTATTAATAATTTATATGAGATATTGCATATTAAGAAAATTATCATGTTAACTTCATTTAAAAATGTTAATTACTTAATTATCACCTCAATCATAACATGATGCAGAAGTTTAAACCAGCAATTTGGTGCAGACTTAATCAAGCGACCATGTAAATTCGGGCTGAAAATGTTGCCTGTGTTCAGACCTAGCCTATTCAGGGAGAATAATGGATTAGTAAATTGGTCAGTCAGTTACCTTGAAAATACTAGATAGCCATATTCCCACCCCACCCAAGTCCTCATGCAAAGAGGTCTTAATAGCAAAACAAAATTGAGCTACAAATCTCTCTACAAAAAAACTTTCTTTCTCATGATACTAGAATCCAAATATCAAATACTACAACTTTTATCAATACAATAAACAAAAAAAACTGATGAAAGAATTAGGTCACAATTTAACAATTACATCAACTGTGTGGTAAGCAAGCATAAATGAGTTAATGTAAAAGGCCAGTAGACATATCTTCTTACAAATGTGACGTATTAGTAGAGCTTTCTGTTGGTGTAGGCAGTAGATGAGAAAAAAATGGAGAGGCTCTCTTCTCCATATAGATACAAGGTTTGCTACTATGTTTATTTCATCCCTTTTCCTTCATCTTCATTCAAAATCCGATTCCGGAAATCACTAACCATGAGGGGCAATCCTTCTCGCAACGGGACTTTTGGCTCCCAGTTCAGCAGTTCCTTTGCTTTGCTAATATCTGGCTTCCTCATATGTGGATCATCAGCAGTATTTGGTTTGTATTCTATGGTAGCACTTGAATCAATTGTTTCTTTGACAACCTACATGTTTATGAAAAATGACAATAACAGAATGTTCATAAAGCAGTAACTTAGATCTCAGTCCACCCTCGAAAAGTGTGCCCTTACTGTGAAAGGCACAACTGAGATACTACATGTTAGGCCATTATGGAATTAATAAAATTAATGTCATAGCATGGTCTGACAGGAACCTTATAATTTAAAGACGAAACAGTAAACTGAAAAAACGGAAGAAATGAAACTGAGACTGCAAAAGAAGACAAGGCACCTGAGCAAGTTCTAACATGGTGAACTCTCCTGGGTTACCCAGGTTAAAAGGTCCCACATGTTCACCATCCATCAAAGCCACAAGCCCATTAACCTGTGAATTGGAAAAGAAATTTAGTTCACCTTTACATAATTATAATGCTGCACATGTTCTTTGCCAAAAAGTAGATATCAAAAATAAATAACACTTAGATTTGATCTCATCCAACTCGAAATCTTTTCAGTCTAAATCATAGTAGTAGAAAACTAACTTCATACAATAGCTTAGTTGATTTAATCGGAATGATCAATAATTTTATTTAATCTTCCAATTCAGCTGTTTCTCATTGCTTGATGTATTCTCTCAGTTACTCTCAAAGTCCACTTCGATTTGAATGATGTTAAGGATTTATGTCAAGAAAAAATTCTGATAAGATCAGGTTGCAAAAGCTAGTTGAGGGTTTTGGAAAACATGCAGTAATATCTTTTAAGCTACAATGTTCTACTACCCTCCACCCCAAAACTCAAGTATCTTGCTCAATATTTAGACCATGATTCAGATTTCATAGTGATTCTGCCAACATTAACTTTTGTCCATTGATGAAATTCAGATGATATCTCCAAGTCCAGATGAGGATTAGCAAAATATGTTGTATACCATTCATAACAACAGCACAAAGAGAAAGGATACTGTGAGATGTAAAGTTTCAAAAAAAAAAAACATGTTTGCTATGTACCAAATCAGAAACATATTGGAAACTTCTTGTTTGCTTCCCATCACCGTATACAGTCAATGGTTGTTTGCGAATGGCCTGCAAACATGGGGAAAAAAATGGTATAAGACAAAAGCCTCTCCCACAGCAAAAAAGAAAAAGAGAGAGGGAGAAAGAGAGAGAGAACCTGTGCAACAAAGTTGCTAACAACACGGCCATCATCTAAACACATGCGGGGTCCATATGTGTTGAAAATTCGAGCAATACGAACCTATAACAGCAAACTAGATCAGTCTCAATAGCAACATGTAATTTGAGGAACTTATTATAAGTAGTCTAAAACTTCACTCATGTTGGATTAAATATTACTTTTTATCTGTATGCAGAATATTTTATGCATTTAACCATGCATAAATTTGAAAGACTTTCAAATCCAACATATATAATACGTAATAAATCTTAACGATTTCACTAAGGATTATGCAATACCAGTAATCGATAAGCTACAATAGATTATTTATTCTTGGTACACCAAAAAATATTTACCCAATTCTATTTTTATCTTAACCCACACTTGCTTTTATAGCTATCCTTGGGGAAGCTGTCTAGGAAATTGAACAAATCCTAAGCATACAATCAGGGTAGTCGATCGTGCGCGATCGCAGCGCTATAGCGCCATCGCATCACGTCGCGGACCCCTCCCGCGACGGAATCGCGCCCACTATTAGCGGGAAATCGCGGCCAAGTCGCAGTTTTCCTTGTATGGGATTTCAGTTCTGGGGGTAATCCGCGACAAGCCGCGATCCGCGATTGACTACCTTGCATACAATGAATTCATCTTTGTGCTGGTTTTGTTATAAAACATAAAATGATATCATAACTAACATCACATGACTCAGAACATACAGGTTTTCTTTGTTGAATAATGAGAAGTAATACAAAATCCTCATTTTCACTTAATTTGAATTCCAACATCAACAAAGTGAAATATTTAACAACTGACTCATTTCCTATAGGAAAGAGTATTTTTCCTCTTCAATGGAAATTGTTATGGATGTTACTTCCATCATGATATAAAGTTGTAGATGTCTGATTTTCCCAATTAGTAAGTTCTAAGCAAAGGGAAAAAAAAAATCAATTTAGTCATTTATACTAGGAACTTGACTAATAATTTATCAAAACAATTTTTCTGACTCTCCACAATCTTCATTTCTCTACTAACGATCCACATATTTGGTTAAGTCACCATGTGTGAATGAGTTAAGCACAGGATTTCTTTGCAAACATTCAGACAGTCAAATCTTCTCCCTACATAATCTTTTGGGTTCAGCCACTTATAAATGTGCTTGTGCACGTTTTAGACTCCCTGACAAGAAATGGTTAGATCACTCGCTGACTGCCATAGATACATTGGCACGTGTCCAGTAATTCCCAAGGGTAGACCAAGTTGACAAGCTCAAAAATTACATTATGCTTCAATGTCCAGGCGGAATGAATATCCCACAAGACTAACAATAATAAGTTGGCATGTAAATACTAATTCGTACAATGACGTGGTATGATGCATCCATGATTTTGAGTTAAAACAACGCATAGAAAGCATCAATGCATAAAATAACTAAGTATCAAAATAGTGAAGTGTAACTAACATCACACAAAAACATTTTATCCAACAACTAGAAATACAAGACATTAAGGTAAACAACCAAAACTTGCACCGATCAATTAACACATATAGAAGTTTAAGATCCCCCACCTCAACTCCGGCGCCTCGATGATAATCCATAGCCAAGGTTTCAGCAGTGCGCTTCCCTTCATCGTAACAGCTCCTCTCACCTAAAATTTCAATCGAACCATAATTTCAGCACAGCAAACCAACAATTCAATACTATCAAACAAATTTTCAGTGATGATGAGAGTACTAATTTGTTCATCAGCTAACTCACCCACCTATTGGATTGACATTCCCCCAGTAGGTCTCTTTCTGTGGATGCTCCAAGGGATCACCATAAACCTCACTAGTACTAGTCAGCAGAAACCTCGCCCCAATCCTCTTTGCAAGGCCCAACATATTAAGAGTACCCATCACATTCGTCTTGTGAATCAATCACGCACAACACAGTTAAGGAATCTCAAAAAACCAAAATTGATCAATTTTGTGTTTGGTATCACAATTTGCACAGGATCCAAAATGTGTGTTGATTATAACTTCTAACCAAAAGTGATTCTAGAGCATTTCACGGTGCAAACAAACATGCTAGGAAAGAAAAATGAGTGTTGAAGGATATGATGGTCTTGACGGGGTTGTACTTGTAGTGCACCGGCGAAGCAGGGCACGCAAGGTGATAGATCTGATCCACCTCCAACAGAATCGGCTCCACCACATCGTGACGAATGAGCTCGAACCTCGGGTTCCCAAACAGGTGCACGAGGTTGTCCTTCCTCCCGGTGAAGAAGTTATCGATCACGATCACGTCATTCCCTCTCGCGATCAGCTTGTCGACCAGGTGGCTCCCGACGAACCCGGCGCCGCCGGTGACGACCACACGCAACCTCCTTCCGCCGATCCCGGCGGGTATGCGACCCACCCTCTCCGGGGCCGTCTCGAAGCGGTTGAGGCCGCCGACGCCGACGCCATGGAGGAAGGTGCGCGGGGCCTCGTGCGGGCCGATTCGGGAGAGCGTGGGCTGGATGATGAAGAAGGTGGAGCCAATGAGGATCCCGACGAGGATGAAGAGGAGGCGCTGCTCGCGGAGGAGGTAGTTGATGGATCTGGGGAGGGATCTGGTGTGCTTCATGGATTTGGGGGAGTACGGTGGGGTTTCGCTACCCATCTCTTCTTCCCTCTTGTGATTCAAGCTTGATTGCTTGTGTAACAGCTTCATTCTTTCGTGCGTTCACTCTCTAAAGTCTATATCAACGTCGCAATTAATGCAATGAGGTTAAAATAAAATAAAAATAAAAACGCGCTTACAAACAAAAGGTTCAGTAAGATCTTCTTTTACAGCGTGCTAGTGTAGAATGCAAGACACGCCCTTCTTTGGCCACAGAAAGCGTAAAATTGAAGGGATTCACCAATTCTATGCGGGTGTTAGATACCATTATTTTTGTAGGTATGAATATGCACATGTGCTAAGGTAAGGTGGTGGGTTTTGGATTTCATAATCTCGAAATATAAATTATTTATTTCAGGAATAGAAAATTCAAAGGGTGAATAAAATTATGTATACCGGGTTCTATTTTTCGGAATGATATTGAATCCATATTGATAATTTTTCAGAAAATTGTAAACCCAAATTTTTTTATACAAATCGGATTTTAAAATTAGGAAAGTTTACTTCCGGTTTTTAAATCTAAGAGTGAAAAAAAATATTCTAGATTTTTAAATCTCGATACGTAATTAAAAAGAAAAAGTATTTTTAGAATTTTAAAAATATGGGTAGAGTGTGAAATCTTATGGTTAGGGTGGCAAATCTAATTCAACCACCTCCACGGAGGCTATGTTTTTCAACGTAAAGTGACTATATTTTCTTTTTCTTTTTTATTTCATGGATTAAGGTATCATATTTTTTTTTGAATAATTAAAATAGCAAATGGAAGCATTTTCAAGGTTTTAAATTGAGATCCGGATTCATTAAATACACTTGATGGAAGGACAATTATGGTCACGTAAACTTCTGAAATCATGAAATTGTGAATCAAACTTTGCTTATTTTACAAGGACCAAAATCTAATTTTAAAAAAAAACCAAAATCTTAATTAATCCTAATTCATGTCTTAAAAATTTAAATGGCCACCTTAGTATACAACATTACTCACTCAAACTAAGAATAAGTAGCGAAGAAAATATAATTATTAGCGAAAAGATTTTATTTTTTTTTGTCGTGGGATTTCGTGGATCCATGCCTTCATGACCGTTTCAAAAATGTCACATGTAATATATGATATTTTCACATGCTATTTTTTAATATAAACTAAAATGATTTTTAAAATGGATGAATTTTTTTTTAGATCTAATTAGTTTAACCATGGATCAAATTGAGTTAAAAAAAACTTATGAAATTGAAAGCAAACATTGTTGCTTCATCTTCGACTCTCTTTCACTGTTGCTTCATCTTCACCAGAGCAAATGAAGTGAAATGATTCGTGTTCCTTTGAATCGACCCGGTGGTGTTGTCAATTGTTGGAGGTTCGTCTTCGATCTTGCTGAAGAATCTGACACTGTTTCATCTTTTTTGCTTCATCTTCAACCTAGGTCTCTCTTTTACTGTTGCTTCATCTTCCCTATAGCAAAGGAAGCGAAATGATTCGTGTTCCTTTCTATCGACCTGGTGGTGCTGTCAATTATTGGAGGTTCGTTTTTTATCTTGCTGAAGAATCCGACATTGATAATTTGTTGGCTAGGGTTTAGAGCATCAAAAGAGGGGGTAATGACTGGTTAATTTTGGGTTTTAATATGAATATGTGAATGTTTAAGTTTTTTGTTTGTCTTGTCCATTTAGTTTTTATTGTTGTTAAGATGATTGTAAATAGACATGTTTTTATTGTTGTTAGGGTTGTGAATATGTCTTTTGCAATGGAAGATGTTGAAGATTGTGTTAATTTTTCTTAGGATGGAGGGATCAGTGATTGTGACAATAACTCAAATAATGATGTGGGGGATGAAGGAAATGATGTGAGTACTAATAATGGGTCAAATGGTTGCAAATTTATAGGTGATCTGACAGTTGATGATATATGGACATGGAATTTTGTTATGAGAATCAAGCTTTCCAATTTTACAAGCAGTATGCCCAGATCAAAGGATTTAGGGTGAGGAAAGATGATGTGCGTAAAGATTTAAAGGGTAAGATTAAATTGTGTGAAATAAGGAGGGTCAGAGAGATGAGAAGCACAAGAATAAGATTAGTCGAGTAAAAGAGGAAAAGCCTATAACCCGAGTCTCCTGCCAAGCCAAAATTCGTTTCCGTTTTGATGGAAAGTCGTGTATGTGGAAAGTGGCTTTCTTTGAACCTGAGCACAATCATGAATTGACACCAACACAATAGGTTCATTTGATACCTTCTTTTAGGGGGTTGACTGATGGGACAAGGCTCAAGTTGACAGCATGAAGGTATATGGTGTTAGGAGTTGTAATGCAACGAGTTTGTAGATGGGTCAAAAAGGTGGTCATCTTTCTGCTGGTTTCACGAAAATGGACGTAAGTAATTATATTGATAAGAAGAAAAGGTTAATTACTAGTTTCGAAGATGCAGCTGGTGCATTGAGTTATTTATAGAGGAAGGGGGAGAAGGATCCCATGTTTTTCTTCAAATTCACGAGAACAAGTGATGATAAGCTTGAACACTTGTTTTGGTCCGACGGAACAAGTTGCCTTGATTACCAAGCATTTGGAGATTTTGTTGCCTTTCAAAACACTTACAAAAAGAACAAGTACAACAAACTGGTGGTTATCTTCTCTAGTTATAATCATCACAAGCAGACTACAATATTTGCATGTGCATTGGTTTCTGATGAGAGTATTGAGACTTACCAGTGGGTTTTGTGTACCTTATCTGAAGTAATGTTTGGAAAGCAACCTAAAGATTTTGTTACATATGGAGATAAATCTATGCGTGAAGCAATAAAAGTTGTTTTTTCCTAATTCTACTCATAGCCTCTTTGCATGGCACATACAGCAAAATGCTCTTAAGAAGGTAAAGATTCTTGAATTCTTGAAGAGTTTAAGATTCTAATTTATGGGAACTTCAGTCCTGAATGGTTTGAAAGAAAATGGTTGAGAGTGATAGAAAAACATGGTATTTAAGAGCACAAGTGGATTAAAAAGACTTACGGTATGAAGGAGATGTGGGCAACTGCATATATGCGAGAGAAATTTTTATTATTATTATTATTATTATTATTATTATTATTGATGTTAATGTTGGTAACTTTCTGGTCTCGAGGGACCACACTGAATGCAGGGTTACAATGTGTGCTCATTAATGTAACTTACTAAACTAGATGCAAGATAAGCTTTTAGTTCACGCAATTATATATACACACAAAGTGATTTAATAGGCCTAGAACTAGAAGAACCTAGGGATAGATAATCCTGATTTCTATAACAGCTTAGCTTCTAATCTGCGCAAGCTGTTTGATCTGCTGGCCTCGCAACAGATTGCCATCCAGTGTAGTGATGAAGAACCTGTTTTAGATCATCTTTAGGAGGTTCCACTGTCCATGTGGGATAGTATTCACTGGGGTGAAACATGTTACACTCAACATTCTCAGTTATTAACCCTGGTTTAGCACCATTTAGAAACAAGTCTCCTTCAGACCTTATATAACCAGTTGCTTCTGCTTCCTTATCTGCTGCCTGCAGTGATGTCAACAATTTTCTTATAGTATTTCATTAGACATGGTAACTTGCTAAACAATCAAACACTTTGGTTTAGCATTAAAAGTTGCAGAGAGCATGTCCTCTGAATCAAGCGTTAACTTGATACTCTACTTTCTCGTAACTGTGTTTTAGTTAGCCAATCAGCACAAGTATTTTCTATCCCTTAGAAGGTTAACAAAACAGTAAGCAACCAAATACCAGAATCACCCTCAACAAGAGACAGCTAGTAAGGTATCCATTTCATGGAAAAAGTAAAAAAATTTCCTTCTATGTCAGATGTGAAAGAAACATGTTCAGCTCAAACTTATTTTTCAACTCTGCCAATGAATGTTAGTATTTGGGAAAATGTTGACTTTGCTGAAGTTATAACAAAACAAAACTGTTTTTATTATGTAAATGCTAATGAACAATGGCCCTGTAGATTAACCACAGGTGCAAGAGTGAAAATCTGTTGGAGCAAAGCTAACAAGGAATTATGGAATTTGGTATGGCGTATGGCTAAGAATTAAACGATGGGATTGCATATGAAATAACTACCGAAGCAGCTTCAGACAAGAATATCAAATATACCGAGGAGTGAAACTATCACCAATAAATAAAGCATTTTCTAAAAATGATTTTGACTCTAAAGAACTAGGGGCTTCTACGTACTAACAATAAAGCAGGTAATGAAGAGATAAGATCCATATAATTATGTAAGAAAATATAGAAAAGAAAAGAAATGAGGCGACTATTGAAAGACAAACAAATCAATAACTACTGTTATTGTTGTACTAATCACCGAATGCATGTCAGAGAAAAAATATTAGCACAACAGAAAAACAAAACTTCATCACCATTTTCGCAAGATCCTTTCAAATGATGCTGAGGATGTGTTTCCAATTCAAGCTAAAAGACTACTTGCCACAAAACATAAGAACAAGACAAACCTTTTCATGAAGATACTTAAATGCCACCTTCTTCTGGCCTGCTTCATAGATATTATGTTGAGAGAATATCTGGTATAAAGGTATAATGGGAATTAATAATTTTGTACACATTCAGAATAGTTGTTTTGAAATTCCTGATAACAATTCCAATCAATAAACACATAACCACTCACCTGGGATTCCACACTGGCACAAACAGCATATATGCCCCAGTCTCGGGTGTAATTATTGTACAGATGTACTTTCGCATATCTAACACGAGGGTGCCTTTGTCGAGTCCCATTAAAGAAACAATGGTGTATGGTGACCCTCATGCATCTGTCACCAACATGAGAGGCATCTGCTCCGATGAGTATTGTTTTGTCGTGCCGCGAAAAGTGACACCTGAAAATGATGAATAGCATGTTTAAATCAGCTTCTCTTTCTATCAGATTCAATTCTATGCACAGAAGTTACATGCTTTAAATTACACAAAGCATTCCCAAGTATGTGAGAAGACATAATTATAAAAGGGTCTCCAAATTAAAGAGAAACTAAGCAGGCACACAAACAATTCATCACCCTCTCACCTTGATATAGTTATATCTGTGCTTTCTCTTGTGATATCTATGAGCCCATCTTCAAAATCACTGAGAGTGCAGCGGTCAATCCAAATGTGCTGTGACTTAGGCTTGATCTGAATTCCATCAATATCAGGCCCTCTTCCTCCTTCTAACTCCAAATTGCAAATTATCACATGCTGGCACTCCTTCAGCCTCAAACCTTTTCCAGTGAGCTTAATCCTCTTGCCCCTCCCATCAATGGTCTTGTATGAAGACACGCTCAAGTACGACGAAAGATGAATAGTGCCCGAAACCTCAAACACAATCCACAAAGGTTCTTTTCGGCGACACCCGTCACGTAGTGATCCAGGTCCATCATCTGCATGCAATCAAAAGAATCCAACCGATGAATGTTACACACCTAATCTGTAATCTTCTACATATACATCCCTGTCTCTCAAAATGAGAACCAAGTGAGGATAAACAATCTCACAAGGGTTAAAATAGCTCATACAGTTAGACACTCAAGTTCCTTTTCCTTTCCCTCTGTCTTGAGCTCAACATTGCAATAAACCATCAAACTTAAATAAGCGTGGTTATGAATTAAGTGCTTTGAACACAATTGCAGCTGCAACATCAAAGATTCTTTTTAGGTTTCCCAAGGTATTCCACCGCCGGCAGCCATGTGACTAAACCTCGAGGCTCAGAGATTATATTAAATGAATAAGTCTCTCTCAACAAATTTTTCTCCGTACACAGGAATCAAACCTCAAGTACATGCTTAACGAGCTCAGCTTTCTACCAACTGTGCTGACCTTGTTGGTCAAGGTCAAAGATCATGGCGAGATGGCAAAGGAAATTTAAAAAAAATCTCTAAATTCAAAGTAGGCTCTATAATGTTGGGGCTAATACAGTTAATTTGATGGGGCTATAGCGAGATTTTCCCCCCAAATTAGGCTCTATATATTATTAATTATTAATAATTACATTTCAATCCTAAATTGGAATAATAAGAATAAGAATAAGAATGCAATGAATTGGACCTGCGAGAGAGGTGACATGATAAAGGGCACCGTGAAGTCCACCGACGGCGAAGCGGCCGAAACCCTCGGCGTTGGCGGCGAGGGCGCGGAGAGTGGAGTCGACGGCGGCGTAAGGCAAAGAGAGCATGTTGTTGGATTTGGAAGTAGTAGGTTGGTTTTGGTTTGGAATGATCGGTGAGTGAGTGGTGCCATATTTATAGGGCGGAGGAACGGTGTTGTGAGGGACAGAATTAGCACCGTGTTTGCGATGGGCGTTACCCATTTATGGCTGCAACGCACCTACCTATACGTTTCAGTTCGAGCTGGTAGCTTAATTCGTTTCAGTAAGTTTGGTAAACTGAATTAAAACTGACAACAACCTTCTAAGTTTGATAACGAATCTCTTCCTCCTCTGTTACTGTAAAGTGTAAACCGACACTCTTTTTTTCTTTAGGTACAAAAAACCGACACTATCCAACTTAGATCCACATTATTGTTGTTGTTATTATTATTATTATTATTATTAAAACTTTTTTTTTTTGAAAACATTATTAAAACTTATTTGAATACTTGAGTTCAAAAATAAGGAACTCAAAATATTATCCAACCAATAAATGGTTTGATGTAAAAAAAAATCAAGAAATCGTTACATTATTAAAATTACTTTAACATTAATTATTAAACAATAACATCACTGAACGCGTAGATCAATTGGTAAGAGACTGTTCTCGGATTCGGTACATACATTTGCAGGAGAAGAAGAAGCAGTGGAGGTGAAAAGGAAGTCAAAGAAGGAGGAGACGCGACAGGACGACACTGGGAAAGGAGCAGGCACGACGAAGGCGGGTGTTTAGTGAATACACACTTTGTCTTCATGCTTCAGGCAATGTGTTTTTGTGGATTGGCTAGGGGTGACCTGGAATAAAGGTCGCCTAAGTAATCCACACGAATTGGGTTGGCGAGATTGTGCCGCGAAGAGTGCTCAGTGAAGACACACTTTACCTTCAAGTTTCATGCAAAGTGTCTTGTGGACTAGCCAAGGATGACCTAGTTAAAGGGTCGCCCATGTTACGTGCAAATTAGGGTGGCTCGTCCCTCTGGGTGACCAGTTCTCTTAGTTGCCTCTAGTGGATCGAGGTGGATGAAGGGTTTGCTGAAATGTTTGAGGTGACAAGTTGTGATTAGAGCCTTGAGACGCCCACATGAACACTGGGAAGTAGGGCAACCTCCTTGTCCAACGAGTAACCTTTGAGCGACCTCCTTATTAGGCAGGCAGTCTCTTACTTTTGCAGTAACCTATATATGCTTGAGTTGCTTTTGTTAAAGCCCAAATCTTGGGCCTTTCCTCCTATAAAATGAAAAAAAAAACCATTGTAATTAGGCATATTCACTTGATATACCTAAAAGCAGCTAGATTTAGATTCCTAATTCCAAAGGTGTTACAGTCTCTTCCAGCATTTACCAAACATGGGCATATTCATTCAATCTCCGTAATATAAATATTTTAGTATTATATCAACGGTAAAAACAATTATGCAAATCTACACCATTAGAAGCAGTTGCATTGAAGCCTTCGCCTATAATTTATAAAATTTTGTGAATAAAAATGTGAGATTCCTGTCTGCTTTCCCTAATTGAAACATGTTAGTTATCGCAAATTGTCATTACTATGTATGGATATTTTTAGTAAGTTTGTAACTTTTTCCTTTTGAATGAATTTATATAGGAGACAGGCACATGCATGCCCCCTTTCTCGACGATCGACGGAACTGACGTCTTGATTCTGTGTGCCGGTCACCGGACGATTGATGGCCACGACCCAAGATGTTAACAAAGTCATGACAAATGTGTCTAATTACTTTGTTTATTATCAAAATGTCATGACAGAAGCACCATAACAAAGTCATGACAATTTTGATTTTGAAAGAAATGTCGACGCCTAAATTGGAACATGTTAATTATTGCAAAAATGGTGTTTACTGTGTGTGGAAATTTTTAGTAATTTTTTAAGTTTTCCTTTTGAATGAATATCTTTGACACAGAATGGCCATCAGGCTATGGCCCAAGAGGTTAACAAAGTTATGACAAATGTGTCTAATTACACTATTTATTTTGCCCCTCATAACATCAACCCCTATCACTTATCAGAAAGTCATGACAATTGACAAATGTGCCTAAACACTTTATTGCACCGTTAATTGGAGGAAAAAAACAACGGATAGCATGCACTTTTGTAGGCGAAAACGCAGATTGATAGAAACTTATGTAAATTGTATGCCTGTGTATGTTAAATTAGGATAGACATTTGTGCTGATATTTGAAGGGATGGGGCCATGCAAAGTCATTTAGGAAAATAAATTTGAAATAACAAATTCAATCTGCATTTAAATGTGTCAGTTTTGATCCTTAACCATCTTTGGTAAAGTGAAGATTCTGGCTGAATTTCACAAGTGTAAAAACATCCAATTACAGGTACAAGTAACATATTGAATTTTTAAAGATTTCATTTAGATGACGTTTAGCCTATAGGTTCACAAATAGATCTGGTCGATTATGAAGTCGTGTTGTTGGCTGGAAAACTAACTATAACTCTCTAATCTAGCGATTACTTAAGGTAGTGACTTTGTTTCTCAATATGAATTCCTAAGATATTTTAAAAAGTTCTTAGTTGGCTGGAAAACCAACTATAACTCCCTAATCTAGCGATTACTTAAGTGACTTTGTTTCTCAATATGGATTCCTAAGATATTTTAAAAAGTTCTTAGTATCTCGCTATTGAATGATTTTGAAATATAACTTTGACTATAAACTAAGGTCTACTTTTAAGTAGAGCTGTCAATTTAGCCCTAACCCCAGAGCTAGCCCTGACCCATGTGGGCTAAGGCCAAAAAGCCCCACACAAAAAAGCCCACGGGGTCAAAAGCCTTGTGGGCTAGGGCTAGCCCATGGCCCTTATAATTTTGTCACAAATTTCGTCCCCGAGCTTGTGAAGAAAACCCATCACGACGTGCTTCTTCTATGTTACTACAAATTATTACAGCAAATATCAAAGATGGAAGGAACGAAACGACAAAGAGAAGAAGAAAAACAAGGCAACACGAAAACAATTTTTTTATAATTTTTTAATTGTTCATAGCCGTTAAATTGATTTACGCTTATGCTAAATTTAAACAATTCTCTTGCAATTTTAATAGCTGAACCTATAATTTGAAGTATGTATGACTTTTAGGATAAAAATAGTTGAATTGTATGGTCACCTTCGCAGAGTTTCTTCAATTTCATCGACCCCTCTTCTTCTGATTCTGGTTGATTTTATGGGGAAATGGCTCAACTTTTTCAGGAAAATGCGTGGAGAACGGAATAGGGGAGTGAGGGATTTGATGGAAAATAGGTTTTACCGAGAAGAAATTTAGGGGATTAGGTTTGAGAATTGGAAATTTGGGGTTTAGGTTTATTATTATTTTATTTCTATCAGAATTAACTTTTTAAATTAAAATTTAAAAAAACATTAAAAGTTAAAAGATGCAATGTGGGTTGGCCCTGTCCAGCCCACATCACTAGTGGGGCTAAATGGACTGGGGCTTTTTAACTCACATTTAAAAATGAGGCTGTGTAGGTTACGGCCAAGATAGTGGGGCTTGGGGTTGGCCTTGGGGCTTAGGGCCAAATTAATAGCTCTACTTCTAAGGAAAGTAGAGAGATGGAAAACTGTAAAGAAAATAAAGGCTGAAAGCTGTAAATCGACTGAAAGATAAATTGCAGAAAGCAATAAATAATCTAAATGACTGAAAAGTAAAGGGCTGAAAAGTATAAATAAAGATAAAATGCGGGAAATTTATAGATTTGATTGATTGATTGATTGTGTGTCATTGTACAAATGACCCTTTCTCTATTTATAGAGGAAAATCGGCTAACTACTTGGCAGTTGGGAAGAACTTATGACACCCCATGTTCTACGATCATTGCAAGTGCTTACAAAATCGTGGGGTATCTTCGTTCCCTCTCTCCTAGTTAGCCTAGAGGCTTTGTTTCAGTCGTTCCCCATTGCATCAGCTAGCTCGTAACCACTTTCTCCTACTTTCGCAAGAACGAGCCCACCAACCACTTTTGCACGTGAAAAACTTCTAGAAACCTGATAACTCATCCTACTTGAAGCCTAAGTTTATGCATCTTCCCTGAACCTTGTCCTCGTACTCTCAATTCCCTTTGACCAATCACTTGTGCTACCAATCGGCTAGATCCACTCGAATCGGCTATTTTTCTGTTCAACCATGCTATCCAGTCGACTCGAGTGGCCCTTGGGCTCTTCACTAGCCGTTACAGATTTTTAGGTGCCAACACATTGCCCCCCTGCATTCTCAATTTATTCGTTAGAGATGAATTAGAATGTAATAATGAGCGGCCCGACTTACGAGGCGAAACATTCTGGACTCGGAACCCTGCTTATTTGAATTTGAAAGTACTTCTCAGATCCCAATATCTTAGGCTTCTCGAGTAACCAACCACCTTGTTCGTTCTTCATAATTACCTCGCCATCATGTACCAATCTGCCATTCCATCCTCCATGGGTTCCTCGTCTTGGCGTATTGTCAGGGCTCTGGTGCTTCTTCGTCAGTTCACACGCTTGTCCCTTTCGACCACAGTAAAGGGCAATACCTCTTGAGGCCCCATACCCAAGACCCAAAAATGGCTTCCCTAACTGTGACCGGTTTTATCTCCCCCGATAGTCTCCAACCTCCCGTTACTTGCGATTGGTACAACCTTGCAAGTTTCCACAAAAACATTTAGAGGGTGGCCATCCCGAGGTTTCATTACTTGGCTAGATCGGGTGGAGCTCACCTATGGTTCGCTGTGGAAACAATGGGGAATCTTCGATATGATTCAAGTCTCAAGGAGTGACATCCCTTGCTGTTCCTTTCTCATATCGGGGCTTCTCGGCTACTGGTCGATGACCATCAATGGATTCCTTTTCCCAACAGGTGCACTATCCCCCACACTCCTGGATGTAGCAAACATATTGGGTCTTCCGGTCGATGGGGAAGATCTTTTCTCCTCTACAGTCAAGTCCCCGGGTCAACCAACAACTTTAGGAATCAAAATTGGCAAAGACGGTACTGCCAATTCCAACTTTGTTACCAAGAATTCTAAATCTCACAGGCCAGTCCTAGTTCTTGAGCACCAAGCGTTCCTCCTCTACTGGCTCTGCAAGTACTTTGTCTGCAGTAGCTCCGCAGGTATTGTTCCTGAGTTTTGCCATGTGGTTTCTGCGATAACATTGGGAATGTGGCTTGCCATAGCGCCTTACTTTCTCTCCCTTCTCTACAAAGGCCTATTTGTCTCCCTGGAAACCCTTAAGGGTGGTGGAAGACTGGAGTCCAAAGGAATAGAAGCCCCTCTGTGGTTCCTTCAACTCTGGGTCCTGCTGTATCTCCCGGAATTCGACCCATTTCCTTCGCCCCGACTGATAGCCTCTGGAGACAGTCCTATTTATGGTATCCACTTGTCCGAACTCAGAGTTACCAATGCTAGAAGCCTGTTAGAAGTAGTTGATGTTTCATCTCAGCTTGATCTGTCTAACCCCGACCGATTCTTCCCTTACTACAATCGCGAGGGTGGACCTGAGTGGTTCAGGAGGGAGCTGTCTGATTCCAACACTACTGAGTTCTACCCTTATACCTAAGTGATAGAGAAATCAATCAATCTAATCTCAAGTCCCTAATCCTTACCAACTACCGTTGTGTAAGAAAAAGCATAGCACTCGCGTCACTCAAGCGGAATTACAATTCAAAGAAAAGATTCATAGGATTGAAACAAAAATGTTCAAATAGAAACTCAGATGTTCATAACATAAAATAGAAAAAGATTCACAATCCCCAAGTACTTAAAGAAAACTAGCCAAGCATGGCTAGAGAATACATAATCAAGATTAAATGAAAATAAACCTGAAACAATGGCCTAAAGAGCCTCCCACAAGCTCTAAGAACAATGTATCCAAGATAGAATTCAGAAAAAAACAAGATGTTTCTAAAAGAAACAAGTGTTCAATTTATAGAAAAAAGAGAAAAAAAACTGCAGAGGTCCAGCGCCTTGGCGCTGGACACCCCAACGCATTGGCGCTGGGAATTAAGGTAATCGAGGGCTTCCAGGCAGAACGCCAACCCCTTGGCGCTGGGATCTTGTATCGTCTGATGGGTTTTGGCAGAATGCCAGCACCTAGGCGCTGGCTATCCCAGCGCATTGGCGCTGAGCCTTCTTCAGCTTTCTACGATTTCTCTTCCTTTCACTGAACTTTTGATTCCCTTCTCATTAAAGCTCTTCAATCCTCATCATTTCTTCATCAAGGGTTTCAAAACCTCCACAAGCTCATCAAACACCCCATCAAGGCACAAGATGAAACAACTCAATCATTTAAACTCTATCATCATTGCCATATTAACTCTCTTAATAGTTGTCAGCACCCAATTTTGTCCGTCTTAGTTTAATTTTATTTTTTCATAGATATTTATGTTTTACTTCTTAATTTTACCCTTTAATTATGTGAATTCCAATTTGTGCTTTTTTAATTATTATTATTATTATTTACTATTATTATTATTGTTGAAAAAAAAAACAACAAACAAAAAAAGAAAAAAAAATAAAAAAAGAAGGTTACGTGAGTAACCAGTAAAAGAAAGAAAAGAGGAGAAAATTTTGATGGTGGCAGCAGTGCAAGAGAAAAAAATGGTTTGTTCTCTCCTTCAAGCCATACCATAATAAGCAATACTCAAGGCTCAAAAAATTGCTTTCAATCTCAATCTAATCAGAAGATCCAACAAGCAAAAGAAGGGGATTTGAGCAAGAATTTGAGTATAAAAAGGAGGAAGAAGTAGAACACAGGGGGGGAGAACCAACACTGAGAATCACCTTCACCATTATTCACCATCATCAACAGCACTATTATCATCTTCTTCAATCACAATAAACCACATTTTCTGCCATCAACCACCATAACCTTCATCTCTTCTTCACCCCTTTTCCAATCTGTCTCCATCTTCACTCACAAAATCAAACCCAAATCATCTCAGTCACAACTCTCCTTCCCACGCTATTCTGAATCGGCGTTGCCTCCCCGTCCCTCCATCGAACCTCGCCGGTGACCACTGTCCCTTCCACTCAGCCGCCACCACCGTTGTGCTCCTCACCTCGTCCGCAAGAAAACCCACCGCTCTGTTCTTCCTCCGGTCGCGCCGCCGCCGTCGCCCCCTGCTCTGCTCCGCTCCTCGAACCACCACCGTCACTGCTGGCTTCATCCTCCTTCCTCTCTCTCTCTGCTCGCGACGCGCCGCCGTCGTCCTCCTCCATTCAACACCATCACTGCGCCGCGCTGCGCCACCCTCTGGCCGCCGCCCCTCCTTTCCTCTTTATCTTCTTTCACCGCCTCTCTCTTCGATCTGTTCTGCTACATGTGAAGGTACCCTCTTTTCTTTTTCTTTCTTTTTAGGATAGTACTGAGTTACTGTTAGCTAATGTTAAAATTTTAAATTATTAGTAATTGTATGTGAGTGTGTTGGGTTTCTGGGCAATGAGTATAGGGTCTGTTTGTTATTTAATTTTCGTGTGGTATTGGGTTTTGACCCAATGATATCATTTCACATGTGAGTTAATTAATTCTTATTGTAGTGTTGTTGGTCCTTAGTTCAATCTTGTAAATATTAGCTTAGATGATCATCTTCCTATGAATATTATTCATTGTTGATTATAAAAGAAAAAATCCAAAGAAAAATAATAACTTTGTTTAAGCAACGTCAATAAATAGTACTGGAGTAGCATTTCTACCCATTACTTCATCAAAATCCTTGACTACCCATTTGGTAGCATGAACAACTTTAAAATTAAAACCCAATAAAAAACTCTAAAAAACAAGAAAAAATTTCAAAATTAAAAACATTAAAAAATCAATATAAACCTTTTAGAACTACGTAGCCTTGATTTCTCTTCGGAGATACGTAGGACCGGGCAACTCCCCGCCAGGCACCCTTTCTTTTTAAATCAAGCCTTCAGACCGGGCAACTCCCCGCCAGGCACCCTTTTTTAATCACTTTAAGCCTTCAGACCGGGCAACTCCCCGCCAGGCACCATTTTTTAATCACTTTAAGCCTTCAGACCGGGCAACTCCCCGCCAGGCACCCTTTTTTTTAAATCACTTTAAGCCTTCAGACCGGGCAACTCCCCGCCAGGCACATCAAATTAAAAATCACTTTAAACCTTCAGAACTACGTAGCCTTGATCTTCCATTTGAGGGAAGTACGTAGGACTAGGTTCACACCTATCAGGCTAAATAAAATAAAAATAAACAATTTGTCTTTTTTGTAAATAATTTTATTTCCCCTTTTTTATGTAAATAGTAAAAAATCTTAAAAAATAATAATAATTTCGCACAATCAATCAAGGTACCGTTTTAACGGGCGCCGTGGGGTGCTAACACCTTCCCCGCGCGTAACCGACTCCCGAACCTAGAATTTTAGGTTTCGTAGGCCATTTTATTTTCTTTTAGGTTTTCTAGCGTTTTCCTCTTAAAAACGTTAGTGGCGACTCTAGCTGATTAACAAATTTGTTTTTTAGCGCCGTCCCCGCCGCGACCCCGGTTGCGACAATAGTCTTTAAAACCCATAACCAGATTTAATTATTCAGCTCTTCATGACCAAGGGTTGCAAATAAAGAAAGACTCAAGTACTAAACTAAAAAGACTCAAATAAAGATAGGAAAAACAGTAACAATGACCAAAAATACAAAAAGACTTAACTAAAACCTAAATGCGAAAAACAATACAGAGTAAAGCTAAAATCACTAAAAACACTACATGAGGCAAAGGAAAAATAACAAAATCAAAGACTCAAAATATCATAAAATCCCGGGTCATCAGCAACTATGGTGACCCCTGAAAATTTAGACGTCACATTAGACATATGATAGACAATGTGATAGAAAAACATAGAGATAAAAAGAAAAGGCGGATACTTAGTGAAAATTAAATGTAAAGTGTGAATAAATTAAAACCTCTTACGGTGCAAAGAATGTAAAAATTGGTTTTCCTATCATTTTCACCTCTATTTTTTTCCTCCATTCATTTTCATGCTATTCAAACAGAGTGTAAACATAAGGATTTAAACTTGGAGAGTTGAATTCCATAGCATGATGGCACTTACCAGGCCAAACAAAAAATAATAATGAATAATACACACTTCTCCACCTCCACCTTGGGAGAGAAAAAAAGAAAAGAGAGAGAATTGAGAATAAGATTTGTGATAAAAAAATAGGAGAGAAATTGGAAGAAAAAAAAAAGTGGAAATGAAATGAGAGAGAAAATAGAGTGTGAATAAAAAAAAATCTACTACTGTATCTACTAATTGTGAGTCCTCAATTTCAAACCTCAACGACTCTTAAAAAAAAGACTCTCTTATATATCAACACGTGTCACTTTATCAACCCAACAATTTCTCCCTCTATCAAATCAAATTTCTGAATTTAAATCATGATTTGCGATAATTAAGGAATTCAAATAAATATTTATTACAAATTTAAATCATGTAATTTATGATTGTTCTTTTTATATAATAATGTTCTTTTTATATAATAATTGTTGTTTGTTGATGTTACCAATTATATTCAATTCACATTTATTTATTTATTTACGGTTTTATCATTAATTTTCTATTGCTACTAACTAGCTTATTTTAAAGTAAGATTTTTTCAACATGTTGATTTATCCATTAAATGTGCATACATCTCCATAAAATAAAATCACCAAGGAAAGAACCGTCTAGAGAAGTATCGTCTGCTACTCAGATAGAAGTATCGTCTAAAGGAAAAGCAAGAGACTACAACGTCAAAGTCATATCTCAAGTATGGTCTACAGCTCTATCGTCTGCTCAACAAATATCTTTATCGTCTGCTCAACAAATATTTTTATCGTCTGCTCAACAAGATAGAAGGCCGAAATAGCTCATTAGCTCTATCGTCAGCTCTAAGAAATACAAGGCGGAATTATCCCTATCGTCTACTCGGCAGCACTGTCTACTCTAGAGAAGTATCGTCTGAAGACAAGGAAAGTATTGTCTATAGAAGTATCGTCTGAAGATACGGAAAGTTACGTCTACAGCTCTATCGATTGTGAATTATCCTCAGTGCTACCTACTCTTTATCCAGATATTGTCAATTCTCTTTACAGAACAATATTAGCCTA
The DNA here is from genome assembly GCA_030819835.1 of Acmispon strigosus. Lineage (NCBI taxonomy): Eukaryota > Viridiplantae > Streptophyta > Magnoliopsida > Fabales > Fabaceae > Acmispon > Acmispon strigosus. The sequence continues at coordinate 57,076,000 of JAUAMA010000003.1, read as the reverse complement.
ATGTGTCATAAAATTATTTCTTATTTATTGAAAAATATTTTAATCTTTAGATATTCTTCTTATTTCTTTATTTATATTGCTTGCTTAATTTATTTTGTATTGATCTAACCTCACAAATTTTTAAAACAAAAGAAGTCAATAATATTAAAATGTAATTAAATATAATAAACTTTTAAAAGAAATAAATACCCCACAATTTTGTCTACGCTTCCTCCTTCCAAACGGGTTGATGATGACACTGCATCCGAAGTATCAGTCTTATATTAACTTTCTTTATTATGAAAAATAACTTTTGAACTATGGTTAAAACGTGTTGAGATAGAGAAGTGAAATAAGATCTTCACAAGCTTCCTCAACTAAAGAATTAAAATGTGTCAAGATAGAGAAGTGAAATAAGATCTTCATTGTGTTAAGACTATTGCTACATAAGTATTTGTTGGATGTTTTTCTATTTCTGCTATCAAAACTTAATTACGTTGTTTGATTTTGTTATGACATAAACTTTAGATGAACAATTTTAATATTAGTCATTGTGTCTACTTTGGTTTTATCAATTGAGGACTTCAATATATCATGTGATCTTACGCGTGTTTAAAAATGTTGACATATGTCATATATTTGTTAGCTTTACAACATCAACTAAAAAAATATTGCAAATTAAATATTAAAAACACTCGTGCATTGCACGGGTTAGTTACTATTATCATCTTAATTACATAGATGGAGGGAGGAGAGAGAAGTGTTATCATTGAGGACAAGTAAGCCATTGGTGGGGGAGAGAATTGCTTGTTTTTTGTGCTTGTTTTATGCGTTTGTCTAATTGGTGCTCTACAGCATTCACTTATAGTACTTGCAACTTCAAATTCTTCTTCTGCATCATGTGGGACTATGTGCGCTTAGTTTAATGTTCAGTCAAAATCAAGTGATAGGAAGAAATGCACGCCAACAGCCTGGGTAGCTCTACACTTGGTTTTGTTTTTTTGTCACTTATATGATACAAGCACCTTTCATGTAGCCAAATCTACTACATATACATATACATACGATGATCAGTTTAAGAATACATATGGGGTCTAAGTTGTTGGTGAGGTCTTTATTTTTTATTTCTTCAACATATGTATCATTCAGTGGAGATAATTTTATTTAAGCAAAAAATATCGAGCTAATTCTCCTCAGTAAAGATTTCTTTATTAAGACTTGAACCTCAGACATTGTTTAAAAGGAATTGAGCTTTCGAAAAAACTTAGTAGAATGAGATTGGGAATTATCATTATTTTGGTCATTTTAAAATTGACATTGGGCATATCTTATGATCATAATCATTCAGTTACTGTTATACTTCGGTAATTGCAACAAGGATGCATAATTGCACCAGTCTTAAGCTTTAATCTGCAGTCAACCATGCTGCTTTGCTGTGGTTTCACTACTACTAATCATGACAGTTATCCATAAAGCATATAGTGGCCAAAGAAAAGCTTTCAGGTCCCAAAATGTACCATGAAGGTCATTTGAAATGACTTTCTGCTTTTCCAAAAATAACACAAAAGAAAGAGTGAAAGGATAAAATCTGGTATTCATCACTTTTATGCAGTACTATATAGTGTATTTGTTAAGCACTGAAAGATAAAGTCCTATACAGTCTTTGAGAATCTACCTTGGGAAAAAGGGTTAGTATAAGAATATGAGACTTGACATAAAGCCTGAATTTTTACAGTGAGTTTAAACAGACAATTCAGGGTCAATCAACTGCACATAATGGGGCTTGTGAGTCATGGTTTTGCTTTTCTGTGTTGAAGGCCAGATCCAAAAAATTGATGATAGGGCGTTAATAGGGGTTTGAACCAACTTCCAAAAATAAGTGCATGTTTGGAAAACTCACCTAAGATCCACGTTTGGGCCAGATTCACATTCTCAGAAGCAAGAAATAATTGCTTTTGTATTGCTGGATCCACGTTTGGCCTCTCCAAACGTGAAACCAAACACACACTAAGTCTACGTGAACAAGTTTCCTATCCTAGCTATCTTTAGTAGAATCAGCTTGTGGAAGTCAAAAACTATTCGCAGCTTCTCTTAAAATTGATTATGCCTTGAGAGTTAATTATAGAAGAGTTTCTAAACATCTAGTTTGTCAATGAGGTTCTCTTGACCACTTATCATAAGTGTACGTCTTTTAAAAATTAAAAGTCGTATTTGTCTAAACAAATCAGTACACGTCTGGTAATTCATTTGAAAACCACGGTGAAGTGAAAATGAGAATAAACATAAAGAGAAACTGATGAAAATTGTTTAAGTCCGGTGTGATTTTAGCCCCCACCGTGACTTTCGAACGAGTTTCACCCCAACGAAATGATAATAATGGTGCTTCTAAGATATTCGGATTTATAGCTGAGGAAAGTGTGCAAAATGTACAACAATAGGACAGAGAGAGACAGAGACACAGAAGAGCAAGAACATCAATCTTGAACAAATTAATGCCGGAAAGGCCACGTTGTTAATTCAAACATCAAACTCCATTACTACGCAACAGCAATTCACATGAAAATGTCTCTTTCTTGTCTTACAGAATTTCCTCCACTCTCTCACCGGAAAATGTTGCAATGTCTTGATTTCGACCACCACTAACCACAAATTTTGTCGGAAACTGAGAACAAATCCTGCTATCACATTGTGGAGTAACCTTTGAGCTGCTGCTACACAGCTTCTGAGACTGTTTGCAGTGAGCAATGGCTCCTTCAACTGAACCTTCTAATTCATAGTTTGCACTGATGCTCCTCTTGAACAATTGCAAATCATAGTACCCAGCTGAGCTCAGTGAGAAAGATGAAGATGAAGAAGATGACCCAGATGAAGAGGTGGACAAAGATGAAGCCTTTGAAACACAATGTCTCTGAACCACACCAGAGAAAGACTTCCTGTGATTACTGAACTGATCCTCTTCAAAAATCTCTCTTTTCATGGTCTTCATGGCAGAACAATTCTCATCATAGAAAATCTCAAATGGGTTTTTGTAATTTTTCCTTGGAATCTTCATGTACTTGTTCTGACACTCTTTGCAATTTGAGTTCTTCTCTGCTCCAACATTGCTTGCAGCACTGGCACAGGACTTGTCTGAACAACCAGATTTGCTGAAGAAAGATTTCAGATAAGCTTTTGAAGCCTTGAGTCTTTGACTGAGCCAGAACTGCTTCATCTGTTTCAGTTTCTTGGGCAAAGATTTCTTGGGAAGATGATGATGAAGATCACCAACAAGACCAGAAGACCACCCAAATGGGTATAATAATTCATCTGGGTTTGCAACTTCACTGCTGACCCTGCGTGATTCTGAAGGAGAGATGTTGTTGCTGCTGCTGGTGAAGGGAAAGGGGAAGCTACTATCTTCCAAATCTGACTGTGATTTCACATAATCAAATGTGGCATTTTTGGAGTTCTCTATGAGCTTTTGAACCATTTGCTGGCGAGGAGGGAGGTGAAGAGGGAGGAGTTTTCCCTTGTAGAAGAGATCATCAGCAGGGGAAGTTTTTGAATCTTTCTCATTTGACACAGAAATCATTTGGAATTCAAACTCTCTGTTTTGTGGTGGAGAGCCAATGGAATAAGAGAACAAGTTAGAGGAGGAAGAAGAACTTAGTTCCATGTCAATGTAGTCTTCATCTACATGAACTAAAGTGGTTTTTTTTGTGGCCATTTTCATATGACTTGCTTTGAGATGATGGTGGTTTTTCTCTATTTGTGTGTTAGAGTGTGGAGATGCCTATCTATGGGAAACTGAGCTTCCTCAAGGAAAGAGAGAGGGCAGGGTATTCTTTAAAGTGATGATGTTGCCAAACTTTGTAATACAAGAGACTTTTTTATCATATTTATAAACTAATCTCTGTCTCCACTTTCCTCCTATTCAACCATTTGATTTACCTCTTAGTTGATATAAAAATATAAGTATCTTTTTTAAACTGTGCATGTTGCTTTCCAAGCATGAAATTCAGGTATTATTTTATTTTTTTGAATTTTCCCCCTACTAGGCAGTCATTTCCTTAATAATATATTTGTTGAGCGGATGAGAACAATTTTGGGATGGTTTTCACTGCCTCATAATCAAAATCACGATTTCCAATATATATTTATCCGACGGAATGCACTTGTTGAATTGAATGAATGTGTTTTCGCATTCACCCAAAGAAAATCTAAACGTAGCGTTTAGCGTCTGGCGTTGATAAGCTAGACTCCAAAAGAAGAAAATACATTCGAAAGTTGTTGAATGTATAAAAGGTCAGCCAAGAGACTAACTTATGGTCTTATTTGACTGATATTTTAGTTGACCAAATCCATCCATAAAAACTAACTTGACCGATATTTGCACATAGACTTTTGAATATATTTCATTATTCACATTAATAAGTAATTTATGAGCGCAGAAAATGTTCGCGGAACAAATTGTCCAATCACTCTATATCCATTCCTCATTTTTGTGTGTATATCTAAGTGTTAAAAAAGTTTAAATGGGATTCAAATTTGTGGTCCTCTGACATGCAAAGGTAATGTTAGCTAGTAAGTGTATTGCAGTCTTAGGTGAGATTCTTGTTTTCTTTTTTCCCACTATGTATATTCCTCTAAGGCACTATGAATGCACCATATGCGTAGGTGCAGTTACCCGCACCAGATCTCCCTCAAAGTAGCAATAAAGAAAGCAATGATGATCCTTGAAAGTACCTCGATTGCCTTCACTATTCTTTTTCTTTTCCCCTTTTTCCTATTTCTCCTTTATTTGCAAGTTCAATCCACGCTGTAACTCTCACCTTTCCCATGATACATTTCAATATAGTTTTGTGAGCATTAACAATTACTTTTATCATAGAAATAATCAGTGTTTTGAGTTGTATACTAAGTGAAGCTATTCATGTTGCTTGTTTGGATACACGGCGAAAAACCACGCTAAAGTTAAAATTATGATAGACAACCATAAAAGTGAAGGGAAGTTGTTTCTATCTGGTATAACTTTGTCCTACTATGTTTTTAGCTAACTATTGGCAAGTACAACCTAAGCTGCATGTATGATTCAAATTCTGTCCCTATAATGTGTTTTAACATAACTGAACCAGACCATGTGTTAGATGGACACTTTCATTCTTCTATTGTCCTGTTCCATTTGAATCTGATGGGTGAATGTACAGGTTTAGAATCTGAAACTCAGAGGAAGATGTTGACATTAACCTTGTTTTTATGGAGAGCTTCAATGTAACTCACAAAATATTCCAATTCTTTGCATGACAAACAATGTATGATGAGAATGATTGATATGCTAGATTGAACCTAGAGCAGAAGCAGGTACGTGATGCATTAATTGAGAGGTCTCAATGAATTGAATCTATATCCCCTGTCTAGTCCATTATCCTTGTATATGATTAAGGTACTGGCATGCATTTTACATCTATGAGGGACTGCAAATCATGAACGTCATAAGTTGTTTAATTAAATGAAACATGGTTTATCATTTTACTCACAGCCACAGGGTATCATTTCTTTTTTGGATAGACATATTTTGCAATTTGCACATTTGGAGTGGTGAATCTGAGCATCAGAAATCCTAAAAGTGCAATCAATTGTGAATCAAAATTTGCTTTTCTCTTTTTGCCTTTTATAACTAATCTAAATCTGACTAATTCTTCATAATTCATATTTTTGAAGGCCCCATATTCCTCTCTCTCTCTCTCAATGGTTTATGGGCAATCATTCATAGTCATGGTCAGTGATGTGCTCATTTGACCTGGTCAAAATGTTAGTAATCTATTTTTAACCTTCCACCCTTGGCTGTATGTTTTTCATTTTGAAAATGATTATGTTGACACTTTAAAAACACTTCCATCTTAATAAAATATGAAAAGAAGAGAAATAAATAAGTGATATAATATATAATGTAATAGAAAATGTAAAGAAAAATAAAAAGAAAAATGAGCGAAAATGAAATAAAAACCACTGAAATATGAATGTATCCAAACTCTTTCTTTTTTAACTACAAGTACTCCCATTAAAGTAATGATGTGTTGTTTCTATTAAGTATTTAACCTAGTTATATTCAAAGGAATTTGAACCCAAACTATTTAAACAAGAATAGTCAATTGATCTACGTGCATTACTCTCTAATTTTGTTATTACTAATTTGGGAATTCAAACTTGAGGTTTGACCTCTTGAACAAGTACAAAAATGAAGGCATTGGGAAATGCAGAAATATGCAATGCTATTTACTATAGCCAATAGGTCATAGGACTAACCTAATGGTAAACTATAAAAGGGTTAGCATTTCTTTCGAGATTGAGTAAAAAAATAAGGGTAAGTAACAGCTCGAGGACTCTTGTTTTTGTCTCCCTTTGTGAAGTTCTCATCCTCTAGCATATTCCCCCCACCCAAGTTGAGTTAAACTAAAACTTTCATGAAGAAAGTGTCTTGCTTCCATTCTGTTATAAGAGTTCCTTTATATTTTTCAGATGCTGGGACAATCATCTGATATGATGGGTTCTGCAAACATGACCCACAGAAAACAATAAAAATTCATGAAATCATATGATGTTGTAATGGAATTTTTTGTTACACCCATGTAAAAAAAATTCAACTCATGAAAGAGAATGAGAAAGTAAAGAAGTTAGGTGGAGCACATAGGAAAAGATTACACTCCTGAATTCCATCCATCAATAGTAGAAATGTTTGCAGGTTATATTTTGATGAATGTTGTGAGGAAAAAGAATATTTGGTCCAATTGTGTTAGTTTTTTTTTTTAGTTCTAAATATTATAAATTGGCTCATGCTAGATAGACATATGAGAGGCGGCATTCGATCAATACACGAGGTTTGTGGAGATTTTCAACCTCCAAAGTTTGTGTGCGTTGAAAAAATGTAAAACATATTTGTGAGGGGTTTGAAACTGCCCAAAAAGCGTGTATATTTCACATACGCACAAACCGTCTGGTTTTAAGCTGCCACAAATATGTTTTACATTTTTGCTAAACGCATGCAAATTGTGTTGTTAAACTCGCGAGTTGACCCGTAGAATCGTACGAGTCAGAGGGTTTACATGTGGAAATGGAGCTAACTCGCCAACAAACTCGCTTTTTCAATGACTCGATCAAGCTCGCCCAAACTTGAGTAGAATCAATAGACTCACGAGTTAGAATTTGAGTTGCAAGTTTGAGGAAATGGTATTTTGGGATATTTTTGTTTATTGTGAGTTCATTTTCTCATCTCTAACTTTCACGACCCTAGCTCTGTATCAAGCTAAATAGTTGCGCGACTTGAAGGAAGGAGGACGTTGTCGCCTGAGACCACCGCGTCGCCACCTGGAATCGTTGCGTCGCCGCTGCTTCATCCTTTTTATTTTTTGTAAGTTTACTCCTCCCGCCCTTCCTTTTCTATTTTTTTTCTTCTTCTTTCCGCTTCTTCTTTTCCTACTTCATCCTCATTTCCATCTACCATTTGATATCATCTCCTCCTTGCACTCTCAAGTCTCAACTGTCAATTCTCTTTGTTGCAGATTTCATAATGTTTGCGGATGGTGGATCAAATGCTTCAAGAAACACAGTTGTTGCTGCCTCTAAGTACTAATATTTGTGGAAATACGGAGTAGATGTTCAAGGCAATTGCAAAAAACTTGAATGTAGTTATTGCTCAAAAGTAGTTAGTGGAGGGATTTTTAGGTTCAAGTATCACCTTGTTGGTTCAAGTATTGATTCTGAACCATGTGCTACCATACCTAAAGAAATGAGGGAATTGATGAGGAGATTTGTTACGAGGCTCAAGAGGCATCAAGGAAAAAGAGACAATTGGTTGACAAGGAAATGAAGAAGTTGAGGTTGTTAGCTCTCAAATCAACTCAACCAACACCTGTACAACTTCTTCTCGGCTCAGTTTAACAAGTGTGTAGAAGATCCCCGTGATTGGGATGTGTAGCAAGGAAGTCACATCGTCTAGTATGATGATCATCTCACCGAATGGCAAATGAAAATATGAAGTTTCTGGCTGCCATTTCTCCACAAATGCAGACAACATGACCTTGTCCACTGAACTAGCACAACAAGTCAAAAGAGGCTGAAGACCAGACCTACAAACCCAATCATCTATGTCATCATGGTAGTAAACGAGTGCCTTATTTAATGACCTTCCATGGTGGTACACCTGCAATGCTCCTCGACACTCAGAGCGTGTCTCATAAGCTTCCCAAATAGCAGGTGCAATGTGCTCTCAAATAAATGTAGAAGGCTCAAATCATAAGGCCCCCCTTAAAGTAAACAAACTGCTCAACTTCCTCCTCACCCATCACAGTGTCCTCATCGTCACCTTCCTCGTCTTCACCATCCTCACTTGAATCCTCCTCATCAAAACCCTCCTCATCATTATCCTCTACAAGAACATCATTCTCCTCGTTCTCATTACCCTCCTCAACATGCAAATCTGGGGGAGGCGCCTACTGTGGTTCATGCATCTCCAAATGCTTATGAGCTTCCACACGCCTTTTCCGTTCTGATGTCGTAACCCGCTTACGCTTAGTTCCTGTCACAGGCTGACTAGTTGATACAGAAGGCTGAGGACCTTTTCTGTTTGGTCTTCCTGTAGCTGCAGGTAGACGAGCTGTTCCTTTTCTCCTTATCATATTTGACATAACAAACACATGAATGTAACTAATCAGGACCAATAGCTCAATAATGCAGAATATACGCAGTTTAAACTGCGAAGGTTACAAAAGATCAAACTGTGTACTGGCTGCAGATTGAAACTGCGTAACGTCGCAGATTGAAACAGTGTAACGTCCGCAGTTTCAATCTGCGGCAAAAACCACGATCCAGAAAAAAAATAAGATCTACACTTTAAAATTGCGGAAAAACCAGAACGGAAATGAGGGAACTTACAGTCACAGAACGATTGACGTGCAGGGCGAAGCAGAGCAAGCAACGACGACAGAGCAAGCGAGAGCGGCGGAGGCAGCGGCGAAGCAAAACCAGCGGCGGTGGTGAAGAAGAAGAGAAATTTGAAACGTCTGTGTAGTGTAGCAAAAATGGGGAAGGGAAAGGGAAGGGGTAATGCAGGAGTAGCAGCGCCTGTGTAGCAAGAATGTGAGGAGGGAAATGCAGAAATTGAAAGTGAAAAAGAGAGGATGGTGAAATGAGTGGGTGGTGGGAAAGAAGAGAAGATAGAGAGAAAGTGAGGTGGTGGAGTGAGTAGGGTTTTTCTTTTTTAAAAAGGGTATTTTTGGTTTTTCAAAGAGTTAAGATAACGCCAATAATCGTCGGGGTGACACCAATAGAAATGCCCTGCATTTTAAATCAATTTATTTATGTTCTAAATGTGTACCTATTAAATTCCTCGTTTCAAACTGACTTTGAATCAAAATGAGTTTTATTAAAATCAAAGTAATCCAAAAGTAAATTTACAAAACAATTACCCAAACACAGAAAATTAGAAATTCAACTCCAACTTTCGAAAAGGATGGACACAAAACACCACGGCAATTCATAGCAAATTTATTAAGGGAAGGGAAAAGTTTGACCCCAAAAAAGGGAAGGGAAAAGAAAAGCCTGCTCATCTTTACAGACTCTTTGCTTTAGTTCATCGCTGAATTATTATTATTATTATTAGTACTAGAAAAATGTCAGTGCCACATCACATGTTGTTCATCAAACTATAGTCACATGACCACTTCTTTTCTACTACGCCCTTTTAGAGCTTATTGGCTTATTACTAGACAAAAATAAAAGAAATATTGCATCGCTGCATTTGGATTAAAGGCTGCAAAACTTTTATATAATAGCAGTGGCAGTAGTGGAGATTGAGAGGAAAGTGTCATTGAGGAGATAAAGATTTGGGTAATGATATGTTTACATCAACTTTTTGTGAACATACAATAGACATATATGTTAGTGGCAGTTTTCAACTGTCGCAACGCATAGCAACAGTTAAAAACCATTGCTAATATATGTGTATGTTGTATGTCCGCAAAAAACACAGGTACAAGTAACATTTCCCTAAAGGTCCTCCTATCATTCTGCCTTCCAGGTTAGCCCGAATTGCATCCTTAGCCTTTTCCTTTTACCCTTTTCTTTCAAAAGGTTATTACTTTTCATAACTGGCTTTCATGATGACAAGAATATGCATTGAAGTTCTGCATTTTGGGGTAAGCGAAAAATAGTACCACCACCACTCTGCTGTAAAGGAAAGGAGGTAAAAAGGAGAGAGAGTCTAGTACTGAAGTACATAAGTTCCCTACACTTAAAATCAATAGCATTCATATTCATGTAATAATCATAGTCACCAAACGAGTAATTGGTTCATAAAATACATATTTCACTCTCCTTATATACAATTTGGTGGATAAAAGAAAATCTGCTGAGAAAGAGTTAGTTCCACCGGTGTATAATGTTTCCAATTCTCTAAAGTCTATGACTTAACTTACTCAAACTTAGGTTAGGCCAAACCTATCCACAAAATAAATTGAGTCAATGCTGGTTTAAAATCCTATTTAACTAAAAATGTCAAGTTTCAGAGCCATGCAAAAAACATTTTTAGATAAGGAGAAACAAATATGTATCACTTGAATCAACCACTCATTGCCTAATATAATAATATAAAGAAAAATATAAATAATATAATAATATTTGTATTATTTTTTATATTTTACTTTTGAGACCTTGAGTTCGTCAATTGAATGAGACAAAGACAACATTACATCATCTAATACTCACCGTTGGAATGGAATGGTGGTAGAATGGCTTGTTTGTGACGAATGGTGAGGGTGTAATCAGGGATGCCGTGGTGAGATTTGAGGCATATATTAGATTTTATATATTATAAATAGATTTTGTTACATAGTTAAAAATTAAGACTAAATATGTCCTAAGTGATACAATCTAAGACTCAATAAGGGCCCGTTTGGTGGTCATTATGGCAGCATTTTCTAGCTGATAATAAAAACAAATTTTCTCTCTGATAAAATTATTACAAGAACAAAGCTTATCCAAGTTACATGATTGAAGATCTACATTGGACAATGATTGAATATGATAATGGTACAAATACATCCTTCAGTGGAGTAAAGCAGTTTCATGTACATCCATTAAGTGAACTCCCTAGACAAGTTCAAGACATGATGTCCAGTATCTGAGTTACAGAATAAGTCTACATTGAAAAATCTCAGCCTTCCCAAGACACAAGTGCAGTGTAGTCTTTTTCATTATGTTTGCATCAGTATTGCTGGTCTAACTTCATGTTGTCAATTCCTATTGTGTTGATGATCTCTATCAAGAGCATCAAACACCCATTCACTTATTTCTTCTGCTGAGTCATCCTCGCTTAATCTATCAAACTCCGCCATGGATATCGTTTGCCCCGGAATTGAAAGAGAGTTGATGGATCTGTCTTGCTTGTGTTTATTAGCCTTGGAGGTAGGTGAAGGCGATCTTGAATGTATTGGTGTTTCTAACCCTTTATTTGGAATTTCAATTTGCAATTTAGGCCTCTCAATAGATTCAAATTCATCTTTTATTTTTTCGATGGCATCTAATAGTTCTTTGACCTTGTCCCTGTCTTTTCTGTATCAAAATTTTAAATGTAGAAGCATGTGTTAACATAGAGCAGGGGAAAAAAGAGAACAAGAAACAACATACCTGAAAATGCCTTCCTTTTGAATGTGAAACTGCTTGTTCATGGTATCCACTATATTCAGAGTGGTCAAAACCTGACAAGTAGAAAATGAAATAAGCATCTCTTTCATGCTACCTCACAAGTAAGATTATATTACTTTCATGAGTCATGGTAGATTATTACTTCACATAATGAAATGAATAAAGAAGGGGAGCCTTAGTGCATCGGTAAAAAATTGTTACCATGTGACTGAGGTCACAGGTTCAAGTCCTAGAAATAACTTCTTCCATAAATAAGAGGATAAAGCTGCATACAATAGATTAAGTGGTCGAAACTTCCCCAGACCACATAGCAGGAGCTTTGATGCACCAGGCCGTCCTTTATAATGAGAAAAATAAAATATTAAAAAGAAAGTTACCTTGGATTCAATATCCAAATATTCTTCTTCAAGCTTTTTCCTTGAATTGACTTCGTTCGAACCATCAATATCTACAGCTGCTATTATTTCTAACCTGATATAAATCAACAGTTGAAGGCATGGCTTTGGCACAATAGATAATTCAGAGAGGCAGAACGCCATACCCTTGACCTGAACTTAAATTCTCCACAAGTGTTCTTATTTGAGGAACGGATGAACCCAATTTTTCCTACACATAAAAGTAAGCCCCTGATGAGAAGATAAGAAAAATGCAGTAAACAAGTCAATGAAACAATAAAGATAGATTAAGTTAGGATGTTTTATTACCTTGTAAGAAGACAAAAGATGGATAACCAAATCCACAAAATGATCTCCATATCTCTCCAGTTCAGCACTTTCATATGTAATAAAAATAATAGATAATATGAAAATTAATCAATGAAAATATGCACTTTTAAGGCACATAAGAGGAACAATAATGCTTGATATTGATTTTATAACAAATTTGAAAAGTTCATAGTTTCAAGAGTTATTTGATCTTTTGTTTGATTGTCCAAGGGTATTAAACTAAGGACATACTTGACCTGCTCCTCGTTTCTCTTTGTATGTGAGGCTTGATATACCCATGTGCTCTCTAGAAATTTGATCCATGTATCAACAACTTTGGCTTCCATTGTATAAGAAGCGATGGCTCGCACCAGCTCATCTTCCTAATATCAGAAAACTTCACAACTGATTATGACAAATAATAAAAGGAAAACTTTTCCACGCCCTCTCCTGAGTGTTGACCTCTCATAATTGACCAATAATTGATGGCTTAGTGTAATAAATATCATGTCATGATAGATAATAATGAGCTTTGAAATTTGTATTTGAGTGATTAACAGAGAGGACATCACAATCGTCTAAATTAGTGAGGGCATGGAGAGCTCCACACAACAAAATGGTTTACATCATCTTACTAATTTCTATTTACCCCTCAAAATGAGATTTGTACCTTCGTTGTTAAATGTGCAACAATTCCATTGCTTGCTTCATCAAACTGATCTCTTTCTTCTTTTGCATTGTGGAGGCGCACACGAGCAGATGTCAACAAGGTGTTGACCTACAATAATACCGCAGGCTTTTGTAAAGTGAGCATAGGGCACTTATTGCTAACCAACTTAGAGCCATGTATACACATACTTGATATAGTTATCAATGCAGGAACAACTAAAAAGATGGAACTCTCAACTGAATTAGATTTTTTTGAGCATCATACTTTAAGCATTCATGAAGGCCTGAAAAAATTAACAACAACAAAAGCCTGAAAATTTTAAAATACAATAAAAACCTTTTTCAGTTTTCCTTCAAGCTCATTTTTCTGCTTCTCAAGTTCTTCAATCTCCACTGCCAGTTCCTGCAAAATGCACTCCAACCATTGTATATCTATTTTAAAAACAAGTATGGTTCAGTAGAACTAAATAGATTCCTTCAAAATAGACATTAAATGATTTCTCTTAAAGACTGTATACATCATTATTAAACCATACACAACTAAAATCACAAGAATATGAAAAAAATAGTTGAAAATTGATTAAACAACCAATTTACATATAATGACATGGTCCTGAGAGGAAGATACATCTTGGTATGGCATTTTTAAGTACATTTCAGATATTATGGAGATAACACGTCTGTTCTGAGTAAGTTTTATACAAACAATCAAAGAAGCAAGAACTCTGGAAATATTAGTGATGTCTGTTTAGATCATACTTTACCAATACAGATAAGAGTTCCAGAATAAATAGATAAATGATAGTATGTAATTACATGTTTAATTACTCATGCTAACCACTAACACTTGTTGGACGAAGTAGCAACGAGCTTCACTCCCGTTGAGTGGTTTCACCTAGCTCAACTTGGATTTTTAGGATCCCAAGTGGCTTCCTGATACCAAGATTCTCAAATGAAGAAAGAAAAAGAAAAACTCACCTTTAGCATATTGATTCTATTTTTTATTTAAATTTTGTTTTTATATTGGTTTAGTACTTATTTTATGTTATTTTATAGTTATACGTATATCTTGCCCCGATCATTTCCATGCTCTCTAAATAGTTGTTCAGTTCAACATTGACTAGATATAATTGTCTCTATAAAAATGTAGAGCAATCCTTACCCATTAGCTATTTTTTTGGGTACAGTTAAGATTAACCCAAATTCTAAGATGGTAATCAAAGTCTATCCTTATTGAAGATGTCGACGGATTTTACGTTGGCTGCCGAGGCCTAAGAACATCATCATCCAAGCAACTCACTTGAGTTGCTAATTTAAATTTTATATATCATTCTTTACAATTCTCCATAATGTCATGTCATCTACACCACTTTAACCAACTCTATTAACTTTCTACTCCAACCCAACAACTCTAAAAAGTTTCTCAAATGAACACCACTCACTTGTGAATTGATGTTACTGTTATTTTGTCCTGTAGTGTAAAATTAATAGCATTCACTTTTGTATAAATTGGTTCATGCTTTATTCTATTAAGATAAGATTATTTTGGATAGAAATCACCTTTTTGATAGTTGTTGCAGAGAGCAACTTCCACAAGCCAACGTGGAGCAATTCCAAGTTCACAACGGTGAGAGAAATTCCAATGAAGTGAATTGTCAGTGAGCAACCCATTAAAAACTATCGATGCTGATGCTCTAACAGAACCCTTCTCCTTTTTTCGGGCTTGGGACCGGCCATGCAAGCATAGGCGGAAAGTGGGATAAGGCTTTTGTTGCTATTGTTGTATCAAAATCCTAAGATTCACACTTCAGGTGTCTAGCTCTAGGCGTGAAAGGGTGTGTTAAGGTCCCACCTTGACTACACATAAAGCTAAAATAGTCTTTATAAATGATAGAGCAATCCTCACCCCTGATCGAGATTTTTGGATAGAGTTAGGCCTAAGATGAGTTCTAAGAATAGCAATACATATAATGGTCTTCTTTGTTAGTGGGTTATAAAATTATGTATAATTCCATTCCAGAAAAAAGTTTTAGTGAGATTCACATGATAAATGTGAAAAGTATAGAATTAGGCCCTAGGTGTTGTATGTGATGGTCTGTCTATCCAAGGCTAGTAACACGAGTTCTTATTTTCTGCTTCACCTTCAAAAACCAATGTTGGAAATTCAAGTGTGATTTATAGTCCCACGTTGTGTAAGAATGGCCTAGATAAAGATAATATAAGATATCAGACCCTTGTACACAAAGCCTTGGCGTTTTGGGTGAAGATGTGGTATCATGTTTAATCCGTAATCTGTTGCTTAGCCCATTCCCAGATTCCCAAGCATTGGTATCAGAGTCGAATTGATAAAGATAATATAAGAGAATTGACCCATATTTCAGCAATTTCTAAACTCATCTTATGTTCCTCATCCAATGCTAGAAATATAATATAAAACCATGCCTTACAACGCACAAAGTTTGTGGGATAGTTGGTCCATAATATGGTATCAGAGCCTTTATAACTAGACTAAGTGCTCAAGAGTTCAATCTTTGTCGTCTCGATTCTTTTAAAAAAAGTTGAATTTCAACACAAGGTAGGTTGACCTATGCAACTTCAAGCCCTAAGGGCTTTTGCATCGGAAGGAATGTTAGAAGTATAATATAAAACCACTCGCGTGTCAGATGGTCTTGTAGACCTTGCCCAATGCACCACTTCTCAACAGCTTTAGACAGAGATGTAATTTAAGGAACCCACCAATTTTCCAATTGCAATAACCGGGTTATAAGTGAAAGTGGTTGAAAAAGTCCCCGTCTTCCCTTTAGATGGGTTGACCATGTGAAGAATAAAGAGAAACTATGTGAACAGAAAGATGAAAATAAGAGTTAAAAGTAAGGCAAATGGACCACATAAATGGAAGCTACCCAGGAAAACAAGTCATATCAGATCAGTTAGTGCCGACAGTGACCATTACGGTTGTGATGGCGACTAACTAGATGGTTTGGATCATCGGTGAGAGGCTACCCCCAAGGGTGTCAATCTTAAGAGTTTATGTAATCTCGTATCATAAACTCATAAGAGATTACCTCATGCAAAAAAATAAATTTGAAAAACCATAATAGTGATGAAGAAGAGACAATTAAAACCATGCAAGGAGACAAAGAAGAGACCATTGCAAAACATAACAAAGAGATGTTATTAAGAAATGAGGAGACTTATAGCTCTGCAGCAGGGAGCAGCGTCGCGGAGTAGAGGATAAGAGAAGAGGAGCCTCGCCGGAGCCGCGCCAGAAAAATGCTTCTCAGGTGGAGGCTTCTTTGAGAGAGAATTGAGAAGAGGGGTTGGCTGATCGATTCAAACTCAGAATGGGGGAAGAGAGAAAGAAAAACCTTACTAGGATACCCAAAATGACTAAAATGTCCATGTGCCAAACTTTTATTTTGACCATTAGACCATGTTTTCTGATATCGTGATCTCGCTCTCGATATCTCAAGATTGAGCGAGTTTGCTCGAGTTCACCCGGGATCGCTAAAAAATAAGTTTAAACTCACATATCACGATTGGGAACCCTGAACTCGTAATCTCGTACATCTCGTATGAGATTACGATATATAACTTGAGATTGACAACCATGGCTACCCCAATGGTAGTGGTTGAGAGAATTCACTCTCACCGAAGAGAGGGGAATCTTTCTAAAAAATCAAAAGAAAACACATCCAATGGTGAGGCAGCACGTGGCGACTTCAATGGAGGTGGTTTTACCAGGGCTCAGACGATGACAGCGTGACAAACCCAATGGAACTATTGGTGAGAAAACGTCTCACTGGCATCGAAAACAAGATTCATCGAAGAAAAAAGGATTCAGCCGCTGGAAAAACAGAAAACAAAAAACCTAGTCTAGGGCTCTGATACCAAGAGAAGAAGGAAGAAAAAAATGCTGAATTTTTTACTCATTTTTTATCTTATGATGATGACAAGAGAAAACACACTGTTAGGACCCAATTGCAAGGTATGGGACTTGAGTCCCACATTGGAAGTATGAGATTCTAATGTGAGGTTCATAAGGCCTTGGGCTCTCCAACTACAACAACTAGCTTTTGTGGTGTGGTTCTCCCAAGGTTTTTATCAATTGGTATCAGAGCCTTCCACCATGTCTTAGCTGCAGACGAGCGGTGCGGGTGGTGACGTAGGCATTGCAGTGTTCGCCCGGGACTAGTCAAAGAGCTAGTGCACAGCCAGCCCACGTGCGCGCCGGGGCTGCGGAGCGTGGTGGGATGTTACGATCCAATAGCAAGGTATGAGACTTGAGTCCCACATTGGAAGTATGAGATTCTAATGTGGGGTTTATAAGGCCTTGGGCTCTCCAACTACAACAGTTAGCTTTGAGGTGTGGTTCTCCCAAGGTTCGTATCACACACACACACACATATAAATACACCTTACAAGTGGACCTAAGGACAGTGTTTTAAAACTCGGCTCGGTCATCAACTCGGCCGAGGTACTGAGTCAATGAGTCACTGGTCAGACCAGTGGGTCACTGGGCGGATTGCTTGACTCGGTGTATGTTAAAAAACTCTAAAAATTAATGATACAACTTATACAGGCTAACATTTCTCATACTTTTGTTGATCTAATTATACTTCTATATATAAAAAACAATGTGTGTCAATGTATTTGAATTACAAGTGGCCTAGCGGTACAGCAATTTTTTTACATGCCCCATGTTGTGTTCGAATCCAGCAAGAACCATTTTCGAAATTTTTTTCCTTGCACGCCACAATAGTTCAGCCAGCCGGCTCAACTGCCTGATTCGTACCGGTCCAACCCGAGTTTGACAGGATGGTACCATGTTTGACCGGTTTGATGACACGACCAATCTGAGCCTGGGATCGGGCCGGTCTTAGGTCCGATTTCCGGTCGGACCAACCGGTCCGAGCCGAGTTTTAAAATAGTGCCTAAAGGCATAACTACCTTACTAGTATACATTAACAAACCTACCATTGAAACAAAATCAAATCTAATATTTTCTTTTGTAAAGGCTGTTCAATCTTGCCAGCTAAGCCAATTTTCTTTGGCAAAAGAAGAAATATATTTAGGGGTTGTTTGTGAGTTAGTTTTTGGAGGGCATATCTTTTATTTTCAAATAAATAGTATCTAATTTGATGATTTTTTAAAAAGAAAATATATGAAATGATAAATTAGCATAAACACACTAATAACTTATTTATTATAAAAAATATGATGAGAATCTTCTAATTTGGAAAATAAAAATATGCCCTCCAAAGCCTTTCCCGACAAAAACCTCCAAAAACTAACTCACAAACAATTAAGGGGACTCTATGCTTAGGCATGTAACTTGACCTATTGCTAGAAAAGTTCTTTGGTTAAATTTTTATATTATTCTTTAGTATATCAATAACCAGATGAAAAAATGTGCTCCTTTGGAGGAGAATGTACCTTCTCAACCTGGCTAACCTCATTGGACTTAGCTACCCGAAAATGAAGTGCTTCTTCTTTTTGAGATCTGGTTGATAACCAAAAAAGTAATAGAATTTAAGAAAAAAATCTTGAAAAGTTCAATCAAGGTCAACATTTTCATATTTTCCTCACCAACTTTCAACGAGCCAAAAAGCAAATGAGATGCATCAAGTATTAACATGTTACACTTACACTGTTTATAAAAAAATATGCATCTAGCAAGCACAACACATAAAAGAAAGATAATGTTTTTTTCCTTTTTATTTTGTTTATAAGAAACTCATAATAACTACTTTTCTGCACCTTTGTTCTAAAATGCGACTCTCAGCTTTTGCAGCAGAATTTGCAAGAGACTCTGATAAAACTTTTAATTTATCAACCTGCAAATGATTCAAGCACATAATTGATCACACAAAGTGTAACACCAGAAGCAGGAAACTAAGCATCATTGCACAGTGGGAAAAAAGTTGCTTGCTTGCAGAAGCCAAAGAGTAATATTAATACAACATTGGAATGCAGAAAACAAAGTGCGTCGGTGGAAAACCAGTGAGCCAAAATCACAGTGGACAGAAGCAACTTCCCTTAGCTTTTGGGGTTGTCCACTATGATTTTCCAGCATGTATCCAAATATGCACAAAAATGTACTTAGATTTTAGGATCCTAAAAGCTTACAATAATAACCACCAAAGCATTTTCCTACCAAATGTGGTCAGCTACATGGATCAACCAAAACCATAACAAAAATATTTCTCTCCCCTTTTACCAGACAAGAGGGGTGTAGGGGTAAAGGTGTAAAAAAAGTGGTAAAATTTTCCTAATATCCGTTCTTTTTTTACATCTAATGATTAAAGCTTATAATAAAGAAATGATAAAAATGGAATTGGTATTATGGAGAATTCCAGAATTCAAGTAATAGATCTTAGACAAGCCTGACGAGGAGGGTTATTAGGTATGCAAAATACTACAATGAACACAACAAGTAAATAAAACAGGATGTGGGAACAGAAAAGCACTGCACCAAAATAAGATGCCCCTCCAAACCACTTAATTAATGAAACAACATGAACAAATTTGCATGATGCAATATCAATTTTGAATGCCTTATACATTCTTTTCAGAGATAAGATACTACAATAATAAAAGATACGAACAAAATAAAAACTACAGAAAATCACTCCAAAATGACCTTTTCAGAATGAAGTTCTGGAGAATCACCACAGCTAAAGTTTTTCCTTTTCAGTAAGAGTTCCTCCAATTTAGAACATATGTGAATATTTTTCAGAGCTACTTCAAGAGCCTGAAATAAAACCGAAATGTTCAATTGCCGCCAGTGTATAGATGTACATAAAAATGTGATCAAGTGCTTAAAATATCCTCACAAGCCATATAAGAAGCTTGTGTACAGTTATCAAAACTAAAAGGAATTAACCCAAAAAAAGACACAGACACACATATAAAAACAGAGGAAGTTAGCCAGGTAGATAAGAAAAGAAGGTTTTATGCACCTTGTCATCAAGAATTAAGGCATCACTAGAAAGGATCAGTCATCTTGTAATAAAAGGATTTACACCCACGATAGAGCAACTTTAATGGAGCATCTCATGTGATTTACTATATTTAATTTTATACAATTTTTTACAATTCCCCATAACGCCACACCATTTTCACTATTTTAAGCAATTCAACTAATTTTTTACTTCAGCCCAACAGCTCTACAAAATTTCTTAAATGAACCCCCAAATCTACCCCACACTTTTATATTTTATTATTCATTTCTACTTCACTATTATTCATCTTCAAAAAATTAATGGTATATAAAAACAACTTTTGACCCCACAAATAATGGAAAGCAACCATTTCTTTGTCAAACAATTTGCAGTATTGCACATTGCAACCGGGTATGTTTGGATACCCATTGACAATTTGACACTAGTACAAACAACATTAGCACTCACTTCAAGACAAAAGTGAACAGAATCTCTATGGATTGAGATCAAAGTCCGCTCATGTTGTACTCAACTAGTATCCAAACACACACCAAGTGGTGGTTGCTAGTTCAGTTGCTTTCAGTTTAGAAACTTTAGATAGAGTTGGCCTTAGCAAAGGATTGGATGGAAACAACTTGCATAAATGTAAATGACATATGAACTTAACAAAAAGTAGGATAATGCCATCCTATTATACATGCATTCACACACACACATACAGACTCATGTAAGGATATTTCTATAGTCCGCCAGTAGTTGATATTATTTGAATTTTTCATAAAAAATAGGTTGACGATTGGAGTTAGAATGGGCCAAGGTGAACCAACTACCTTGTTTAGTTGATATACCAGACTAATATCAATGTAGATTCATTCCTTAGTGACCCGTGATAGGAGTGATCACTAGGGTTGATAATGACATTACATGCTAGGTCTCTTCTCAACTCCAACTGCAAGGGTTTTACCCATTACAACTCACATCTAAACTTGGAAGGTGGAGGGGAAGACTGAGCACCCTAGGAAGATTATTCATCTAATCACAACTAAGACAGGTAGCCATATATTATGATTTTTCTCATTTGGTGTTCTATAATTTAGGTGGTAAAATGGTATTCCTTGAATACTGATACTTGTAAGAAGGTTGAAAAAAATAGACACATTGCTTCCCTAAATGGAGAATTTGGATAAATTCTCCTTCAATATTGTAGAACTAGGAATTACAACACTTAGAAAAGAACAAGCACAAAATTTCATATTTCAACAAGACTGTTATGAAGTTAAGGTGGAAATATTAAGTCACATATATATACCATACCTAGAGAAATAGAAACCTCTATCCAAGAAACAACTAACAAAAAATTTACTTCAGATATAGCACATGACAAGAAGACTTTATTCAAAAGTGGATTTCGATATGCAAAATTATGTCTTTTGATTATAATAGCAATATTTTAAGGATAATGAAAGAACAGCATAGCAATACATCGATATAAAATACCCTCAAGTTCAACCACCACAATATTACACCATGTACGACACACAAGCTCACCTCTATTGCAACAAAAGTTGTCTCTATGGGTGGTTTTACAAAATTTTCATCTGGATTGATTTCTTTCATCTTCTCAACTTTTTCCTTCAGATTGCAGGCTTCAACTTCTATTCTGAGAGAGGAAGGTACGTCATACACAAGACGAGAAAAGAATAACATATTTACTCTTGAGTATAATAACAGGTTGATGCATTATAGATCAAGATTTAACTAATGCAGTATCTATGGAAGTGTTGAATATATTGTAACATGATGGTATAATACACATCATGTATGATGTACTGATTAAAAATTCAGAATCCAATAATTTAACAGATTATTGTAAATACTTGACTTCAATAACGAAATCCATAATACCTAATAAATACTAGTTCTGTAAATAAAATTTAAAAAAAAACTGAGGGGTCTTGTATACGTTGTTACTTAAAACTAAATAATGTATTTCTGACCTATTGAAACCAAATGCACTGTTATAAACTCTAATTTTTAGTGTATTGAATCTAGAATGTGATCCTCCAATTGATCAAACATGAAGACAGAACATGCAGCTATGAAAAACATGTTCTATGACCATGCATATGGGAGAGGGGAGAGAAAGTAATGGTTCGTTAAGATCTCATATTGACTAGAGATATGAGCAAAATAGTCTTTATAAAGGATAAAGGGTAGAGTAATCCTCACCCCTAGGCTAACTTTTGGGATAGAGTTAGGCCTAACTCGAACTCTAAGACAATATCAAAGTCAATCCAAGTCCATTGTTGGGCCACCCGTAGAAATTTGAAGTTCAAAAATCAACATGGCCCGCAGTAGTTCCAAGACAAATTAATGAAATCAATTGACCCACAGACTATTTCAAGAGATTTTGATTTAGTAAATCCAGCCCCATAGATATCCCATAATGAGGATAAGGGCATTTCGATAAATATGAAGCATGTAATCTCCACGCTCCAGATATACAGCCCTGGTGCTAGGGGGTGTTACGGTCCCACATTGACAAGAGATATGGCTAACAAAGTTCTTACAAATGGTAGGGAAATCCTCACCCCAAAGCTAGATTTTAGGGTAGAGTTAGGCCTAGCCCGAATTTTAAGAGGTTTTAAGTACTGGCACATATAAACCAAGCATATATTAGTTAAGTTCAAATAGAACATCTACTGATAAACTAAAGCAAATGTCAATGTCAAACAAGCATCAATATTGATGTGTTTCCTAACAACCTCATGAGGTCAGCATTTATTTTCAGCCCTGAAATTGCATCTTGGATAAATTGAAGTAATTCTTCTCGCTTTGCCTGTTAAAAAAACAATATATGGAGGTATCACATAAGTGCCTATAACTCCAGTAACATTCTTCTAAAATGTGTAAAAATTCAGTACTTTTATGAGGTCAAAAGCACTATGGATATAGCACATAGTGCAAGCATCAAATCAAGAGAAGTCACAAGACCATTTCAGGCAATAAGTTTGGAAAAAGTTATATGAAAAGGAAGATAGCAATGTTATTTTTGAAGTAACCTTTTAAAAAAAGTAGCTTTTTTAATTTAAAACAGATTTCAGTTTGCATGTTATGTCGAAGTTAAGGTCAGTGGGGCAGTATGTCCATTGATAGAGTCAAGATTACGGCATCTAGTTTGACGATTTGCAGTATCCAGTAAAAAACTAATTATAAGAATCATTATATCTAAACAATATTAAGAGAACAATTATTTGCTATTGAAGTTCATAACTTGCATACGTAATCGGTGTGGATTTAGAGTAGTTAAGCCCTCCACCTTTATTCTTATATGAGGAGGAGATGCAAGTAGGGCCCTTGTTTATTAGCATATAAAAACACTGATTTTGAAAACCAAAGAAAGTGCAATTTTCTATCAAAAGTCCGGTCATACAGAAAAGTTGACACATTGCATCAAATTACAAACATGAACAGGCATAAATCAAGCATCTCTGTAATTCTGAGCTTCATATGTATCTGGGTTTATATTAATATCATTACCAGTACTTCATCTTCATATCCAGAAAATGCTTTTGCCAAATCCTGTACACTGGATAACAACGAAGCTTGTTCTTCCTTTCCTCCTTTAATACAGAGCCTGTATAACCATAACATACCAGAAGCATATGTTTAGGCAAGCTATTCTTAATATGCCAACCAGTAACTGTTTTCTACCAATACATGGCTATGACATATCAGTTTATCAACAGGCAAGTTAAAAACAGAAGCACAAAATTACCCATATAACTCTGAAAGTAGTGAAACTTCTTCCTCATTTGGTGCTTCGAGAATCTGAGTCACACAAAAGAGTTAACCTGCGGTTAAGTTCCATAAATCAGCAAATATAAAGCTCAGCAACTGTAAATGAAATATCACTGAAAATAGACAATTCGTTAAAAATTGTATGGAAAAAATAAACTTCCATGTAGGATCCTTGTTAATTTCATACATTCATGTTTTTCTTTTCGAACATACCATTAAAAGTGAACTACAATCATGATTCAAACTAGTACCAGAACAGTAACACTTTTTCCTGCAATAAAAAAAACTAGCAGCTTAAAGATAACTATTAGGAATTTCTTCTTCTATAGCATTCAATTCAAATTATGTAATTTAAATTTTCATTTCCATGGGGGAAGTACAAGATGCCTCTTAATATGATATCAAATCAATATAACCAAAAACTGTCAAACTTAACCCCGTGTAAGTTGTAACATGGAAATCCTCTTGAGAAACTACATGAGGCAATTGGTGTCGCATTTGCACTCATTTAATAGAGTAAGGGTGTGTTTATGCAAACAACTTAATTAAGTGCATATGGCAATGAAAGTTTATCGTATAAGCGCTTATTCATAAGCTAATTTGGAAAACTTGTTGAAATCAGCTCAACGTAGGTTATAGGTGGGTATAAGTGCTTATTCATATGCTAATCTGGGTAGCTTATGAAAATAAGCTCAAAGTCATAAGCTATTTGCATAAACCCTCTCAAACACTAACATAAGTGTTTGTACTATAAGATAAGCTAACATAAGCTCTTCAAACGGAGTCTAATACTAATCTAAACATTTAGCATGGTGGCAGCTATAGATAGCATTGCTTCAACTCACCACTGACAATGTTATGCCTTCAAGAGCTTGACTGCAAAGAAAGACATCACGAAATGTTTTAGGTTCACCCACCATGCCAGGGTCTACATAGTAAATCTGTCCATTTTCATATACTATTAGCATGAATTATTAATAAAAGTAAATAACAAAGTTACAAAAACAATGTACTTCTGAAAAAGGGAGGTTAATGCAAAGAAAGAAGCTAGCTCAACATAGTGAGGCCACTATTGCAGAAGTAATAAGGGTTTCACAAACCAAAGTAGGTGTTTTAGGCGAATCCTTCAAATCATCAAGCGGAAACTGGTTGTCTTGATCTTTTGAATTGGTGTCAGAATCAATGCAGGAAGCACCAAGTCTCTCAACTTCTCTGAGCGCAACCAGCCACCTTCTTAGCAACTGAACTCTCTCCATCCCTCTACATGAAACAGAAACTTCTTCTAACCGTTTTACAGTGTGCCTAAAACTCTGCATATTCCGTGATACCTGTTCAATGATAAAACCATTCAGACACTACACTTAGAAAAAGAAATTAATAATAAAACCCAATTTTTTCTTCGTTTTTGAAAAATCTCCGTAACATGACCCTTGAAGGTTCAATGCAGAGATTTCGTATACCGCAAGGTAACATTGCCAAGGTGCAAACTTTCTTCCAAACCCGGAATTAAAAACGGTAAAGGAAAAGGAAAAATGAAATTTTTAGAAAAGGGTGTGTGGTGGAGCGTTATTACAATGCGGTCCTGGATGATTCTGGCTCCGCCAGCGACGGCGTTGCTCGCATGGAGGACAACGGTGTCGGCGTAGTTGCGGACGGCGCGGCTGAGGTTGCTTTGGCCACCTGCTTCCACCGCTTTGTTCACCGCTGATTTTACCCACGACATTCTTCTTCTTCTTCAGCCTTCACCACCTTCTCTTTTAATTTCTTTATATATATACATACACACACGAAATCGTCCTCTGTTTTTCCTTCTATATGTCTATATGTATATGTATATGTAGATGCATGTGCATTTGTCTGTGATTTTAATTTGGTAAGAGAAGAATGAAATTGATATAAAACAATGGAAGGTGAAGGTGGTGGTTGATTATGGTGCTTGTGAGATGCAATTGAGGCTGGGGAAGAGGAGTTTGTGACAGAGAGAGAGAGAGAAAGGTGAAGGGGGGAAAATGGTGAAAAGGAAGAAGAAGTCAAGCTCATCCGGGACCTGCTGAGCTCAACGTTCAATGCTTTTGCTGTTTGCTGTCACCAAGTTCGATTCATCTGCCTTACATTTCGCTTCATGTTTTTTAAATCCATTATTATCATTTTTCTTTTCACCTATTTGTCTTTTAATTTTGATTTTGAGAAACTTATATACCATGCTGTTCTTTTGTCTCTTTTTCATGGCGCCACATTTCTTTTCCTTAAAAATATAGGTGTTTTCGGCTCCGCTCACCACCACGGATCACAACATGTTTCCACAATTATATGTGGTTTACATAAATACTTATAGATTACTCATCAATACAATCAGGCACGGATTTACTTGTTAGCTTGGGGGGGCAAATGCCCCCACATGAATTTTAAAAAAAAATAATAATAATAATAATAGTAATAAACTACTCCCTCCGTTCCTTAATAACTGTCACTTTAAGGTTTTGCACATATATTAAGGAATTGTATTAATGTTATTGTTTTTATCAAAGTTACTACCTAATTTCCTAGCATACCATTTATCTTTCTTCTTAATTTAGACTCTTTATTTTCCTATCACCATTAATTAAAGGGTATAATTGGTAAAACATAATTAATACTCTCGTGAACTTTGTAAAGTGACAGAAAATGGATAAAAATAGTGACACTTAATTAGGAACGGAGGGAGTAATACTCCTTCTGTTCCTTTTTATAAGAGCTAAACCAACTTTGCACAACAGAAAGTTAGGTAGTATAGTTTTTTGCATTAAATTTGTTCTCAAATGTTGTTGAATTTCCAAATTTGTCCTTAACATATTTCTTTTTAATCTCTTTCCATCATTAATGCAATTCCATATTTCCAGAATTGAATAGGGGTAAAAATGTGAAAAAATAATTAATATGGCACAAAGTCTTATGTGGTTCTTGTAAAAAGGAACAGCCAACATAATTTCCCTTTCTCCTTCTAGCCGCCTCACTTCCTCTTTCTGCTTCTAGCCTCCTCACATCCTCCACCACCGAATCTCGTTCTGCTTTCCTCCTTCTCCTCCGCCGACGCGCGGCTCTGCGTCCTTCTCCGTCCGTCGTCGCCTGTGCATCTACGGTCTGCAATCTCTGTCCGGCGTCGCGCTCTACTCTGCCATCTCCGTCCGTCGTCGCGCTCGACTCCGCCTTCTCCATCTGCCGTCGCGCTCGACTCCGCCTTCTCCGTCGCCGCGACGCTGCCTTCTCCTCCTCCGTCGCCGCGGCTCTGCCTCCTCCGCCGCCGTGCCTCTGCCTTCTCCACCTGCTCTGCTTGACTGCTTCAAAGTTCAAACCCTCTTCTGATTCTCCTCTTTCTGCTTCAATCCAGCAAGGTATCACCTTCTTTACTCTTTAGCTTGGCTGTTGCTTTGTGCTTGGTTGTGAATTTTGAATTGTGAATTGTGAGCAAACAAGGACTAGGGGGAACTAGGGATCCTGCTATAAAGCTTGTGGAGACTAGGAAGCATATTGTATATCTATTGGTATATTTGCTTTTAGTTAGCTTTGATACTTCCTGTAGCAACTACGGCAGTTGAAAGAGCTTTTTCCGCTATGAATATCATCAAGAATCAGAAGCGAAATCGTATGAGAGATGAATGACTAAATGATTGTTTAGTTACTTATATAGAGAAAGATGTATTTGATAGTGTTGAGAATGAAAAGATAGTGCAGAGTTTTCAAAATATGAAAACTCGTAGGAAACAATTTTGATGTACTTTCAAAATTTTTAATAGTACTATGTTATATTTTCAATGTTACAAATTTATGTGCATTTTGCCCCCACGTACTTAAATTCCTGGATCCGTGCCTGAATACAATGCTCATATTAGTAGCAAGAATCAAACACACAATCTTATCTTATGAAGAAAAATAGTTCATCTTAACCAATATATGTTGACAACTAAGGTGACATGTTGGCTTCATTCACCACATTAGTCATCACATTATTATTTTTGTATCATGTCTTCTTATTTCTCTCACCTACATACACCTCATGGTATTTAAGAACATTTTTTTCTTCACTTTTTTTCTCTATCTCATAGGAATTAGATCTATTAAGGAAGCTATTATTGTAATTGATCAGGTAATTGCTGCTATGGTTAGTTAGTAGAATGATTAGTTAATTAAAGAGTTATAAATAAGAAAAACAATTCATACACACCAAAATTTGACCCCAACTGTTTGGATATGAGAATTTGGGGAGATTTCTCTCAACCGTGTTGATGAACGATGGCGGAATGATGCGGTTGTGCTGCCTGAGGATGCGGCGGAGCTCCAGGGGTCACAACAAGGATACCTGCAGAAAATACTCTGACACCAAAGTTAGTGTGTGAAGGAGAATCCTAGAAAATCAGATAAAACACAAGTTAATAATGCTAATAATGAATAGCATATTATGTTAATGAACGAAAGAACTTGTATTTATAGGCTTCGGCGTGCATGGAGGTTGTCTCAGCAAGTGAAGGGGAAGGCCTATGAGGGAAGGCTTCCGATCGGTCGAGAAGATCTATGATGTCTCGGCTCGAGCCGCTGAGTCTCGGTCCGTGTAGGTCGAGCAGACACTGTTGGGCAATTCGTTGCTTCCTAAGACATTCAAGCTAGCGTTGTGGCGGGTGCTGAAGAGCACACCTCGTGGATCGGCTGAAATGTCCTCAAGCCAGGCTGAGAAGTCGACCGGAACACCAACCTTAAGAGATGTAGAAAAAGAAGGGAGATAGTGAGAGAAATGAATGATTTTCTAGGTAAAAAATAAAGATAAGTGATAAGAATGATGAGTGAAGTGAGAGTCTAGATTCATGTACATACAAATAGTAAAAACACCTCCATACACTAATTTTTTTCTTTATCACTCTCTTCTAGTCATATCACATTACATATCACATCTACTACTTATTTCTCTTTTCTTCTTATATCACTCAAGGTGTCTACACCTAAGAGATGTTCACCAATCATTTTTTATGATGTGATGAGAATAAAGTGAGAAATAAGAAGAAAAAATTGATGAAAGAGAAATGGGTGTGAATATGCTATACAAATGATTAGTTAAAGGGAGTGAGTGAGTCATTCATTGAGTGAAGTGAGGCTATAAATAAGGGGTGTAACTCCTCTAAAGTGAGTGAACTCATCACAACTATTTATTGAGTTTTTTAATTAATTTTTCAAAAGCAGATAATCATCATGAATGAGTGTGATACTCACTTAATCATGTAAAGTGAGTCCACTCACTTTACAAAATCTGCACTCGTAAATAATAGTGAGAAGGATTAGGAAGAGTATCTCTTTTTGTAGGAGAATTTACAGAAAGGTTCTGACACACTGGAAGGAAGTTTCTTCTTTTATGACTTGTATTGGGTGTTAACAGCGAGGGTTCTTGATCAAATAAAGAGAATATTTCTTACCGGCTCCTATTAACCGGTATCAGAGCTCTAATATTTGATCTATGCCCTATCTAGAATCCAACACAATGATGCTGCTTTGTTAGCTTCACCTAAATCCCCAAATCCGTCAATCTTTGACCAGTTGCGAGAATCTTTGACTCGCTGACACATTTCAACAGCGGCATCATGAACCCCCTTCTGAATAACCGCCTATTGACCAATTTGTAGTAAGTCGCATGTCGCCTCACTTCCTTTGCGACTGTTTCATCCTCCTTGTATCCATCCCGCAACACTTAATCAACGGTTTCGTCCAAGTTGAGGTTGCCTCCTCTACCAAGTTTACATCCACCATGTTTATGCTTGGTCGTGCCAGAGTCTCTTGAATTATTGTTTTGTAAATCCCCTGACTTCTCGTACTTGCTAGCTTGGCTAGGACGTCCGCCCTTTGATTCCGCTCCCTTGGCACATGTTGGATGTCAACCTTTGGTATTGTCGTCATCAATTGATGCACTATCTCTAGGTACTTTCCGAGTTGTGGATCCCTGACCTGGTATATTCCTTTGACTTGGTTCATTACAAGCCGTGAGTCTATTTTAATTAGTAGCTCTTCCAACCCTAATTCCTTAGGGAGCTTCAAACCTGCAATCAACGCCTCATACTCTGCCTGATTGTTGCTCGCCTTGAATTCAAAGCAAAGCGGTTGCTCTAAGAGTAATTTGTTTGGCCCTTCAATGGTCACTCCAGCCCCACTTCCTTTTAAATTTGTTGACCCGTCCACCGACAAAACTCATTCTGCTTCCTAGTCTGCACTTTGCTCACCTGTCATCTCTGCAACAAAATCTGCCAAACTCTGGGTGCTCGCCCTTCCTCTGACTTCATGCCTTATGTCATATTCAGAGAACTCAATCGTCCATCCAACCAACCTTCCGGATAAGTCCAGTTTCTACAACACTTGTCGTAATGGCAAGTCTATCTTCACTTTCACCTTGTGCCTTTGGAAATAAGGTCTTAGCCGTCGGGCGGTTATCAGGATTGCCAAGGCGGCTTTTTCTATATTTTGATACCTTTGCTCCGGACCTTTTAATGGTTTTAAGTTGAAAATTATTAGTTTTAAAACACCTTTTAATGGTTTTAAAAACACCACCTTAATGCTCTTTGCTGATGAACTTAGCTGTTGGAAGAGAAAAAGGAGGAACACGGCTCTTTTATAAGGATTGGTTCACTTGATCACTTGCAAGATTAGATATATAACATATGTTGTGTTTCTACGTGTGTTTTTTACATGTGAGAGGGGAAAAAGATGATCGATAGAGATCGAATAAAAAACAAATATTTTATTTTTATTTTTATTTTTATTTTTATTTTGAGCATTGTTGTAAGCTTTGTTCCTTATTTTTCTAACATACACATCCTCCGATCCGAATCTTTGGCTTCACAACTCTAGGAACTTACAATGAAACACAATTAACAGCGTCTGGACCTGTCGAGTTTTCAAGAATCGATTCAGAAGGCTACGTCTAAGGGATTTAACTCATTGACCCAAAAAAAAGGGATTTAACACCTTGTGTATTCTCTTTGAACAAACTTTGTAGAGCTTAGGCTCCAATTATGATAAAAAAAAATTGTCATCTTTGTATTGAAAACACATGAGCTTTTGAATGTCTATTTATTTGCACTTTGTTCTGGATAATTGTTTTTCAACTGTCCACATTTGGAGTGTGGAACGTACAAAATTTCCTGCTATAATTATATTATCTTGGTGCATTGTTATTATACTCATATTGTCTATTCCCTGAATTGTTTATTCATTTTGATGTTGAAAAAGGAGGAGTAATTAGTAAGAGAAAGGATTGATAGTTTTGAATGCCTTTTTTTTTCCATCATAACTAATTAAGTACTATTAACTAAGTATTTCAGTTTAAAAAAAAAACTAAGTATTTCATAATAAAAAGGGGAAGCTTATTAAGTCTCAATCCCTAAAGAGTTGTGGTGATAACAATAGAAAAGCTATGAAGGGTATATTTGTAGGGGTTCTAATATGCCCAACTTATTTTTTATTTTTTTTGTGCAAAGTTGCACAAGTTACTTTTGCCCTGCCATCACCTGTCTTCCCGTATTATCTGATTTTTCAAATTTCAAAAGCCATGTATTTAAACTTTGACCCCAAAACTTACTAATATGTCGTGGATGACCCCGACTAATATTTCAGTATATTAAACTCTGGCCCCTTAAATTTTTACAAACACAAGAACACAGCAGTAAATGGAAATCATTTTTTAGGTTTTACCCCAATTGGTGAAATGAGAATAGGTGTTCTGCGCCGCTGCACTTCTACGTTCGAATATGATGATATAACCAGAACAAGTTCAAATCAACATCAAATAGATGAAATATTGACAAATTGAACATTTAAGTTGCAAGAGATCCTAACTTTGGTATGGCATCATAACTGCAACGTCTTCATCAATCATTCACTTACCTACTCTTATACAAGTTTCAGATCCACAAATAACCCTCTGTATCGAACACAAATCGCAGAGATTAAATCCAAACAATAGCCCACGGCAGTCCCAGATTCTTCAGATCGTACATCGCGCAGATAAATGCTTGCTACAGGTGGAGAATATCAACATCAATACCCAGTCACAACACCAACCATTATCACGATGAACGGTATTCACGAAATTTCAGAGTAAGATGAACCCTAAAATTCCACAATAGAATATCAAATTGAGTTCAAAAGGGGGAAAAAGGGTCGACAGATGCATTATTTTTACTGATTGACCATAAGTGAATTCCAAACAATACTGGGGCATATTAGAATTACTTGGAAATATTGACTTGGGCCATACTACAATTAGCGAATTATATGGGCCAGATTTAACAACTTCATATTAGATTTTTTTAAATTGGGTTTTGAAATTATAAAAATCGGAAACTTGTGCATATTTGCAACAAAAAAAACTTGTGCATATTAGAAGCCCCCATATTTGAATTGAACTAGCTTTTCATGAATGAAATTTACCGTCCAGAAACACAATATATATCGTCTGGAACGTGTATGTTCAAATTAATTCAAAGCCAAGTCAAAGTCAAATATTAATACTAATCAAAATGTATTTCAAGATCTCTGGATGTCTAACCAAATTTAGCTAAGTTTTTATAAAGCTTTTTTTGGTATAGAGCATACCTGCCTGATGCATTACATGCAGAATCGTTGAAAGAAGCTTTGGGTCCAACATATTTATTTCTTGATAAAGTATGTAAAACTTCAAAGAAGAAGAAGAAGAAGAAAAGAACAAGAACATTCATCTGCTTAGGTCAAACTTGTTCAAGTGCTTAATTATTCATTCATTTTATTCTTCTGAGAAACATTGAAACCAAAACCAAATCTTGAAAACAGAAAGAAAAAAAACAAGATAACATTACTGTGATTACGAGGGAAAACAAAGGTAAAATCTCAATAAAAATGCCCTAAAAAACACTAACACCAAGAGTAAGGGTGCATTTGGGTACCCATTAATTAAGCACTTCTTCATAAGCTTATTTGAGAAGGTCAATGAAATAAACTTAGAAGAGTCTATATATAAGTACAAATGCTTATCCATAAGCTTATCAAAATAAACTTAAAAGAGCTTACAGGTAGATTTTATAAGCTTAACCAAACACCTGCATAAGTGTTTATACTATAAAATAAGCTAAATGCACTAAGACTTGATAATAGCATATCATGGCATGAAATACAAACTTTATTACTAAGGTACCACATCCACCCCAACCCTGAATTAGAACTATATAAAATGACAGTTACTTCATCATGTATTTGTGCCATTATTCCCTGATCGCCCCAAATGAAAAAATATACAAGGTGTAGTACTAAATGTTATACAATTCCGTTGATGGAGAGATCAAAATGAATCAGGATTCAATGTAGACCAAAAAAGAAGGAAAACAAGGGCATGGCCATCACAATGAATAGCGTTCTTCGAGAACTTACATGCTCATCAATGAATTCCAGAACAGGATACTCTCCAATCAATTATGGTCACCTAGGAGGATTGTCTGGCTTTTTGGTTAACATCTTGGATGGTTCCATACCAAAGGATCCTTGTCAATGAGAACTAAATATCTTAACCAATGTACTAATCAATATCTGCCATTGGCATTTTCCAATAATTCCATGAGTTGTAGTCCTCCTGCAATGTTAAGGAGTTATGAGTTAAATCTATTGGTTATGAATTTCAAACATGCCATTCTACTTGGGGGTTTGGAGATGAATTGTCACCTGCTCGACCAAAGAAGTAGGTGGAAACATGTCATTGACGAGGGTATGTAATGATGTATATGACTTTGCACCGATTCGTTGACTAATAGCCACCTCACCCTGTTAGTTTTCACAAGAATTTAGTTGGTGCTTCGGGCGAAGTAAAGGAAATGCTAATTATCAGAAATATTAGTCCAGGATGCACACCTTAGGGTTAATAATAAATATTTTTCCCTTTGGGATTCCGATCTTCCTGTAACTAAGTTCATCTGTGTCTCTATTGCCAAATCCCGCATAGAATGGATTATAATCAGAAGGGAAAAGTCTTTTGATATCCTGCAAAACATTACATTTAGAACACCAATTATAATGTTGGTAAGAAGATGCCTTCTTACAGCATTTCATGGTTTTGTGTTCTGGCAGTTACCTCTAGACAAGCAATCTTAAACTCGTGAGGTGCTCTTCTTATCACTTCCATCCGTAAAGCGGCCAAACAAACAAAATAACAAGTCAGACACACCAAACATCCAGGGGAAAAAAGCGCAGGCAATGTGGGACATATAAACATACAGGTGATGCAGGGTTAATATTTTTGTTATCTAAACAAGAAAGAACTTATTACAACAGGTGTCAACATAAATCAGGTATAAATAATTAAACTTCATAAATTAACAAAAATGAATAGCAGGTATGTTTATAAACCAAAGAAACTTTGGTAAGACTACAAACTATAACATCCATCAATTGATAAGTACAAGCTCAATATCATGAATATATAAGCAGTCACTTCAGTTAATCAGAGCACTTAATAATAAAGTGACTACATATTAATGATGTAAAGATTATGAACCTTAAATTACTCTGGCCATAGTTAAATTTTCCAAATTCCAAGCATTTATCCGTCTTTCGCAATCATGACCCCAATTTTTCTCAACCCCCCTCCCCCCCCCCTAAAATGAGGAAAGAACTAAAAACTAAATGATATTGACAATAGTATACAAGTATGTAAGTCTTCAAAACGTCTTCGAAAAAAAACACAAGGGTATCAGCAGAAAGTGAAGTCATTATCATCACGTTGTTAATTGTAATATCCAACACAACCTTAATCTCATGTTTTAAAAGTGCCTCACCTTCTCGGTAAAGTGAAGGAAATAATCCATCAGGTGAAATAACAACAGGTCCATTTGGTAAGGTTTTTCCATCCTGCAAAGATTTAAATAAGAAACTTTTATTAAGCTAAAGAAAGAATTATCACAATTATCATTTCGTTGTCAAGATACAGGGCTAAACAAAGTATTTCACAATTCTCTCTCTCTCTCTCTCTCTATATATATATATATATCTATATATATATATATATATGAAAAATGCTAGCAACACTCACTCTAACACTCTTTTCAATACCCTTCATCCATTGGTTAAAATTCATGTAGGGTCCACTAAAAATACGAGTCCCACTTCCAATTTAGTGAGACCCACATAAATTTCAACCAACCAATGAGAGTGTTGCTAGCACTCCTCATATATATATATATATATATATATATATATATATATATATATATATATAGGCAAAAAACATAACTACAAAAAAAAAAGTGATGCAGTATAGTTCGGGGTGCAATTGGTACTGAGGCAAGGCCTCAGAGGGGATCAGCTACTCTTAGTTTGAGGCAAGGCTCCTTCAGAAAGGAAAATGCCTCGAGTGTTTGCACATTTCTGGTTCAGACAAGGTGCTGGCCTTTAATGAAATTTTCATGGTAGCCAATTTTAAAAGTCAGAGAAATGTAGAAATCCCAAAGGCCCAGCCACCTAACTTCCTAACTACACATGTAAGCCTTTTCTTTCTTTCTCTTTTTTTGGGGGGGAGGGGGGGGGGGGGTTGTTGTAAATAACTAAAAAAAGGTCTTTCAGTTATGAACTTTAATATTTAGAACTTATTTACCAACTTGTTATCCTGCTTTATATCTAAAGCTTTTACTGTTTCACGTTAATATGAATGTTGTGTTTGTGTAGTTAACCTAACCTACATAGAAAATTAATGTAAATTACCCCAAATATTTTACTGTTCTCTTCTTTTTCTAACACTAATGCCTTTCTGCGGTCAAACATGCACTTTTACCCTTTAAAGCACCTCCGCTTTGAAGACGTTAAAACCCAATGGAACCTTTGCCCTTGACTACCTTGAAACTACTCAATCAAGTAGCCAAAGATGCAGTTAAGAAAAGTAGTGTCATATGGATATTAAATCAAGATAGATGCTTCCTTCACAAGACTAGAAGGTGAATGAAAGTCGGTGGCTCGGTGCCAGATATCTCAACCTTTTCAAAGCAAATCTCATAAATTGATTCCTTGATGCAATTACTTCAGAAGCCCAGAATAATTCTAATATTGGAAATAAGTTGTTATTCATCAAAGAAAACCAGGTTGTTTCATACCTGTTTGAGGTTAAGTAAGAAGTTCCTGGTTAGATATGCCTGGACAATTGCACGGGCACTCAGAAAAAGCAGCTGGTATCCATTTTCCTGACATAATATCCAGATCTAGTATTAGACATTAATCTTCTTGAGAAAAATCACTGCAATGATAAGTATCATGTTAATCATTACACCACACTGCTGGGCTGTATTTTACATCAGACAGGCAGTAAAAGCCCTGCTGATAACCATTAAATCGATTTGCACTTTCACTCTAGATGATACAAATTTAAGAAATATAGTCCTAAATTGAATTACAATAATAATAATAATACTATAGATTAAATGCAAAGTGAAACAGAAATAAAGGGGGAAAATGGAAAGCAGTAAACGCTGTAAGGTAAAAAAACGCAGACCATAGACACTATACCATTTCAGTTAAATGGCTGTTAAAGAGTCATAATTTAACTAGCCTTCCAATCATCTTGTTCGTTGATTGAGCAATCTCAAGTCCAAGCTCAAAGATGCAAGGTAGAAATTCCTTCTTGACCCATTTACATTTGTGTGTGCATGCATATTTATATTCTTGAAATTGGGCTGGGCCTAACTCAACCCACAAGTTAGCTCATGAGATTTGCCCAAACCTTTATAAACTCTACTTTGGCCATATCTTAGTCGATTTGGGATTTCAACACCCTCCCTCACACCTAGGATTGGACATCTAGCGTGTAGAGATTAGATTACATGACTGATTCTTTTTACTGTACCAAAAAACTGCAACTTTGCAAGGCCAGTTGATTGCACTAGGAAAGCCATAAGGCCAGGTAACTTACACTAGGAAAGCGGTGGGGCCATGTTGACTTTTCGACAGCAGTGGGTGGCCCAATATTAGCTCTAAGATATGGAAACCATCTTGAACTTGGGCTGAACCTAACTCAACCTGAAAAGCTACCTCACAAGGTGAGGATTGCCCAAACCTTTATAATCTCTACTTTGGCCAAATCGCAAGTCGATGTGGGATCTCAACATACATAATAATGTTTCTAAAACAAACCTACCCAAAGAGAGTGTGCTTTGAATGACTGCAAATGCAACAAGCACTTCTAGTCCAATCACCCTTAAAATAGAATGCCCAAGAGGTAAATAGAAGTTACAAGGTAACTGAATTTTCTTTTCATTGTCTCTAACAAGTCCATTATCAGTTATAGAAACCCAAACCATACAACAGTTAAGAGAAGGAGTAGTAAAACAAGCAGCAACAAGAGAGTGGATATTTAATTACATACTCTTGTACAAATACTTCTTAAAGAGATATCCTATAAAGATCTATTTCCATTTACCTCATCATTTTTTGTCCTCAACAATCCAACTCCAATTATATAAGTTAGATCTGCATAAATAAAAAAACACCCATACCTTAATGGCAGAGAATAGCCTTGCCACTCCAGATTGTGTCCAATCTTTGCCAACTAAAGGCATGAACTGGCCCAAAACATCAGACCTAAAAAAAGGGAAAGGGAAGGTTTTTATAATGATTATAAAACCATAATGCAACCCTGCCTTCTAATCCTTTTATAGTTTTTCAAGTGCAACTTTCATTCAGACATGTTTGTCTACATATCACAGAGAATTCAATCATGCTCAAAATCTTCTTCTTATGCATCTACAAATAACACACAAAAAACTGGTATGGGCATATGCTTCTAAACAACCCATGCAGGACTTTGCAATCATCTTGGATAAACAACCCAAAAAAACTCTGCTTTTATTCAAAGGGTCAGCAGGGCAATTTCATACAGATGCACAAAGCCAGTGACAGATGCTTTGGTTCATCCACTCAGTCATTTAATGCACCATAAGAGTACACAAAGACCAACTCCAGGATGACAGAAAACTACAAATTTAAAACGGTGTATATTCAAATCATATCCTGCACTGACTTCCCTATTGTCCTTCATATTGTAATAGTCTCAATAGCATGACCAGTTACCAAAATTTGCATGACGGGCATGAAGGGATTTTAATTTTTATCTGAAGTAAATGAACAATTAAACGGACAACCTAAGGACAGTAGAGAAGAATAACAATAGTGAAGTAGTATCTATATCAGTGCATTTTTAATCAAAATACCTGCTTAAAATTTTTATAACAATCATGTAAGTTCTTAAAAAAAACGCAAAAACCTTTGCCAAAAGTTTAAAATAGTAACTTCTGAAAAAAAAAGTCTGAAAGAGGTAACATCACGTTATTTAATTTTGAACAAACAGACCCTTAGTAGCCTAAGAAAAGAACCTCCATTCGTAGCCTTACTTGGTAATAGTTCCATCAACATCTGAAATTACAATTCTTGCATTCCACTTCCATAAGTATATATGAGCATCAACCTGTTAAGTAATTAAAATTTCTCTCATAAATAACAAAACCCAACGACTTTTTATAACTTCATATGGGAACTTAAACAGTCAATGAATGTCAAAACCTGTTGTGTTCCAAGAACCCTCGTACAGAAACTGAAAGTTACCAAATTTTGACCATCTTTAAGATTCAAGGATGCTATCTGTTCATTGGTTGGAACATTTGTCCTTATAAATTGCTTACGAGGAGATCCCTGGGTACTGGATGTCGGAGTTGGCTCTAACAAAGTTCCACACTCTGAATCTAGAAATACCTCCTCATTTGATGCGGTGCTATTAGTATGCTCAACTGTCTTGACCTTTCGAAAAGCAATAGGCCAAAGTCTCCATCTGCGTCCGGACGAAGATGATCCTAGATCATCATCCCCAGACTTCAATGCATAACCCAGTTCCACAGGAATTGTATCTTTGGGCTCAACAGGCAAATCTAAACCAAATGCAGCCATTCCAAGAACAAGAGGAGCAGCCTTTTCCCACGTCAAGTACCTATCTTTAAACTTGATGACAAGATTTTGATTCTTAATTATTGATGGTGCAGAACTTGTGAAGTCCACTGCTGATATCCGATGTGCTTCAAACACTTCAGCAGCAGCTACTGAACCCATACCCAGCTTAAGTTCATGACCGCATAGTGAGATCTCATATCCTGCAAATTATAAGATCAATGAAAGTAAATAAATAATTACTAAATCCAAGAGCAACAAGTTCCCAGCACATGTCTTACCTAAACCGGAATGGCTTTGATCACCTTTACTTGCAGTTTCTGTTTGAGGTTCCACTACCTCACTTGTGCTACTAGTATCTTCAAGTGCCGCAATTTGTTGACTCTCATCTACCCTGTCATTTGATACTGACTTGACAACTAGTTCATCATTGCATTCAGTATCAACAGTAACAGAATGAGAGCCAGAAGCAGTTTCAACTTCTCTTGATGCATTTTTCTCAACCTCTTGATGTCCCAATTCTGAATTTGGAGATCTATGGCTTTCGGAAGAAGGGGATCCACTTTGGGGAGATAACTCTTTCATGTTTTTAGATTGTGCATCGCTCTCTTGTTCATTTTCAACAACTACTTGACAACTTGCATTAGATTCCTCGGCTGAGTTTTGAACCTCCAACGATGAACCTGCATCTCGTGAATCAGCATTTCCAGCCTGCTGAGCAAATTCTTGCAGCTCCAAACAGCTTTTAAAAACATTCTCCTTGTTGATACCAGATGCAACCCCTTCTGAATCAGCTTTCACATTAAGATTTTCTTGATTT
The DNA here is from genome assembly GCA_030819835.1 of Acmispon strigosus. Lineage (NCBI taxonomy): Eukaryota > Viridiplantae > Streptophyta > Magnoliopsida > Fabales > Fabaceae > Acmispon > Acmispon strigosus. Next base: position 57,036,449 of record JAUAMA010000003.1, on the reverse strand, counting down.
TTTATCTCCAAAGTTTCCTGTGCTTTACCAATATTTACCTCCTCTGCATGAGAAACGTCAAGTGGGGGTCTAGAAGTATTCTCATCGCCATTAGTGTCACAATGTCTGGGTTGGGCATCAGCTGTTGGAGCATCCAACTTACTAATATAATCAGCAGCCCAAGCATTTTCACCTGGAATAAAGCCTCCATCGCCTTCGCATATGTCTGTCTCTTCACCTGGGCCCAGATGAAATTGAGGATTTCTTAACTGCACATTCTCCTCATTCTGCTCTGATTCAGAGATAGGAGCCGTCAATATATGACCATCGACACTCACCAAGACCATCTCTGGGTGGGAACCCTGTGAGTCCACAACATTTTCTCCCTCTAGACTCTCATAAGAATTAGTGTCAAAATCTTCAAAAGATCTATCATCTTGGAATTCATAATATCTCCCATCAGATTCGGTCCGTTGAAGTCGAGGCAGAACTGATGAATCGCCTTCATCTTTCAACAGAAGCACTCCAGTATCGGAGACGCTATGATCAAGCCTATGACCATTGCTCAAATAACTAATGTCGTTTTTACTAGAATCTTGAATTGACTCAACTCCCTTTTCATCGTCCACCTCCTTCACAAAATAAGCCTCCCCGGAATTGTCAAGATACATGTGGAAGTTGGCTTCGATGCCATTGACATTAATTCGAACAACTTTTTCAGCACCTTTGAGAACACCCTGAAACTTACCAAACCGAACATACCAAGGCGTGCTTCGAAATGTCCCATCTGACTGCTGAACAACAATCACATCAACAGCCCCTCCAAAAGGATGAAAAGGGGTAGCAACTGAGTACACACCTTGGGTTATCAAGCTTCCAACTTTACCAACCACATTCATTTTTTTAAGAGACCCCCAAAAATTAAAATAAAATAAAAAAGAACCTCAAAATTTAAGCCTTGCTTCCAATCAAAACAACCCCAATGACATACATAGATTATTCCGCAATCTTCTAGCGACTATGGTTCTTGATCAACAATAACATCACTGCATGTCAAACATTACTATGATTTACTAAAAAAAATTAATAATTAACAAACATAATAACCGAGTTAAAGGAATTAAAGAAAAGAAAAAACCTTTTCCGCACTCAAAAAAAATTGGAGAGGGAGCATTATCAATCCAAAGTTGAAAACAGAAAATCAATGGAGAAATAATGGACTTACAGATTCAAAAAACAATCTTGGGGCTCAAAAAATTGATGGCGATTTCGGTTTTTTCTTTCTTCCCTTTCTCTAAGTATAACCTTTGATGCTTTGAATCCTCCACCTCCTCCTCCTCCTCCTTGGAGGTTTTCAATATCTTCGTGGAGGCTTCGAAGTTTGAACTTGTGGAGGATTTGGATATATCAGAAATTAAAGAAGAAGAAAACCCAACCTCTCTCACTCACGTATTAAATAGTTATTCCCACGACGATAATCTTCGTTTATTCCAATTTTGCAACTATATTACGGGAACTTACCTTTGCGGATAAATTATAAAAAAATTGTTTTTGTCCTTTTTAATCTTGGAAATATGGAGGCGATAGTTCCTACCAATTGATTTTTTCAGATTTAATTTTATAACCTCACTTTTATAATGATCTAACTTGCGCATCACCGGACGACCTTGTTGGTAATAAATATAAATTATGTGTGCATAAATAATAAATGTAGGGCTTTCTGGTCATTTTATCAGTTTTCGTGGGTCGGAACAGAAACGTGATCACCGACCACAATCACTATCTGTTGGCTGAGTGGAAATAAAAATGGAAAAAAATAATGAAATTTTATTCGGAATGACCAAAATGTCCTGCAATAGCTCATTATATTCTACTATTCCTAGTCCCAGTTTGTTGTGACTTATGAAGGTTTATTCTCTTTCTCTCCTTCGGAATATTACTTATTTTATGCTTTCTTTTGAGATTTTAATATTTTTTAAATATATGCACGCGTTGACCACGTGATGCATTAGGTGATGGTTCGGGAAAAGTAGACGAGAAAACAGATTGGAATGACGTGTGTTCATAGTGAAAAGAGCATATCAGCATATGCTACTTTTGCAATCCCACAAGAAATGAAAAAAATGGTGGCGATTTCAGATTTTCTTGGATAACGTCATAAACGAATAGAAACAATGTATGAGAAAGGAAGACAGAAATCAAAGAATTATGGCTTGCCTTATTAGATATTTAACGGTAAAGAATAGATCCTTCTATTTCTTTGTTCAATTTATAAAAATATGAAATCATAGATAAAAAAGTGCAGCATGTAGATATTGCAGTGATAAAGCCACACATATTGACTCAGTCCTATGAGAATAAAAGTTCCTAGATAATATTTCCAATTATCGGATAATATTTGTTCCATAACAATATTATATTTGCACATGATTCTATTTAGGTTTGTTAGCAACCTTATATATATACACGTTAAAGGAATATTCATCAGGTACTCAATATCTACTCAACTCTAATCATAATTTCTTTTCAGCTTTGCCGATTTAGATGACATAGTGTTTTGTAAGTACTCACCTCTCGTGCTCACCTGATTGTCAGATACAAAAAGAAAAGGAAGAGGGCATCAAGTCCTTGAGGATTGGTACTCACCCTCGCCAACATCCTGGATCATTTGCAGCACCGCTTGTTTAAGATCGAGAGCCACCATCTCATTAGCGGGATTTTAGCCGCCACGCAAACCGTACGGCTAAAATTCACCTCATGGTTATCTCTAATCCCTCAAGAGAGAATGGAATGATCAACAATGTCGGTAACTTGTCGTATTTTTACTAATACAAAATAATACTACTAAATATAATCTTGTAAATAATATTTAATAAATTAGGAAAACATGGAAATATTATTTACACAATGTATATTGCTACTTTAGAAAATTACACTAACCTTAAAAATATTTATAAAAACAAATTATGTGTGAAAATAAATTTATTACTATTCAAAATAATTTATATGGATCATTATAATTTTATTTTATAGATAAATAAACTTGAACTGAATTAAGTCTCACTTAATTATATAAATATTTAAATTAAATCAAATTAAATTTATATGCTCAAATTAATAATAATTGAATAATTTGAACTTAAGAATATTATTTCAAATAATATTAAGATCTCAAATTTTATTTATAAGAATTTTTAAAAAATAAAAGATGATATTTTATGTAATCGTGTACCTCCACTACACATACATATCCAATATTTCCTATCTGAATCATTCTACCTACACCCTACCTTCTTTGAGATTTTCTGTATGCATTGAGCTTAGCTACCCTATTCAACTATCACTCCTTCTCTATTATTTTGTTAAGTCTCACATGCTTCCTACTGATTTAAATTTTAACATCACAGCATACCATGCGTGATGCTTTCCTATTTCCACTTCTTACCTACTATTTTATTACCATTCTCTGTGGAAATTCCAATGCAGAATGGAGCATATCATGAACAGACAAGAGCCATAAATCTATATAAAATCACACATACCTCTTTACTCATTTGCATTTAAACTAACCACCACCCCATCTCCTCTCCTTCCTTGTCATCCTCAAATTCACTTTTCTGTGCAAAGGAAACAAACACAACAGCACCTCCTTCCCCACACCACCATCACTGAGTTCATTTTCTCCTTCCAACCACAAACAACCACCATACCTTTCATCTATTTTTCGTTTAACACTGAGCGCACCAGCTACTGTATTAATTATCCCACGAGGACCATTTCTATAGGAGTAAAAACATGACATAAGGTACCATGCATGGTAGAGACTCAACCCAACCTCTCCATCAAATCTTGCCATTTTTCAGAAATCTTTAAAATCACAGTTCGATGGCATAAATGATACCTGAGACTTTGAGGATCTCGAAACTGTGCCCAGAGATTAATTTCGACACCGTACAAGCCCGCACACGCCCCAACGCGCCGTCACAACAACAGCGAGTCCGTCCACTCGCCTCCATGCGCCACCGAAGGTCAGGGACGAGTGGTTTCAGTCGCGGAATGGCCCGTACGCACAGCGAGAGGAAGGAGACGAGTGGGCTCACTCGCAGCACGCGCCCAGCATTCCCTGCCACGTTTTATCCATGTTAGACCAATCAAAAGGTGTCACGTAGCCTAAATCAGGAGGCGCCACATCATTCAAAACGTTTTGGAGGTTTTAAGTGTTAATTTTGATCCGTTTCGAGCTCAAAAGGACTTGGTCATAAGGTTTTGGACCATTCCCGATTTAACAGTGAGATCCGTTTTGTGAAATTCTAATTAAATTTTTAATATATGATACAAAATGACATAACATCACATAACAAACATAATTATAAAAATTTGGATGCAATTAAAATATATTTATAAACTGAACTTACCTCATCATATTTCCACCATCAATTTAACTCTTAAATTAAGATACTTATTAAACAAGTTGGCATAACACAAGATATAATCAAAGCTAATGTAAAGCGTGATGTTTGAAATGCATCCAAAAAGACTTTCAGACCTAAGATATGCGTTGAAAATTGAGGTAAGGGGGGAGACATCTTGGACTAACCACAAATGTCTGGTGTGTGTCCCTGTTATATTTATATAAATCATTTAAAGAATTATCATAAAGAGATATTGCCTTAATATTGTGGTTGTGTGTGTTATTGTTGACTGAAACTACTTAATACTATTGATTGAATACTTTGACTATGAGATTAATGATGTGAATACATGTTATGTATTGTACACTATTCACAAAGAATAAACACATCTTGGGAAGAAGTGTTGTTTGATTTTGAAAATATGAATATAAGGTATTATGAGCTGAGGAGACACTTTGATGAATTTATGTAATTAGAACCTTTGTATTTAATTAAATGTTTTTGTTTACGAAAATGACCATACTATCCTAGAGTTTATATACTCAAAACATAAATTGATCCCACTTGGGATTTATTTGAACTCTTTTGAAATAAGAGAATACTTGTTGATAGGAGAAGTCCTGCATAATACCAGTTCTATTCTGGGTTGAATAGTGAAAATCTTGGTGGAGCCAAAGACTGGACGTAGCCCTATCATTCAGGGGGTGAACTGGGATAATTCTACGTGTGCTTCACTGCTTACTGCTTTACTATTTTATTGCTTTACTGTTTGCATCTTTTGGCTATAACTTGTTTAATTCCGCTACTTACTCTGTTGTTCACGGTTAGTGTTCTAAAGCTTACGAAAAAGTTTTGAAAATCATATAATTGCTTTAGAATAACAAGTTTTTATAAGCACACAATTCAATCCTCATTCTTGTGTTGACCCTTATTTTATCAGTTACGACAGCCGCTAGGACAACGTACTAGTTCTTTTCAGCTTTTATTTTTATTTTTAGCTTTTGCTTTTAAATTTAGCCTTCATTTCGATGTCTTATACTTTTATTTTTTTAGTTTCATTTGCATTTTCATTTGTACTTTGGTACATTGGGGATCATGCACCATGCTAATTGTGTAGAGGGAATCATCGTATTTATTATTGTGTCTCCATCACTTAAGTATTTTGACTACATTAACAACTTATTGACTATCTTATTTGATAATATTAATTGTCCCACTAATCGTTGCCTTTGCTTGGAATTTGTTTTAACAGGTTCTAAAAAGGGGATAAAATCCAAAGTTTATGTATGCACAGTTTGTTTTTTTCTCCCATTTTGATGAACTGTTCATTAATTGGGTTGATTTTGGGGGGATTTCTAACCTTTTACAATAACCACGGAAATTGTGAGGATTTGAGCTTAATTTTGATTACTTTCTATACCCTTAAAAAATTTTGTGATGAGTGATTATATCTCCCACGTTTGTGCCTACTTGAATCTGTCTTGACATGCACATCAATTAAATGAATGCAGAAATTTGTAAATTTGAGAAAGGAACGATTATATTTTTACCTTCATAATTTGTATGTTATATTGTTTCCCTTAGGAGCCATTTTCAGCCTGAAAAGCTAAATTTTTCTAGGTGCCTTACTTTGGTGAATTATATTGATAATTTGTGCTATGTAATCCATGTGATTTGAGCATAGATCTAAATGTGAAAAGAAAAAGACTTCTCTCTTGTTGTGCAAAAGTGATATATTTGAGGTAATGTGCCTCTCATAAAAAAAGAAAAGTATTGAGGTGAGTAAGAGAACATGGGTGCTAATATCATTATTTGTATCTACCAATTTTTTCAATGCCTTGTTAATTGTTCGGAAAAAAAAGACAAAAAGAAAGAGAGAAAAAACCTTAGTGAATGAAAATCAGTTGCTCTATTGTGAACTGAAAAAGTGAGGATAATTTAGCTAAAGTTATGTAGTTTCTTGAGTATTCATTTTTTCATTTTTCTTACATTGCATTATATCATGAGCCCCATTACAACTTTGAGGTCTCTCTTGTTTGCTTTCTGCTTGTTTGTTTGATTTTGAGTTGGTTGATAGACATATCTATGGTTGTGTGCTTGCATGATTGGATTGAGTGAACTCTTTCTATGCATCAAGAGTGGAAGAGAGGTGTGTGACTTGAGCTGAAAGTAATTGATTCCCTGGGAAACTTCACATGTTTTGATAGGGGTTCCTCCCACTGACACTCATAGGCAAAGAAAATGAGTGGTTTTTGGACAAACCACAACATATTATGTTCGCTTGTTGTGATATTTTGTTGGTTTATGCTTCGCTTTGGCAGAAGGGTATTGATCCCTCTTTTTTGGTGTGCGGTGAGGCACTTGAAATGTTGGAGCACATTCTGTTGTCGTTCCCTTTTCCCAAGTCATTGAGTTTGCGTCGTATTTCGGTCTTCGTATTGCTTCTGTTTCTGCGCATGCACCTCCTTTTGGGCGTGCTATGGCTGCTTTATTTCGGGTTGCAGATGATGGTGCAGTGGATAGCATCTTTGTGCTTCACTTCAGATATCTTACAGAAGAATTGTTATAACTTGTTTGCTCATTGGAAGAAGAAGAAGTATGCTAGTGCTTGTTATTCTGGGAGTGTTTTTGCATGATTGCTTTCTTTTATCTAGCTCTTGTAATTTTGTTGATTTGGCTTTTGTGAGGAAGGAGGGTAACAAGGTAGAGCTGGCTTTGAAGCTAAATTGACATTCACTTCTCTACGTTGCGTTTGGATTGAGAATGCTCTAATGAGGCTAGACTCCATGTTGTCTTCTGATATCATTAATGATATTTTATCTTTATCGTAAAAAAAATCATAATCACTAAAATAAAAAGTAAAGTTAGGCAGGACACGTTTAATTAATCACAAATCTTTTTTTTGAAAAATCAATTACGCGGAAGCTTTTGCCCCCATCAAGTTCAATTAATAAGATGGTGTACAAGTCGTGCACGTTAGCTTGCCGTGTTATATAACATTTCCGAAAATTCGGAAAAAGCAATGATGCTCCTAAACAACTCCGTCAACTTTCTTTGTTGTTTATCTTTATTTTTTTGGCTTAATAGCACTTTTAGTCCCTCACTTATCACGATTTGACACTTTTGGTCCCTAATAAAAAAAATTAGCCTAAATGGTCCCTCACTTTATTAAACGACAGCAGTTTTGGTCCCCCGTCACTATTCCGTTAAAAAACTAACGTTTTCTGTTAAAAATTTAAAAAAATTGAACAAAAAATTCTGATATAAAACCTAATTACTTCTCTCTCACTCTCCATCTTCCTCTATTCCTTCGCCTGGACTTTCTCTTCATCGCCACCCACCGCCGGAAACCTTTCTCAATCTCCATCTTCCTCTCTTCCTCTCCTCCACCTCTTCGTCGCCTTGCAGCCCTCGACGTGTCCCTCTCTAGGACTGTTGCCATCTCTCTTTGAGGCTGCCTTTGCCGCCGCTCGTTTCGCCGTCGCCACCGCTCGTTCCGTTTCTTTGTTCTTCGGATCTTGGTTTTGGCTAGGGTATTTGGGTATCTTCGCCTTTGATTTCTTCGTTCTTGGAGTTCCGCCGCCGTCCCCAAATTTGCAACCTAGGGTTGGTGGAGGAAGTCGGCTCATGCAGGTGGAGTGGACAGTGGAGGTCACGAAGAGAGAAAGGTAAGTGCCCAGGCCCAGCGACAGCGGTGGGCGAGGAACGATGCTGCAACCTGGTATGGAGGAGGGCGATTGGACGTCACAGGAGAGCGATGACGACACTGACTATGCGATTCACGGCGGGAGGGAGACCCGCGACCAAGGCGATGGTTCCGACGGTGACGATTGTTGAAGATTTGGGGTTGTGGATCGCTGGTGGCGAGGAGGAGATTGTTTGAGTTGGTTGTCCTTTCCTTCTTCCTTCTTTCTGATGGGGGTTTAGGTTGATTTTAATGGTGAAATGAGGGGTTTTGGCTCTGATTGAAGAAAGCAGTGGAGGTCCTCGATGTAGAGTGAAGTGGTGACGGACTGACGGTTGTGAAGGAGGCGATGGTGGTTTTTTGGTGGTTGTTTTGGTGTTCTATTTATTTTGGAAATGAAGGGGCCATTACAGGGTATGTGTACATTCGTCACAACCGCTGTTTCCATTCTACATTTATACTGTTAGGAACAGAATCAACCTGCTTTAGAGAGACTGATATAACATTTTATGGATGTTCCTAAAGGGACTATGAACATGATTATGGTGCTTCGTTTACAAACTAATTGGTTCACTCCCAAGATTGGTTTGAAGGTGAGATGAAGAAGAAAAAGGAGAAGGATGAATTTCTGGTTCTGGGTTTCAAGAATTTTTTTTTCAATTTTTTTTATTTTTAACAGAATATGTTGGTTTTTTAACGGAATAGTGACGGATGACCAAAACTGCTACTGTTTGACAAAGTGAGGGACCATTTAGGCTAATTTATTTTATTAGGGACAAAAATGCTGTTAAACTTTATTTTTTTTATGTAAAAAAAAAAAAAAACAACTCCCCCAATAAAAAATGATAATTTCTTTGCTACCCATCTAAAAAAAGAGAGATTTCGTAGTACATGGTGAGCTTAATTTTTGATGATTTCTCCGTCTAGAGCCAGAGGTCACGACTTACGAGTCAAGCTACGACAAAGTTCGAATTCTTCAAATCGCAATCATCAGCACTATCTGTATCGTCTTCAACAATACGCGAACATATATACAGATCCCTGTTTTACTTTGAAATTGTTTGATTAGGGTCCTTTCATTCTTCACACCCCACCTTCCAACCGTTAACAATGGGCAAAACGGCCTCCACCACCGCCATCTTCCTCCTCCTCCTCCTCTTCTTCGCCTCCCCCTCCACGGCGGAGATCAAGTCCCTGACTATAACCTCCGACACTCGACCTATGATCCTATTCGAGCAATTCGGGTTCACCCACACCGGCCAGATATCCATCGCCGTCTCGGAGGTCTCGGTGGTGGCCTCCGCCTCCGCCTCCCAGCCCGACCCGTCCCGCCTAGGATTCTTCCTCCTCAGCGAGGAGTCCCTCCTCCAAGTCCTGATCGAGATCGAGCAAAATCCTTCGTTCTGCGTCCTCGACTCGCGCTACATCACGCGCCTCTTCACCTTCCGCGACCTCTCCCCACCTCCGACGGCGTCGTTTAACCGCTCCTACCCCGTCCCCTCCCCCAACGAGTTCAGCCTCTTCTTCTCCAACTGCGCCCCCGACACGTCCGTCTCCATGGCCGTCCGCACCGAGCTCTTCAACCTCGACTCCGACGGCTCCCGCGACTACCTCTCCGCCGGCGTCACGCGCCTCCCCACACTGTTCTCACTCTTCTCCGTCGCCTACCTCGCCTTCCTCGCTATCTGGCTCTACCTCTGCCACGCCAACCGCCGCTCCTTCCACCGCATCCACCTCCTCATGGCCGCGCTCCTCCTCATGAAGGCACTCAACCTCATCTGCGCCGCCGAGGACAAGCACTACGTCAAGGTCACCGGCACCCCTCACGGCTGGGACGTCCTCTTCTACATCTTCCAGTTCATCCGCGTCGTTCTCCTCTTCACCGTCATCGTCCTCATCGGCACCGGCTGGTCCTTCCTCAAGCCCTTTCTCCAGGAGAGGGAGAAGAAGGTTCTCATGTTCGTCATCCCCCTCCAGGTCCTCGCCAATCTCGCCTCCGTCGTCATCGGCGAAACCGGACCCTTCATCAAGGACTGGGTCACTTGGAACCAGGTTTTCCTTTTCGTTGACATCATTTGTTGCTGTGCTATCATCTTCCCCATTGTTTGGTCCATTAGGTCCCTCAGGGAAACCTCCAAGACTGATGGCAAGGCTGCTAGGAACTTGGCCAAGTTAACACTCTTCAGGCAGTTCTATATTGTTGTCATTGGGTACTTGTATTTCACACGGATCGTTGTCTTTGCCCTCAAAACCATTACGGCTTATAAGTACCGGTGGGTCAGTAATTTCGCTGAGGAAGCTGCTAGTCTTGCCTTTTATATTGTCATGTTCTATATGTTTAGACCAGTGGAGAAGAATGAGTATTTCGTGCTCGACGATGAGGAAGAAGAGGCTGCAGAGATCGCACTCAGGCAAGAAGAGTTTGAGCTTTGAAAGAATTTCAGCTCACCCTCTTTGTCCACCACAGGTACCAGATTCTCCCAAACACTTAACTGTTACTGCATTTGTGGATCAACCGTTCAAGTCTGTCGCTATTAGTCTTTACTTTCCCCCTTAACCTCTTCCCATAATTTGCTTAACATTCTATTCTACTGCTAGAGATGTGTCTATACTGAAATAGTTTTTTGGTTTTTGTTTGCAATGGTGATAATGTATTGTGCGGAATAGAAGAAAAAGTTTGATCTTGTTCTTACTTGAGGAGCTGTGCGCTTAGTTGCTGCGCAGTTATTTTGTTACTGATCATTGTCCTCTGAATTTGAATTTTTCATATTCACATGCTTGTTGATTGTATGGTTAGAACGAGCAACGTACAATGACTTGATTTCACACTACAAACCTTTAATGTTGTTGATTGGTTCTTATTTTTAATAGACAAGGTCGTTGATGTTTTCTTATTGCTGCAACATGGCTTCATTTGTTGATGACATGGGAGAGTTGATATTCAGAGTAAGTGAAGTGTGTAATTGAACAGAGTACATTTAGAATAGCATGCCAAGAGCATTGCTCAAACACCACTTATTTTAGAGACGTGTTTATTCTTATTACATCTTTTCCTAAACATTCTATTCTACTGTTAGAGACTTGTCTATACTGGAATACTGCCTGTATTTTAGCCCTTTTCTTTGCTGTTTTTGTTAGCAATGCTAGTTATTAATTTTAACCGACTAACTATTCACATGTTAAATGTGTGTTGTTCGTATTTGTTCCTGGTTTACAGTAGGTCATTTTTCAGAGAGATCTACTTGAAGTGCTGATGTTTTTAGCACTTCAAATATATATTGGGCAGAGTTAAAATGGATGGTTTGTGCAGAGTCCCGTCTTGAAACCTCAATTTAGATCAAGTTGCTTTAAGTGTTTTGCATCTCATCAACTTTACCTTTACTGGAAAACTATCTGGAATAGAATTTGTTGAAGTAAGCCAGGTTGGTCGAAAAAGAACATGGAGAGATATTGTTAAAAATGACCTTACTATCAATAATATCCCTCAAAATGTGGTTTTTGACCGAGTTTAGTGGCGTAGTGTGATCCATATAACCAACTTCACTTAGTGGAATAAGGCTTTTGTTGTTGTTGTAAGCCAGGTTGGCTTTCCTACACTCATTCTGGCATATTAAATTTATCTTCAACAGTATGAATTACATGCCCATAGATAGATCCTGTTCTGTTTACATTTTCGCAGCCTTAGACTCGAATGGAGAGAAGCAACTAGTTGTAGCCTGTGATGTAATGTGGGTATGAGTTTGTCAATCTTAGACGCGTGAATGGAGAGAAGCAACTAGGTGTAGCTTATGATGTAACATGGGTATGAGTTCGTGCAAATTCAATTCCAAACACGCTAAATTCTGTAAGTTAGTTGATACAACCCTGCAGTATATGGTTTTTGAAAGCATGTAATACACTTGATACGCGATAGTAGTATAAATGATTACTATCAGAAAGTATGAAACCTGTGTGACCTTCTATTTCATGCGTCTATATTCTTGCCAACATTTGACTGCCATGATGATGTTTTGTGTATTCAGTTTTATCAAATATATTCTCTTTTACAAATATAGGCTTACTTATGGGACTTTCTTACTGCACTAGGGCGGTATTGTGAGCTAAAATCATTCTAATTTATGTTTTCCGTCATGTTACAGAGTGTTCTTGACAAAGCAGTAAGACAATTCTGTTTGATAAGTTGGTCTCTAACAGCTGGTAGGACGTGCTGTTTAAGCTTGTAAACATTTTACCTGGTGTCTCAAGAGGGCAACTCTCTCCCAAGGAGTTGGGAATTCAGGGAAATGTTATTCGTTACTTGGTTATGTCCCGATTGTTGGTAAATCATGCAGATGGTACCTAGCAATTGATATTTAGGGATGATAATGATAGGGGACTTGGTAAAGAATTATATGTAAATCATTTTACAATTGATTCTAATTGTGAAAATCAATTATTTGGAGAAATTTCTATAACTAGTTTTTGGGTGTCGGAATTAATTTTGAGAAAAGAAAAGTTAATTCAAATATACTGTTACTCTACACCAAAACAAACATGCTAATAGTCACATTTCAATACTTTTATTTATCGGTATATATATATATATATATATATATATATATATATATATATATATATATATATATATATATATATATATATATATATATATATATATATAGGGAGCGTATCAAGTGAGAGCGATGTTTATTATGAGAGATGAGAGCGTTCAATCTTAGCCATTAGATCTACCATGAAGGGTCAAGATTAAAACAAAATGGCATGTGACTTTTTTAAAAAGTCATGTGACCACTAAACTACTTTTAATCTCAACCACTCATGAATGGTTGTACGGCCATGATTTAACGCTCTCATCTCTCATAATAAACATCGCTCTCACTAGATACGCCCCCTATATATATATATATATATATATATATATATATATATATATATTTCTTACAATAGATAAGATTTCCCAGTTAATGCATCCATATATATATATAATGAGAAATTTGTTTTTATATGAGAATGATAAAAATAATTTATGACAATTAGATATAATAAAAATAGTCATGATAAATGATTAATTCATGTGACTTCAAAATAATTAAATGATATTTTTAAGTATTCCTATGACCATTAAAATGTTTTCAATCTTGACAATTCATGATTAGATCTAACGGTCGTGATTTATTCTTAAGTTCTCATATAAAAACAGCTTAATCACATGATATATATATATATATATATATATATATATATATATATATATATTTTATATTTATTGGTGAGAAGATGATGTATTTTATGAGAAAAATATTATTATATGAGAATATCAAGAATAAATCATGATCGTTATATTTAACATTTAATGACTAGATTAAAACATTACACATTTTTAAATGGTCATGAGTCTGTTAATTAACTTTTAATCATGATCATTTTTCACTAAATTTAGGTTTAATGGTAATATTAGCCCTTGAGTTTGTAAAGTCATTTGGTATGGGTCCCTCCCAGAAAAAAGTTGGCATTAACTTCTGCGTTTGCAAATGTATTGGGAGGAGCCCTTGCCGGTGACCGGAGCTCCGGTGAGGTTGCTTAGTGGCAGGCAAGGAGCGACGTGGCATGCTGACGTCATTAATGAAGCTGAAGTGGAATAATTTTTTTGAAAAAAAACATGTCCAGATTAGTAAAAAGTAAATCTTCTTCTACTAACAAAAAAAACTCTATCCATTCATCTTCCTCTAAAGAAGAAGGAAGAGAAGGCTCCTCCTAAGAAGAAGGTAGACAAAAGGATCATCATAACAACAAGCAAGTAAGAGTGAGGAGATCTGGACGACTTCAGGCAATGGTCAAACCATCTCAAAATAAAGGTCCAATACCTGTGGTGATAATTTCTGATGCTGATGAGGAACCTATTGAGAACACACCTACAACTCCATTGGTGCAAGGTGTTGATGATACACAAACCCTTGCAGAACCTGCTGATGCTACACAAACTGAAGAACTTGCTAATGCTACACAGAACCAAGAGGTTGTTCATAACAGTGAAGCAGCTGATGCCAAACAAACAAATTCAAAAGTGGTGCAAGGTGTTGTTGGTAACCAATAAACTTATTTCTCAGGAACAACCCAATAATGATTCTGAGGTTTCTGCACATTCTGATGTTCAGTTTGGTGACAGTGAGGAGGAAAAAGGCTTAGGTGTTGATGATGGATTTGAAGCTCAACACACCAAATCTTCACATTTCCGTGGTTATGGCTAAGGGTTAAAATTTTCCAAAATGTCATCCCATATGGTGTTCAACTCTTTCAAAAGGAAGACATATAAGTGATATAAGTTGAGAAAAATTGTAATTTTATTCTTTTTTAAAATACTTTTAAGAACTTAGGCTACAAAAATGAGGCTCAATCAATGAGATCCATATAATCAAGCATGATAATGATAGTCAGAGAATTACTGATGTAATATATATGCATAGGTGATGAAGATATAAATAAGAAAAATACATGAAACTCTCTCCCCACATTTAGCATATTGCATGGTCACCATTCCACAAAAACAAAGAAAAATATAAAATATAAAGAAAAACAACACAACACGACCAAGCTGACATGGAGCACAACCTTGCCTAATTTCTCAAATTAGCATGGTTGTGCCAACAAGAAGCATGCTCGTGCCAACAAGGAGAATGACCATGCTTAATAAAATAAAAATAACTACTACCTTGCTAAAGGAGAACATGGTGGTGCTTATTAAAAAGAAAATCACCACAACCGTAATAACAGGGAATATGGTCGTGCTGATTCTGAAACTCAGAAAAATAAAGAACAAAAATAAAAAAGAAATACATGTAAATAGGTATTGGTACCAGCAAAGTACATCATGAGCAGGTTGCCTCCTACTAAGAAGTTGTTTATCATCATGAGCCTGACGAAACTATCCACCTCAATGTACTTGTCAACCAAAGATTTCCTTGTCATCCTTCTGAATACCTAAGAGCTTCTCCTCTAGCATCTTACTTAAATCTGCAGCACAAAAAACTGAGAGAGGAACAAGGGGTTAAAAGAAACATGTTTTAGATTGGAGGGTAGTGGCTACAACTCCACGTTGGAGGAGCCTCAATTAAAGGCTTAGGCTTAAGCCTAACGCCCTTTTCCAACTCTTCAAACCCATAATATCTTACAAGTTCATAAACTTGATCTGTGCCTTCCTCTTTCGGCTCTTTGTTAATCCACTAAGTAGGGATCTCTCCTACCAAAGAAGATTAGTTATCTACTTGCATCCCCCTTGATGTTGTTGCAAGTTCTTTCCACTCCTTAGTGTGACTGCCTCAGCCTCCACTTTTGCTACAACTTTAGATGATGAAGTGCCTTGCATCATTGAAGCTGATGGAGAAAAGTATTGATTGAAATCTCATCAACCTTCTCTGCAATTTTCATCATGAAGTCTTGCAACCTTGCTATTCCTTCTTCCTGATTTTGCACTTGAAGACTTCTGCTGGTGTCTTGATCAACTTTATTCCACTCTTCTTCTACATGGGAGTCCTTGCCTTTATGCCCATTTTCTCCTTGACACTCACGAGCAAGTGAAGAAGTTATTGCCTGCATTGCAAGCACATGTGCTTTGCATAATTGTCTCTACCTGTTTGGCTAAGGAATCAACCTTGATTTCCAAAGAAGAAGTAGCTTCAACCTGATGAACCCCAAATGATTACGATAACTCGCCAAGGTCATCATCTGATACTTGATAATCATGTGAAGCCATATCCTCAAGGATGACCAAAGCCTCAAATGTGGATAATGAAGTTTTAAATGTCAATTCTTCAACCTTGTCGGCTCTGCCGTTTAGAAGGCCATCAACAACAAGGTGCACAACACTTCTAGAATAGGGGACAAATCCACAGCAGATTTGGATAAATGAGAGATAAGACCAAGGATAACAGTATATTTCAAAAATGACTTTGCGCATAGAGCCCTCTAAATAGCCCACCCAAAGAGCTCACAGGACTAGAAAGGTCCACATAAAAAAGTCCACAAGGCTAAAAGCCTCAAAAGCACTGTGGGCTAGAACCAGCCCATAAGTCTGCAATTTTCAAAAACTTTTTTCCTAGTTAACTGTATTCATCTAGCCCACGCTATGGGCCAGCCCACCTCATGGGCCGGTTGACTCACGTGTAAAACACACAAATTGGCTAATCATAGATATTCAATTATGGTTAGTTTAAAAGATGCACCGACCATCATTTAAAATAACATAAAATAAATAAGTGATAATTTAACAAGCAAATATCTATCAAACTCATGAGCATGCTTGCATTAAGCCTTGGATCAAGAGCATCTTTGATGATTATACCATAAACTCAAGTGATATTTTTCAGCATAAAACAACCATTTAACAATTAAATTACCAAGAAAAATCGTAAATTCTGGTGAAAGCTTGCATTGCCAGTTTCAAATAAAAAAATGTAAGTAAAGAGCATCTATGTTATTTCATAGGAAAGTCGAGAAATGATAAACTTCATACACATCTTTATCAAAAAGAGGTCATACATGAAAGAGTTAAATATGTTTTTAATTCCTCACATATGCATCTTTATCTAAAATGGTTCTTATAAAAAAATTATAGTCATGTGAAGAGTCGAAATCTCACGACGCATTTAAATGTATTTCAATTTTAATATTTATTTAAGAAAATAAAAAACATGCCGTAAGACATGATCTCCTATGTGAAGAGTCGAGACTTCACGACGCGCTTGCGGCTTCCTAAATATATTTTTTTAATTTTTTTAATAGGCACACTAAACAAACAAAAAATACAAGGGGGACATATAATAAATAAATAAAAAATCATAATAATATAAAAAAAATCACACGAATATACACTTGCAAATATAAACATATCAAATATGACTCACTGATCACATGTATAAAATTAACACAAGGGAAGCTTAAAAATGCCTGTTGTGATTTAGACAGCAGGCATGCCCCCCTTTTTTAGCTAATGCAAGGCTGCTTAGTGTATTGTTATTGCCATGTCATGTGATATGTCATGTGTTTGACTATTCAAACTAAAGTTTTATCAATTACTAATTGTAGTCCTTTGACCTTTGTCATTTCCATTTTATTCCCAACATTATTTATATTATTTATTTATTTTATAATTTAGGAAACATAAATATATTTTAACGAATGAAAGTGAATTAGGGTTTTTTAAACCAGGGCCCTTGTTCATCTTCTCTGTAGAAGCCATTGGCGCTGCCTCCAGCTTCCTCTGTTCACGACCGCGACGTTCATAGCCACCGCCGTCGCAGGGCAAGGTGCGCCGTTACTCACTTTTTGTCTGTCCATCCTTGATCGATGATCTTGTCCTAATCAGTGAAGCTGGTGAAGGACATTGCCTCAAACCCCAAACTGTGGTTGTTCATCGGATTAGGAGTCGTCGGTGTCGTCGTTCTCGCGGAGACTCTTTGGAGGAAGAAGAAGAAGACCGAAAAAGAAGACTTTGGTGCTTTTGTTCAGCGTTTTGAGCTTCTCCCCTTCCCTAACCAAACCCAAATGCTCTCTACTTTAACTCTTACCGTCAAAGACATGTTTGTTTCGTTTCGTTCACCTTTTGCCATTTTTTCATGTTTTCCTTATCTTTTTCACTTTCTCCACTTGGGATCTGCTTATTGCATATTGATCATGAAACACATGATTTCTAATTAATCATACAAAGAGGGGTTGAGGGAGACAAAAAGAACATTGAGAGATATGTATAATAGTTTAATTTTGGTGCACCGTCAGTGTAAAAATTCTTTGCACTGTCATCCAATCAGTGAATGTCATCTAAGACCCGTAGTTATGTTTCTTATTTTAATTAAATTAAATCTTTAATATCTAATATGACATAAATTAATTGGATGTTTGTGTAAATAAAGTTAGCACTGACGGTGCATAGAAATTCAATTATATATATTATTAAAAGCGACTCAATAATCAATAATATCCCATAAAAATTGGTTTTTAACGGAGCGCAACAACGACAAGTAATTCGCATAGCCGAACCTCATATAGTGAGATAAGGTTGTTGTTGTTGAATTAATTAATACCAAAAAATAGGTAATTGACTTGGATCCCAAACCAATTAACTTCCTTTCAAAATGGAAGTACACATACATACAAGATGATCAATGAGCGCATGGTTTCTCATTTACACTTTACAGAAAAGATAATAAATGAGGGAGATCGTGGAGATCCTTGCTTAACTCGTTTTTATACTTTATAAACCCAACTCCAAAAAAATAAAATAATGAAAGAAAAAACGAAAGAAAATTCATAACACCTGAACAAAAGTAACAAAACGAATTTCTCAGTTCAAAACTAAGATTAATGTTTTTGATTCAAAACATCTACACTAGCGCCGCAAGACAAGAACCTGTGGAAAATCCTAACGAAAGCAGCGCATGAGATTTCCTTCATTTTCCTCCAAACCAAACACCTCCTTCTCCTCCCACCACCACCGTGATGAAGAGACCTTCTTCTAATTCCCTTCCTCCCACCCTGGGCCGCCGCCACTTTCTCTTTGACCCTCCCAAAACACTTCTGCGTTTTCTCCGGCACGGTCTCTTTCCTGGAAAACTTGTAGCTCCGGAGGTACATTTGCCGGCACGAGATGCTGTCCACCACCCTGGCGTGGCCGTAGTAAGCGCCCCTTCTCCTCACGAACTCCGCGTCCGATTCCGGCCACTTGTAGAGGTTCACGTAGGTGGCCCGAACCGGAACACGTGGGTCACGTGCTGCGTCTTTCACACAGTTGGATATGCAAACCGAGGTCATAATATTCCGGGTTCTGATTGATTCCTCTCTCGCTTCTTCTCACTCTGTTTTCTTTGTGGAGGACCAGCATAGCATATGGATATATATAGAAACAAAAAGGCTTGGATTGCAAGAAAAGAAGGGAGATAATTGAATTGATTTAGTGTACATTTAAATAGTACAGACACTCCTCAACCTTCCTTCTCAACACCACTTATCTCATTTCTCTTCTTATTTTTCTTCAGTGGTCTACACTATTTGGATGTCCACCAATATTTATTCATTGATGTTGATTTATAGTAGGTAATTTTGTTCATTATTATTATTATTACCACGTGTGATGATTTGCAATGAATATGTTTTAAAGACTTTAATTGAATGTTTGAGAGTTCGTGCGCTAGGTGTTAGGCGAGATTTAGATGGCCTACAGAAATTAGATGCCAGCGTAATCTGCATATTTAAATGATATTGTTTAAATATTCTAGAAAAAATTTAGCTTAAATCTTCCCATTCTAGATGAATTGGTGACATTTAAAATACCAAAAAAGAGGGTGTGTGGAATAATCATATTTTTCTTTTTCTTTACTTTACTTGTATGTCGGTATTTGATGATTTGACTCGATTGTTCTGCAAAATTATTGTCACTTTTTTAGTTTACTAAATTGTTATTCCAATTTAACTTAGGTAGGTGTGTTGAAGGTTAAATTCTTCTTAAAAATATAATTCTTAAAGTTCGAACACTTAACCTAATAGTTCACTCGTTTAGTGAAATTACGGATAAATTTAGAATGAAATGAATAATTTAAGGATATCTTTGATTTTATTTTAGAATTTCTTATTTTTACTAATTATAAATATGATTGTATTTTGTATACTATATTTTTATATTTTAAAAATAGTAAGTATGAAAATAATAAAGAAACTTTTTAATTCATTTTAGCAAAAAAATCATTAAATGAAAATTAAGTAATCATATAGTCCCTCGGTTTTGAAATAATTGTCCAAAAAGATAAAAAACACGTATATTAAGAAATGCAATTAATATTGTTAAACTTTTAAAATGATTTATTTATTTTACTATTTTAACTTTTAAATTGTACTTTTATCGCTTCTTATTTATTGTTCTCATAGGAGTATTATATGGAAAAACATCAATTAATGCTACATTGGAATTCTAAATTGACAGTTATTGTTAAACAAATTATTTTTCTCTAAGTGAACAGTTATTTAGAAACGGTAAGGTATAATGAATAATACTAAAATACAAAATATTGTTTATAACTTAACAAGGCTTTATTTATATTCTATCGAAAAAGTTAAGTGTTTGTTTAGGTGTTGGATCATAACATAAATACTTCCTCCATTCCAAATAGTTGTTTTAATTTTATAATGTATTAAAAAAAGTAGTTGTTTTAGAGTTTTTTAGCTTGAGAAAATATTTTCCATTTTCATCTTTATTTTCTAAAAATGATTTTCATTTTAAAATTATTATAAATTCAGAAAATATATTTGTTTTAACATTTTGTTTTCATTTTCACCCTGCCATTATATTGTTGCCAATACTACCACCATCATCGTCGCAACCACCACATTCGCCACTGTTGCCAGCACCAACCTTTACTAGTGTCACTACCACCTCCATCATCGTCATTGCCACCACAACTCCGGCCACCACCATTCCACCACCACCACCACCACCCCCACCACCGCCATCGCCTCCACTATCACGTCGTCGTGGCCGCCACCACCAACATCTACCACTGCTTTTCATCTCACTTCTTTTAGTCATTTTTATTTTCACCAAAAATGAAAACGACTTTTTTTCTTTCAGTTTTGATCAAAAGGTATATGTCTCTAATGGGTCTTTTGTTTCGGATGGAGGAGTATCAATTAATGTGCTCTTAAACTGTGTGCGTAACCTTAAACAACAATTGTTTTAGAATGGAAGGGGTATAAATTATTTATCTATGAAAGTTTTCACAACTTAAAGTGTATCCAATAGATGGTCGCACTAGTTAAAAATAGTTGTTTGAACCTCTAAATTAAAATTTCAATTCTTATGAGGTGCACTTTATGGAAGACCTTTGGACTTCATTATATCCAGGTCAAAATTGCAATAGAGATTTAGAAAAAAAGTGTTAACAAAAAGAAATCCATGATATTAACAATTGGTTTAGCGTCAGTTCTCTTTGGAAAATTGATAAATTTTGATATCTACTATTCATGTTGCGTAAATGGAAGAGATGACCAAGTCAAAACCCTATCGGATTTAAGGTTTTAAACCTAGTCGGCTTTCTAGTATATCAAATGGGCATATCAATTACAAGAGGTTTACTTTCCCTTTTATAGTGTCAAGAGTTTAACCCTACCCCTA
Organism: Acmispon strigosus; assembly: GCA_030819835.1. NCBI lineage: Eukaryota > Viridiplantae > Streptophyta > Magnoliopsida > Fabales > Fabaceae > Acmispon > Acmispon strigosus. The sequence continues at coordinate 57,015,217 of JAUAMA010000003.1, read as the reverse complement.
ATTCTCTCTAAGACTTGAGCCTAAGACTTGAGCCTAATACAAAAGCGGTATAAGTTAGGAAATTATAAAGTAAAACATCGCTTGCCAGATAAATATATAGATCAACCATAGGGTGAATTTCCGCTCGCTGCATGGAAGGATTGCTCGCCAATTAAATAGGTCAACCATAGGGTGAGAATTCTAATCGTTGCACGAAGGGATAGCTCACCGAATATATGAAAGTTCTTTACTAAATAAGAAGGATCACATAATTTCTCTTAACCTTCAAAAGGTCACTCTGTGATCTCTCAGTGGATCTTTTATTCGCCAAGGCCTCATAAAAACCGCCTAAAGAGGGATCATCCTGGTAGATGAATCGTGCCAATTTACACATAACTAAGGCGAGCTTTTAACCGGTAATCCTTGACCAGCCAGAAGAGGTTCAAGGAGGAAGAGCAAATTGAATTTAATGAATATTATAATCATTTTACTTATTCAATATCAGTCACTCAATATTTTATTATAATATTATCGGTGAAAAACTATCATATACTTACACCTATTTGATAATGTACCAATGGAAATTCGAGTATCAATTTGGAATAAAATACTTATGTAAAAACTTGCATCATATATAAGACACTGCGAAAATTCCATGTACTGTATATTTTTTAGATCATGATCCTCTTCTTTACAAATTTACAAATTTTCACATTCATGTTAATATTTTTTTTCTATTTCTCTCTTTTATATATCTATTACTATGTTTTTTATTAATTGTCACTGTTTTAATATTTATTTAATTCCTATTTATCTATCATTTTTATAATTTTAAAAGAACATTGATTATACTCTACCAATTACACCTTTCACATAATTAACTCTTAATAGTAATAGGAAAATAGAAAAGGATATATTATAAAGTTAGTTAATAATTTTAATAAAAATAAGAATATTAATGCATTTTTTTAATACGTACTTAAAAATCTTAAAGTAACCGTTTAGGAATGAAGAAGATACAAATAAATTAGGCTTCTTAACTATTAATAAAATAAATATAGACACAATATACTCCCTCTGTCCCAAATTATAAGACCCTTTAGAAACAAACTTGATGTCCCAAATTATAAGACCCCTTCTAGATTTCAGAAATAAAAAAATAAGTTTTTCCTTTTTTACCCATTGCATTCATTATATTTTAAGTTTTTACTAATTACTTCTTTTATATTCCCAACTAACTTTTGTTAATTCCTATATTTACATTAACAATTTCCAGAACTTTAAATAGGGGTAAATTTGAAATATTTGTATAGAAAATAACAAAACCAACATATTAATTAGCTTATTACATGTTTTGTTAATAAGCGTGATTGTCTGAATATGACCCAATATTTTGGGACAGAGAGAGTATAACTTAACCTTCGTCATAATTCATAATTTTTATAATTGTCTTAAATTGTGAGAAATATTAGTAGTATTCTCTTTCTAACATTATTTTTTAACATTCTCTTGAAACATACTCGACCGTCTCGTGAAGCGGGATTTGACTTTTCAACATTTATAACATGAAAGCAATAGGAGGTGATTGATGGCGTTCGGTTTTTATTTTTTGAGAGGCGTTCGGTTTTTATTTTTTGAGAGGCGTTCGGTTAAACGGCAAGTACCAAACATATGGATTGGTCAAATAATATTATAGATGATAAATAGGGAAATAAAATAATAAATATGGTTGGAGTCATAAAAATTAAAACGGTGCAACGTGTTTGCCAAGAGGAAAATGCTTGAAGGAGTGTTATTGCCGTGGCAAAGTTGGGGTAAGAGTTGAGTTTTATTTGAGAGCAGGCTCTTGTTCAGAACATTTATAACACTTGATGAAATTAATTTGTAATAATTCTTCTAAAATCTTCTTATTCTTATTAGAGTAGTTTATATATTGTTGCGTAGTACATCCCTCCATTCTAAATTTTAAGAACTTATTCAGATAATCACACTTATTAAGAAAATATGTAATAAACTAATTAATATCTTGGTTTTGTTATTTTTTTTATAAATTTTTCATATATGCTCATATTTAAAGCTAATTAGTAGAGGTGATAATTAAAGTTTTGGAAAATAAAATATAATGAAAGAAAGGGGTAAAAAAGGAAAAACTTATTTTTTTTCTGAAATCTAAAAAGAGTCTTATAATTTGGGACATCAAGTTTATCTTTATAGAATCTTATAATTTGGGACGGAGGATATATTCCTAAGACACTTATGTTTATCAATTACACTCATTCAAATACAATTTATTTGTGATATATCTTCTCCCACACCATATTGATCTAAAAGTATAATTATCTCTACATCTTCTTCTGATAAAAAAATAGTATTTAATAGATCCTACTCCAGTACTATTTATAAGAACTAAAAAACCAATTCACACAATTTAAGAAATTTAGTTAAAGTAGTTAATTACATTAAATTTGTTCTCAATTAATATTGAACTTTTAAAGTTATCAATAACTCATTTTTCATAATTTTTATGCATTCCAAATGCTTAGGAGAACGCCCGGTTCAGGGTGGTTTTTTATTTTATAATTTGAAATTTTTAAAAGCTAAAACTAGTTTTCAATTTTATAAATCTAGTTTTATTTTTTTGTGACTTTTTAGTTTGAAAAAAAGTTGTTGTTAACTTTGTAGGTCCACAGTAGTCACCACGATTATCAACTTTGTAAATTCACAATAGTGAGTGGTGGCGACGATAGGATAAGGGAGGGGCCAGCGATGGTGGCAGCTGGTAGCCAATCCGCAAGTGCACGGAGGATATTGTGTTATATAAAAGATGTCGAACCCATAGGATAGGTTGAATTACAAGACCCCAAATCAATTGTTCACAACTTAAATGGAAAAGCATAAAAGGTTTTGATTGTTGGTTGTTTATAGGGACAAATGAACAACAAAAAGAACAAGATAACTATTTGATAAATCAAGTACTTGGGTTGAGTTTCACTACTTCTAACTTAAGCTATCGGAATCAATTCTATATATGAATTTCAGCACATGTTCTTAGGTGCTCTAGCGTAGGGTTTCTACTTGTTAATACCTTAAGCAAATAGAACTTCCAATTCAACTACTAAGTCTAATGCCTTAGTGAAGTAGAAAGGAACAACACAAGAAGGGGGGGTTGAATTGTGTGTATGTAAAAACTTTTCCTTTTTGAAGTCAATTGTTGTTTCTAGAAATCCTTTTTGGCAGATGACAACACTTAGTATAAAACACTATTATATGAATTGTATGTCAATAGAGTTTGAGCAGCGGAAACACAACAAGTTCTATCGAGAGTGCAATGTAAAGGCAGACAATATAAGCTATGAGCAACTAAAGCAAGTAAATAAATCAGCACACACAGATTTTGTAACACCCCAATTTTGAATTGAGGGATCACATTATAATTACGCGGAAATAAGTTTCGTAAAACCTCTCAAAAGGGTCCCTCATTTTTTTTTTAAATTCAAATTCGTCATTCAAATAAATATTTAACAAGTATTAACCCATAGTTAACATAAAATCTAACGGAAAATAAAATAAAGTATCAATAACATAAAATCCACCCAAGCATTTGAAATCAAAACAAAATTCTAATTCATCTTCTCAACTTCATCTTCACTTCCTCGCCCCACTTCGCCTCTTCAATCTACGCTTCACGTCGTTCCTCTATGGCGTTAAGCGCCCAGACAACATACACACAAGCAGAAAAGGGTTAACTTCGAAAACAAAATATCAATCCACAATAATTAATAATTAATAATTATTAAATACAATAATAAAACAAATCAGAAACAAAAATAAAATAATAGATAAATAAAAAGAACAAACAGGGCAGCACGCCCACTCATCGCCTCAAATATATATATATATATATATATATATATATATATATATATATATATATATATATATTATTAAATACAATAATATCGAGGATTGTTTTTTTGGAATAAAGAGGAAAGCTTGGTCTTTCTTATTGATGAGTGCTGGTAGCAACGTGCACCTTCTGTTTTTATCTTCTTCTCTTTTCCATTATCTCTTAAACAACAGAATCCTATTTTTTTTTTTTAAATTTCAAACACTAATCTGTTTTCAATAACAAAAAGCAGCAGAAACAGAACTGCTGCAGAAGAGGCTGGCACGCCCAACTGCTGCCAAAGGTAGCAGTGTTTCAGCAAGGGAGAGTGGGGAAAATAACTAACCAAGTCTCTCCCTTCAATTGCTCTAACGGTAACTGAATCCGGTCTATATTTGGGCTATATTAATTTCTGTCAGTAGACCGTTTTTACAAAAACATTAAATTTTAAATTTTCAAAATTAAGATGCTTTAAACTAGAAAGCATATTCTCTTATCATTCTTCCCTTCTAATTTTCAAAATTATAAAGGTAGAAAACAGTTATGGAATTAAACAAAACTTGCCTAACCAAGTTTCGAACACTAGCCATGTAAGTCCAAAGCTTAAGTCTCAACCACTAAACCAAAGCACATCTTGTTATTCCTTAAGCCAAAAATATTATTTTGATTCCATAAATCAAATCAACATCACACAAATATAAATTTGGAATAGCCCGAGGGCTTGAAAATTTCATTCATTAGTCATCAAAGGGTCTCCAAACAATTTTCAAGGAATCCAAGGACTACAAACCATAATTTACAAGGAGGTAATGGACCAAAACATAATTATTACTACCTCAAGGACTAAAGTGCAATTTACAAAAATAGAGAGTCTTACAGATTTATCCTGGTTCACCCCCTTAATCGACAGGGCTACATCCAGTCCTTGGCTTCACCAAGATTTTCCACTATTTCTTCCAAATAGTACAAGTATTATGCAGGGCTTCTCCTAGTATTCGTAGAACTTCTCCTTACAAGTATTAAACAGGACTTCTCCCAGTAATCTAAGGACTTCTCCTTGCAAGTATTCTTCAGGACTTTTCCTTACTAGTATTAAATAAGACTACTTTGGGTTTCTACAATGATCTCTTCAGTAAGAGTTGGGTAGAAAGTTTTAAGCGCAATATACAAAGAGAATACGAAGGTTGGTTCTATATATAGGCTGTGTGAAGAGGATAAGAGTTTTCACTCTATTAATGATTCACACAATGGCAGACGACTTAACTCAGGAAGAAATAACTTTGAGATTCTGAGTTTTGAAATATAGCTGATTGCTTGAGAATGACTTAGAATGCTTTTGAAATTTTATCGTTGAAATTCACCCATTGAATCAAGTGTCTAAGCCCTCTATTTATATCTTCAGTAGGGAACCCCTTGATGAACGTTGATGAAGATTGAAGTGTTTCTGTTTGAATTTGAACTTCTGAGTGTGCAACGGGTACTTCTGCAGCTCTGTAACAGCATTAAATGATGAGCAGATTGGCAAACCTCGAGCTTGAAAAAAGTAGATTGGCAACAAGCACGAAAGAACAAGGTCAATCTTCGTCCAAGAAGGACGACCGGAAGCCTGAAAGGCGAAGAGAACAAAGAGATAACTACAAACGTGATGAGCAGATCGAGTAGATGAGTTCATAGTACGTAAGCATGGCAACATAGGTTGCAAAGTTGGTTGTTGTACAAGATGGTGGAGCTTAGGCTGTTGATGACTCGGAGTTGGAGGAGCAGGCAGTTATCGTTAGTGCAAATACAAAAATCATCAGTAACTTTTCGATGGCTTTCCGCGAAACAGTTATTAAAAATTTCCAACTTGCCCAATACCTACGGAAAAGGAATTGTCAGAAGACCGTAGAGAATGTACGGTTATCAACGATTTTCTGCCCTTACAGACAACTTTTGAATGTTGCTAATCAGCAATTTTTTGATAGTGAAACATCTGCAAATAGCACTTTAACGCTCAAGTAAGTGAATGGACTCAAAGAGTTTTGTAAATATAGAATAACTATGATGAACATTGAAGAATAATGAGTAATCCTTAAATAATGCTTAATGTGGAACCGGAATAAAAGATAATGTGAATGAATGTGTTGGTTTGATAAACCCACCAAAAATCAAATAGGCCCATTTCCACAAAGGAGGTTAAAAACGCCCTTATCATGTCTCCCGCCGCGGCCACTCTGGCGCTACCGTTATGGCTCTCCGCGAGTTCCGAGGCTCACCGTCCGCGGCGGACCGCCACGGTGCGAACCGACAAAAAGCAAACGCAGGGCGTCGCCGGTTTCGGCGGCAAGAAGAAGGAAGCTTCCTGGCATTGCGTGGAAGGTTGCGGGGCCTGCTGCAAGCTCCAAAAGGGTCCTTCTTTTCTCGCTCCCGAAGAAATTTTCACCGACCCTTCACATGTTGAGGTCCGTTTCGAACTTCCCGTTTTGCTTTCAGAAAATTCCCACCCTGCAAGCTTACTCTGTAAATTGAGCTATGAACATTTTGTTTGTCGTGTATATAATGAATGATATGCTTGTGATGTTTGACATTGTGTTCATGCTTGATGAATTTCAGCAATACAAAAGCTTAATAGGTCCAGATGGGTGGTGTATTCATTATGAAAAGAGTACACGGAAATGCTCCATTTACTCTGGTAATTATCCCTCTCACTTTTAGTTTTGAATATTTCATTGTGGGAATGTTAGCTTTGGAGTTTAACTTGTCCTTTATTTCCTTTTTCTTATATAGAGCGTCCATATTTTTGCCGTGTAGAGCCAGAGGTATTCAAATCTTTGTATGAAATTAAAGAGAAGAAATTTAATCAGGAGGCCTGCAGGTGCATCTTTCTTCCCAATTACTTGTTAATTTAGTATGGTTTTCAGGTGCAGCTTTTTGACCCATAATCAATTCCGGATTCAACGTAGAGTAATATCAATACTGGATGAAAATATTGATGTTTGTGAGTCATTTTTTACAATTGATTTCATACCCAAAATCAATTATGGTAGAAGCTAAAGAGAGTAGCTTCTGTGTTAAATATAATCAATGGTGAGATTTTAAAATTGAATTTCACAACATTACCCAACAAAAAATCACATTTTTCACAAATGTATCCAAACATAAATCACTTCACTTTCAACTCACTTTTACTATAACCAATTTTACAAAATTCAATTCTGACAAAAGCTGATCCAAACATGTACTTAAATCTCTTAGAATTACTTATCAACTCACAAAAGATGCTTTAGTAGTTTCTCTTATAATTACTTCTCCGTCAAACCTGTTAAACTACAGGTTTCCATACACACATTCAGCTGAATTGAAAGCTGAAATTGTTTCCTGATAAAAATAAAAAAAAGGAACTACTTTGTTTGTTGTTAATACTGGTATCATTGTTAGTGACCTAAAGCAGTATAATGGGATGACAATATTATATTGTTATATGTATTTCATGACACTGGGAGTGTTGGACAATTTTGGGATTTCTATTTGAACCAATATTTAAAGCTGTCAAAACTCACAAGGCGTTGGCAGTTTGAGATTCTATCTCCTTACTTCAAGCTGCAGGAGGTGCAGCTGAGTCAAGATTTGCTAAAAATGCTTACTTTGAGGTTTGTTTGGAGGTTCTGTTTTCAAGCTTTTGAGGGATAGTTTGTCTCTTGTTGGAGTACATGGTCAATGATAGATACAATGAAGTAAACAGTTGTAACTTTGGCCTTTATTTGGTTGTGTAGTAATGGTGGGTAACAAGCTTTCCATATGATGCTAGTGACTAACAGTGTGTTTGGACGTGCATCTGACACACACTCCAAAACATGTTAGTTCAAAAGCTACACATTGTAGTTTGTGGTTTAATGTGATTTTCTGGCTAGATGCTGTTTCCAGAAATGAAACCAAACACCCACTTGAGGTTTAGTATGACATCACAGTATGATTCACAATTCACATCATAATTTTTCTTACAAAAATGCAGCATTTTGCATTGAAGTGGCTCTGAGGTGTTTGAGCCTTAGAGGTATCAACCATCACTCCTTACAATAGAGAATAATTCTGAATTTTGCTGAAGCAGAAGTCATATTTAAAATTTTGTTACTACTTTTCCAACTTTTCTTTGTAACTTTTGTTTGGTTTATATTGCACTAAAACAAGCACAACATTTTCATTGGAACAAAGACACCCTAATCTGTGTTTCTTATCCAATCCTCTTTTTCATCTTGTAGTTTCTGCAGGGATACAATTAAGTCAATTTATGGTTCCAATTCAAAGGAGCTGTCTAATTTCAACAAGTCAATAAGAAGCTCTTCTAGTTAGATTCTGCGGGCTTTGGATTCTTAATTGCGCAAGAACATTTTCTGGTCTTTACCTTGTTATGCTGATTGGAGTTATCTTGTTTGTAAGTTCTGATATTTGGTTTCTTGAACTGACTCAACTGCTGCTTGAAACTACAAATTAGAAGCTAACAACATTTGAAAAGATAGCTATAGTTTTCAATGAACTATTGGGTTATTATTGTCCTTTTCTATTTTGGGAATAAGTGATAAATGCAAATTTCACTAGTTAGTTTTTCTATATCTAACTCTGAGCTTAGTGAATGATTCCTGTTAGTAAACTTACTATTTAGGGACTACTTTACTGAAAAAACCATGCAATAATAACTAAAGTTCATCTAATGAGAGATTGTTGTCAAACATAAGAGATAAGGCATGTGTGGATCTCATGGATTTGGGTCCTGGAAAGTGCTTTAGAATGTTAAGTCAAAGTTGTCAACACTCATGAAGTAATGAGAAAATCAAGAGTGGTTTCTAATAAATTCATCTTTTTTACTCCAGCTGCTTTACCTTACTCTTTAAAGTGAACTCTACACTTTATAAAATCTTGATCTGTGGAGGAAATTTCTTTCTTGAAACTTGTTGACTACTAACAGAAGTTATTCCCTGAAAATTTTCAGATGCCAATGTTTTCATAGCGCAGTTAATGGAAATATGGAATGAATTCTCCACACAATGCATGTGTTTAAGCCATTCAAGCACTGTGCTATGATCACTATTCTCTATTCTCTACCCCTATTGAAGCACAGTACTTTCTCATGCTCCTCCTAGAGTGATATGGTGATGAAATGCTGGCATTGATTACCATGGTTGAGGTCTCTGTATGCTAGGTTATTGCTTCTCTTCTGGTCTCGTATCAGCATCAGCAGTTTCACAATTCAAAGTATCACCTGCAATTGGGATCGCAAAATTCTTAGCGCTTGGAAATAAAAGCGTGAACTGATTTGAGTGGACTAATTCTATCATTCTATGGTTTAGAGAATAACGCTGCATTAGATTTGACATATCATGGATGATGCTATGACATGTTATAATTTTTAATCTGTATGATCCAAATTTATACGAATACTACCTATGCAACTGCAATTAATGGGAACATCTAATGTCTCAGATTTCGCCATTTGCCGGTCTAAAGAATGAATATTGCACATTGGTCTTTGTAGTAGAGTTTTCTTTGTACTTTCGAATACTCACCTATGAACCAAAACGGATACCAGACAAGACAGACATTGACACCGCTATATGACTAATATCTAAAAAATAGTAATTCGACACTGTATATTTATATATTAATGAATAAAGAATTACCAATAATCTAAATTGAGAATATATATATATATATGCAAGAAAAGTTGAGCTTTGATGATATATATATATTTTTTTTATCGAAAAATGTTAGTGGTTAGTTATTAGTAAATTACAATGTTGATGAACCACAAATCAAAGACATTATCTCACAATACACGCCGTCTATTTACAAAGAAAATTCTAAGACGAAGATTACTCATATCTCTTAAAATAAGTTAAAAGATTTGAAAAGAGATTTAATGAGTTTGATTTTGAAATGATTTTTTTAGAATTTAAAATGTATAACTACATTGACTTTTACAAAAATAAAAAATAGTGAAACCATTGTCACGGAGTCTATCTAAGAGAGGAGGCGGTGGCTCAGTTTCTTAAAGAGTGGCCAAGTCCTATTTAAAGAGTGTCCAAACTAGAAAAAATATTTATTGTTTCTTTTGTTGAAGACAATCTGTTGCAGGTTGAATAATTGAAAGTGTGTCTTTTTCATCTCTTTTTTTTTTGTGAGCAATCATTTATGAGGTTACTCAAGTTCTTCTGGTTTTTCTGGTTTCTATCTTGTTGCTTCTTCTGTTGTTGATGATCTGTTGCAGGTTGAATAATCGAAATTTTGTGCCTTCTCCCGCCCTGTTTTTATAGCATTCATTTATGAGGTTTGTGAAAACAGAATGAGTTTTTCATTAACTGTGAAATGTTTACAATCTGCTTATATACTCTAACTACTTGCTAACAACAAAGCTAACTTCCTAACTGCACAGTAACAGAATGCTAACTCCCTAACCATCACTAATAACAAACTAACTAAGATAAATTACAATCTTCACATTGAACGTTTTCTTTCTCCTCATGAAATGGTGAAAAATGTGTTGAAGCCCCACAGTTTTTTATTATCATTATTTTATGTTGAAGCCCCGCAGTTGTGGATAGATAATAACTACAATGATCACTAGATAAGGTCTAGTGCTAAACCACCAGAAATAAAAGATTGAAAGAGAATACCTTAGCTGGTGGAAGCTTATCATATTAGTAACCGAATGTGAAGTGCTCTGGCAAGGAATTCCAAGCTTTTAATAAGTTGTATATACAGGTGGATATGAACATCAGCAACTTTCTTTCCACTTTGATAATATCTCCTATGGATTGATGATATGGTTACGTGTAAAACTAGAAGAAAATAATCTCATCCTTTTTCATAAACCAAATTTTGAGGTTAACCTATACTATACAGGAGCTATATTTGTTTACTATCATTATCATTATAGCATTATGGCACTACCAAGGCCAAGCTCATCCTCCATGTCATCTCCATCTTCAAATAACTTCAAAAGCCGAGCCTGGTCTTGTTGCCTTATCTTCTTTAGCCAGAATTTATATGCACTCATCACTCCAAGAATCACTATGATTGAGGCCAAAGCACTAAGCAAAACCGCAACTGCTATATGCATTCCTTTTCCATCACCTCGCTGATCAGAAGAGCTAGACACTGCATCACAAGAATCCAATTTGTTTTGAATACACTAAAACAAAATAAATTGCATGTAAACGAGCATCAATGCAAGCATACCCACAAAATATAGTTCAAGTGCTCTACATAGATAAAAGAGGTTTCATCGTCATGGGGGGCGAGGTTGAGATCTATATCCTTCCTTTACCATGAATTTGTGACGTGAAAACAGCTTAGAAAAGTACTCAAAGGCTTGTTCAGAAATTCAAGGAAGTGGAACAAACCTAATACTGGCATACCCAGTAATTCCACAAGTTGAGCACACAAGAAAGAGAACCAAGAACCCTACATACCTCCTCGTTAATTAATATAATATTCTTCCATCTATTTTTTTTTAATAAGCAGTTAGTTATGTGATTAAATAAAAAGTACATTTTTTTAGTCAATTATCTCTTGACTCTTCCATTGTATTACAATTCCAACCATTGATTTTTCAATCGATGTTTATAATTCTGCATTTTACCCTCTAAAGTGCATCCTTCATTTAAGAAGGTCAATCCTGGTAGTCACTAGTCTCATGTATTTCTAGTAGTTACATGCATATCTGACTCTGTTTATACTAATATGTGAAGCAAACTGGAAATGCACTCATTTAGTTTAACTACACCTTCACTTCAAATGGCTGGGTCCCTGGATGAACTTTCAACTGAGCTATAAACCAAATGAATGCATTTTTCTATTTTCCTCAACATAGGATGCAGAAGGGTAGAAATGACCCCAAAAATAACTGAGCTAATGGCCTAATTGACAAATTTTTTAGGGCTGACAACATTTTTTGAATTTAGTTAAAGCATTTTATGTAGCTTTTCATAACAAAGGGGATGTTTACATAGTAAACACAAAATATAGGAAAGGAACAGAGTAATTTACTTTAATATTTTTGTTTCTTTCTTTAGAATCTTAAAATCTATTCAACTAAGGCAAGCCATCTTCTATCTGTAATTTGAATATTGAAGTTATCCATGGTGAGCAACTCAAATACTAGCAAATTGAGGTCGCTTGCTCAATTGATGTTTTATTGACATTCATGAGTTAATGAAATGTAAGAATTAGGAGCACTATAACTAGAGATTGAAAGAATCATTCATCAAAATTGAGATTACATACTTTTAATGAACTATACAACAACTTCTCCAATGGCATCCCCTAGATCAAATTCTGTTTTCAAGTAGTTTATTCATAGGTCAAATAGCATGATTATGAGAAAGAGCAATCTTCGAAGCAAAAAGGTTACAAGATACTCACCACCAGCAATCAATAAGCACTCTGAGCACGAAAAAGTAGCATTGAATTCCTTTTCCTTGAACCTATTATATTTACCATCAGGTGCAGTAAAATCAGAAGGACAAAACTCCCATTCTTCAAATACATCATCCGAAGTAATGCTGTCTTCCTCATAGAGTCCACACCGCTTGCACTTTTTACTGGAAAAGCTGCTTAGAGGCTGGAAGCACAAAGCAAAACCTCAGTAGTTGCTTCAATCAACAGTAACACATGCAACACTCAAATCTGAAGACACTTGGAATTCAATGATTAAGGTTCCTAAGCACATCCAAGTTCATAGTGAAAAATAGCAGTTACTCAAATGCTTGCTTGTAAACAATATACATACATAAACTCTAGTTGCAAAAGCTCAAAAGTTATTCTAAGAATGGTGGCGAGCATCAAAATGACTCTGCATTTGCATGATTGCCTCCGAACTTTCCATTTCTAGAACTCATGGCAACCAACATAAAGAGTCAGAGTGATTCCCTTGAACTATAACCATAATTATGTGGGGATATATTGATATTATGCAGTAAGTTGTACAAAAACATTAGTTCTTCAGGCAAGAGGCATGGGATCCAAAGTTACAAAACTTCCAGTGCAGTACATCAGTACATCACAACCCTTATAGTCTAACATAACACAAACTTGAGTGTCTAAATACATGTATCACTTGATTACTCCCAATGAACTCGTCACGGATAAAAAAAAAAATCCATTCTTTAAAAAAATTAAGACATAAAAGCAGTTCATGAAAGCTAAAAGGGAGAGAGCAAAGGTGTAACAAGGAACCTGCCAAGATTCATCACCATTGAAAGCATAAAAGACATGGGCTCTTTTGACATCTGGCAGCACTGTCTTGTTCTCCTCTCTGCACAGAAAATACACAGTTGAAGTAGCTTTCAACCACTCGTGCGTTCTGAAGACCTCAATTGAATGTAGCGACACAACTGCACATAACATGAACCCTGTGCAAACGCAAACAACAACCAGAAAAACAAGCCACCAAAGTTAGCCACTCACACAAACATTTCTACAAACACATAATCTACATGCTTTCACCCGCACATTAAGAATCACTCTGGCGCTGGAAGAACATAAATTATTGTGTAATTGAGAAATTATAAAGAAATGAGGGGGGAGAAGAAGAGTTTACCTGGAAAGTATGTGAAGAATATGGAAGAGAGGAAAAGGGTAACGGAAACTCTGGAATTGGGAAGCGACATGGGAAGGAGCACCTCTTCTAAACGACGGCGTTGAGGAGTATTACAATGCAGGAGAAATGGAAGCTATGGCTGTGGTTCGATCTTGTTCGTTTTGGTTTTGGGTAGGGGAGACTCACTGACCAAGTCGCGGTGCTGCGTGATTGGTTACCGGTAGAGTCTGGTCTACTCAACGTGTACATTACGCACCTGCCTGCCACGTCACTTTGGCGGCAAGTTTCAACTTAGAACAGTACGCCACTCACCCACACCGCTTTATACCTCTCGTCATCTGCCCCGCCAATGCTAGAGTTAGGGGGATAGTGTCCATTGAGACCATTTTGATTTGGGCTACTTAACCGGAATCCTACCCACTAGCGGCATGGGAGACAATACTGATTTGGGTTACTTAACTGCAACTCTTCTCTATTGCCCGAGTAAACACTTGAGCATTCGTGTTCTAAAGAAACCGTGAAAACACTCGTTCGACATGTTTTCTCCGCACGTCACGTCAAAGTCAACGATGTCCCATGATAGTCGTAAACACGACACTCAAGGAAACTGTACCCACACTCAACTAAAGGTAGAATCGATCGATGAAGCTGGAGTGAGAGCAATCAAACAGTCTTCCTCCGCCCAAGCAACCCTCGAGCCCCCAGGGTAAAAGAGATATCTCGAAACCTCGTACTTCGTGGCATAGGGGACCTAGAATCCTTCGCTATTTTTAAGGAAGACCATACCATGAACAACGTAACTCATCTTTACTATCCTTCCACTTGTTCTACACCTACTAACTTAAGCTTCAGAGTGCTAATGTGCAGGGAACCTCTGATGCTTAGCCACGATAAGGGACAATCGCCAAGCCATCGGAAGCCTTACTTTTCTCCCAGTCCTCATCACCTTCCCAATCTTCATCACCTACTGTCTTCCCTTCAACAAACACCTTACATGGATGATTTGCTTGGATTTTCTCGGATCAATACTCTTGATGGGGTATGGAAACTTTTTCCTAAATGTGTTTAAATGATAACATAATAGACTATGTGCCAAAATCTCACAATGAACTTTGAATGTCAAATACACGTATACATGTATGCTAGTGAGGGAAATCTATCTTGACATCGTTCTATTAGGTCCCAATAAAAGAATAAAAGAAAGTGAAATAAGAAATATGATGAGTGATGTGGTAGGAAAATAAGAAATACATACGAACGGAAATATAATGAAAATGAATTGAAGAGAAAGTGAGTGCAAATATTTAAAAAGGTTAAATATGTTCCAGGTCTCTCACATAAATGGTCTAATCTAAATTGGTCCTTGAAATTTTATTGCACAACTTGTAGTCCCCAAAAAAAATTATTTAAAATATGGACAAGTGACGCCATAGTGCTAACATGACCCACTTTTTCTCAGTCACCAACCCATGTGGTGGGCCAAATCAGCTGACTTATAGCATCAATTTTGGTCCCTCCAAAATTTCTTCCACCAATTTTAGTCCCTCTTCTCTTTCCCTACCTCCATGAAACCATTCTCCCACTCCACTATACCAGCCACCCCTAAAGTCCTCATCTCCATCTCATTCCACCATTGATTCCGGCCACCTACCACCGTGGTTAGCACTGCAAAACCCCTCATCCCCACCTCGACAAACTCTGCATCCCCAACCTCTTCTTCCTCTATGACTCTATAACCATTTTGCACAACGTCAAAAACTTCTTGAAATATGAAAAAATGCCTTCATCTAGAGATGCAAACGATCATAGTTCGTCCATCAAGAATGGGAAGTGTCCCAGAGGTCTCTCACATGTATCTCAGCACACTCCTCCAGGAGAATGCCGAGCTAGTGGACTACTCTTCCGGAGAACGGGCACGACCCTTCTCAGAGCTTCGTTTAAATTAAAGAGGAATGTAAACGTTAGTCATATATGGCACACAATGATTGGACGTATGTGTAAAAAAACTTTACACTAACAGTGAATAAGATTAAACTCTTAAAATTATAATAATTTAGAACTTTCAAATATTAAACATAAATAAATAATTTTGTTTGGACTTAAGTCATGAATTCCCTTGCGGTTTCTTAAGTTAATTTTACTTATACTTTTTATAAGTAAAATTAACGTAAGAAAAAATATAAGTAAAATTAACTTTAACATTAGAAAACAATTATTAAATGTATATAATTTAATTTTTCAAATTATATATGCACATAATAATAAAAGGTAATAACTATTAGCATATAATAATTTAAAAATTTGCAAACTATTTTTTCTAATAAAGTTGTTAAAAAATAACATTATTTCATTAAATAAATTTAACAGTAGATATATTTGTTTTATATAAAAATATTACCCAGAATAATTTTATTATTTTTTATAAATATTTAAGTTTATAAATGTTATTATTTAAAGCTATTGAATAGCTTCTTGGCTGCAATGTCATTGTTGCATTGTTCAAAAGTTGAAGAATTCAAAAATAGCATTGTTCTCCTGTTCCATATAGTAAACTCCTTTGAAAAAAATAAAAAATTTAAGAACGTTTTGACATTTTAAGAACGTTTTGACATTTGACTATTAATAACCCGCGTTGTGTGTGGACATCCAAAAACCACGCTCTTCTGTCCAATTTGTGGAATTCAGTCAGCACACACAGCACAGCTTGCCCCATTGTGGCGGATGAAACCTCAAACACACAACAAATACCTTATTCTATTTGCATCCTACACGTTAAAAATAGTAACACCCAGTCCAAGATGGTAAAAACGCATGAAATTTAGAAACACCAAATATATAAAAACACCCTTCAATTAATCCCAAGTTTCTTTCCTTCTAGCCGGAGCTCTCGGATAACGAGAGCGGCTATTCGGAATCAAACAAACCCCACTATTCAAAATGCAGCCCTTTGTTATTCTCCGCTGCACCATCCTCGCTCTCATTATCTTTATCTCCACAATCTCTGCGCAGCAACCGTCGCCACCGTCACCACCGTCGCCATCGTCGTCGTCGCAATCTCCTCCAACCCCTGCCACCCCGCACCAACACCACGGCGGACACCATGGCCATGGCCGGAGAAAAGGCCACCACCGTCGCAACGCGGCGAGGTTCTTCGGGTACCACCGGAGCAGCGACCCGAACTGGGCTACCAACCACACGCTGGTGGCGAACGAGTTCCTGCACGCGCACAACTGGGTGAGGATGCAGTACAAGCTCCCGAACCTGACGTGGGACGAGAATCTCGCCGGGCACGCGCGGCAGTACCTGGCGCAGGAGCGGTATGTGGATTGCAAGCTGGTCCACTCGACCATGAGCTACGGCGAGAACATGTTCTGGGGGAAGAGGCTGCACTGGACCCCCTCCGACGCCGTGTACTACTGGTACATGGAGAAGAACTCGTACGACTTCAACACGCTCAAGTGCACG
The DNA here is from genome assembly GCA_030819835.1 of Acmispon strigosus. Lineage (NCBI taxonomy): Eukaryota > Viridiplantae > Streptophyta > Magnoliopsida > Fabales > Fabaceae > Acmispon > Acmispon strigosus. The sequence goes on along the minus strand of JAUAMA010000003.1, from coordinate 56,998,313 downwards.
GAGCCGCACAAGATTTGCGGCCACTTCACGCAGCTCGTGTGGCGCGACTCCACGCGCTTCGGCTGCGCGCTTCAGCACTGCCGCGACCCAAGTACCGGGATGCTCATGGCATGCGAGTATGACCCGCCCGGTAACTACGAAAATGAGAACCCTCTCGAACTTCACCAAGAATGAAAATTGAAATTTGAGAATGTCCACAAAATGTTAAAGAAACTCAACCTGGGATTACATTTAATTGGGATTAACTTAAAACCAAAATCCTAATTAAATTCATCTTCCCATCTTTATTTTCTTAATTATAATTCAATATAAATAATATATAATTTGTATGTTCTTTTATTCCATAGCTTTATTTCTAATTCAATTGATCTGGTCCTCCGGTTGCAAATTGCAATGGCAGATCGTAGATATGATTATAATAGTAAGTTTGCTGTTTTTGAGCAATGGTATTATGGTAGGACAGTTAATTGGTTGATCCCGTGCGGAAAAAGATTAGAATCCTTTCTATACATGATTATTTAATTGAATAACTCTTCTGTGTTTTTACAAACAATTGTTGTTGTACTCCCAAACCTAAAGATTAACTAATATGTTGTTTTATGCGACTAAAGTTTCGGAGACCTGCTTTAACCTGCGGCGGTGATCGGAGCTGAATTTATCCAAACTTTTAAATTAAATAATCTGGATTAACGTCCAACTAAATACAACCATGTTAAAAAACTGATCCACCTATGAATATTTTTAGGACTAACATTTTATACATATTGTTGGTTGGTTCACAAATAGATTTGGTCAATTAGGAAATGAATTCAGTCGATCTGAAAGCCGTGTGGTTGGATGGAAAACCAACTATGATTCCCTAATCAAGCAATTTCTCGAGGAAGGGACTTTGTTCCTCAATATGGATTCCCAAGATACTCCAAAAAGCTCTTAGTGCCTCGCTATTGAAGAATGTTGAAATAGGACTTTGTCTATGAACTAAGGTCGACTCCTAAGAAATGTAAATGATTGAAAAACGGTAAAGAAAATAATGGTTGAAAGTTGTAAATCGACTCAAAGATAAATTGCAGAAAGCGATAAAGAATTTAAATGGTTGAAAAGTAAAGTGCTGAAAAGTAAAATAAAGATAAAATGCGGGAAATTTATAGATTTTGATTGATTGATTGTGTGCATTTGTACAAATGACCCTTCCTCTATTTATAGAGCAAATATGCTAACTACTTGGCAGTTGGAAAGAACATGTGACACCCAACGTTCTCCGATCATTACAATTGCTTACAAAATTGTGGGGTATCACCGTTCCATCTTTCTTAGTCAACTTAGAGGCTTTGTTTCAGCCGTTCCCCATTACATCGGCAAGCTCGCACCACTTTCTCCTATTTCCGCAGGAGCGAGCCCATTAACTACTTTTGCACGTGGAAAGCTTCTAGAAACCTGGTGACTCATCCTATTTTAAGCCTAAGTTTCTGCATCTTCCCTAAATCTTGTCCTTGTACACTCGATTTGCTTTGGCTGACCACTCGTCTTCCAATCGGCTAGACCTACTCAAATCAGCTACTATTCTATTTGACCATGTTCCCCAATCGACTCGAGTGGCCCTTCGGCTCCTAACTAGCTGTTACGGATTTTTAGGTGCCAACACATTGCCCCCCCGCATTCTCGATTTATCCGTTAGATATGAATTAGAATATAACGACGAGCGGCCCGGATTACGAGGCGAAACCTTCTGGACTCGGAACACTGCTTATTTGAATTTGAAAGTTCTTCTTAGATCCTAGTATCTTAGGCTCCTCAAGTAACCAACCACATTTTCCGCTTTTTGCAATTACCTCGCCACCCTATACCAATCTGCCATTCCATCCTCCACGGATTCCTCCTCTCGACGTGCTGTCGGCGGCTTTGGCACTTCTTCGTTAGTTCAAACGCTTGTCCTGTTTGACCATAATAAAGGGCAGTACATCTTGGGCCCATACCCAAGACCCGGAAATGATTTCCCTAACTGTGACCGGTTTTATCTCCCCCAATAGTCTCCAACCTCCCATTACTTGCGATTGGTACAAGCCTACAAGTTTGCCCAAAACATTTAGGCGGTGGCCATCCCGAGCTCCTGATTACATTACTTGGCTGGATCAGGTGGAATCCACCTATGGTTCGTTGTGGAAAGAATGGGGAATCTTTGACATGATTCAACTCTCGAGGAATGACATCCTTTGTTTTTCCTTCCTCATATCGAGGCTTCTCGGCTACTGGTCAACGACCATCAACGGATTCATTTTTTCAATGGGTGCACTGTCCCCCTCACTCCTTGACATGGAAAACATATTGGGTCTTCCGGTTGATGGGAAAAATCTTCTCGCATCGGCAGCTGAATCCCTAGGTCAACCTAAAGAGTTAGGAATCAAAATTGGCAAAGACGGTACCGCCTATTCCAACTTTGTTACCCAGAATTCTAAATCTCGCAGGCCAATCCTAGTTCCTAAGCACCAAGCTTTCCTCCTCTATTGGCTCTACAAGTACTTTGTCTGTAGTAGTTCCACAGGTATTGTTGCTTAGCTCTGCCATGTGGTTTCTGCGGTAACATCGGGAACGCGGCTTGCCTTAGCGCCTTAGTTCCTCTCCCTGCTCTACAAATGCCTATTTGTCTCCCTAGAAACCATTAAGGGCGGTGGCAGACTGGAGTCCAAAGGAGCAGGAGCCCCTCTATGGTTCCTTCAACTCTGGGTTCTACTATATTTCCCAGAATTTGGCCTATCTCCTCCGTCGTGGATGATAGCCTTTGGAGACACTCTTGAAGTGGCTGATGTTTTATCTCGGCTCGACCTATCTAACCCCGATTGATTCTTTCCTTACCACAACGGCGAGGGTGGCCCTTAGTGGTTCAGGAGGGAGTTGTCTGATTCCACTGCTCATCTGGGAAGTCTGGTGTCTGGATGTGGGTCGATCTTGACGAGCCACCTCCTCCTTAATGTCCTCAAGCTGTCGACGCGCTTTAACAAGCCTTCTGTCAAGCCATACCATCCACAATGCTATGCTCGGCAATTCGGTTTAGTACAAGTCATACCTGCCCGGATAAACTTCCCCTTTGAATGGATCCCTTCACTCCTTTGCAACTCATGGAGGACCAAGTCAAGCGAGTGGTGGCCGATTCTGATTGACAGATAGAGGACTTCATCCTTTCCCCTTTCAGCTGCTACCCAATGTTGTTCCTGAACTCAGCAACTTCTGGGAGCAAGCACCTGACATAATCTTTTCTGGGCCTCTGTCCTCGTACTTGGCTAAGCTCATTGTCTAGGAAACCAATCGAGAAAGACCTTCTCGCGGGGGATCCCGAAGATTGCCTGTCACCCGCTCGGGAGGTGCCTATTGTTTGTCATTCTTGTCTTTCCTCTTGTTTTCCTCAGGGCCTCACAAACCCTTCCTTTCTTGCAGATTCCTCTTTCCTGGATCCTGACTCTCCCCAGAGTGCCTCAGCCTGTCGTGTGAGGGAACACCGAGGCGTTATTGTACCTCCTTCTCCAATATCAGTGGCCCTCCCTGTCAACAGTTCTAATCCTGTCGATAAACAGCCTTCCGAGGTGGTTGACACACCATCTGAGGTTAGCACCACTCATGCTCCTATGCACAGAGCGGGAGCGTCAAAGAAAATCACAAGTCGCAATTAAACACCTATTTAGATGAAGGGTTGTTGCCTTTAGAAGATCCTTTTGATATCTTTGCTTGGTGGAAACAAAATGGCTCAAAATACTCAATATTGCAAATGGTTGCAAGAGATTTCCTAGCCATTCCCGTGTCCACGGTTGCTTCAGAGTCTGTGTTCAGTACCGATGGTCGATTTCTTACTCCACATTGTAGTAGATTGCTACCAGATACTTTGGAAGCAATGATTTGTTCTCAAAATTGGCTATGGGGTAATATGAAAGGTAATTAAGTGTGTTACTTTTAGTTAGTAAAAGATTGATTCATTATTGTAATTTTTAATTAATTTTTTTATTCTTTCAGGTTCTTCACAATCACAGTCAATGGACAAGATTCAAATGTTTGAATATTCTACCACAATAATGGAAGATTTCGATGTTAGTCAATTTTTTGATACTTTATCTTTTAATTTCATAAGTTGTTGGGATCAGTATTGGAGTTTTGCTTAGTATGTTCCATTGTATGCTATTGCTCTGAGGTTGTTCCTATCTGCTTAATTTTCTTCTTTTCTAGTTTAAGAATTCTGTTTTGATCATATTGTAATGGTTGGTAGGTTGGATTTTGATTTGTTTGTTTACTTTTGTAGGAGGAGCCATGTGGTGGAGTTAGTGTTGACGACGTGGACATCACTAATGATTAAATAATTGCAAAGGAAAAACAAGAATGAACTCTCTGAGTTGATGTTGATTTGTTTGCTACTTGTTCTTTATCATTAAACAATTGTGGTGCATTTTTGTTATGTTGTATAGTGTTTGCCTTTATAAACTCTCTTTGAGAACTACTCGTTATCTGACTTTAAGAGTCAAACAATACTTTTATCATGATAAAGTCCAACACTTTTGCTTTTGGCTTTATATTTGTGATGTTTATGATTTGTAACATTTCTTCTTGCTTTTCTTATTTTGTGTTGATGATTGGTAGTGGTTATGATGCATGGTAATTATATCTATTTCTCTAAAACTAATAATTGATAGTTTCGCGAATTCCCGTCAAATTCCTGTACTATTAAGGATAAATTAATTTACTTAGTTTTGCGAGTTCCCGTCAAATTCTAAGAATTGGTTTCCAATGTTAATCATGTCAACTCTTTAATTTTTAAATTTTACTATTGATTCTTATATGTTAAAATTTGAAAGACTAATTTAGCTATTTTCATCAAATAACGAAACTAATTAAATACACTCAATTTTAATTTGGGTAGATTTATTAATTTAGAAAAAAAATTGGAGTCCTTAATGTGGCTCACAGGTAAAATTAAAAATACACATTAGTTTAACGGGTACCCTCGGGCTACCCAAACCCGTTTAAAACCGGTTAAACAGGTACCCATTTAGTCGTACGAGCACGAGTATATATATCTGCAAGCACCTTAACGGGTTCGGGTACCCGGCCGTTGCCATCCCTATTCCTAAGGGACATTATCACATAAAAAGAGCTTCCTAAAAGTAATTTTCAAAAGTGAAAAGCCTAAAGGGTAAATTAGGCCCGAGACCCAGCCCAACTCGTCCTCCAAACCTTTTTTTTAGCCTCCTCCACAGTTGTAGGATAAATTGCAACAAGGAAAACCCGTAAAGGCCTTAGCGAAACAAATGAATGAGGATCCACAATGCGTTGGCGCTGAGCCTTCGATTTCAAACACAATCATCCACCAACGGCACCCTCCGACAGAGCCTCCTCAAAATCAGCGGCGGACTCGACTTCGCCGCCTATGGCTCCGCCATTCAGCATTGCACTGACCACCGCCTCCTCCGCCAGGGAAAACAGCTCCACGCCCGCCTCTTCCTGTTCTCCGTCACGCCCGATAACTTCCTCGCCTCAAAGCTCATCACCTTCTACGCCAAATCCAACCTCGCACGCGAAGCACGCCTCGTGTTCGACGCGGTTCTCTGCAAAAACACGTTCTCCTTCAACGCGATGCTCATCGCCTACTCCTCCAACGGCCTTTACCGCGACGCGCTGAACCTGTTTGCTTCCTCCGGGGGCGCTGACATCTCTCCCGACAGCTTCACCGTAACCAGCGTCTTGAAGGCACTGGCTTCTTCGTCTTTTTCCCACCGGAAACCAGCGAAAGAGGTTCACTGTTTTGTTCTTCGACGCGGGTTGGAAGCCGATATTTTCGTTTTCAACGCGTTGGTGACTTGTTATTGTAGGTGCGGTGAGATTGGGCTTGCGAGGAAGGTGTTTGACGAAATGCCTGAGAGAGATACCGTGTCGTGGAACTCGATGATTGGTGGGTATTCTCAGGGTGGGTTCTACGAAGAGTGCAAGAGGTTGTACTTGGAGATGTTGAGTGTGGCGAGCGTTGCACCTGATGGGGTTACGATTGTGAGCGTGATGCAGGCGTGCGGGCAGTCCAAGGATCTTGTGTTGGGAATGGAGGTTCACCGTTTCGTGACCGAGAGTGGCATTGAGGTGGACTTGCCGCTTTGCAATGCTGTGATTGCGATGTATGCGAAATGTGGTAGTTTGGATTATGCTCGCGAGTTGTTTGAGGAAATGAGTGACAGGGATGACGTTAGTTATGGGTCAATTATTTCAGGGTACATGGTTTACGGGTTTGTGGACAAAGCCGTGGCTGTTTTCAGGGGAATGGAAAACCCTGGATTGAGTACATGGAATGCTGTGATTTCTGGGATGGTTCAGAATAACCAGTTTGAAGAGGCCATTGATTTTGTTCGGGAAATGCAGGGGCCTGGTTTGAAACCAAATGCTGTCACACTTGCTAGCACCCTTACATTGTTTTCGTACTTCTCAAACCTGCGAGGGGGGAAAGAGGTGCATGCTTATGCCATCCGAAGGAGTTATGACCAAAATATATATGTGGCAACTGCAATTATTGATACCTATGGAAAGTTAGGGTTTATTCACGCGGCAAGGAGGGTTTTTGATCAATCACGAAGTAGAAGCTTGGTAATTTGGACAGCAATTATAACAGCTTATGCAGCTCATGGAGATGCTAGTTTTGCACTTGGTCTCTATGCTCAGATGCTGGATAGTGGAATTCAACCTGATCCGGTGACACTAACTGCTGTATTGACAGCTTGTGCTCATTCTGGACTGGTAGATGAAGCTTGGAATATCTTCAATACGATGCATTCAAAATACGGTATTCAACCCTTGGTGGAGCAGTATGCCTGCATGGTGGGTGTTCTTAGTCGAGCTGGAAAGCTCTCAGAAGCAGCACAATTCATTTCTGAGATGCCAATTGAGCCCAGTGCTAAAGTTTGGGGTGCTTTGCTAAATGGGGCCTCTGTCTATGGTGATGTTGAAATGGGCAAGTTTGCTTGTGATCATTTGTTTAAGATTGAGCCTGAAAATTCTGGCAATTACATAATCATGGCGAATCTGTATTCATGTGCTGGGAGATGGGAAGAAGCTAGTAAGGTTAGGAAAAGAATGGAAGAAGTTGGGTCACATAAGATCCGTGGAAGTAGCTGGATTGAACTGGGTGGAAGGTCAATAGGCTTCATTGCCAAAGATTTGTCAAATGAAAGATCTGATGAGATTTATACATATTTGGAAGGGTTGATTTGTATGATGAGGGAAGAGGGATACATCTTGCAGGAAGAGTTGGATTACGAGACGTGGTAATTCGCTCGACAGAGCAACCAAAGACCCCTAAACTTATGAGGCGCAGAGTCTAAATAGCACGTATATCTCATTACTCAGCAGAAACGTCAAGCTTTACTGGCTGCTACTAGGTTAGGAATGAGTTCTCTTCTCTCTAGTGTCAATGGAAATATTATGCCTGCTGATTACTGAATTTTCAACCAACAAGATAGTCAGAGACTAGAAATAAGAGTTCCCTCGGAGTACATATTCCCTCCGTTACAAAATAACTGTCCACTTAGAGAAAAAAACATATGGAGTATTAATTGATGTTTTTCCATATATTACCTCATAAATGAGGAGAGATACAAATACAATTTAAACGTTAAAATAGTAAAACAAATAATATATTTTAAAAAATTAACACTATTAATTGCATTTCTTATTATGCGTGCTTCCTCTCTTTCTGGACAGTTATTTTAAAATGGAGGGAGTATAATTTTTCTTTAGGTGAAATAGAATTGATTTTATCTTTGGTTTTTTGGTTCAATCAAGTTTGCATTGTTTATAAATCAGCTCTAATTCCCATCCAGTGGTTAGATCTGGGTTCAGTTGGGATTCAACTATGCACTTCATTGGAAAAAGTTGCACCATGGCTAGCACTAAACTTTGGCCTATATAATAAGCAATTGATCTAAAGGTAAAAAGTTCAAGAGATTGCATTTTATTTGAATAGCAAGTGGGTTTTTATCTGTTTGTTCAAGGAAGGACTCACAATTTCACTCTAGACCCTTGTAGAGAGGGACAATGGAAACGGGAAAGGGGAGAATGCTTGCTGTAAGACCCTTTCTACATGTAAGTAGATTGATTGATTTAAAGCAAACTACATTCTAAGCATGTTTTGCGAACTTAGGATCTCTGAATTTCAGGATGAATATAGTGTGTAACTGTGTATATATGTGTGTGTGATTGATTATTCATTTTTCCTTTCTACTTTGTGGTATTTTGATTGGAAATCGGGTGGAACAATGAGATGGGGATTGGAGACCTAATATTTTATGAAAAGCTGGAATAAAAGGGACACTTTCTGTGGAGAAAGGCTCAATGTACAGGATTTATTTAGAGATCACCAATTTGGCGAGATCAGACTTTGGAATGCACTGTGCATCGATTTTGATACAGCCAGTTGTAAATTTAACACAGGAAGCATAATTGTTTCATTTTTTTAGTCTTTTGTGGGGGCTTAGTAGTGCATCCACCTTTTCCTTTTGACATCTTTACCCCATTCTTGTCTCGAAAATAGTTTTCTTGCGAGCAAAGCATTTGATATCTGTTAAATATCTTTTCCTTTAATCATAGCTTGATTTGCCACCAAAATGTCGTATTTCTCCATAACAGGGAATGGCTACTAGGCCTTAATTATTCATTTTTTGTCCAGAATGCCTATCATCATAGAAGAATTAGATTTTCCCTTCCACACTCGCAACTCGCAAGTAATTTGGAAGGTTTCCATAATGGTAAGAGGACAATCGGTGATTGAAAAATAAGCATGTGAAGCAGAAGGCATAGTTCATCTCATTACTGGAATTGCATTATTGTTTTGGTGTGTTCTATAAGTGACAAGAGCAATATGCCACGGATATGGGCCAAGACTGGAACATTCTCTTTTGCTTGTTTTGTTGACAAATAACAAAGTCGGTCGAGAGACACAGTTGAAAGAGATAATGAAAAGCTGTAGGAGTGAGAAACGTGCTTGTACTCGACAATCGACATTAACATGTGGACAAACGCTGCCACTTCATTGTTCCATCTCCACAAGTGTCACACCACTACTGCCATAGCCCCTAAACAACTAAATCAGGTAATATCTAATCCACTGCACCTCCAGTTTTATCTTAGTAATTGGAATTGATAATATCTTCCTTTCTTATTTTTTTCAGTTAATTTCATGATGAGTTTCAATTGCAATGTGTCACAATATATCCAAATTTTTAAGCTTAGTGATACACACAGAGGTTCCATAGTTGATATTATTAGCTAAGTTAGAGAACGGCTAGTAACACTTATTTTTTATGTTCACTTTTTTTTAATTGATTAAATTTCATGTAAGGTTTATTAGGTTATATGAATGTCACTTCCAATTTGATGAGATCTAAATAAATTTAACCAAATAAAAAAAATTGTTAAAAATAGTGTTTAACACTTTTCAAGTAAGAATAGTATAATGGACTACCGACCCAAATAGAAAGACTACATCTTTCAGTAGAAAAAGGAACAAGAATGAAGGACATATTGGTCAACACAAGTGAGAACCAGTAGTGTATTATTCTTCATAGTAATCAGTAACATACATGTTACATAAAAAGCCACGTTCATCATGAAACCTTACCTATATAGTTCCCACTTCAAAGCCAAAGGTCCAAGCACATGATCCCATAATGGAAGAAACAACATCAACAATCATGGCTGCACTCTCCACCCTCACTCCTTCCCAGCTCTCAGATCTCACACACTCCATTCTCTCATCCACCCGCCGCCACCACCTCCGCCTCACCTTCCTCCTCTCTTCCCCAACTCTCTTCTCTCTCACCCTTCATCACCTCCACACTCTCTCCCTCTCCCAAAAGACCCTCCTCATTTCCCGCCACCTCCTCTCTTCCCTCCACAGCCTCACCCGCCACCTCCAACCCGCCTCACCGTCGCTTCCGCCGCCACTTTCCACCGCCATCAGGGAGCGGGAGCTGGACGCCGTCTTGCTCCTCCTCCTCTTCTGCGAGACCCACAACCACAACCCAGAAGCCCTCGAAGCACCCTTTTCTGATTGGAGGGTGAACATGAGCAAGCTCTTCTCACACACGTTGCTAACGCTTTCTTCTTCTTATTCTTCTGCACCGGTTGTTGGGGCGTGTAACGGGACAATCCTGATCCCCTTCGTCGAGACGGTGAGCCGGTGCTGGAGGCTCATCGGCGCGATGAGTTGTGACGGAGGAGGGAAGGAGGTAGGGGAGGTGGCGGCGTCGGCTGCAGCGGTGGTGGCGCTGCCGGCGGTGGAAGTGGCGGTGGGCGGGAGAGAGTGTGTGATATGCAAAGAGGAGATGAGAACAGGGAGGGACGTGTGTGAGTTGCCATGTCAGCACTTGTTTCATTGGATGTGCATTTTGCCGTGGCTGGGGAAGAGGAACACGTGTCCCTGCTGCAGGTTCCGGCTACCGTCCGATGATGTGTTCGGGGAGATCCAACGGCTGTGGGAGGTCTTAGTTAAAACGGGTGCAAAAGAATAGGAGGATTCTTTAACCTTTGGTTAATTAAGACGATATGTACCATCATTCTTATTTCTTACTTGGCATGTGAATTGAAGAAAGGTACAAATGAATAGAACTTAGAAGGGAGGTGGGGCCCACAGTCAAGGTTTGTGATATGTTGTAGCAGTTGGTTGGGTGAATGGCTCGCATGTGTTTTGTTGTTTTTGATCTCAGACACAGACAGGGACTCATGTGGTTTCGGAGGAGAGGGTAATGATTGTGTGGCCAAGTGAATGTGTTAGGATAAAGTATACAAGTGTGAGGTTGTTATATAATGTGATAATCTTGTGTGTATGTAGTTTAAAACTATAGGATATAGATATTGAAAGATAGAGAATCAATAAGTTGGAAGGGGATACTCGTTATCGTTATAGCTTTCAGTTTCATAATGTTGGAAGGTTGATTTGTATTAATTGCTAATTTGATGTGGCCCAAGAACCGACAAATAAATATTGCGCCTTCCATTTTGTGGCAACCACAAGTATTTAGTTGTGAAGTAGCTAGTGAAGGGGAACGGAGAATCATCCCATTTTGCTAGTTTTAGTCAAATGGGCAAGCCAAGTCTATTATGCTTTACTATTATTTATAAATTATAACCATAGATATGGAAACACATCCTGCTTTCTTGTAGAACTCTTGTGGACTGTATGGGAAGAATCATATTAGACTAACAATGTATTGGTTTAGCGGTATGATAGAAACCTGTAAAAGTGGGGTACAAAGTCGAATCCCTAAAAATTATATGTTGGGTGAGATCGTTACAGTTTCTGAATGAGTTTATATCTATTAAAAGATTAAAAAGAAAAAAGAGAAAAATCATATTAACTTCATTCCTAATTCTCTTTTTACTGCTTTGCCAAACCATTACAAAAGAAAAATATAACATTATTTTTCACTGTATATCAAGGATTCCCCATGCGCATAGCAAGAAACCAATCCGACGAAGAGATCACCAAAGTGGGTATGACTTATTGGTTAAACATAAGGTTAAGGTTCGAACGTTTAATATATTTGAAGAGTCTAATTATCTACCAACTATTAATTAACTTTCTTCATGTTAAACGTCGTTACTCTACTCCTTATGGAAGAAGTGGTGCAAAGAGATAACCTGAGAAAAGGAGAGGAAAAATATATTTAATTAATGAAATATGTTTGTGGATATTTTATTTCTTGGTCCACGGGCTTTGTGTACCTACCTACGAGAGATTGAAGGAAATAATTGCCAATAAAACCCAATACTTTTGACCCACGTATGCAGTTATTGGTGGAATTCAAGTAAGTAATAGCAGTTGGAAAAAAAAAATAAAGTAAGTAATAGCATGTCATAGCGAAAATTAGTTTATATATGAGTAGAGGGGTTGGCTAAATGACCCCATGATTAATTGGGGTCATTTAACCCCGTGTTCAAACACTTACTTTAGCACTCAATTCCAAACACTTTTATTTATTAATTGAAAATAATGTAGACTCCACTTAAAATGTGGTCTTACTTACAATTTAATATATACTCCCTCCGTCCCAAATTATAAGACCCTTTAGAGACAAACTCAGTGTCCCAAATTGTAAGACCCCTTCTAGATTTTAGGAAAAAAAAAATAAGTTTTTCATTTTTTACCCTTGCACTTATTATATTTTAAATTCCAAAACTTTAATTACCACCTCTACTAATTACTTCTTTCATATTCCCAACCAACTTTTGTTATATCCAATACTTACATTAACAATTTCCAGATTTTTTTAAATATGGGCATATTTGGAAGATTTGTATAAAAAGTAACAAAACCAACATATTAATTAGCTTATTACATGTTTTCTTAATAGGCGAGATTGTCTGAAAAGGACCCTATAATTTGAGACGGAGGGAGTATAACTCACATAAATTTCAACTAAAAAAAAGAAAGAATGTCGAAAAGAAAGTGCTAGGGTGAGTATTGCTAGCATTGCTCATATTATTAATAAATCAATATTTTTTTACTGTTATTGACTAATTAATTTAGTTTTTATTATTAGTGATATAATAGAGAAATCATGTTACCTTAGTAATAACAAGTGATATGAATTTTTTTTCTCTATTTTTACATAATAAAATAAATATGTTTACCTTTTATAAATTATGGCTTGTTTAGTAGAGCTTATGTGAACTTATGGTATAGCATAACACTTGTGCAAGTGCTTGAGAAAGCTTATGTAAATAGCTTACGACCCACCTATGATTTCTTTGGAGTTTATTTTCATAAATTGTTTCAGATTAACTCATGCATAAGAGTTTATGCTTACCTATAACTTATTTTCAGCTTATTTTACAAGTTTCTTAAATTAGCTTATAAATAAGTGCTTAGGCGATAAACTTTTATTGAAATTACATTAGTAGCTAAGAAATTTTAACAAAGTAGAAACAACTAGTAGTTCATCTAATCTAATACTTGTATAAAACTTGGCCCCAGAAAAATAAGAACCTAATTAGATCATAACAAGAAAAAGAAATCTATTTAGATCAAAACAAAGCTCAGCGGTTCAAAATGACTTAATAGACAAGAAAACTACATGGGGTAATGGTTACAACATAATATTTATAGAATGTTGTCTTTTACTTTTCCAAGTGCTTAAAATTGCTCCTACACTGTCCCTTCTTTGTTAAAGTTGTTGTTTCTTTTTTGTTCAGTCCCTTATCTTGGTGGTGTGATGAGGTGTGTAGTGCATGTGAAAGCAGAAACTTCCAATTTAATAGAACATAATTTATGAAAAAGGCAGATGGAAAATAACCATGGACAATTTTTTTATGATCAAAAGATGAAGACTTTACAACTAGAACACAAAAGGAATTGAATTCATTCTTGTTATCTTGTAAAGTAAATTGCTAATGGCTCTGCCATAGTCTTCAAACTTAGAATTTTTCAGGCCTCACAAACTCTTAAAGCCATGCCAATGAACCGTGGCCAAGGCAAACCAAAAAGGTGGTACCAGCTATGCTTTGCTCCCACTAGTGATAGTTCAGATGATTCAGACACAGACACAGACACAGAATCCGTAGTCCCACCTCCTACTACTTCAACTAGTACATGGCAAGAAATTTCTCCACCCGAGCCATCACCGCCACCGCCACCACCACTACCAAACGAAGAACTACCACTGCCACCACCACCGCCACCATTTTTTTTACCATCATCGTCACACCTAATTTTTTCACGGCCACCACCACCACCGCCGTCGTTATTTTTTCCACGACCGCCACCGCCAAGTTTTTCACCACCATCTGAAGAGGACTGGGTTACAGAATCTGACTTTGAATCACTACTGAATAGTCCCAGGCTAGAAGATGATCAAAGTGGCAGCTTTGAGGCTCCACACGATGTAACCGACACGATTCAAAGGTTGAGAGTCTCAGAGTTGCATGAGAGAGATGAACTATCTCATAGCCACTGCCCTATTTGCATGGAGGAGTTTAAAGTGGGTAAACAAGCATGTTTACCCTGCAAACACACCTACTGCTCTGAATGCATTCGGCAATGGCTTAGCAACAACAAAACATGTCCTGTTTGCAGGCTTCAGTTGGATGGTTGGGAAGGTTCTGATGATTCTGATAGCATAGTTGACAATAGTTTGGATCTTGGACCTGAAAACCCACCACCAACAACAGTAATTCACGCTGATACAGACTGGGACTTCTTTTTGTCACCACCACCACCACTAATTCGTGCAGGTGAAAACTCAGATGAAGCTGATCTCTATGATAGTGCATGTGAGGAGGAGCTAGGTGATCCTCATGAAGATGGTGAAATTGTTGGTGTTTCCCAGAGTTTTAGTGGTTCACAAATTTATCTGTCAGTGCAGTGAATTTATACATGCATCTATATATATAATGAACTTCTGGCATGGTAATACCTCACTGGTAACTTGGGTTGATTGTAAATTTTCTTGAGCATCATATCATAGTTATCTGTCTCAGATTCTCCTCATTTAGACTATGGATATAAGTAATGTCCTGTTTGTAATGATGAGATTGAGATTGCTTAATTCTGAAGCGAATTAATTAGTAAATCAAAACAAAATTGGGTTTAATTGTCATGTTATTATTGAGAATTTGAAGGGCTTCAACTTGGTTAACTAATACTGCATAATCATGACAGATAAATTTGCCTTGCGGTCTTTGACCCGAAAATAACTTTTCAAAATAGGAGGGTTTGAAACCCTTCGGTTCATTATTTAGAGTCTTAGAGACTAAATTGCAAATTATAAAAGAAATCATGACAGATTAAGCCAAAAGGGTATGAAACCTCTACATTCTTACATCTACAATCTCATTGAAAAGGAGATGCAAATGTGCAGTCACTGTCATTGAACTAGCAACTAGCTTAAAATGACCTGACTTATAACCCAAAACCAAAAACAAGTCATGATAATAGACAAGCTAAGAAATTATAAGGTAAATACATAACAATAATGGATTAACAAGCAGTTAAGCCTAATTTCGGCTCATTCAAGTGAGAAGTCAATTAGAAAATTGTTATACCAAACAAAGTTTAACATCCATATCACTAGAAAACCACCACGTCAGGGTAGAGACCCCTTAATGCAACTAGCTTATGAAAGTGCACAATCAAGTACCGTATATGAAAGTGCTACAAACTTCTCAAATTAGCATATACCTTGGAAATTCAAGAGAGGTGAAACCTTGTGCTATGGCTATAACCCCCACATCAGTCACGTACACACACCTATCACATAAAATTAGATACAGCTCCATTACTTTCATAAAATTAGATAGAAAGATATTCTGTTGATGATAAATTTACCAATTCAGGTTGAGGGAGACATTTAGAAATAAAATGAAGTCCTTGATCTGAAAGATTCTGCAAGTCAAACTTATTTCAATCAGCAGTTTGCAATGATAGGGCTGTAAGAGAAATCTTTGAAAACCCAAGCTTGAGACAAGTCAGAACTCAGAAGGGATATTGCCCTGTATGCATATAAACTCACAATGACACATTAGAATATCAATTGAACTAAATTAGAAACATAAAACCTAAAAATATATGCTGTTATTGGTGGGGTTCGGATGGGGCAAAAAGGTGCCATGCTAATAATGATACACTAGCAAATGCATATCTGAAAACTGCATTTTCATGAAGTGAATTTTAAAAATAATATAGGAATCACGACATGAATTTTAAGCCTAGGATTGGTAGCATTCACCATGGCTCTAAGATCTGGTATATCCAACCTTGAAGACATTATTGAATTGGAGAGCCATATAGATTATGCTTATGTGATTAGGTCCAATATGTATGCATCTTTTGGAAGATGGGAATGCAACCAGAGGTCTCATGAATACTAAAAGAGTTGGACAGAAATTACAATCGAAGTATCAAATCATCACAAACGTAACGAAGATAAACCAAAATACCTTAGCAATAAGAGCGAAAAATCAGATAAAAATAGCAGTTGGAACTAAAAGTCTGATTTATGGTCTGTTCACAAATCACAATGAAGTGTAATAAGCGCACTTACTAAACCAAATGCAAGAAAAATGTGAAGCAAAGTAGGAAACAATCAAGGAATAACTTCTGAGCACTGAAACATAAATCATGAAACGACAAACTAGTATGACTGAGCAACTAACTAATTAACTATAGCTAACTAACTATTAACTAACGTCTGGTACACTGCTATCAGATGTTGTGATCTGAGGAAAGCTTTAAGAGAGTGAATTCTAGAATGCTGCCCTTAGATGAGAGTTCAAATTTGAAATTCCCAATATTGTGGGAAATGGAGTTCTAAGGTCACACTTCTATTTCATTGACCAATTTTTTGAAGGTCATTAATTAGTCTGGATCTTTTTGTAGATATGCAGAAATATTTAAGTGATATATGAATGAATAATAATGCAAACACAAATGTCATCACTCTTTACTATTTTCCAGGTTTGATTCTCCTTTCACATAAATTTAACATGTTAATTTTAACATGTCTATGCATCTGGGCTTTCTAAAATTATTCAGTTCCTTCATCTGTAATTGTGGGAGGTTTCTATTTGTCATGTTCAGAGGTTGTAATGCTGTAGCTGATAAATTGGCCAATTGTTTGTCAAAAATATTTATAAACATATAAACAGTGCATACACTTATAAATACATTTATTTTTCTTTCTATCCCTCTTTTCTTATAACATCAATCATATATACATTCATTACTTATATCTCTTTTCTTCATTTTTCTCTCTAAGTGTCTACACCTAAAAATGTTATGAATCATGGCTCATTGTGTGCTTGTAATAAAGTTGTGTTGAAGTAAAAGTCCTTTTTATTAACGAGACAAACTTGATCCTTTCTGCATGCAAAAATGTGCTAACTACTTTCAAAGCTTAATCAAACACACTCTAATATGGCTCCACATTATGGGCGCATAGCTCAAATTTAAGCTCCTCCTCCCTCAAGTTCTAGAACTTATGGAGTTAGATAAAAGTCCTGGGTTGTTTGTTATTTTTATTTTTTCTCAGCAAAATAAAATAAAAAATAAAAAATTTAAAATTAATTTTATATGACAATTCGTGCAACGCATGAGTCTACTTCTAGTAATAATAATTTCTGGATCTCAAAGCTATTCTTTATGGAGCTAGAATTTAATGAATTTTAATTGAAAAGGAGAATTTCCTTTTTTTTGTGTTTTAATTGGCTTTTCTAGAAATATTTCAATAGATCTTCAAAGGGGGAATCATATTTATTTTTAGTACGAGGATGTGTTATGGTATCACATTAATTAGAGATATAGTCTATATAACCCTTATAAGGGTAGCAGAATTCTCACCCTTAAACTAATTTTTGAGGTAGAGTTAAACTTAATCCCAATTCTAACAAGATGGATGGATGGATTTGAAAAAAAGTATAAAACCCAAAAAATCCTTGTCCGGTCTTATGACAGTTAAGGATCAGAATATTAGCAATGGGGCAGTGGTCCTACAGTGAAATGAATGTGAATGTTTAAAGTTTCCTGCATATGCATTTGAATGGATAACTATAATGTATAGTTAGGTGGAAGCATTTGATCCATAGCAACAAATCAATCATAGATCTGCTTTTTGTAGCTCATTTCTTTGAGTGCAATGCAAGCCAAATACAAACCTCATAATAGTAATTATGCTTCTGAATATATAATGCTAGCACTATTCTTTTTAGCATTCACTTAAATTTATAATTCCCCCCAGTATAGTTAGGAGGAAGATAAATGCTAACAGTATATTTTTTTTATAATGAATTTCTCTAACGACTCTAATGAATTTTTAGTGAAACTCATTCAAGTCCTATTCCACTTTTGATGGGATCAAATCAAATTCCAAACCTGAATTTTACTTAATAATAAAATTATATTAATTAATATACTTTTTAAATATGTTTTGGATTTGTTTTCTTCTTGTAAAAAAAAATATAGGAAAGAGATTAAACGACACCAGGGCCATGAAACCTCATCAAGAGGAAGAACAAAACAGCAAGGCAGTGAAGTTGCAGAGGTGCCCAACGCCTGAGCGTTGGCACTCTGCCAAACGTGGGACTTTAACTGTTCCCAACGCCTAGGCGCTTGAGCGTTGGGACACTGGCAAATTTTATTATAAATAGGGCATTTGCTTTCTTTGTAAACATATCTCCATACACCAGAATACAAGAGCTATTCTTTCTTTCTTCCTTAGAGCATTATTTCCTGAGAATTGTGGGAAGCCTTTCTTGAGCTCCTAGTTCAGGTTAATATAATGTCTCTGTTAGCCATGCTTGGCTAAGTTCTTTTTAAGTTCTTGGGTTGTTTTTAGCTTATACGTATGTTTTAAGTTTTTTCTTTATATCTGAATAAAATGCATTTCATGTTTCATTTCCTTGTTCTTCATCTATTTTGCTGTACACAAGTGTTACAACTTATTTCTTTATCAATGGTAATTGTGAAGTAATAAGAGAAATAGGAATTGGAAGAACATTTTGCATATCACTAAGGTATCAGGATAGGCTTTGTTTATGTTGGCTTGAATATAAAATTCATCTTCTTCTTAAATTAACTAAAAACTAAGGAATTAGACTTAGTAATTTAGAAGAAAGCTTTGCATGTTTAAGGAATTAACCTGTAAAGAAACTAGGCTAAAACATCATGAATTTCTTGCTTAAACTTCAGATATAAAATTGATTCTAAAAGCATAATTTATAAGCTATTTACTCAGCCCAAGTTCTTAATTTTTATTGTTATATTTTCATTGCAAATTGCATGTCCGAGTTCTTACTCAAACCAAATTCAAAACAAACCTTTTTATTTTTCTGCACTAGTTCTAAACAAATTAAAAATTAGACTTTGAACTATCAGTTATCTTGAGACTGACTCTGGACTTGTTTTCAATGCTGTAATATGTTGTATGTGGTTTACATGTTGTTGGGGTTTGATGAAATAAACCGAGTTATTTTGAGATACATGATGTTGATGAACCCTTGAGGAGATGTGGAATGGATCCAATCCAACTCATACATGCGTCAAACGTGAAGCTAGTCATCAGTGTTTTGAAAAAACTCATCTCTTAAATTCAAATATGGCGCTAGTAATTTTTCTTATAAATCATCCATGAAAGTTAATAGGATTTGAAACGGACATCAAAATGAGATTGAGAGGGTTAAGAAGGAAAAGACATCAATAGAGACATTCCAAGATGATCACGTGACACTACTGAAATATAACAGGTAGTGAAGCCGTGAAAGAATCAAAGAGGGACACGAGCAAAGTGATGATGCAAATTCAAAATTTAAATAATCAATAAATGCTGCACAAGAGATGTGTCTGTATCACAGAAAACACTCACTCTCCTTCTGTGCCTGTTGCAGCCTGCAGCTATAAAGCATAATAATTTTCTTTTATGTATTAAAGTGTTTTCACAATTTCAATTTAATTTAGTGTGATGAAGGTTAAAAATCTCCCTAAAATTAAGATTCTTAAGACTCGTTTGGGGGTCAGGATAAGATAAGAGTATGATAAGATAGAGAATTGGATAAGAGCAGATAAGATAAGAGCAGGATAAACTTTTATCCTATCATGTGTTTGAGGTGCACAAAATAATGACTAAAATAATAAAAATGTATCAAATTTTTCTTTGCATAAAAAATACATAATTCTTTTCAAAAATTGAATTTCTAAATTATATTTTAAACAAAGTGATTATTCTATTAAATTTAATTTTTTTTACATTTTCATAAATGAGCCTATGATTTGAAATTAACTAAAATTAAATTAAATTTTATTAATTAGCCTATTTGATTTTTTTGAAAGGAGCCTATTTTAATTAAAATTATGTAGTCAATCAATTATTTTTAACTTAGTCGTGACAAGTGATAAACAAAGTTAATTAAATTAAAAAAATACTATTAGAAGTATTATTTTTTCAAAAGTACTTTACATTTATATTATAAATTATTATATAAGTAGATAAATAATTTTAAATAATAGGAGATGATAATAGAAAATTAGTCTATATTTACTATTAATAAATCAATATTTATAAGTGAGTAGTCTATATTTACTATTTATAAATCAATATTTATAAGTGAGTAGTGTATATTTACTATTAATAAATTAACATTAGCAATAAGAACTAGCAATTGATAAACAACCAATTATTAAAATTAATATTTTTATATTTATTAATTACTATTATTATAAATGATATAACACATAAGTATTGAAATAAATTAATTTGAGGTTAGGATATTGAAGAAGAATATATAATTGTTATCCTATTATGTCATGATAAGTTTTAACCCAGCTCCCTCCTCCTCAAGATAACTTTTACACATGAGATTGATATACATGATATGATAAAGGATATGATAGTGTTATCATATTCCGTTGACGCAACAAACAATATATTACAACAGGATATGATTACTATCATATCTGTCTCTACTTATCATGTCTATCAAACGAGCCCTTAGAATCAAATTATTAACCTAGAAGTTCAAACAATTACTTGTTACCAATGCGACCGACAATTGGTACTCTGAGCGTGTTGCACTTTTACTCCATTTTCAAATCGCGTGGCAATTTATTAGTTTGCTCCTTGAATTCTATTTCATTCCAAAATATAATTTTTTAAAACCATAAGAAAGCAACGTTTCAGACGTTTTAAAGACTTCAAACATTTTAATTAATTAAATAAGTAAACAGAGACTTTGTAAATATTTAAATATTTTATCTCGATGACTTTCGGGAAATGGCCTTTTGGCAATTGAAACATTAATCTCTTCACGCAAGACTTTGATTTAGGCACGTTTGCCATAATTTATTTGATCGGTGGATAGCCACAATCAGAAAACAAAAAGTTACGTGGTGGAGTAGGGTCAAGTTTTATTTTCCCCAAGTAAAATATGGAGCATAGTAGTTAAATTGTCCACAAGTTAATTGAATATAGTAATGTGAAATTTACATCTCACACCAAGTTAAGCGGGTAATTGAATTTTATTCTTAAAAATTATGTTAAATTATATGAGAAAATTATAACTAAGTGAGTTGGTGTAGACATGCTTGACGATTCAGTTCTCAACTATTGATTGAGATTTAGCTATAGTGGTTTTTCAAGGTATTTTTATAGTCGATAGCTATGTAACTTGTCCTGTGGTACACTCTGAGATCACATTAAGTGGTTAGAACTCTTCAAAAACTTAATTTTCATATGCACACTCGGAGAACAAACCCTAAACTAAATGCTTATGGAAGCCAACTATCTATCAGCTGTATGATCTTGTTGGTCCCTTATGAATAAAAAAACTCATTAATCAACTTCAAACCTTTATTGGTTGTCAAAAATTGGTGGAGGATTTATTCTTATCCCCATCTTCTTGTTAGCCGCCTGTTCAAGGCGCTCTACTTTCCTCATGGGGTCTTGCGGGACGCTAAAAAAGGCTTTCGTCCTAGCTATGCGTGGACAAGTATCCTTGGTTCCGGGAGGATGTTTGAAAAGGGGGGTCCGTGGAAGATAGGGGATGGCACTAGTGTTTACATTTGGAAACACAAGTGGCTTCCCCAAGGTTCCCCTATTGTTTTCCGTCAAGATTTGGCCGATGAGGCGAATATCCAGAGAGTGAGTGACCTTATTTCTGTTGGGAGGTGGAATTCTTGTTTGATTGATATGATATTTCATCCTAATACTGCAAAAAATATTTTATCAGTTCCTCTTTCTTCTGTCTCACATAATGATTATATTTTTTTGCCTTTTAATGAAAATGACTTTTATTCTAAAAAATCTGGCTATAACTTCATTATGCAGGAACAAGATACTTTATTGGCCTCCTCTTCGGGGGTTCCTTCGATGCCAGCGAGAGCTTGGAAGTGTCTGTAGCAATCTAGAGCTTTGCCGCAGTGCAAGGAGTTCGTGTGGCATGCGATCCTGATATTTTGCTGGTTAGAGGTCGATTGCGGTTCAAAGGCTTGGATATCGACCCTTCTTGTCCTTGTTGTGAGGTGGTGGAGTGTGAGACATCCACTCATGCGCTGCTTTATTGCCCAGACTCTGTTCAAGCGTGGTTTGGTTCGTCGCTTGGTTTACGGGAGCGTGAATGGATCTTTCTTTTGCTGATTTTTTCCTCAGGTTCTTGGAGATTGCTGATGACCAGGCTCTTCATTGTTTTATCACCATGGCCTATTGTATTTGGGAGAGGAGAAATCAGGTCATCTTCCAGCAGCGGTGGTCTCCCGCTCCCCTTGTGGTTGACCGTATGGTTTTTTTTGCTTGGTGCCCCAGATTTACGTGTTGCCCCCCGTGTGATTGCAGTGTTGCCATCTATTTGGACCCGCTTGCCTCGAGGTATTTTCAAGCTTAACTTTGATGTGTCTCTGCGGGACTTGACGTTTGATGGCTTCGGGATGGTGGCTCGGAATTTTGAGGGTGAGGTTCTGGCTTCGGCGACCGCTGCAACCATCATGGTCTCGTTCCCGCTGTTGCTGAAGCATTGTGCTTTCGATGAGTGATCTCCACCACTATTGACTTGGGTTTTAGGAGGGTCTTTTTTGAGACGGACTGTCTGAAGCTCTATGACCTTTAGCGTCGTCCAAAACCCCGTGGCTCTTATCTTTTTTCTATTATTAGAGATTGTCACTCCCTTTCTTGCCATTTTGATTTTATTGATGTGTCTTTTGTTAGGCGGGGAGACAATGCGATTGTGGACTCCTTTGCCAAGTTTTTTTTTTCACGTTGTCTTTTGTTTGGATTGAGCATGATTTATTAGCCTCAGACCTGTTCTTGATTAATATATTTATTCAGTTTTTAAAAAAAAAACTTCCATTGCCAAAAAAAAAAAAAACAGTGTGTTTAACAGTTACAGTCAGTGAGTGCCAAAAGACAAAGAATAGTACTTGGAGGTGGATATAATAAATTATAACGAGACAGGGACTTCAAATTTCAAAAATCACCTCGTGTGAGCTGTGATGTGAGCAAGATTCCATTCCATTCCATTTTCAATTTCATATCACGCAAATTAGCACATTTGTTTCTGCACCAACACAACACATTCCACAACAAGGATTCTTCTTCCAAACCCATCACATTTCGCACCTAATTCCCTTTTCCCTGTTTACTCCAAAACAACCTCAACACTTTTTTGGGGTCTGATCTGAAAGGCAGAGATGGTGACTTGCAGTGATGCAAATGCAGCTGCTAATACCAGAGAGGACCACACATTGAGGTGTGTTTTTCATCTCTCTTATATTGCATTGTGAAATTGGCTATTAGTAGGGTTTTAAATTGTGGTTGCGGTCGTGGTTGCCACTGCAGGGATTCCAAAAACCTGTTACATTGCAGCGACAATTGCAGTTCCAGACCGCAATTTGAAACCCTGGCTATCCGTAAGGGTTTAAATTACGGTTGGGATCATGGTTGTTGTTGTGGCCGCAATTGCAGTTCCGACAGCAATTTGAAACCCTGGCTATATCCCAGTGACAAGTAAAATAGAATGACATTGTTTGATTTGATGGATCATTTCAGCAGCAAGAAAATTGAAGGAGATGAGGGTTTGAACACGGTGGCATGCCTCAGAGGGAGGTTACTAGCAGAGAGACAAGCTTCAAGGGTTGCAAAGGAGGAAGCAGAATCAATGGGCAACAAGGTAATATCTTAATTCTTAAATCTATTCTATCAAGAGTAACAATCTTGCATAATTGTTTGATTCACTTACCTATGGCACTGTTTTTTAGATCATCACTGTTAAAGGAAAAAGAATCTGAAAATGACACTGTTTGTTCTGTTTATGGTGTGGCTTTTTGTCTGACAAACTTTATTCTCTGTTTCCATTTCTCTCTCTCTCCCAAAACTTTGAAAAATGCTTCTGGGGACAGTTGGTTGAGTTGGAAAAACTGCTTAGGGAAGAGATTGAATTAAGAGATAAAGCTGAAAAGAAGCTTAAATTTTTGAAGAAGAAACTTGAATCTTTCTACACACCCTCTAATTCAGGGAAATTGGAGCATTCTGATTCGTCAGAGAAATGTGAACCTTTCAACATATCCTCCAATTCAGGGCAATTGGATCATTCTGATTCGTCGGAGAAATGTGACAATTCTTGTGAGTCATTATCAATTAGTTCAGCTTCCAAACATTCAGGTGCAAAGAATCTTGCAAAAAACCCTAATTTGCTAGAAAATGTTGCACTCATTCAGACCCACAATAGTGCATCCACTACTAAAGATTGTGATTCTCAGATTACTGATTGTTCCTCTAGTAATTCAGACATGGGTTTCTCTTCCCAGGATTTGAAGAATGATGGAAGCAGGTATAAAATTTGAACATGGTGATACTTTTAGATTAGATTAGTAGTTTTTTTTTAGACCTTCAATTATATGTTTGTGTTTCAGGCTTTCTAGTTTAAGCTCAAAATCATCCGTGACAGAGAATGAGAGTGATGATCATGCAGATTCCTTTGATAATTCTATGGCATTAGTTCCTGTGAATATGACATTAGCATCACAAGCCACCAGTGATTCCAAACCAGTTAATGAAAGAGTTGGTGAAGCTCTAGATGCATTAAAGGTTGCCAAGGAAAGGCTTCAAGGCTCATTGGGAATAAGGCAAATGATTCACATTGGCTCAATTTAAGCTCTCACATTTAGATAGTAAATAATGCTAAATTATTTCTCTGTTAATCTATTATAGACAATGGGATTGTTTAGTGAATGTTTGGAAGTCTCTCTAAAGTTGATTCTGAAGTCAATCAATTCCGGTGAAAAACTGATATGAGTAACTTCTGGTGCGAGAATTGATTCTGTTGAATAAACTGATCCGAAAATTCTATTAGGAAGAAGTTTGGCAGAAATTTATGGTTGGGAGAAGAGTGGTAAAGTTCTTGTGAATTGTGGTTTCAGTCACCACATAAGGCATGTGACATGGGGATGTGTTGTCAGTTTAAGGCTTGTACTCCCTGGTCCAACTATATTGTCGATAACCTTTTCTTGTGCTTTTTCTTCTTCTACTTTTGGTGACTTTTGTCATCACTTGATTCATGTGACTTCCATCAACATTGTTACACATGGATTTGGTTTATGAGAAAGACATGGCTTAGCCTCAGACCTAAAGTAGTAACTAGGCAATTTTGGAATATGTTGCTCTGTTCAGATATATGCTCAGCTCAGCTATGCAGATGCAAACATCACGGTTTTAATTAAAAAGTAGTAAGCATAGAAAAAAAATCCATTGGTCCTGTGTGTTTCCCTCCTTGATTTCACTGAATTCAGATCCACTCCTTCAGCAATAAAATGACAAGTGTATAAATATTTTGAAAAATTTAATTTTTCATGAATCAATCTCAACCATTTAATATAAGAATCAAATGTCAAGAACTTGCAGCTGAGAATGCTTTTGTAATTGTCAAATGTAAAAGTACACTGATTATGTGTGAAGTTGTGACTATATACTTGATGTTGTTTGCTTACTTGTAAACGTCAAAATGAAACACGTAAAAAGAGCTTGATCCATTTTGTGGCTGAAAGTAAACGGGAAGAAAATGCTGAGAGCCTCATAGCTCTCTTTTAGTTTGAGGTGCCATTGAGTATTGAGAGGAGCAAAGGGACCAACCAATACTATAAGTTTTCTTCAATAATACAGTTCTCATATACTCATCTACACTATCATGGTTATCAGTGATAGAAGTGTGCACTTCAAGAGTGTGTAGCCTTTTAGAATGGTAAAAGTTTCACAACCAACTCATTTTGAATATTCAAATGTAAGAAAGTTGAATGAAAATTCTGACCAATAGCTGTATATATTTAATAAAAATTTGTTAACAACATTGAAATTTACGTAGATTCTGGATCGCTTATCCAAGTTAGTAGTAGAACCAATAAAAATTTCAACAATTGTGTCAAAAACAGAGTGTTAGAGTTCGTGTTATTGAGTGAGTGTTAAAGTGAATGTTGTTAACTCTCTTTGTTAAATAATTTTGTTTAGATAACCATTACTTTCTCGTCCAACTCCGCCGCTTTAATGAATTTTATTTTGGAAGAATAAATTCACAAAAGGAACTTTTCATTAATTTCAAGGATCAAACATATACAATTTAACTTATTAAAGTAAGTGAGTACGCTTATAAAAAAAGTTTAAACTAAGTGAGTGTTGTCATGGCCTACTTAAGCAGGTTAGGCATGTGATCCTTATTAGTAAAATAAGGGATTAGAATTATTTAAAAGTTCTCATATTTTCTCATGTTGTAATTTTTTGTCTATCTCTTTTCTTAAATATTTAGGGGGTCACATTTATGCCTATTTAATTAATTTATGTGAAAAGAGAGATAAACACGAGTGAACATGGGAGAATTTTCACATGGAGATCCTCCACCTTATATCTTTATCATGACATCAAAGAGGTTCCATATCATTTGTCATCCCTGTCATAATATGTCACTGAGTTATAAAAAATCTACACTATAAGAAAAACATTGATTACAGAATAAACCATCAGTAACTTTTAATTAACAACAGCCAAAAAACTATGGGCCTCGTCGGTAATTTATTTTAGATGGATTTCAAAAACTGTAAGTAATTACAACCCCTTTTTTCAATAACTTATCCATGGTTATTTCCATGGGTAATTGATTTGATTTGTACAAAAACTCATTTTGCTACAAATATATAAAAATGTCATCGTCATGAAACTTTCGTTCATAAGT
This sequence comes from Acmispon strigosus, assembly GCA_030819835.1. NCBI lineage: Eukaryota > Viridiplantae > Streptophyta > Magnoliopsida > Fabales > Fabaceae > Acmispon > Acmispon strigosus. The sequence goes on along the minus strand of JAUAMA010000003.1, from coordinate 56,971,604 downwards.
GTCATTCTTGTCGTAGCAAAAGAAGCATTTGCGGCCTTTAAAACTATCATTTTTCATAATTTATACGAACGTAAGAAGAAGAAGAGGAGGAGAAGGATCCAATTGAGTTGGGGTTGAATTGGGTCTCACGAACATTGGAAAAAAACTGATGCTATTGAGCACATCAAAACTAGTTTGAACTAGCCAAATTTAAAAAAAATCCAAAAAATCTATTTTTTCATTTTAAGTTTAATAAAAAGATATTCAAATAAATATCTAATGACAAGTTATAATATCATTTTTAATTTTAATGTTTTCTTATTCACTTTTTATCTTTGAAAATATACAGTATGATAATTTATGCCATTTTTTTTTTCTTTGACAGGATAATTTATACCAATATAAAATTTAATTCGACTTAATTTTCTAACATTTTATATTAATAAATTATTTAATACACTATACAATATTCAAAATGTATATTTAATTATTACCGGTTTAATTATGAATGAACCATTGTGAACCAGTGTCAGAACTGGTACCGGTTCAGTTTTTAAAATATTGGTTTTTATGTAGAAGTGGCCTATGAATTTTTTTATGCGCGTTTTTTTTGGTCAAAGAACCTCTAATCATAATTTTGGCCGGTGTCTCTTGTTTTGTTTTTGGAGGGGTGGACTCCCAAATTTTTAACTCATTATCAATATGCACGTATTAATTTTTTAGTTTAATTTTGATGTACGGTCTGTCAAAAAGTTTTACACATGTATCCAATCAGAATCCATTAATTTGTCATGTTATAATTAAGATTGAATTTAAATTTTTTCTAAATGAATAATAAAGAGATGTTATTGGATCCATATGTAAAACTCTTTACACTATCAGTGCATCAAAATTAAACTCTTTATTTTTTGAGCTCACCCTTCAAATATTGAAAAACTTAGTTTTTCCCCAGATATCACACTGCCAACAGCTATGAAACTAATCCCCCGAGGTATTGAGATCATATCAAGTTGGTAGGCCTCTCCCAACAAATGATTTTCCATACACACGAAAAACTTGGTTTCTAACACCAACAGTGATTATCATAATTTAGTTAAGGCATAGACCTTGTACTAGTACGATTGTATTGTTAGGGATCGTTTGATATGTAGTGTCGTATAAAGCTTGATAGTATAAGCTCCGATAGTATTACTTTGATAGGATAAACTTTGATAAAAATAATTTATACTATACAGAGTTTGGTGATGCAAATCCTATATGCAATAAAGTATTGAATAATGATAGATAATATAATAATCAAATATGGAGGTGGTTGTAGCGGTGGTGCCAGTGGTAGTAATGTTGGTGGTTATGGGGATAATGGCGGGTAGTGGAGGAAGTGGTGGTGAGTAGCGGTACTAATAGTGGAGGGTGGTGGTGGTGATGATGGTGGAGGGTGTGGTAGTGGCGATGGCGGTGGCGGTGGAAGTTGCAGTGGTAGTAGCGATGGTGGAGGGTGGTGGTGGTGACAGTAGGGTGGTGGTAGTGATGGCGATGGCGGCGGCGGCGGTGATGGTGGATGGTGTGGTACTGGTGGTGGCGGCAACATTGATGAAGGGTGGTGGTGAGGTAGTGGCGATATTGGAGGGTGGTGATGGCAGCAACAATGCAAGTTGCGGTGGCGACATCGATGGTGGTGGTGGTGGTGACAATGGAGGTGGTTGTAACGGTGGTGGTGGTGGTGGTGATAGTGATAGTGATAGTGGAGGTGATTGTGGTGGTGGTGGTGGCAGTGGTTGTTGTGGTGGCGGTGGTGGTGGTGATGGGGGTGGGGGTGGCGAAAGTGGAGGGTGATGGTGGTGGTGTCTGTAATGGTGATGGTGTCGCTTGTGGCGGTGGTGGAGAGTAGCAGTGGTGGTGGCTGTGGCAGCGGTGACAGTTGTGGAAGGTGGGGGCGACATGACCGATGTAGTTACATGTTATTAGTGAAACTAAAAACATGGGTTGAAATATTTACATGTAGTTTATACATCACAATTTGACCATGCTTTATCCCACATCTATATGTTGAAGTAAATAATTCATCATTTTAATATATAAGAGTGGATTGAGCGATAAGTCTATATAATACAATGTTAGCACTAAACAATGAATAAACTCATATTGTATTATATAAGCTTAAACTATCATGTCTAATACGACGTACCAAATGAGCTCTTAGAATCTTGTGCTCTAATACGATAATATAAACATGTAAGCTGGTCCGGATATCCTATGATGCTAACGATAACCCCATTAGTTTTTTTTTTTTAAACATCACCCTATTAGTTTTGTATAAAACAGTTTTTCATTCAAAAGAAATTAAGGAGTCATAAAGTTAAGTACATTAGACTGAAGCAAAGAAATAACATCCGGTGGAGCCTCCTCATTTCAAACAGAGAGTTCCTGACCAAGCGATCAACCACAGAATTGCAGGAGCGACGCACAAACGACAAATGAAAATAATCAAACGATGAGACCAAGTCTCTACAATCTCTAAGAACTGAAATAAAATAGGACGATCCATGTAGAGCCTTCTGCCAAGCTTCAAACAGCTACAACCAATCTGTCTCCATGCAAACGTCTTCGAAACAAAGATCCACAGCCATCGACAAGGGCCAACGGAACGCCATAGCCTCGGCTAACAAAGAAGAGGAAGCTTGAATAGGATAAGCAGAAGCAGAAGCAGCTGCCATCACCTCGCCACCATTATTACGGCTAACAAGGCCAAATCCAGCTGTAGCGGAGGCGTCGAAATTCACCTTATCACCTCAGTTGAAGGTCGCTACCAAGCACGAGCAGACATCTGGTGCGAAGCCAGCAACACATCAAAGGATGGGGAGCAACCCTGGAAAATGATTTTGTTGCGCATCTCCCATATAGCATACGTGAATGTCAAGCAATAGCCAGCAACAACGGCTTCCAAGGTTGCAAAAAATTGTTGAAGTACTCGTGCTGTATTACACAGAATAATTACTTATTATAAAAATGAGTTTTTTTCCAATAAAAAATAAAATTAATCAGATATAAGAATTTAATAGGATATAAACAACATCAACCAATAATGTGTTACTCCCGGTAAGCAAACTAGATTTTGTAAATATCAAAGTACAAGTTTGAATTCCGAAAAAATATTTGTTGGGAGCGACATGCAAGTTATCCCGAATGATGAGGACACCCTTGGGAAAAAAACCAATGTCAAGAAATGTAAAAGGATAAGATTAAGAAAATGTGTAGGTCCCAACAAATATTTCTCCATATATATCACTCAATGGTCAAACCCTAGACTAAATGTTTAAAGAGTCTAATTAGCTAGTAGTTAAACTACACCTAACTTATTGATAACATTAAGGTAAAGTTTTTTTCTTTCAAAAAAAAAAAGATAAAGTTTTATTTTATGATATAAACATGGTTGCCTTAGAAATGGAATGTGTTGCGAATTAGTTCAAAATAGTAATCAATCAGGAAAATTAGGAGTGTTCTCAACACACTCTTTAAATGACATGTACTCTAACACATTTATTATGATCGAATTACTTTTTGAAAAGTTAACACATTTTTTTCAGGTCCACTTAACTTACACAAGTTTTTCCTTATGCAAGGTTGCATAAGTCCTCTTTTCACCTGTTATGACAAGGTCCCCGAAGAATAGCTCAAGTGGTAAGAGGTGGAGGACATATGGGTTGGGAGGGAAATGTCTAGGGATTAATCCTTGGAAGGGAAACTTGGTCAATAAAAAAAAAACTGCTATGACAAGTAACCAGCAGGTGATCCCATTAAATCTTCTAAACTCTTCCACTGCCTCTCACCACCCCCAAATTCTTCCACTACCTCCTCCACCACCCCCTTCCCCTCCACCACGACAACCACCACAAGTCCTACCTCTACTCTCCCTTCTTCCTCCTCCTCCTCCTCCTCCTCTGTCACTGTCATCATCTCGGGTATCTCTTCCTCCATCCACCCTCTCACCATAAAAAGCAAGGAGTTCACGGTGAAGAGGGAGAAACCACCATCGAAGCTCCACCTTTCGTCGCACCCACTCCATTGATCCCGCTCTGTCACAGCCACTGCTATCATATGCGTCGACCCTACAGGCACCACGTCGCAGATCCCTGACGCGCCATCGTCCAGTCGCCACTAGCGGAGTTTCTTCCCGATCTTGTACTTTCAGCCTCCGTCCTCCCTCTTTCCTCAGGACCACCATCCCTCAGATCGGTCACTCTCTCTCTCTCTCACCCATTTTTCTCTTTCGATTTTCCCCTAATCTGTATGTAGCTTGGCTCGTGACAATTTCTCTCACATGTTTGTATGTATTGTTAGAGATGAGTATTGTCTACTGTTGGAAATGCGCAGTATCGATCACAGCATCATCTGGGATCGTCTGCTGTATGAACTGACAAAGGAATGGATCGTCTGCCATGCTATATCGTCTGATCAAAAGTATTGTCTGACCAATATTGTGCTAGCTGTAACCAGTTATCTAGTAGTACTAGCGATCTCGGAATATCTGGGATCTTATCTTTATATTTATTATTGTTTATGTTTCCCAATGTAATAGTTGACCTCGAACTATTCGCTACCAGGTCTATGTTCACTCTGTATAAACACAGAGCTTGTAACCGTGAATTAATGAGAATAGAAGAACAGAATAAGATCAGAATAGAAGATCATTCATGCATCTTCGATTTCTCTGATCTTCCTTTTTCTCAAGAACACTTGGTTCTTAACATGGTATCAGAGCTAGTCTGATCTATGGTTTCTTTTTCTTCTTTCTTTTCTCCCATGGCAGAAGCTTCGCCTTCGTGTCATCTTTTTCTGTATCTACTTTATCACCTGTTTTCACACTGAAACTCAAGAACAGAGGGCTAACACCTGTTGACGTTCCTCTGGGCTCAAGCTTTATGCTTTATCCTTTTTCTTTATTTTAACTTTTCGACGTTGATCATGAACAGAGGGTTAACACCTGCTAATGTTCCTCTGAGCTCAAGCCACTGCAACCGTAAGGCCTCTGAGACTCAGACGCAGGAGCACAAGTCATTGACCTCTGAGGTTCCCGTTGAAGGACATGCCCATGCAAACAAACAAAATAAAAATTGCATTTTCTTTCATCTGGTGAAGCAGATCTAGTGGATTTGGAAAAGCAGTCCGAATCATCTTCCGTGTACTTCATTTCTAGCACCATGTACCAACCCTCCGCTCCGAGTGCAAGCATCAATATCAAAGGAGCGCAACTATTCCTGGCATTATATTGCCACTCTTGCTCGTGATGACTGCAAGAGACATAATAGCAAAGCAAGTTGCAGCTATGAAGGCCAAGCTCAACGTGTTTTCGAAGGCTGTCTTCCTTCTCACCCATGTTGAGCTTGCGGGAGGATGTTAGAGATTAGTATTGTCTTCTGTTGGATATGCGCAATATCGATCACAGCATCGTCTGAGATCGTCTGCTGTATGAATTGACAAAGGAATGGATCGTCTGCCATGCTATATCGTTTGGTCAGAAGTATCGGCTGACCAGTACTATGCCAGCTATAACCAGTTATCTAGTAGTACTAGAAATCCTAGAATATCCGAGATCTTATATTTATATTTATTATTGTTTATGTTTCCCAATGTAATAGTTGACCTCGAACTATCCGCCATCAGGTCTATGTTCACTCTGTATAAATACAGAGCTTGTAACCGTGAATTAATGAGAATTGAAGAACATAATAAGATCAGAATAGAAAGATCATTCACGCATCTTTGATTTCTCTAATCTTCCTTTTTCTCAAGAACACTTTGTTCTTAACATGTGTGCTCAAATTGTCTTTCCTTTGATTTCTTTGCCAAATTTGATTTTGATGTTGCTTGTTTTCATTTCATGCCTTCTCTTTCTCTCGATTTTGACATTGTTATGCCTTACCTTCCTCTGCAATGTGTTATCTGTGTGAATATGAGATTGAACACTTCGTTGCGCAACAAGTAACTTTTCTAGATTCAGTTCTATTGTGCCATTGAATTTGCGGGAGGGAGAAGAGGAGAAGATTTGGTGGTGGTGGTGGTGGTTGTGACGGTGGGAGCAGGAGATATGTGAGATGATGACGATGACCGCGGGGGAGTAAGCGAGATGTGGAGGAAGGACTTAGGGTGATCATCATGGCGGAGGGTGAGGAGGCTAAGGGTGGTGGAAAGGAGGTTTGAGCCAAACTATGGTAAAACTTTTTCTTAAAAAAAAATAAAATTAATCGGACTGACCTATGAAAATGGGTCATCTTAGATTTGTCTCACCTTACACAAGGATTTTCTTGTGTAGGTTAAATGAAACGATTTTTTTCATTTCTTAAAAAAATGTTGTAACTTCTCAAAATATAAATCAATCAGAATGAATATTCTCTCTGTTTTAAAATAACTGTTCATTTAGAGTGAAAAAAATTGTTTCATAATAATTGTTCACTTAAAATTTCAATGAAACATTAATTGATGTTTTCCATGTATTACCTATATGAGAAAAATTAATGAGGAAATAAATAAAAATACACTTTAAAATATAAAATAGAAAAATAAATAATATATTTTAAAAGTTAACAATATTAATTATATTTTTTAATATACGATTTTTTTATCTTTTTCTAGACAATTGTTATAAATGGAGAGATGATATTGGAGTGTTTTACTACTATTTCTTCTCTAGTTGGGTCTGAAACATGAAAAGAAAAAAAAGATCACTTTGAGTAAATGATGAAAACAATGAAAAAAGTCAAATATAGTCACTGAATTCCAAAGTATATTGAACCATTAAAACGTGACTATTCATGACATGAACACACGTAAAGCCAAGCATCAAGCATGCAACTTTATCTTTAATTTTTAGGTGAATACAAAGAATAATGCATACACGGTTCCAAGTTCCAAGATGGTGTTTTTGTGCATGTACATATTTGGTGTCTGATAGGACTCAAGCCACCTCGTGATACTTTCCTGGTCTCAATGTTCTATTAATTTGAAAAAATGCTTAAATATATTAGGGTCGCTGGCATTTGAAAGAGAATCATTTTATGTCCCTAAAAAAATAATTTGTAAAATGTAGTTCTTAACATACTTTTTTTAATCAAAGTAAGGATAAATCTTAATTTAAGCTGATTAAGGAATGTAATTAGTCCAATCATCATTTCCACATGTTAATTTTTTTTTAATACCAAACTTTTTTTTAGGGTTCAAACTTAATGTATAATATTCCCTATTTTCACCTCCACACATCGATCATCATCAACCTCTTTGTTCTCCCTCTTTTCACCTCTAAACACCGTGACTCTTGTTTCTTTGGACTCCTGGGCACTTGCATATGTGATCTGGGCAGAAAAATCAAAGGAAAAGGCGATGAAGAAGAAGACCGAAGCTTGAACTCATATTCCAGTGAGGTACCCGTGACCTGCAACCTCACTTTTCTCCCAGCTCAGAGCTCAGTTGGTCACCAAACCACTCCCATCGTGTTCCTGGAAGCAAGGCGAAGGAGGCCCAGTGCTCATCTCTGATTGCCGCTGTGACCGCTGCCATCAACCACCATCTTCTCCGGTAAGTTCGTCGAAGAACTTGCCCAGAACCTTGATTTCTTTACATATTCGTGATCCTCATCATCCCTAAAGTCTGAATATCAAAATCAACTGTAAGAAGCCAAATGCAAGTGAAGATATGCCCGATAGTTTCTTACCTCGCCTCAGCTCTTTTTGAATGGAAGGGAGAAGAACTCTTCAACCACGAATGGAGAATGGAAGGGAGAAGGAGTTTTGCGTCGTCTTCGAGCTTTCGCTGTCGTTCTTCGACCTGTCGCTGGTGTTTCCTAATTCTTCGTCCTTTTTCAGTTTCCGTCAATGGCTTGATAAGGACGAATTGTTGATTTCTTTGATTGTTTAGGGTTGATAGGGACGAATTGGTTTCATTGGTGAGACTTCCTGACTTCCAATGTTTAAGGATTGAGTAATGTTTTATTTGTTTGGTTTAATGAGAATTAAAAAAATTTAGGAAAAAAATTTATTTTCCATGTGTCCTTCATTAAATGACGTGGCAGTGCCACATGGGCAAATCGGAGCTCCGGCATTGGCCACGCCGACAGAAGGGACTAAAACCAACAATTTCTCATAGCCTGGGGTCTAAAGTCCACCTTTACACCGGCAAGGGACGAAAATCAAATTTCGCTTATAGTTCAGGGACCAAAAACAGATTTAACCCATTAAGAAAAGCATGCAGACTCAAGCATCAAGATGACACATCCAAATCCTAAAAGTCATACAAAAGCCCGTAAAAAAGTAAAAACCCAAGTTAACAGAGAACTAAATTGACTTCTGAGCGCAGAAAAATTAATCATTTTACATAGCGCTCTTATATTAGCAACCCAATCGGCTCTGCCGGAGTTGCAAATTGTACGGCTATCAGGGAAGTCAAAATCGTGGTTTAGCAGCCCCAACAAAGGTCAAACCGGCAGCTCTAAGAACATGGAGAGAAAATGGAAGCTTATGAAGATTCCAAACATACCTCAGTTGGAGCTAAGTAGGAAAAGGAGGGAACCAAGGCTAGAATGGAGGCAAGAAAAGATGGCAACGAGGTGTGGGGAATGGTGACCGTGGCAGGGGCTGTAGCCGGAGCTTGCTGCTAATTAAGAGACGCGCGGAGGGCAAGGAGAGGGGTCACGGTATCTGCGGAGGGCAACAGTGGTGGTGTGGCAGCGGTGCGGTAGTGGTGTGACTAGATCGCAACGACCGGGGCAAAGGTGCCGATGGAGGCCGAGCAAGAGGAGGAGGAAAAGAAGGGAGAAAATTCGCACTAAAAGGACAAAAAAAACCACTTATTTGAAGGGAGAAGAACACTAATGTAAGGAGAAGACAACTACCAAACAAAGGGAAGAGCCTCCCTAGAAGACGAGGAACCCCTTAATGGGAAGGAGACTCCCAAATTGGGGGAGTTGCGGCAAGCCGCTTGAAAACCCTAGCACGGCAAAAAGGTTCTCCTACTTCCATTTTTGGAGGCGCTTAAATTGAACAAATTAAAACAAAACAAAAAAAGGTATGCAGCACATGGTATAAGAGCTACAAGCCTACAAGGGCCATGAAAATGAAAACCTTCATAAACTACAATTGCAAAAGCCTTATCACGAAAGTTAAAGCAACAAGATGATGACGTTAACGTTAAGTCGTTAACCGACAAACTGGAAAGTGGGAAGATCGAAGTGTTCAAAATCTATAGCATCAACAATCAAGTTGTGGTGAATTCACCGAATATGTGTTGAGTTGTAGTGTAAAATTTAATATGGTAAACTCACCAAATTTTGGCATAGTTTATTGATGTAATAGTCAATTCTGGACACTAAAAACTATTCATGTAAGTTTCTCATCATAATAAATTTTAAATTTAAAATCAATGGAAGAAGTATTTCCTAAATTCCACAAAATTGTATTCAAGTTCTTGGTTCTGTATATTTTAAAAGTTTGATCACTGTGCTTTGGTTTTCAACATATGTTCTAGTGTCATTGGACAAAACTTAGTTTTAGTCGGTAATTTCATTACTCAAACAAGGTTTTATCTAAAGCAAACAATCACGCGAACATCTAAACGACATTCGCAATTTGTAGTAAGGTTTTTATCTCAGCATAGCATATGCCAAGTTGCAAAATAGCCATAAAACGTAATTTTGATAATCTTGTGGCGATTTGATACGGTCAGAATTGTGTTTCATAGATTTTTTAACTTCATAAATTGTGTGGTTAAATATTGCCACAAATTGGATTATCCATTCAATGTATAGGATATTTAACCCTCATTTTTTCTAAGCAAAACATATTAAGTGGAGTGCTAATAATACTCTTTTGCTAATACTCTCTTCCATCAATTTCTTATTAATTGGTTAAAATCACGTGTGTTTCATCTTTTTAGTAAATTATACTTAAATTTTAACAAATCAATGTGAGAGAGTGTCGAACAAAATATTGAAAAAAGGATATACTAAATCACTAATATAAGAACTCATTCTAGAAGAAAGAAAGGTGAAAATTCAATTATCAATATTATACTGGATAAGAATGAATTGAATAATTAAAATCATTAATGTTTCTTGGACCATGCTATAGCGTTAGATATAAAAACACGGTGCGTTTGTGACGGTTTTAGCCCGTTATAAAATACGTTTCTTTAACTTTTTATTTTGTGGCGGTTAACCGCTGCTCAAAATTAGTGCTTGGACACCATTAATATATCTGTGAATCAGTGCTGAAATAAAATACAATAAAGTAGATTCATATAGTTATTACGGTGTTGGATCACGATGTCCCCGTTTTTAGGCTCACTTGACCTACAACACGTAGTTACCTAGAAACTAACTAAGGATCGTAGCTCAAAAAGATGATTGAGACTCAAAAATCTCAGCCATGAAATTGAAAGCTTTTAAGAAACCCACTTGGTCACGAAAAAGCAATTAATCCTTAGAGACAAATAAAAGGACAAGAGCAACAATGTCAGACTATGTTGTTTAAAATCTCTTCATTTGATCCTGATCTTAGATCTTGTCTCACATAAAGCTCCAAATCCTTCTCTTATCCATTGCTTCCTTTGGTCACTGAGATCATAGACCAACTCTGCCATATTGAATCTTTATGTGCTTTCACAGCTAACTTTGTTCCTGAAACATGGCACAGCACTGAAGTCCAACTCAGATTCAAGGTACACGGTTCCAGCACGGCTTCATATTCTCTGAACTTGCATGAAAACTATACTGTTTCACTTTCCAAGGTACATTTCTCAGTTAGTTCAGCCCATACCCTTCTGTTCTTTATCTCAAACTTTTTCCTGTTTTGATTCATTTACACTCACTCTCCCTTCCATCGTATTTATGTCCATGTTTTCTTCGTATCACATCATTTCTCATATCGTTTATTATCTCTTCTGCCTATCTATTTGGGTGTGGGTGAAATTGAAGTGTGAATGAAATACATATTTGAATATATGATGGAAAACCAAGATAAGTCAAAATCGCAGCGGATAGAAACAGTTTCTTTGAGCTTTTGGGCTTGGCCACCGTGATTTTGACCTCACCATGGTTTTTCGATGTGAATTCATGCACAAAGTATTATTGAATTTGTTCTTATCCAATGATGTCTGCTTCTGCAGGGTATATATATCAACTCAAGAACTATTGGAATTCAAACCAAGAAGAAATTGAACTTAATTACTTCAACTATTTCTATCATTTGAGATATTGATGTGAAAGACCAGCTTTCATAAAATTAAGTGGTTGCCAAAAGATGGTTAGATCCTGTTGGAAACCTTCTGTAGATGGTGATGAAGTAGATGGGAGTGGAAGTGGAAGTGGAAGTGGGAGAGTTGATGGATTGCTATGGTACAAGGATTTGGGGAACCATCTTTATGGGGATTTCTCAATGGCTGTGGTTCAAGCCAATAGCTCCTTGGAGGATAGAAGTGAACTTGAGTCTGGTCCTTTGAGTTCCAACCATTTTGGTCCTCAAGGAACCTTCATAGGTGTATATGATGGCCATGGTGGAGCTGAGGCCTCCCAGTTTGTCAGTGACAATCTTTTCTGCAACCTCAAAAGTATGCTCTCATTTTTATTAAAAGCATATTCATAGCATCATGTTTGGATCTGCTTATCTTTCATTAGAATCAATTTTAAAAACCAGAAGCTACTCACAACAGGTTATCCCCGGCGTTGATTATGATTTTATAATCAATTGTAAAAGATTTCCAAATATGCACCGGAATTCATTGAGAATGTTGTTTTCCTACAAGTTGCTCTATGCAGATTTTCAAATGAATTGAAGACCATGGAAGCCAAGGCACTAGCATCTTCTTTCATGACCCTGACTTTTTTTTATGAACATGTACTTCAAACTCACCAAAATGTTTATAGTCTTAAAAACATTATCTGCCGAAAAATGTCCTAACCCCTCAACCAAAAAAAAAAAGAAAGAAAGAAAATCCTCCTATTTATATCTTATAACAGTTCGGCACCATACAGATACCTCATTTTTTCCTTCTCTATCTCTCTGTTCATGTCACATGACATCACATATTGCATCCAATACTTGTTTCTCTTTTCTCCCTTTCTCATTCTGGATGTATGTACTATTAAGATGTCCACGAATTATTTTCCTTATCTCACACTCCATATATAGTTGTTGGACCTTCATGCACTAGGGCACCCTTTATTTTCTATCTTTCACATACTAAATCCAATTTATGTGTGATCCAGGGCTTGCAAGTGAACACCAAGGCATGTCAGAAAAGGTTATCAGAAAGGCATTTTCAGCAACAGAAGCAGGTTTTCTATCTCTTGTGAAGAAACAGTGGCTAAGTAAGCCACATATTGCATCCGCTGGTACTTGTTGTTTGGTGGGGGTAATTTGCAATAGCATGCTATATGTTGCAAATTCTGGAGACTCTAGGGTGGTGCTAGGAAGAGTTGAGAGGGCAACAAGGGAAATATCAGCTATGCAATTATCTACAGAACATAATGTTAACCAAGAAACAATAAGAGATGAACTTCGGTCAAAGCACCCTTATGATCCACAAATTGTGGTTATGAGACACAATGTTTGGCGTGTGAAAGGCCTCATACAGGTAGAAATTTGGTTCATTTAAATTGCCATTTTGTTATTGAAGAAAAATCTACAAATGTTTTTCAGCAAACAAAGAAAAGACTAATCTAAAGTAATAGCATGTTGGGATCGGCTTCTCTTTCCTCAGAACCATTCTGACACACATAAGCTACTTACAGTTTGTAAAAGAATTTCAAAATATGCACTAAAACAATTTGCTTTATATTATTTATAAAGACTAAAAGTGGCTTTGGCTGCCACTGATAGCTTTTGCTAGACATTGAAGTCTATAAGCAAGAACAAATACATTTTACTTCTGAACAACCTATAGGCGCATGTTTGAAAATTCTTCTACCATCGATTCTAAAAGCAAAATCAAATCTGGGGAGAAGCTTCTAGCTTCTAGTTTCAGAATGGATTATGAGAAAACAGAACTAAACATGCCATAAGTCATGTATTTCTTGTAGAAAATCTTAAACATTTATTAACAGAATTTGGCTTTGCAGGTTTCAAGGTCCATAGGTGATGCATATCTGAAGAAAGCAGAATTTAACAGGGAGCCTCTACCATCAAAGTATAGACTACCTGAAACATTCTTCAAGCCAATACTTAGTAGTGAGCCATCAATATCATCACACAAACTACATCCTGATGATCAATTTTTAATATTTGCTTCTGATGGTTTATGGGAGCATCTTAGCAACCAAGAGGCTGTTAACATAGTCACCAACAACCCACCTAACGTAAGCTCCCTTCCTTTCTGTCCATTCAAGGTTGTTGTTTTCCTCTTTAGAAGTAAGAGTCCGGAATTTGGATTCCCTGCGGTCAGGTAGTTCCGACATTCATGCAATCAATTAACCTGAGTCAGTTGATCATGATCGGACGGCTCAAATATCTGAGCCGATTGATCTTAATCCAACAGCTCAGATTCATTGACGGTGTGAAAGTAGGATTGCCCTGACCGCGGGGAATCCAAATCCAAGTCATGTATGAATGAACAGTGGTATGCATTTCATGTAATGTAACAGGGAATTGCTAGAAGACTTGTGAAAGCAGCACTTCGAGAAGCGGCTAGGAAGAGAGAAATGAGGCTTTCAGATCTCCAAAAGATTGAACAAGGGGTGAGGAGACACTTCCATGATGATATAACAGTGATTGTTGTGTTTCTAAATCACAAATTTACTGATCATAGCTCTCTCTGGGGTTCTCCTCTTTCAATCAAGGGAGGAGGGTCTGCCAATAACTAGATTGCTGTTGCTGATCATCCAAAAACAGCAACTATTTATAAGTGTAGACTAAAATGAAGCAAGTTTAAGATCATTATCATGATCTCCCTCCTCTGTTCTGTCCATATATATAGAGAGAGATGTAATCATGTAATTATTGTTCATGTTTCTTAAGAAGAAGACAAGACTCTTTGGCCCCAGGTCGTAGTTCAAAGTCAGCATTATTGTTGCTAAGTACGTAGTAGCAAATGCAAAGCTCTGTCTATATATGATGTACATTATTTCCTTAACCATAATTCTTTGCTGTATCAAGTATTACCATGGCTAACGAAAAAGAATAGCAAAAGCATCGAAAGATAACTATGTAAGAACGCCCCCATTCAATTTTGAGAGAGAAATAAAAGTCATTTATACATAGAGAGGGGGAGAAATCAAGTTACTCATATCAACCCTGGACATGATGTACTTGTCATTCCCAACAAATGATTTTCTTAAAAACCAAATTTGTGTTCTTACTTGCTTATGACTAGATCAACACATGGTTGGTGGTCTTGTGTTTTTAAACTTTAACATCATTCAATAATTTATTTGAAAACTTCAATTTAATATATGATATATATTTTAAGATACAAGTAGAGGAGGATGTATCGTATGTGAAAGATGTTTTTATATGAGAAAGTAAGAATAAATTATGACCGTTAGATCTAATCATGAATGGTCAAAATTAAAACATGAAGTCATGTGCCTTTTTAAAAAGTCACATGACATTTTTAAGTAGTCATGTGATTACTAAGTTGTTTTAATCTTGACCGTTCATGATTAGATCTAACGATCGTGATTTATTTTCATTTTCTCATATAAAAACATCTTTCTCATATGATACATCCCACAAGTAGAGACTGATTATAGATTATAAGATTACCCACCTATAAATATCTTGCTGAAAACCTATGAATATCTTATTTATTTCAAATTTAGCTCACATAACCATTATGTTATGCTCACATAATTTAACAGCTAAATTTGTTAAATTAATATTTTATAAAAATTCATTATATTAAATTGTATTGTTGATATAGGAGCTTATTACTTATTCTTTTGTTGGAAACAAAAAATTGCTGATCCCTTTTCAATTGATATCTAATTTACATTACTCAAGATTACTTTTTAAATAATTACAATAAATAAAAGTTAAGTTTTCCTAACCCTTAGCATAAATTTTATTAATCGGACACCTCAAATTTCGAATGGCTAACAAAAGCCTCCAAGTCTAACACGCCTATCAATAAAAATATCCAAATATAATCATTCAAAACTAGTTAAATATTAGCCATATAATAAAAAGGAAAATATAATTCAAATGGATAAACAGATAATTTAAAAAATAACATGGAGGGAGAAAATTGGAAATACGTTGCCAAAGATTACAATAATTCTGTTCCTTTCACGAAACTAGTGTGATGACTGGTGCGTTGTATGAAAATTTTAGGTTATTCATTTTTTATATATGAATAAATTCATTTTTATTGTGATATATCTTACAGTTAGTTATGTTGTTTCATAGTAAAAATTTCCAATATGTAAACTGGATAATTTACTTAGTAAAAAAGAATAAGGAAATTCATGTTTGTTTAATACATTGAGTATTACCAAAAACTTCCTTAAACACTACATTCAACGTGGAAGTCTGTAGGTTTCTCGAATTATCCCGTATACAAATTTTAACACCATTCTTTGATCATACTCTAGAGAGTGTTGCGTACAACTGACCATGAGTGAAGACGGGTCTAGGAAGAAAAAGTCCAACTTGAGCTAATGTTTGTCCTTTTTTTGTTCGGCAAATGTTAGTTATTAGTAAATTAGTATAAATTAACCCTTCTCAGGGATCGAACCCTGGCCCTTCACCCTCCCCAACCCTTATGTCCCCTAGCTCTTCCCACTTGAGCTAATGTTTGTCCTTTGCTTTTGCTTATGGTCATCGCAAAGCACCGTAACTGGATGCTTTTGCTTTTGCTTTTGCTTTTGCTTTTGCTTTTGAACATCATACTCCCCAGTTCCACAATCAGGATGATCGTCATTTCCAATGTTGAGAATCCAATCTGCAAATTCTTTGTTTTCTTTCGCCTCATCAACCGTCTCTTCTACGCTTAGCCTCATGTTCTTAGTCAGCTTTAAAACTTTACAATATCGCCATAATGGTGAAGAATTTACAGTAGCTTCAACAACATCTTGCCTGCTTCCTCCAGCTATTACAGGGAGTATTTGTCTAAAAGATGGATAATCATTTAACGATCTACCATTTCTTTGGAGTAACTTTTCAATTTCAATGAGGCATAAAATTTTCGTATCTTCATCTGCAATTTGTAAGCCTGCGGTTAAAAGTAATGTCTTATTCAGTTATTTGATGCACACAAATGAAAACTTTATATAACTAACATTGTTCATTACTCAAAATACACTAAGCTTCATATAAAAGATTATGTTCAAGATGCATAATCTGATATTAGTGTAATTTTATGTTTATAATCTGTTAATGAAGTGTAATTTTATGTCTATAATTTTATGCACTTTTCCTTTTAAGCAGCACAACGAAAACTGTGGAATTTGAAGTATTTCTAGATTTCTCACTTCTTTCCTCATACCACATTATAGCATTGCAATAGGAACACTCATAGCATGTTTCACTGAAGTCCAACAGTCCTAACATAAGGAAATATCCACTTTATCATGAATTAATTATAATTTGAAATTAACATAAATTATGAAAATAGATTAAATAACTTCAAGTTCTCCTTGTGCATGAATTGGATGGTACACATGATTAGGCCCGCTATAACTTGTAGGACCATATGCAATGTGATGTCTATCGAATAAGATGTTATCTTTAGTGTAATTTGTAAACAATTGATATGTTATGAATATACCTGGAATGGTGTCACAATAGTTATCAAACTCTTCATCAATACTACTCTAAAATGTAGATTGAGATCTAGCAATAGATGTGATGACTCTTTTTTGAAGAATCAATTTCTTGCCTCTATGTACTTGATCAGCAGAAGTTGATGCATCATTTTCATTCTGGATTACTTTTTATTTTCTTGATACTACATGTTTGAAAGCATGTGCTATAAATATTTTAACATATCAAATATTCGCTTTAAAGATATACTCTTGTATTTATTTCCATTACCTGATGAAGCAGATGAGTCTTTACTTGGTTTGGGACGTGCAACCTTATTGCTATTGAGCAATGAATTGTTGTATCCGTTGGATGTATTTGTTGTGAATGATGCAATAGTTTAGATAATTTCAACTTGTTTACATAAATTGAAGACACAATTAATTTCATCTACATGGTTTATTTAATAAGCTTAAAACTTGTATAAGTTAATGAGATAGAAACCGTCAGAATAAATATAAAGTGCTTTGTAAACAAACTTACTTTGATGTAGTGGATGAAGGGGAATCCTAGTGTTAGTAAATGTTGATGACGATGAAGCAATATTTTGTTCCCTTAAGGTAGAAACTTGTCCATTTCAAATACCTTAAATAAGTAACAAAAAAATAAAATGAAATGTAGATATTATTTGGGTTAATGGTCTTTTGGTTCATGTCTTTGTACACATGTTTGCGTTTGGTCCATTCCGAAAAAAAATGCATCAATAAGTCCCTCCGATTGGACGACGTTTGTGTTTGCTCCCTGCTTGAGATCGGAGCTCCAGCGAAAATGTTATGTGGCAGGCCAGAGAGAGCTGACATGGCATTATCCACGTCATTCTTAATTAAATTTAATTCCAAGTTTATAGTTAATAATTAAAAAATAGAAAATCCAAATAAACCTTAATTCTATATTTTTGAACCATAATTTTCCTTTTAAAAAATAAATCATTTATTTAAAAATGGCGATGGAATTTGTAAAAAATTAAGTTATTATTAAAAAAATAAATTATATGCACTTGTTTATTGATTGCAATAAAAAATAAATTTCATATTAAATTTTATTTTTCTTACTGTGGTTTTAAAAACAATTGAAAACTTTCAAAACTGTTTAATATAAAATTGGTTAATCTTTCCTTATTGATTTTTCCCTGTAACAGCAACACCCACATTTTCTGTATGTGAATTGTGAAATTAGAAAAAATTTCATTTTCTCACCTTTTGATCTCATGATTCCCACCAGGCAATAGTGTTGGGTTAAAGTCCTACCATTATTTTCCTCATGTTTCATGGATGCCTAATAGTCTATGAAATCAATGTCCTTAACGTACTTCAAATAATTGATTACAATTATATTTTAAGTTATTAAATTTTCAAATTGATTTGTTTAAGATAGTGCTTCAAAAAGTTTCAAGAATTAAAATATCTTAATTTATGTTCTTTGATTAACCAAAGAACATAAAACCAAGCAAAGTTCTGTCCTCCCTGACCCCCCACACATTTTCTCCCCAAATCTTGTCTCAACTTCCATAAACTCTTTCTTCCAAAACTTGGTCCTAAAAATGGTGACCAACCCGAGTACATTAACCCTTACCTCATCAAATCCTAAAACTCCTCCCTCATAAAACCAAGCAAAGTTCCTAGAGTGTGTTGTGCAAGTTTTCAGTTCTTAGTTTTTCTATTCTCTGAACTTTTCTAGCATATAAAAGGGAAATTGATTCCAAAAACAGGAATACCATGCATAGCACAAATACACACACCCCTTGCGTACATTGTGACAAAAACAGGAATCTAAAATCATCCACAAGCTATTTGTTCCTCATATTAGGTTTTTTTTCTTCTTTCTAATTTCCCAAAATATCATGTCAGTGCTATGTTAAGAAACAGAAGAACACCAATTTTATTGTTTAGGACCTACCATGACGAATATTACACTACAACAATTATTTTCGTGGGAGAAGGGGTAGCTCACTTGGTTGAGCTAATGTAATGAAGGGTGAAAGGTCAGGGTTCAAATTCTAGAAAAGAAACTAATTTACTAACAACTAACATTTGCCTATAAAAAAATAGTTATTTTGCTCAGAAATGTTGTGCTCTCAAGGAAAATGAGAAGATCCAGACCATGTACTGTATTTTTCACCAAGAGAAAATAAATAATATACATCAATCCATTGAGTCATTCAGTTGTTGTTGGGGGAGATAAAACATTTGTACATTAAAAAAATAAGTAACAAAAAACACAGCAAAGCAGTATAGTTTTAAGCACAATAAAGCTCTTCACCAAAAAAATGCACAATAAAGCTCATCTTATGACAACTTCCAATTTTCTCTGGACCTGTTCTCTTACTTTCCACTGCATTGGCAAGGAAAAAAATGTTAGCAGCTTTCAGAACAAAATATGAAAACATCAAACCAAGACTTGTGGTTGATATTTCTAATTATATTTAATACCTGCAGATCGTTAATTTCATCATCAGTTAGAGAATGTTCTAGTCTTTTGTTTGATTTAGCAACTTATTGCCAAGGTTTGCTTTCACATAATAATTTTAGTTGATAAGAATATACTGTGGCAAATGATGATATAAGCTTCTGGTTGAATAGTAGGTTTATAATTTGGGTGTGGTGCTTGGATGATTTATTGAGAAATTAAAGCTTCAATGTCTGAGAATATTGTCACCCCCAATCCGTAGTGTTAGAGATGGCAATTTTGTCACAGGTTCATCCAACAATGATTAATGATGGAATTTGCGATGGAACAAAGCCCTCTCTAATAATTCGTCACTAAGTTCTCCTCCCTTACATGGTTTTGTGACGGACATACTTTCCGTCGCAAACACACTAACAATGACGGACATATTTTCCGTCACAAACTAGCTGACAAGGAAATTGTGACAGATTTACGTTCCGTCGCAAGAAATGTAGTGACTTCCGTCGCAAACGCACTAACAAGAATTTTGTGATGGATTTGTTTTGTGTCACAAAAGGTCTTGACGGATTAGTCTTCCGTCACAAACATGTTGACAAAGATATTGTGACATATTTATTTTCTATCCAAACTATCAATTTCTCTCTGCTCGATGAATCTTTTTCAACTACTTTTTTTTAAATAGCTTTATTTTTTATGTAATTTTAAAAAACCCCACAAAAGTCCGCATATGTTTTCCAAGTATTTGTATTTAATTTAATTAAAATAGTTTAAAAATTTAAATAATGATGTGGAATGTCTTTAAAATATAATTCACTAATAGTGTAATTTTGTTTTATACTGCTCGTGCATAAATTAAACTAATGTAAAAATAATGACAGAAGTTTAATGTAAAAGGTGATAATATATATATATATATATATATATATATATATATATATGTATTAATTTTTCAAAATTAAATTGTAAAAAATCTCCTTTTTCTAGGTCCTAAAGGTTACACAAATCCATGGGTTTACCAAGTATCTGAGTCTAGATTACCTTCTTCATCACACAAAACGTAAAGGGGTCACCACACTCGATTCTCATCACCAAAGAACAAAAGGGAAGAGAAGATGGAATTGAGTTTAGCCTCAACGTGTATTCCACTGAGCTTCAATTCGAAATTGAAGCATGACCTCTTCCACTCTCAAATTCCCATCCTCACAGCTTCAACCAAAGCCACAAGAACAACAACAACGAAACCCTTGTTCATCGTTAACGCTTCCGCAACCACCAGACAAACCTTGTCCTCAAACTGGCACGTTCCCAATGATTTTTCTGCATCTACCGCTTCCCCATGGCTTCCCAAATTCGAAGAGCTTGACACCACCAACATGCTTCTCCGTCAAAGGATTGTCTTTTTGGGTTCTCAGGTTCTCTCTCCTTATGATTTTCTTAAAGCGGGGTTGTTGCTGTTATTTTTATATTTTAAGAGTACCCTTTGTCTTTCTGAGTATGTTTTTTTGGGAAATTTTCAAACTTGTTCATGTGGGTTCTTTCTAAACCATGCCCACATTAGCACAAGAATGGACAAACATGAGGAAAAGTAGAAAATAAAAAGAGAAAATTGATATGATGATTTTGAGTTGCTCAATACATATTTGATGCTGTTGGTTTTTGGGAATTTGTGGGCTTGTTAATGTTGGTTCATTATGAAGAGATGACAAAAGAAATAATAAATAGGGAAAAGGAAATGCAACTGAAGAGACTGTGTATGGGTTTGTTTGAGCAGGTGGATGATATGACTGCAGATCTAATCATTAGCCAGCTTTTGTTTTTGGATGCTGAAGACTCAAAGAAAGACATCAAGTTGTTTATAAACTCACCTGGTGGTTCTGTTACTGCTGGTATGTGAACAAAGTTTTACTCACTCTTCTGACACAGTTTGTTCTTGGGTATTTGTTGTTCTTATCCACTTGACTTACAGATGCAATTGACCCTTGAACTCTATTTTGAAATTGGTTGCTCAGAGATGTTAAATTTTCTTAATACCAGACTCGAGTATTCAGGTTTTAATAGTTCACATTAAGGATTTGCTAACACACACTCAGCTATCTAGTATTGACTGCAACATTCTGGTATACCTTAAAGAAAAATACCATTAACAATCAACCGAGTTGTTGGTCTGTGTTATCCACTTATACCTGACTGTATTTAACTCTGATTCCCAAGCTAATTCAGATTTGTAATAATTGAATTTCATTGTAACTTCTAAAAGGATCTCTCAATAAGAGATTGAATCTACTGAATCTGTGAGTATAGGAAAGGGACTGCTATTAGTGAACTATGGGGCATTGTTCAATTTAATGAATCTAAAAGTGAGAATGTCTTCTGCTAATTGCTCTTACTTTGTTTATCACTGCATGTAGGAATGGGAATTTATGATGCAATGAAGTTATGCAAGGCAGATGTGTCTACTGTTTGCCTTGGGCTTGCAGCATCCATGGGTGCATTTATCCTTGCTTCTGGTTCTAAAGGGAAGAGGTATTGTATGCCGAATTCAAGAGTTATGATCCATCAGCCGCTTGGAACTGCAGGTGGAAAAGTGAGACTGTCCACTAATATCCTCTAACTTCGATTATTGTCAATTGGAAATAGATATGAAGTCTGTCATGGTTACATATGTTTGAATTCATGTGATGTGATCATGTTAAAGTTTAAGCTAATCATAGATTTCAACTATATGTTAGAGAAGCATGGGGTGTGGAAGGCGTAAATTCCCTTTATCTTCAAATACCTATGTTAACTCAATTCCAATTTGAGAAAGTGAAAGAACCTCTCTTTTAAAAAATAATAAACCGCAGCTAGCCTGCTTTAAATCTGTTGCTTAAGTATAATTAATAAACTGATTAGGAGATGTTGGTTGATTTAAATTTACGCCAATAAACAAACTACTTTGTGGCTTCCTCTGTTCACGATGAGAATTTTGTAGTTTATAACTGAAAGTTTATAATAACCAAATATGCTAATATGCCATGAGCGTGGCGTTCTGATCCAACTGATTTCTGTTTTCTCTATTGCTGGTCTAATCGTTCTCCCATGGCCAGGCCACTTTTTAAGTAGATTCTTTCAGAAGATGATTTGGTTGAAAAGTAACCTTTATAGTTATTAAAGGTCAACTTTCTATTGGCATGCCTTAATGTAGATACATTAGACAGGTTATATCAAAAATGATTTTTGCTGGTAATAATTTCAATTGCAAATTGTGGGCTTTCAATATATACTTTTGATAATTAATAGAAATATTTTACCTGAGGTTGTTTTGGCTATCTATTTATGAATTTTTAATGTCTGGTGTGATTGCTATGCAATTACTAGCTTGTCTAAATGGTTCTTCTGATGGCTCTGAGCATAGACTTTGCTTTCTATATTGCTAAATGTGAAACATAATTACAGGCTACAGAAATGAGCATCCGTATTAGAGAAATGGCATATCACAAGATCAAGATAAACAAAATACTGTCGCGAATTACAGGGAAGCCTGAAGAGCAGGTTGGATATTAGATGGAACCTCCTTATCTAAAAAACTAATTAGTTTATATTCCAATATAATACATGTTTTTCACCATTTTAGTTTATCTTATTCGCAGCTTGAATTGGACACCGATCGCGATAACTTTATGAATCCTTGGGAAGCCAAGGAATATGGTTTAATTGATGGTGTTATTGATGATGGAAAGCCAGGATTAATTGCACCGACGGCAGAAGCAACAGCACCTCCAAAAACTCGTGTTTGGGATCTATGGAAAGTTGAAGGAAGCCGGAAAGCAAGGAAAAATTTGCCCTCTGAACATAAGTTTTTACAGAATGCAATTCATGGTCAGGGAAATGATGATGATAAAGGTACTGGAAAAGAAGAAGGAACACCGGCTGCTGTATGAGTCAGGGAGCAAGGATTCTATTGCTTCTGTGCTCAACAAAGTTGTTTATTTTTAACTTCTTTATCACTTCCACACCAGAAGCTAAAAGGGAATTTTTGGTGTGTTATGCTGGACACATTCCATTAAGATCCAGACTGTGTATTAGTTATCAAAACTTGTATACTTCAAGTGTTAGGTGCTTTAGTGAATATAATGTTTCTTCCAATTTGCAGAAGTTTATGAATATTTTCCTCCATTCATTAAAGCTTCAATAATATGCTACTGAATGCAGCTAAATGGGATTTCATGTTAAAGGAAGTTATAGACAATATATATATGAAGGGTTTGTTTGCAATTGCAACACAAACGTGAACGAAGTAGTTAGTACATTTATACTTCTTTTTGTGAGACCAAAGTATTCATCGCCGAAAGTAGTGACTAATTCCCTATATTCGAAGATATTTATACATTTATTTAATATCTTGAAAAGATAAAATAAACATTGAATACATTCTTCAAACCATAACACATGATTGAGACAACTTTGCTGTTCTCGAAGGTGAAAAGAAAGGAAAAGTTGCTTATGCATCTTGAAAATAAGTATGCATCATATGATTATTCTTCTAAATTAGGCAACACAATGAGTTGGTTTCACAAAAAAATCCATAAAAAAGTATCTCTAGGAGGTCAAGAGAACTTTTGGACATTTTACACAAAAATAACCGTGACGGATGCTTTTCAACAATTGTCATCATGTCACATTAATAAAAAAAATTCAGCACATCAAATTTCAGATTAATCGACATGCAATTTACATGTCACTTAATGCATGTTTGGAAACCTTTTTATAATTGATTGAAGCCAAATTAAATTCTATGAAGAAACTAATGTGAATATTTTTTAGTGTTCAGAATTACTAAAAAAACTGGCTCAAACATGCTATTAGATGAGCTTTTTTTAACCGTTAAAATGCGAATTTCATTCAACAATAGAAGAGGAACAAAAATGATTAAGCAAAATAGCTTCTAAGCCCAGAGGGCCATCCTCTAACCAAACCCGAAAAGAAAAACTAAGAGCTAGCTTTGACATGAAGTTAGCTGCTAAATTACCCCTCTCTTCACGTGAACCAACTCAAATTCCTGCAAAAATCGAACCATATGCTTGCAGTCATCCAATGTCAGATGGAGGTAGGTGTTATGTGCACCAGAGGAGCTCCAATCACTAACAAGAACCAAGCAATCTGTTTCAAAAGTCGCCTTCTGAAAGCCAACATCTGTGCATAATTGTAGAACCCACCGGTAAGAGAGAGCCTCCAGCAGAATAGGAGCGGAACGCGACTGTGTGGGTTGCACGCGGACACCATTAAGCTGCCAGGACTATCACACACTATAAAACCCAGACCTTCCTTGATATCACTAGAGTGAGACCAACATCAATAAGCAATTCCAGGAACATAAGCTTTAACAGATCTTCTAATCCATCATGGTAGAGCAGTAACTCTACCAAATGCAATGTTCTGTTGAAGCACAAAATCATAGCCTATAGATCACTTCTCTAGGAATATGCTTCCACAATCCATGTTACCTAGTAATTATGTACCTTAATCTCTACTTTCCACAAGATGTGAAAACAAAAGAACTCATGAAAGAGTGTAACAATAGGCATACACATTAATGAACTCAGAAAAAGGTCAAAGGAAGGAGGAGGAGGAGGAAAGCAACCCAATCCGCAAGATTAAAAGCAGAAATTCTTATCTTTCTATGATTTTCCCCCTCGAAAGACAAATGAAGCACAAAACCAACATTGAATTAACAAAACCAACCTGGCACAGCCTTTTACCGCAACATTTTGATTTTGACAAGGCATATCAAAGTCAATAATAAGGGGTGAAAGATAATTTAAGAATAAATAAGCTTCCTTTGAGCAAAAAGCTTCATTCATCTAAAATACTTTTCTAGACTGTACATTCATAATTATGATCTTAACATATTTTAAGATAAGCAAACACCAGCTAATTACACCAAGGTGCCAAGTCCCAACTAGTAAGTCCGACACAAAACAAAAGAAAGCTCCTTCAGAACACTTGAATTTTGGCCCATTGCTGTATTTGGAGATCAATATTTTGAAAATATAGACAAGGTACGAAGGCTACTAAGCAAATCTTGAGCTCTTAAAATCTAACCTGCAGACAAGTTGAAGGAAAAAGCTCATTAAACAAGGAAAATGACATATCAAACAAGATTACAATTGAAGACATAGGGAATTCACAAAATCAAAGGATTTACAAAAGAGAGCAAAAGACCATTAAATCATATGACTTATTTTGAATAAAAGCAAGCAGAACAAAGTAACTTACACAAAAAAGCCCACAGCCCCACATATTAAGGAAGAAGCAACAATTCAGGCCCCACTTCCAGCTTTCCCAGCAATAGGTGATGATGGATTGGAAAACCTGGTAACAGAGAGTAGATCGATTTAATAGAACTAATTTGATTAGCTATATGCATACTCAAAGTTTATAACTTGTAGTAAAAGAAATAATTGTATATGAACCGGATAATTAATTGCAGGTAAATGTACCTAAGGGCTCTTGCTTTTCTTTTATCTTCCTCCAAAGGATCAGTCTTGGAAATGGGTGCAAATCTAGCAAGCCGAGCTTGCTTCTTAGCCTCCTCATCAGCATCCGTAGTTGGAACTGGCATCCCAAACCTGTGAAGCACCAACAAGTAATGGCTAACATTATTAATTTTATACTCCTAGTGAAAATTCCATGAGGATAGAGTCAAAGGTAGGAAAATTGTCTAGCAAGAAAGAAATTTAGCCGAAGCACTTGAATGACGCGGTGAAGTTCAGAATTAACATTAGGAAGGGGAAGAAAAAACCTCTCAGCCCTAGCCTTTCTCTTTTGCTCCTCTAATTTAAATGCATCCGATGACAGTGTCGTTGGGGCGGTGCCAAACCTGCAACAAAGACAAAAAAAATGTGAACTCAAGTGTATCGTCAATTCCATCAATCTGTTGTTTTGCACAGAACAAAACAAAACTAAGATTGCATGCATATACCCAGCAATGCAGAATCACAGATTTTACAAGGAATGCATGAGTTTCTTCTACAAGCACCAGAGCGGTTAAGAAGTTAATTGGGTCCATTTCTTATTCTTTTAATTGTTGGGGATAAGCTCAAATGAACAAAAAGCTATGGTCTTTCAGCATCAAAAGCGGAAAATGGTCCAAAGAAATTGAAAAGCGGAGGAAGAAGATGATGTATTCGTACCTTTGGGCTCGGGAATTTCGCTTGTCTTGCTCGGACAAGTGGGGAGAAATGCCAAAGCGCTCGGCACGAAGAATCTTCTTCTGAGCATCGGAAATAGAAGCTTCAGCATCAGGTGTTCCATTCGGGTGTTGGTGAGGTTGGGGTGTGGAATCTAGGGTTTCCACAGGGTTTTCCTCTAATGCCATAGGGGTAATGGTTGTTGCCATTGCGTATCAAAGAGTGAGAGAGGGAGAGATTTGTTGGAGGAGAAAACCTATTAGAGCATCTCCTTAATTTCGTGTTTTAGATCATTTGTAGTGAGTTCCTGCTGCCCAATAGAATTTAAGATACTCATAAGATCTCGGTGCACATTTCGTCTGCTGCACCCTACGTAAGTGGAGCATACTGTTGTTGAGACGACTCATGTTGACTTGACCAGGGTGGTGATCGACCTCCGATCCCGAGGGAGAGTTGGGAGACCATGTACTTGCAAAGGAGGATGATGACAACAATATGATGAGGATCCTTCTAAGGACGCTTCGGAGGAAAGCTTTCGAGTACGGCTTTGATGGGTAGTTTGAACATCTTTTGTTGTTTTCCTTTATCCTTATTTGTGACTTTTATTCGGGTAGAGCTCGGATGTTTTTACTCTGCTTGTGGTCTTTTTGTGTGTCGCCTATGTGGAGTATATGGACAGGGAGTCTTGGTGAAAGAAAGATTCTTTGGGTGTATTTCCTATTTTTGGTGTGGAGGTTTTTCCTCCCGAGTTTAGGGCTTACTCTTTGTAATTATGGGTATTAAGTACGCTTTCCGCACGGTTATTATTTATGCATTAGTATTACTTAATGTCTTTAAAAGGTATTCGAGTTGTTTTTAATTTTCAAAAAAATACCCGCCTTTTTTTAATCACTGAAAATGTTTATTACTTATTTAATTCCGTGATTGTTCACTATTTGTGATGCCATGTTAGAGTAGAAAATGAGATGTTACAACAACCATACTTTATGATCTCACTCACTTTAGAGAAGCTGTACCCTTAAAATATTTTTTTCGTTACCATAATTTTTTTTTTCTCTTTTACATTAATAATTCATTCTCTCCTATATTAAGTGAAAATAAAAAAAATATAGATATATGAGTTGTTTATGAAAAATTTAAACCATTATTACAGTAAAATATGCTAGAATTGCTTATAGATTTTAGACCCATATATATTAAGCCACTCTAATAAGGCAACGATTGTGGATGCCCATGCCTCATAGTCCCACTAAGAAACTAGCACCAAAAATGACTAACGATTAGCACAACCCTACACAATCCTTAGTGTGACCACTCTCCCTCGTAAGTCGTAACACAGACCAGAAACAACAACTTTATCTTATAATTCTGGCGCAAACGAAACGGTGGGAGAAGAGAAGAGGGTCATTCACTACATCATCATCATCCCCAATCTCTCTCTCTCTCTCTCTCAAGATTTTGTTGTTCTTTCTCACCTTGTACCGTATCGTATCGTACCAAGAGTTATGGGATTGGCTTCTGTTATTCACAATGGCGTTCAAGCTCCACTCAACTTCAACCACCGCCTCCTCAGGGTTTCACGCTCACTTTCCAAATGCTCTCAGCTTCACTTTGTTCAGCATCCCATCTCTACATTCTGCTCCGGTCTGCCCCTAACAAAACCCTTGTTATTACTTCCTTGTGCTTCACCAAGTTTTTATCTTTTTTCTTTTTGTGGTAGTGTATCATTATCGTCGTCCTCACCGTGTTCCGGTTCCATTCTCCAAACGAATTGTCAAGGATGCCTCAGGTAACCCACGATTCAAAGGCTGGATTTGGATTTGGCTTATGAGGAGTTACTTTAGAGGAGGAAATTAGCCATGACAACTATAGATAATTGAGATTGTGATCGTATATTTGCACATGTATAACAAACTATCTCAGTCAATGGTTGTGATGTGTTGAGTTACTTTACATTCTAAACTGACTCTCATTTTAAAGGAGCTAAATCCCTTATATCTTATATTAATAATTGCTCTCTATCTGAAAAGAAACATTATGAATGTTGGTCGGATGAATCTGCAGAAGTAAAGAAGATTTGTGCTCAACCAAATGATGACAATAGTGACCATGAGACATCTCGTACTGAGGAATCAATTGAAACTTACAACTCCTCTGTTAGAACTGTAGCCTTATGGGTGGGCAAATCTCTGCTAACTATGGTTTAGCTGCTTTCTTTTTCACTTTCTTTGGTTGATTAGATTCACGCCAATGTAGTTTCGATTTTGTTGTAGGTTTGCGCTGCAGTGGCATTTGGTGTTGGTCTGGGTTTCAAAGAAGGTTTTGACAAGGCAGCCGAATTCTTTGCTGGGTATGCAGAATAGTTTTATTTTATTATCAACTAGAATGTCAGTCCAATTTTACAGTGCTAAAATAACTAATGCTTTGGATGAGTACTCTAAGTCAATACTGTGCGAAGCTTCTTTATCTTATTATTTGGAGGGTTTCACATGCCTTGTTATCTGTTTTAATAAACCAGACTTCATCTCTTTTTTGTTCTGCTTCTGCTTCTCTATGCATGGCCTTTAAGTAGTATATCACCAAGAGGTATATCAAACAACAGAAGTTTGAGTTTATGGCCTACCTGATGTTAAGTTAGAATTCATGAATCTAAGTTAATGGTTTGATCAAGTTTTCTTTGACACCCCCCCCCCCCATCTGCTATGTTTACTTTCTTCAACTTTACGTGACTGGGAGTGTGACCATTGACCTTTATGCACTTTTTAGATACTTATTGGAGCAAAGTCTTTCAGTGGATAATCTCTTTGTCTTTGTTCTAATATTCAAATACTTCAAAGTGCCAATGTCGTATCAGGTGATGTATAAACCTTGCCAAGGGTAAACCATGTGCAATTTTAACTTATGTTGTAACAAGTTCTTGATGTTGGACTTTTTAATATATTCTTTTAAAAAAAACTAAGTGCTGATAACTGATCAATTTCTTTTCACTTCACATTGAATATGCAGAATCGCGTACTTTCCTATGGTATTGCTGGTGCAGTAGTCTTTCGCCTGACAATAATACTTCTTGGAACAGCCACTCTCCAGGTTTATTTCATAATGGATATATTTCTTAGCATATTTTGCATTTGTTTCCTTTTTCTGGTCAAACTGGAAACTTTTTGCTGATCTTCCTATCTTGTCTATTATGGTGGTATTCAGAGGTTTGAGGCAGTCAACCTTCTATTGGCTGCAATATTACTCTACTCGTCATTTAAGGTAAAGATTCACAATTTGCAATATTTAGATTCCTTGTATTTTCTTGACATAGTACCTTTCACTTCCATATTTGCCACGAAAACAACAATCATTAAAGCTTAAGATATTAGGTTGAGGCATATGAATGATTTTATATCCCTAGTGTCCCTCTCGTGTTATTTTTGGCTCAAAGCATTGTTTAAAAACGCCCATTTTATCTCAACCTGCATTTAATTTAATTTAATTTAATTTAATTATGGAGGAATGAGAATTACAGGTCAAAAAGGCTTCTATATGATGTTAAGGACCAGTCATCTAAATTGTTAAACTTTTAGATGGAATTGCTCAAATGGTTATGTCTCTCTAGCAGTATCCTAGAAAGTTCATGCTTTATGTTGTGGTATGCACAAATTCTACGGGCCAGCTTTAATCATAACATGTTTCTTGTTTTTTGAATAGCTATTTTCCAGTGAAGAAGATGAGTCTGACTTATCTGATAACTTTGTGGTGAAGGCATGCCAAAATTTGATCCCTGTAACAAGTAACGCTCTCTAATTATTATTATTTCTTTCTCTTTTCCTAGTTGGAGATATGGCTGAATTAGTCAAAAATCAAAATCTACATGAATGTTTAAGTAGATATGGCTGAACCGCTGAATCAAAACTTAACCGGCTGGTGGTTTAGGAACCTGTGGTTTTTCCTTATTTCATGGAATTGTTTGTCTATGTATATGTGTCCTTACAAGTATAACTCGCTACTCATGTTGTTCCGTACATGCAAAGAATAATTTTAATTTCACGATTATTCTCTCCTGAATTTAGGATTTTGGATATATGTATATATATCCCAATGTAGCTTTTAGTATAAGCTGGAGTATTTTTGCATTGGGTTGATACACTGTTCCTTTTTGGAATGCTGGATTGGAATGAATGTATACACACAAGTGTACCTGCATGACTACACGTATGGCTACCACATGTAAATGCAGAAAGGGGAAAATATATTGTTGGCTTGTACATTTCTTGGTGTGTGGTTGTTTGCATTAAGCTTATTCAAGTTGCACTAACTGATCTTATCGTCCAAATCTTTCTCTGACAAAATTGCTGATTGTTGCAGCATCTTATGATGGAAACCGGTTCATAACAAACCAGGGTGGGATATGGAAAGTAAGTTGTTGATGAGTGTCAGTTTCAAATTGAAGTGACTTCCATATTCTCTTGATTTAATTGTTTGTTATTAATTTACTTACTAATGTATCGAAACTTTTGTTTGATTAGCATTTGTTGCTTTCTTGTCAATAACTAAAATTGTTTTTTATTGAATAAAATTAATTTTAACTTGATTTCTAACAGGGATCAAACATTTTGGGCAGGCCACCCCTTTGCTTCTTACAGTAGCAGTTATTGAGCTCAGTGATATTGCATTTGCAGTAGGTTTTTCTCTTCCTTCTATTTTATGTGGATTTTTCCCCTTAACTTGGCATGGAATGTTGACACAATTTTGTTTTTATAGGTTGACTCAATACCTGCAGTTTTTGGTGTGACACGGGATCCATTTATAGTCTTTACTTCTAATCTTTTTGCCATTTTCGGTGAGTTCTCTTGCCTGTGTTTTCTATCTGTCGCAACTCGCAATGCTAGTATATCTAAGTTGGTTTTTAGAACTGGGATTTGTGGTCCTTAAAGTTCATCTATTTACTTATGGAACTGAGTGTGATAAATAATTTTATAACAGAAAACTTGTAGCAAAGAAGTGATTCCTTTGCAACTTTTATGTATCTCAAATTTTCCACTAACACGTGGAGCTAGAGGCATAAGGAGTTCATTCTTTTTATAATCTCAGATGATGTGTTTCTTCTCTACTCTGGTTGATGCTTTTCCTCACAAATTTATTGATATTTAAATAAGCAATTAACAAACATCTGTTAATTTTCAAATGTAGGTTTAAGGTCACTTTACTTGATAATTTCTGAGGGTATGGGTGAATTGAAGTACTTGCAGGTAAATATTGTCTTCATCTGTTGATATACCTTGGTTGCTGTGTAGTTTTCTGTTGTTTATGTGTCTATCCTTTAAAATAACCATGTTTAGTTCGTTTGGGACTTGAACTAAGGTTCTGTTGTCACTTCATCATTAGTGTTTTCCTTTGGCCTCCTGCTCATCTAGAAGCTTGCTACTTCATCCTAAATAGCGGTTGAAAATAAACTAATGCTCTTTTTGTCAGGAGCAGAATTATTGCTGGAAAATAAACCTTTTTTTGTGGTTTTACTGGGAAAGAAAACTTCCGAAAGACATACAACTTATGTTCCTTGGTCAAAGTGGAATCACGCTGCATTTTACTTTTACCTACTATTTTATCTTTTAAAGATAGTTAGACAGTTATCATTTCTGCAAAAAAGGAAAGTCTAAGTGATGTAGGAACTGCAAGCACACCTCCTGATAGGGTACTCCTTGACTACGATTCAGAAGGAAACACAATATTAGTCTCAGTTATTTGGCAAGGCGGTGTCTCAACTGTTTACACCAGTAGTTTATTTGTTGACTCAACATAGCCAAACACCCTTATACGATAATCGAATTCCTAAGCTAGAATAGTTTATAAAAGACAACAAAAACAAAAACAAAAAAGTCTTTTCCCCCTTGTTGGGGTTGATTACATGAATCAAATTAGACTGTGAAGTTCACAAATATATCATTTACTCTCAAGTCTCTCTTGGTTTAGTGTATAGTTTTCCTGATCTCCTTTTGCCTCTAACCATTGACTACCTTCATTTGATCAACTCCCCTTACCAGTGTTTCTATTAATTTTCTCCACACATGCCTAAACCACTTCCATTTTTCTACACTAGGAACTACATCAAATTTCCTCCAACTAATTTTAATCCTATCTTGTTATGTGTATCCACTCATCCATAGTAATGTTATCTTTGTGACATTGAGCTTACTTTCTAATTAGCTCTTTACTACCCGTCATTCAGTCTCACAATATCATAGGTTTTGCAACTGTGTAGTAAAACAATCAATCAAGTTTGAGTGATACTTTTTTATCGTAAATCACACTCAAAGCATTCCTCCATTTCATCCACCCTACTGGTATAGTTTACATCTCTGTCTTTCTGCATGTTCCCCGAATTTCATATACTCTGGTTTACTTCTATTTAGGCGGAAGACATGTTTAACTTCTAAATAATATGCAACAATAAAAAACCTCGTTAAAATCCCCTAATTTTGAAATTAAAACCCTAAATGCATTTTTATGTTGGACCCTTGTGGTGGGTTACATTTTGATTGCACATCTACACCTCAAACGCACTCACTTATTCCTTTTCAGATACCAAATTTCAGCCGGTCCATTTAACTTTTGCAGTCTTAAATTTGTAGATGATCTGTAACTTATTGTCAAAGGTTTTCGTTCAAAGGTATCACTGGAAGTTTTTCTGAATTATGTCTATTGCTAGTCTATTTGAATAAATCTTCAAATCGATTGTTATTGGTTTAAATGCTTCTATGTACTTATGCTTCTATCCTTGTCATTGATATCTTTAAATGGTTCAGTGTACTTTATGCTTCTATCCTTGTCATTGATATTCATTTTTTGTTCTTGTTAGCCATCCATCGCTGTTGTTCTGGGATTTATTGGGTTTAAGATGATCCTGGACTATTTTGGTGGGTATGATTATTTATTAAATTGTCAGATTGAATAATATCCTTTGTACTTTAATTTTTCACATGTTCTCATTCGTGTAGGAATCCATGTCTCAACGGAGGCATCTCTTGGTTTTGTGGCCTCAAGTCTTACCATTGGAGTCCTATTAAGTCTGGCAAATAAGTCTGACTAGCTTAGACTAATAACATGTTTGGATCAGCTTCTCTTTTGTCAGAATCAATTCTAAAACCCATAAGCCACTCACAGAAGCTTTTTCTCAGAATTGATTTTGGCTTCAGAATCACTTATAGAAAGATTTCCAAACATGATGGATTGAGCTCTATGTGATTGCTTATATTTTACTAAGCAATCGAAACCCTCCCTCATTCTCTTGTCGTAAGAAAGATTTATGTAATACGTGGTGCAATGGCCAATAGCCTCTGCAATGGGACTAAGTGCATGGTTGAATTGCTAGCGTGGGCAAGCAAGTCCACACAAGTGCTACATATTGTAGCTTCTAAATTTACATGATTTTGAGGGCTTTTAAGTGGCACTTGACACATCAATGCAGAAGCATATTGTAAATTGCCAATTGGAACATTTTTTTAATTATGATTATGTAATTTAATCTTGAGTTGCCATATGAAAATCTTTCTCTTTACTAGTTGAACAGGTTTCTCTTTAGGTATCCATGAAATTAACTATTGATAGATGGAATAATTATATGCTAAATTCGTAAAGGGATGGATGGGTAATTTTTGGTACCCACTTTACTCTATACTCGTGGAATTGATGGTGATGAGGGCCGAGTATGGCCGTATATAAGGGATATGGGCCTATGGGGTATTATAATGCTTTGTTTTTTATTCATGGAGTGTTGTGATTTGATACTATTCTAGTGTGGTACCCACTTTTCTCTATCTTTTTTTTCTTTTCTGTTTTCTTTTTCTTTCCTTTGCTTTCTGTTTCTGTTTTTCCTTTTTCAAAGATATTGAAGAAAATTCAAAATCACTTAGCACAAAAATCCCCCCCCCCCCTATCAAGCTTAGGTAGGTCATTGTTTTTCTTTTAGGTTCAGGGTTAAAACAAGAAGAAAATTTTCAATTTTTAGGCTCAAGGGGTTAACAAAGATATATCCTATTTCAGGGCAGGTTGTATGGTCAAGTGGTTGTATATCTACTCAAGTGGTTGTATATCTACTAATGAAAAAAATGCCTTGATCCTTTCCTTTCATTCCCATACAGTTAGTGACAAAATAGAGATTCAAAATCAGTTGTGTGAAAACAACGGCGATTCTCTTAAACTTTCCTTGTTTGGAAACACTTCCTCACTCGGTTCGGGCTAAAAATTCCCTTTTGATTTCAAAACATTTTCAAAGCTATGCCTATGATTTTGAAGACGGAAATGTAATTACAGTAATCTATCAAACCATGCTTTTCACAAAACAAATCATACAGTTTCATTGCATATGCTTATGAAAACTGGACCACATAACCATTAGCAATTAAGACCAAGAGGCAACTTATATAAAATTACTATGGTACTTATATATAACATATATTATAAAAGTGGGAAATAAAAGCAATTAGAAGCAAGGCAAATGGACTCCCTCATGATGCTATGTCTTTTATGCTCAATCCAACATTCTTTAAAGCTCATTCCCTCCTAAGAAATTGAACTGTCCTCAGGCAAAACAATACCAGCAATACATGATTCCTGCTACAGTTACTTTGAGAACATGTTAGTACACAAAAGAGAATGCGGCCGACGAAACAGAGCCTTAAATTGGAGTAAAAGCCATTAACCAGAACCGGAGCAGGCAGGAACTGTTCTTCCTTCCACCAACCACGCACTATGACGGATATAGGGGAGGAGGACGAAGGAGATAATGTGGAAGACAATGGTGACATAAGGAAGTGTGGAAGGTGTTTAGGCTAGTATAATGATTTGTGTTTTTTAATTTTTTTAATGACATGGTTATTTTGGGGAAAATAAGTTTTGGGGGTGGCCAGAGTATCAAATGGGAGGGAATCAATAACAATGTCCCTTTTAATTTATTATTTTTTGATTTTTTTATGTTTTCCAACCAATTACACTTGATTTTTTTCAAAAGATTTTGAACAATTTTTTAGTTTTAGTTATTTAGTAATGTTTTAAAGTTAACAATTTCTCTTCCATGTTTAGTGGATGATCTCCAAGGGTTTTGTGAAGCTTTGCTTGTAGACTCCGCTTTTTCAATCTTAATAAATAAAGAGCTTTTCCTAAAAAAAATTAAGAATTAGATAATATTTGATATTAAAGATACTCACACTAATAAAGAAAATATTACCATTGAGAAGCAAAATAAATAAAATAGTCCCAGATCAAATCAATTATGCTGCCATTATTTCTTTCCCAGTATAAGGAATTAGCGGTTGGCAATTTTCATTCTAGCATATATTTTTGTCTAGGTTCATTATATTAATTATGTATCAATCATAGTTATTATGTTGTTAAGGCCTTTTATTTCTTTCAAAATATAAAATCCACCCGTTGTAATCCCTATGTCAAGGTGCACTATATTAGTGGTGTGCTGCAGCTTTTGTAAAATTAGTTAGTAGCCCGTGCAATGTACTGGGTTTCTTTAATATATAATTTACATATTTAAATTATTTTAAATTAAAATTGTATTTTGAAAATAACAGTAAAATAGAGTATTTAATAAATATTTTATCCATCAGTATGCAAATATAATTAGATTTCTTTTTTTAACCAAAATAATATAATTAGATGAATAGTAAGATGTAAGTAAAAGTTAAACTATAACGGTACAAAATTGTTACAATATGAACACCTAAAAGCTCATCTACCCTTAGAGTACATAAACCAAAAATGATGTGGGGTCCCTCTTGAAATTAGAAGTACATCTTCCCCCTAAGATATCTTACCCCTCGAGACAAACACCCACCCCAAAATCTCAAATGTCATCTGATCAAACCTCATTAAAGTTTCATTCATTGATATCATTAAGTAGATTAAAATCTCATAAAAAATGTGTAAATTAGAGTTTTTTATAAAAGACAGTGACGTGACTTAATGAGAGTCCAGAATGAGGACTCAAAATTATATATAGATATAGTGTTCAATCTTAAATGTGGGGCATATTGAAATATACATATCACATGTAATTTTTTTCATTAGCTAATACAATTTATTTACCTTCAATATTTACCTTCAACAGTGGACTACTAAAACACTCACATACCTCATTAATGTAATTAATTTACTTCTTCTATTTCAAATTTAAATTATTTCAAATTGCACCGCCTAGTAAAATAAATTGAAATGATACCAACATTATTAATTTAATACAAATAAATTGATATGTCTTCTATTTCAACTTTGATTGTTTTCAAATTCCACTCCCTCTTTATTTTTTTTCAAATGAGTCTTTATTAGTTACCGGTATTAGCTTCAAGTATATTGGAAAGTAATTCAATGATAATTAATACACTTTAATTCACAAATGTGATTCTATGGTTTAAGTTTAATATAATTGCTTAATTATCATTTAATTCACAAATTTAATACACTTTAATCAAACCCCATTAAAATTTCATTCATTGAGGTCATTAATTAGATTAAAATCTCATAAAAAAATGTCTAAATTAGAGTTTTTTTTAAGATAGTGACGTGGCTTAATGAGAGTCCAGAATGATGACTCAAAATTATAGATATAGTGTAGATTTCACTCCCTCTTTATTTTTTTCAAATTGGTCTTTATTAGTTACCAGTATTAGCTTCAAGTATATTGGAAAGTAATTCAATGATAATTAATACACTTTAATTCACAAATGTGATTCTATGGTTTAAGTTTAATATAATTGTTTAATTATCATTTAATATACTTTAATCAAACACCATTAAAGTTTCATTCATTGAGGTCATTAATTGGATTAAAATCTCATAAAAAAATGTCTAAATTGGAGATTTTTTTTAAAAAAAATAGTGACGTGATTTAATGAGAGTCCAAAATGAGAACTCAAAATTATAGATATAGTGTAGATATATCAAAAAAATATAAGTGTTCACGTTTTATCTCTTCCGTCTATTATTCTCTTCACTTTTCTCTATTTTCTTCTTTTGAAGGGTTTTTATTTTACTTGAGTTGTATGTTATAGTTACACTTTTTTATTTTTCAATGTCAAAGCTAGAATTTTAAAAACATTCATGGCTTTCTAATTTATCAGAAAACAAATTACAAGAAGTTGTACTCATTTTTCCTATTAATACTAGCGACCATTTTAAGTTGACTAAAATGTAAGTAATAGGTTCAAGTTTGAGTTTACAAATGGCTAGAATGTAAGGTACCAACGCTAAAGTTGTTACCTATGTGAGTATGGAAATGAGTACATATTTTTTTTAAATACGGATAGGAATAGTTACTTAATGCTCTACCTAGACTCTATCAGTTATCATCCCTACGTGAAACATTGCTGATTAATTTAATAGTTGTGTAATAACATTTCCCTTTATACTTTACCAATATTTCATTTACATATATATATATATATATCACACTACAAACAATTCTTCATTTTATGCAAACTACTTAGCTTCTATGGTTAATATCTCTTTGTCTTCCCATAATTTTGTATAATAGATCCAAGGTACTTAAAACATGCCTTAAAAAAAACTTAAAATATGAGAGAGAAATACTTAATGTTACGAAGAGATTTAGAGATGAATGACAAGAATAGAAACGTGGCTTCCTTATTTTACATTACTAGCCATCTAGTTCATTGTCATCAGATCGAAGATTTATGTTGGAGCCAACACGCAAGTATTCTTGTGTTTCATTAAGATTACTTTCATAATAGAGTCGCTCAACATGAGATTTGTGGTATTTTTATGTTCTCCAATTTTTACTTCTAAGTTAGTACTTCTCTTTTTACACATGCAATCCATATAATCTATTTTACTTTTACTTAAGCGAAAAACCATGAGCTTTTAAAGCTTCTCTCCATATCTTTAACTTTCTATATATTTCTTTTTTGGACTCTAACTTTTCACATATTTCTTCTTTTGACTCTCCAACCAAGACTGACTGAAATAAAATGAATACATCAAGACTCAAAGATGAAGATTGATGTACACCTAAACTGGGGACACGTACTTATAGGCAAACTTCAGGGGAGTAAAAAAGGTTGTAGCCAAGCTGAGGACATTGTACGGATCAACCACATAAAAATTCCACTCTCAAGTTAACTTGCATACCAAACTAGGCCTTAAAGGATAT
Organism: Acmispon strigosus; assembly: GCA_030819835.1. Taxonomy (NCBI): domain Eukaryota; kingdom Viridiplantae; phylum Streptophyta; class Magnoliopsida; order Fabales; family Fabaceae; genus Acmispon; species Acmispon strigosus. The sequence goes on along the minus strand of JAUAMA010000003.1, from coordinate 56,933,109 downwards.
TCTTCATGAGAAAAAAAAAAATCTTACAAGTTTACCAAGATAAAAATATCATAATCAAGTTATAAGTTGCATTCAAGTCACATAAATTTGGACGACATTCATAGCTTCTCCATTGATATTTAATGTTGACATAAGTACATCTTGAATACTAATAATCAATAGAAAATTATATTAAATCCACTACTGAAGTCATTATCCAATTAACTAGTTTGGGAGATTAACCAATTTTGAGTGAAAAAATTCTTCTGTCACCTCTACACCTGCAAAATTTCACACAACAAAATAGATTAATAGTATTAGTAAGGCATGATTTTATCATAACAATGTATAATATATGACCCTAAATAAAATCACATGTATGGAAAATATTTCCCAATTAGAAAATTAAACCCATGTCTATAATCAATTAATTTCTAGGCTAAGCTCAAGCAAAACCAATATCAGAAACACAAGCAAAAACAATATCAGAAACACATGTGATGGTGGTTGTGGTGGTGTGAGGAAAGAGGATCAAGAAGGTGATGAAAGAGGGAAGAGGAAGACAATTAAAGGGGAGGGTGGAAAAAAATAACATGTGGATAAAAAAAATTCCAATTGGAATTACTAAATGATACATGGCGCTTGACTAGTCATAATTGATGATATGTTATCAATTGGAGATATTGCAAAGAAAAAAAATATTATAAGGACTGCTTACTAAGGATTTTTTTTATAGGGACTCGATTAGATTCCTCTTTAAATGTAAGAGACTAAAAACATTTTTAAGCTTTTAAATTTTTAGTTCATTTGTCTGTTAAAACATACCAAAGATATGTCAAAAGAGGATTATATAGAAAGTACTCAGAACTCGTCCACATTCAATTTGACATAATATATTTAAAAAAAATAAAAATGACATAATAAAAGTGGGGAGGGGGAGTAGATAAATAGAGAAAGAAGCATGCACTAAATTAACCATGGGAATCTATATCTAAGATTTTAGCCTGAAAAATCATATCTATCATGAATTTATGGCAGTAACTTTTACAAATAAAAATTCCATTGCTCCACAAAGACAAGTGTGTTAAAAACAGTTTAGACTTCACTATGCACAAAAATCTCAAGTTATTGAAATTTCAAAGTTATTACAATATTGACATTCTGCATTAGAAAAATAGTTAGAACTGTTAGAAAATACTTACAGGCAAAACCTTGCTCACATTATTAATATAATATCATTAGTGTCTTTAATGACTGACAATGAGAGAAAAGTAAGCACTCCTAGAGAAAGAAAGAAAAAAACACTTAAAAATCTATTTCCCATTACCTGGATATCTGAAGGTGGTGTATTGGCTACACTAGTGAGGAAGAATGAAGCTCAACCATCAGGTCTTCATGTCCATGCCATGTCTTAAAAGGAGAACCATTTAAAGTAAAAGAACTTAGGTTGGGTGTAGATATCACATATTTGAATTTTGGAGTAGATGACACATTGAAGATGGTCAAATGGGCAAGGGAAGCATTGGTTATATTGATGATTCCTAACTTGTCTGGGGACAGAGAACTAGGATAAAACAATGGACAATTTTCAATGTATAGAGTCTTTAACATATGACAATTCGAAAAGGGATATGCATGACCATTTTTATCAGCGGAAATTCCAACCCACTCAAGATGCAAGTTTACTAGTGCTGGAAGATCGACATACATGGGGACTTTTGTTTTTTTCTCGACATCATACGATATTTGTGAGATATGAAGAGAAGTTAAAGACCGACATGAAAAGACTGAATCTGGAAAACTTAAATTGTATGGTATAACAATCTTCAATTGTTGGAGATTTTTAAAAAGAGCATGTTGGAGGAGATTATTCAGAATCTGAGGTGGACAATAACCCTGACGACTGAAGTCAAGAGTACGCAAGGGATATTTGCCATTGCGAATTTTCACAAGCTTATCGACAAATTTAAAGAAAAATATACTCGTCTTGAAGTCACGGGTATGCAATGTAAGACTAGGAAGGGCCTTCCAAAGGTTCTTCCACCGCTTTGACAAGATGGATGTTTGGATAGCATCTTGTATCATCATAAATGACATTATATGAAGCAAAATTTCATTAGGCAAGTCACTCAGCCTGTCTCTCTTCTTCTTCAACGTCTCGCTCATCCTAAGCGTCTCCATTTTCACTGATTCTCTTCAAATAAGAGCAAACATACAAATTCAGGTAACATATGCAAGTTACAAAGTCACTAAATTTCAATTCAAGTAGAAAAAAAGCTATGCAATCAGGAAGAAAAAATGATAAAAGGGGTAATCAATTTCAATGTAAGCTCATCTTCTTTATACATTTGGGTGTAAAGCTCTAAATAGGTATGATTTCTGAATGTCCAATTGTTAATGAAGTAGCTACTAAGGAGGATTTTAATAACTCATCTGACCTCTAAATATTTTTTCAAGTTTTCTTGCCTTAGGTATCATGGCCAGAAAGGCTAACCGATCCCTAATGTATACATTTGATTTTGTTTTTTTTTTTATATATTTTAGATAAAATAAAATGAATAGTAAATAAAAAAGATCTAGAATGCGGAGAGGGACATGTACATAGTATATAGGAGCACATGTGATGTAAGATTTTGATTACCATATGGAAAAAAAGTTTCAAACTCATCCATGAAGAAAAACAAAACCTTGCATTGATACACAAATACAGTTTGAAAGCCACGAAATCATGTAGAGATAAAATTAATTGTGAGTCAACTATATTTACCAATTATTTCTGCAAGGTAATCTATGAGTGCTGCCTTTGTGTGAGGGAGAAGGTCGGCTATGGATGGAAGAAGAATGGTGATGAGTGGAGCTAGGTGGCGGCTGTACAAAGGGAGCCGCCGACAAAGAAGAAGGTTTGGTGGATAGGTTGGAGCTCCTTGGGTTGCAATATCATCTTAATTTATAGTGAATTTGCACAACCCTAAAAATTAAACCTAATGGGCTAAAAATTATGGGCCTGTGTTCAATGGACAATTATTTATTTACCTTTTTCACTTTTTATTAAAAATGAATTAAGATAATTTACATGGAAAGAAAAGTAAAATCACTTTTTTTTTGCAATATTGTTCTTCTTATTTTTTGATTTTTTTATGTTAGATAACCAATTACACTTGATTTTTTGCAAATGATTTTGAACATTATTTTAGTTTTGGTTATATAATAATTTTTTTAAAGCAAAACTTTATTAATGATTAAAAGTAATATAGGTACAATGCAAATACACCCATCAAAAACTCCTACCGACCCCTCAACTCAAATGACAAGGATTCCGTCTTATCTGAGCTTTTAAACCCCTTAGCATTAGATTTTCTAAGCCCCTAGGATGCAAACCTAACTCTTTGCCCACCAACCAGATGCAAGGGGCCCTAGTAGTTACAGCATCCTTCCCATGAAGAGGCTCCAAAAGATCCGTAAGATGCGTACCTCCTTTCCCATCACGACATGAAGAGTTTTTAGTTATGTTATAAAGTTAAGAATTAGATAATCTTAGTAATGCATACCTCCAATTTTCACTTCTAAGTTAGTGCCTCTTTCCACACATGCAATCCATATAATCTATTTTACTTTTACTTAAGCGAAAAACCATGAGCTTTTAAAACTTATCTCCTTATCTTTAACTTTTCATATATTTCTTCTTTCGACACTAACTTTTCATATATTTCTTTTTTTGACTCTCCAACCAAGACTGGTTGAGCCAAAAATAAAAGTTAAAACTCAAAGATGAAGATTGATGGACATCTAAAGTGGGGAACATGTATTTATAGGAAAACTACGTGGGAGTAAAAAATGTTGTAGTCAAGTTGAGGACATTGTAAGGTTCAGCCACATAAAAAGTCCACTCTCATGTTAACTTGCATACCAAACTGAGCCTTGAAGGATATTCTTCATGAGAAAAAAAAAAAAATTCTAACGATTTTACCAAGATAAAAATGTCATAATCAAGCTATAAGTTGAATTTAAGTCACATAAATTTTCTATGTCATCTAAGTGACAGAGGACATTCTTAGCTTCTCCATTGGTTCTTAATGTTGGCTTAGGTGCATCTTGGATACTGATAATCGATAGAAAGTTATGTTGCTCTCATTTACTAAATTATTCACCTTTTAGACGAACTAGAATCAACTTAAATTCCTACAACACAATTTATTTATGATATTTATTAAATATGAACATAAATACATCGCAAACACTATATCCAACAAAATAAATATGCCCCAGTAATAGATCAAATCCACTGCTGAAGTCATTATCCAATTAATTAGTTTAGGGGATTAACCATTATTGAGTGAAAATATTCTTCTATCATCTCTAAACCTGCAGAAGTTCACACAACAAATAGATTAATAGTATTAGTAGGGGATGATTTTATTGTAAAAATGTATAATAGTTGACCCTAAATGAAACCACACGTATGGAAATAATTTCCCAATTAGCAAATTAAATCCATTCCTATAATCAATTATTTCACTACTACCTTTATGATTCATTAAATATAGAGAATACTAATTTAAATCACAAGCCACTTATTTACAAGGGTTCGTACTTGAAAAAAAAATGATCTAGAGGAATAAATACCAAAACGTGGAACCACTATGTGTTAAAATTCTAGAAGAGTTAACTTTTTCCGTTAGTGTTCTCTACTCGCTAGAAGTAAAATTTTATACTCAGTTATTAACACTAACAAACAAAGGTGTTGCTATTTTGATCCATCATTATCTTCAGGCCTCACATTTTCAATTATGTGTATCTCAATTATCCAAGAATTCCTTATAAAGTATGTAATTGGCCAAGCTAACAATAAGAAGGAAGTAACTCGACATTATCTTGTATTGGAATCAAAATTCATATTGAAATACCCTTCAACTACAAGCTACTTTCACTATGAACCCAACTTATTATTGCACATTATGCTATATTACCAACTTCAAAACTATTTATATTGCAAGTAACATCTTATGTTGTATTTGTTTTGCCACAAATTTAACAATTTACTTGCATTTCCCATAGTTCCAACATCTACTTCTGTCAAAGAAGATTTTACAGAAGCATCTTGTAGCCTTTCTGGAATAATGAGTAGTTTTAGAATAACTGCAACTCCAAATGTCTCACTAAGACAAGCCTCTAGAAATTTCTACACTAGCCATAGACATTGAGTAAATTTCCAATTCATCGACCTAAATTTCATTAGAAGTGAATAAAAAACTAAAGTAGTGTCTTGGTGTCAAGCATCATAAGGTAGGAATCATATGATTATTTTCTAGGCCAAGCTCAAGCGAAACCAGTATAAAAAACATGAGAAAACTAACTTTGCTTCAAGCATAATCGATTTTTATAGTAACAATATTTTCATTTTTAGATCATTAATCTGTCAAAAGCTATTGAATAAATGTCAAAAGAGGATTATGTAAAAAGTATTCATAATTTTTCCACATTCAATTTGACATAATATAAGAGAGGGAGGGGGAGAAGAAAGAAACAGACAAAGACGCATGCACTAAATGAATAATGGGAATCTATCTCTAAGATTTTAGCCTAAAAATACCTTCACGAATTTATGACAGTGACTTATCAAAATAAAAAGTCCACAGCTCCATAAAAACAAATGTGTTAAAAAATTTAGACTTCACTATGATCAAAATCTCAAGTTATTGTAATTTCAAAAATATTCCAATATTGACACTATGCATTAGGAAATTTTTTTAGAATAGGTAGAAGATGTTTACTTCCTACCTAACACAACAAGATTAAATAGTTGACATTGCGAGAAATTAAGCACTCAATTAGAGAAAGAAAGCACTTTATAAAAAATCTATTACATGTTACCTGCAGAAATCTTGAGGTGGGTGTACTGGTTTTACATTAGTGAGGATGAATGAAGCTCAATTGTCATCCCTCCCTGTCCATGCAATGTCCTAAACGGAGAACCGTTCATAGTGAAGGAACTTAAATTAGGTGCACGTATCACGTATTTGTGTCTGGGAATTGGCGCCGCAGTAATGTAAGTTGGAGGAGTATCATTAGTGAGGGTTAGATTGGTAAGGCTTGCATTGGTTATATCGAGGACTCCCAACTCCTCTGGGGAAAGAGATCTAGGATACATCAAGACACAATCTTCAATTGATAAAGTTCTTAACTTATTACAAGTCGAAAAGGGTTTAGCATGACCGTTTGTATCAGTAGAAATTCCAATACACTCAAGACGCAAGTTTACTAGTTCTGGAAGATCAAGATGCATGGGGACTCTTGTTTTTTTCTTGATATCATAAGGTGAAACTGATATATGAAGAGAAGTTAAAGACTGACAAGAAAAGATAGAATCTGGCAAACCAAAATTGTACGGGACATTGATCTTCAAATTCTGGAGATTACGAAATAGAGCATATTGGAAGAGATCGGTCATAATCTGAGGTTGAACATAACCATGACGGTCCAAGTCAAGGGTGCGCAAGGGATGGATACCACCACGGCGTCTCACGAGCCCAGAGACAAATTCATAGAAAAGAAATGGATTGCTGAAGTTAGAGATATGCAATGTAAGATCAGGCAAGGACTTCCATAGGTTCTTCCACCGTTTTGACAAGATACAAGTCTTGACAACATCTTGTATCATCATGAATGACATTATATGAAGAATAATTTCATTGGGCAAGTCACTCAGCCTGTCTTTCTTCCCCTCCAGCCTCTCGCTCCTCCTAACTGGCGGCATTTTCTCTCAATTCTCTACTAGTAAGAGAAATGGTACACATTCAGATAACATATACAAGTCACAAGCTCGCTAAATTTAAATTCTAGCATATACAAAATAAAAAAGGATAGAAGGGGGCCATACAATTTTCTGTGCAAATTCAGCTTCTTTGTAAATTTTGGTTAAAACCTCTAAATAGGTATTAATTGTACATGCTCAATTGTTAGTAAAACAACTTCTAAGGATGATTTTTATAAGTTGCATCAATTGAACATCAACTAGAAAGAGAAACTAGAAAAAAGTGAAAATACCTTGTTTCACACAAGTTTGCAAATCCAAGTCACCTGAGCAAGGTTGGATTGGCATTGAACTAGTCCATTTAAAGGAGCAGAGTGGAGTTTAGTTGCGGAGATGCTGCTTTCCGAGTTCTGATTTCTGAAATTGATTCTTTGTCAAGAAGTGAGTGTGATGTAAGCAGACGCCTTGCATGGTGAGAGAATTTAATTAATCTTGACTTTGAGTGCCCAAAGCAGTTTCCTTATCTTTTCCTTATACGGCTTTTCCGGAGATATTTATGAACATTTTACTTTTCCAACAACATGGAAGATAATTGTAGGAGGAAACATTAAAGAGGTTTAACTTTTGACCTTCACTTTGTCTTCTATCTTTTATATAATATATATATATATATATATATATATATATGCACATATGTATTTTTTTTTGGTAGACATACACATATGTATTTATATAAAAGTGAAATTGATTTGAACCTTGCATCAATGATAATGTTAATTAATTATTAATAATATCAGTTATAAACTTCTAATTCATATAACTAAATTATTGAATATTAAAATTAATTCAATATTAATTATCAATTAGGAAAACTTCCTTGCATTAAAAACAATACAAATTAATTATTAAAGACTTTCTATATTAATAAATGCATTAAATATTAATTGTTAAATATATCATACATATAATTAAAATATTAAATATTCAAATTGGTTAAAATACTAAGGCTTCGTCTGGCCCAACTTTTTTCTGACTTAATAGCTACTTTTAAGTTAAAGTAAAAAATTAGAGCTTTTAAAAAGAAGAAGAATTTGTTTGTCAGTTTTAAGTTTTTTATAACTTAAAAAGCTACTTTTAAGTTAAAAGTTGTTTGGTAAAAATGTTTTAAAAAAGTTTAATATATGGCGGCGACAAGGGGCGGTGGCGGCGGCGGTGGCGTGGGGGCGGTGGCGGCGAAGGCGTGGGGGCGGTGGCGGGGGCGGCAATGGCGTGGGGGCGGTGGCGGTGGTGGTGGCAGCGGGGGCGGCGACAGTGGGGGGCAGTGGCGGCGGTGGCGTGGGGGGCGGTGCCTCCAATAGACTCCGCTTTTTCAATCTTAATAAATTATGAGCTTTCCCTAAAAAAGAGTTAAGAATTATATAATATTTGATATTAAAGATACTCATACTAATAAAGAAAATATTACCATTGAGACGCAAAATAAATAAAAGGGTTAATGGTATGGTAGGTCCCTGTGTTTGTACCCAAGTTTGCGATAGGTCCCTCGCCGGAATTTTTTTTGAAATAAGTCCCTTAGTTTACACCAAGTTTGGGTTTAGTCCTCGCCGGAGACCGGAGCTCCGGCAAGTGCTTACGTGGACTGCTGACTGTATTAATAGTGCTGACGTGGATTTTTTTTAATTATTTTTGAAATTCCAAATAATTAAATTCATTTTAAATTTAAAACCCCTAAACTATTCTAAATCTTAAATTAACCCACTAAATCCCTAAACCCCCAATCCCCTCAAACCTAAATTAAAAACCCAATCTAAAAACCCAGAAAAATCTATGATGTTCATCTTTCAATTTCAGAAAAACCTAGCACGTTCGTCTTCTTCATCATCATTATCTTCATCTTCTCCACATATAAAGAAGCGCATGGGCAACCGTCTCGCACTCCACCACCTCACAACATGGACATGAAGGGTCAATGTCCACACCTCGGTGCCGCAATCGACCTCTAACCTGCAAGATATCCAGATTTGCACGCCATACCAACTCCTTGCACCGCGGCAAGGCACGAGACCGCCACAGACGCTTCCAAGCCTGAGACGACAACGATGGAACCCCCGAAGAGGAGGCCACATAGGAAACCTGATCCTGCATGATAAAGTTATAACCAGATTTTGTAGAATAGATACCATTTTCATTAAAAGGCCAAAACAAATAATCATTATGTGAAACACAAGGAAGAGGAATTGATAAAATATACTTAGCCATATTAGGGTGAAATATCATATCAATCAAATCAGATTTCCACCTCCCAGCAGAAATAAAGTCACTCACCCGTTGGACATTCGCCTCATTGGCCAAATCCTGACGAGTGGAATGCCGTGATGGTTCATCGCGGGTTTTCTCACATTCATAATTCTATTTGGTTCTTCGTTCCACACATAGTTGGACACGTGCATGTCTTGTAAATGAAGGGGACTCAAATTTAGAGGATCGAAATTGATATATGCTTCATTCGCCATAAGGTTCCTACAATCAATTTTAATCAATTATAATAAACACCTTAATTTCAAACCAATGAACAACAAAATATTTCTAATTTTTATTTCTAAACAAATAATATTTCTAAATAATAAACAATAATATATCACAAATTTTTAATTTCTACAAAATTTATATTTCTAAACAATAAACATTATCTAAACAATAATATTACTAAAATTATATATTTTCTATACAATAAACAAAAAAATTCTAAACTTAACACTAATCAATTTTTATTTTCATAAAAAAACTACTAAACTTAAACACCAAACAATTTTTATTTTCACAAAATTTTTATTTCTACAAAATTTATATTTCTAAACAATAAAAAATATACAATGATCTAAACAATATATTTCTAAACAATAAACATTATATAAATATTACTATTTCTAAAATTATATATTTCTAAACAATAAATAATAAAATTTCTAAATTTAACACTGCACACTTTTTATTTCTAAAAAAATAATATAAACATTAATAATTCTAAACAAATAATATTTCTAAACAATAAACAATAATATTTCAAAAAATTAATATATCTAAAAATTATATTTCTAAACAATAAACAATAATATTTCTAAAGTGGGTATATTTCTAAACAATAAACAATAATATAAACATTAATATTTATAAGCAATTTATATTTCTGAAAAATAATATAACCATTAATTTTTCTAAACTATAAACAATACTATTTCAAAATTTTATTAATTCTAAAAAATAATATTATCCAAAAATATCAAACAAACACTTACCAAAATGAGAATACTTGAAGTGATAGTTAGAGATGTTGAGATGAATGACTTGAACTTGAGGAGAGTGAGAGTTCTTGAAAATTTTGAGAGGAAGAACTTAAATTTTGAGAGGAAAAATCGTGGAAATTTTGAGAGGAGAGTTAGAGGATGAGCGAGAGTGAGAGTCAGGAGAGTGATGAGTCTGGCGGTCTATTTATAGGGGTTCTGGATCGCGAGAACTCACACACAAGTCGCCTAGTTTGCTGTGACTCATGTGACACGTAGCAGCCATGCACAGGAGTCGCAGGTGGTTACGCGACACTCAACAAACTTGTTTGCCAACAGGGAGTCGCAGGGGTCAACGCGACTCCCTATGGCCTCATGTTCCACGAGCTGCAGCACCTGCAACTCCTACTCCCCGACATTAATATCACCCACAAGTCGCGAAGCTTCCTGCGACTCCCACCTCTCACTACATGTCAGCTTCCACATGGCACAAAGAGCCATATTGTGCTAATTTAAATTTTTAGACACACATTGTTCTAATTTTTTTTAATTATTAATTAAAAAAAACCCAAAATGGTAACAATAATAAATGGGCAACAGTAACAAAATTTCAGAGTTCATATATATATATATATATATATAGAAGGTAACTTGTGAGAAAACTCTTTTTATATGAGAACGGTGATAATAAATCGTGGCCGTTAGATCTAACAATGAGTGGTCATGATTAAAAGAAATAAGTGGTCACATGACCACTTAAAAATGTCATGTGACTTTTTAAACAAGTCACGTGACTTATTTCTTTTAATCATGACCACTCATTGTTAGATCTAACAGCCGCGATTTATTCTCACTATTCTCATATAAGAAGAGCTTTCTCACTAGATACATCATCTATATATATTGTGTGTTAATATTGTCTGCTCTTGAGAATGATTATCATTTCTATTTTCCATTAATTTTATTGATTATTATTTCATTTATTCTATTAATTATTATTAACAACTATACTACATATTAACTTATTATAAAAAATAAGTTGGAAATATATTTAGGCCCCGTTTGGAAGAGCTTATATGAGCTTAACTTATAGTATAAGTGCTTATGCAAGCGTTTGAGAGAGCTTATGTAAATAGCTTATAACCTATCTATAAGCTGTTTTGAGCTTATTTTCATAAGCTATTCAGAGTAGCTTATGAAAAAGAGCTTATGCTTATATATAGCTTATTTTCAATTCATTATAATAAATATCTTAAAAGAGCTTATTAATAAGCGCTTATGCCATAAGCACTTATGGTCATAAGCGCTTAATTAAGTTGTTTTCCCAAACGGGCCCTTAATTGAATAGAGATAAATAATAAAATGTAAACATGTGGTTATATTGTGGGGTTCATTTGAGAAATTTTTTAAAGTTGTTGGATTGGAGTAAAAAATTAGTACAATTTTTTAAAGAAGTGTAGATGATATGATATTATAAAAAATTGTAATGGATGATATAAAATTTAAAGTATAAACTTGCTTGGTCGTTGATGCTCAAAATTTCACCCTTGTATTATTTTCTTAGTCTTCCATGACACATGGCACGGTATCGTCATTGCTGATGGTACGATATGCGTTCCAACATCTATAAAACGCGAACTTGCTTGAACGTAGACGCAATTCTGGTTCAGATTAGTGTCCACTGTTCGAGCAAAGCATCACTTTCGTGCAAGAAAGAACACGATCAATGGCTACCCTGTACGAATTGAATTGAAAATTCTTCATCTTCTTTCTCAATTCGTTTTCGTTACATTTTCGTATGATCTTCTCTAACGCTCTCTTTGTTTCTCACCAACACAGCGGCGCGCAAGTTCGTCCTCCGCCGTTAACTTCTACCTCCGATCCTCCTCCACTTTTCGATGGAACCACCAGGTTCGCTCTCATTCCCAAAATTCACCGGTATTTTGCTTCCAAATTCACATGCCAATTTCGTTATTATTATAATTTTGTTATTGTTTTTCAGGTTGTACACCAATTACAGTTGCCCCTATGCACAACGTGTATGGATCACTAGGAACTACAAGGTTATTTCTTCCTTCTCTCCTCTTTATTGTAGCAATAATGAATCTGTTCACAATTTCACATGTTCCTTGGCTTTACTTGCCTATTTGCGTTTCTGCGTCTATTTTTTACTATTTTTTTTTGGTGTTGTATTTATTTTACTCAAAATCATTAGTGTTGTTGTGAAGGTCTAATGTTTCGCTCCTAAGAATCGAGCTTTTGATTTAAGGATTTGATTTAGGGGTTCAAACAACCATTTTTAATCACTGCGATCTGAACTCATGATTTTATTTATTTTTTATTTTTTAAAGTCCTAAGTGTGTCTGAATATTTTGATTTTTCATTTTGTTCCTTTGTGACTGTTTTTTTGTTCTGTTGGTTGACTATAGGGGCTACAAGACAAGATCAAATTGGTTCCTATAGACCTTCAAAACAGGCCTGCTTGGTATAAGGAGAAAGTCTATCCTGAAAACAAGGTGTGTGTAACTTGGTAATAGAGGATATAGAACCATTTGGATACGGACGAAAGAGAAGCTTATTGGAGTTTATCTAGTGCATTTTTAGTAGAGAAACTCAAATAAACGTTCTTTTATTTGTATCCAAGCGGAGCTTATCTAATCTAATGCATTTTTTAATATAGAAGCTTCAACAAGTTCTGTATTCAATGAGAGCTTATCTTGTACATTTTTTATTAGAGAAGCTCCAATAAGTGCCCTTTAATATGTATTCATAGTAGATAATTGATTGCTAGTTTGCTATGTTGAGCTACCCGTTTCGATGCAAAACAAAGAGCACTTATTGGAGTTTATTTAGATCATTTTCTAGTATATAAGCTCCAATAAGCCCATATTCAAACTTGCTCTTGAATGAACTATTTTGATTCACCCAATTGAATCGATGGTTTTAGGTGCCATCCTTGGAGCACAATGGCAAGGTATTGGGAGAAAGTCTTGATTTGATCAAATATGTAGATGCCAACTTTGAAGGGCCATCTCTCTTTCCTACTGTAAGAACTGCACATTCTCTTTTAGGCTTTCCCATTCCTTTTCAAATAGTTAGAATTAACTCATGTTGTTGAGAATATTGTGTCTAGGATCCTTCAAAGAAAGAGTTCGGCGAGGAGTTGATATCCCAAGTTGACACATTCACTAGAAACTTGTTCACTTCATTGAAAGGGGATACTCTTCAACAAGCCAGTGAGATATTCAAGTTTATAAATAGAGGAATTTGATTTATTTTTTTCAATATAAATAGGCTTTAAAGTGGTAATATAAATCAGGTCCTTCTTTTGAATTCTTGGAGAATGCTCTTGGTAAATTTGATGATGGGCCATTCTTGCTTGGTCAATTCAGCTGGGTAAGTTGAAATCAATTTAATGGTCTTGATAATTTTTCATCTTCCTTTCAAAATCACTGTCTCAGACAGATTACTACTGTTCTTCATGGGGCATCTAATGAAAGGAAGTACCATGACTTGATCTAAAATTAATATAGTATCTGATTATATCTATGGCTATGGCTTTTCTTACATATAATTTGTAAATGCTGGTTATGATTAGGTCGATGTTGCCTATATTCCGTTTGTTGAACGATTCCTAGTTGTCTTTGCTGAGGTGTTCAAGCATGACATCACGGAAGGAAGGGCTAAACTTGCAACATGGATAGAGGTACATTAGAACCAGTTGTGTGAAACTTTTATCCTTTGTAAATGGAAATTATGCTTGCTTGTATTCATTTATAATTATATGATGAACTCATCATAATTCAATCTAAACTTTAAGCAAATTTGCCCATTTGCTTAGCAAGTGTACCAGATTGTTTCATTCAGACTTGGTCCTAAATATCATGCATTTGATAGGAAGACGAACTACTAACTCTTCAGAGTTCAGACATAAACACATACTGGTTTCAAAAGAAAGATTCATCTGTGAACAAAAATGTTTCTTCTGCAGGAGGTGAACAAGATTGATGCTTATACACAGACAAGAGTCGATCCTCAGGAAATAGTTGATCTTTTCAAGAAACGTTTTCTGGTATTATATATGTTATGAATCTCTAGCTATTGATTTTGAAGAATTGTGATTGGTTCCTGACTGTTCTCTTTGTTACTTCATGTGAACTTTTACTTTGCAGCCTCAACAGTGAACGTTGGATTGCAGGGGGCTTCCTCTAAGATTTAGATTGTAGCCAATAAAGCATCATTTGTATTGCTGAGATGCGTCTTCAAATATGGGTCTGTTAATTGCTCGCGTTACAGAATGTGTTGATGGATTGTTATGTTTATTGTTCAGGTTGTCTGTTTGATGTCATAATAATGTTTGTGTAAGAGCTTGTGGCCAATAATCAGATGGTATTATCCTACTTGAACTATATTTGATTTAAGGTATCAAACTTTTACATCTCAAGTTTCCGCGACCTGTATTAAATTTCTAAAATCTATAAGGTTCACCATATGGTATCGTCCTCCATGAACCGCAGATGTTCACTTTCAAATCAACAAGCTCCTCATTTGACGCTTGAAGCCTAGGGTAGTGCACCACTTCAAGATGAAGTGTCTCTTATTTATAGCAATGCCTTAAACATATGGAGTCCCAACCACCTATGATATTAGCAAAATCATTTCCATCAGCATTGGTTTGGCATTGGCAGCACAATTCAAATGTACTTGTCATGATTCTTAGAAACCTTTGCTTCACATTCATGCACTTCCTTTCCCTAAACAACATCACATCCACTTGTTTTATCTATAATTACCCCAACATTGGACTCATTTGACATATGGTTCTTGTCTTTGTCTATATTAACAAAATTAACTAAGATTAACTAATTACTATATTAACATAATTAAGCACCAAATAGTAAATGGCTCCTTAGAAGAAAAGTAACAACTTTTTCTCATAAGATTTGATCTAGAAATGCTATTAAACGAGCTCAATTTGAAGTCTCACACAACAGCTTTTGAATACAAACATGAGTGTGTGATATCGTGTTTTCCTTTCGCGTAGCTTGAGAATTGCTTTTCCTTTAATAAAATCAATTCATGGGAATTTGTTTTATATTTCTAGTAATGATTATAACATATGTTTGTTTGGTTAAAAATGCATATTTCAAGAAATAAATATTGAACTTCATAAAATACCTTTATCATATATATAAGGGATGTATCATATGAAAAAGATATTTTTATATAAAAAAATGAGAATAAATCACGACCATTAGATTTAATCATGAATGGTTAAGATTAAAATATGAAGTCATGTGACTTTTTAATCTTCATGTTTTAATTTTGACCATTCATGATTAGATCTAACGATCATGATTTATTCTTACTTTCTCATATAAAAACATATTTCTCATATGATACATCTTACACACATATATATATATATATATATATATATATATATATATATTACTTAAATAGATTTTGTAGAAATTATATAAAAAAAACTGTATTTTCTCATGTAAATCTAAAGTCAAACTATATTAGTTTAGACTGCACTAATATTATATGGATGAAATTACTAAATCGATATGCTTAAAAAATTAGAGAGTTGAATATTGAAAGTTTCAAGTAGTAGTAAAAATAATAAAAATATTACTTTATTTTTATTTAAAATATTTAACAATTATAAATAAACAATACTTGATGCGGAGAAAAGCTTAATACACTTAACCCACGTAATCATATTTCTACGAAAAGGTATAATGAGACATACGGTAAAATAAGAGCTTCGTTTTTTCAGTTTTTTTATAATTTAAAAAGCTAAAAGTTGTTTGATAAAATTGTTTTAAAAAAGTTTCATATATGGCGGCGGCGGCGGGTGGCGACGTGGGGGTGGCGGTGGGGGCAGCGACGGCATGGGGCGGTGGCGGCAGTGGTGTGGGGGCAGCGGCGGCGATGGCGGCTGGGAGGCGACAGCGTGGGGAGCAACGGCGGCATGGGGGTGGTGGCGACGGTGGCGTGAGGGGGCGGTGGCGGTGGTGGCAGCAGCGGGGGCAGCGACGGTGGAGCGAGTGGTAGTGGTCATAATAATAATAAGTTAAGCTCATCTCTCTAACTTTTTCTAAAAAGTTACTTATTTATGTTATAACGCTTTAGCTTAAAAGTAAGCTAAAGTCATAAAAAAGCCGGGCCAAACAGTACCTAAGTATTAATTAATATGTAAAATTCAAGGTGGAAAAATAGTACAATACAAATAAAAAGCTTCATCTTTTTTAAACGAATATCCATTTGAGAATTTTGGCATTCATAATAGCTCTACATATACTGTAACCTGATTTTGAAAAATTCTATACCATTTTATACATAGAAACTCCAACTTCTATTTAGCCATACCTTTGCAACATTGGAAAATTACTACTCCAACAAAATTTATCAGATAGTCTACCTTAATAAAGACTTCTCCTTCTACTAAAAACACAAATAAAACTAAGTAATAATAACCCCAACGAATATAATTCCTACATAAGTTTTCCTACTATGCAGATTCAAAGCATGAGACATTCTAGGTTATTTCAAGCACCATTGTTATTCAAAACAATGTGCACAAATTGCTTCTTCATTTCGAGAGTATCCATAGCAAAAAAGCAGTCACATAGATTGTCATTGCGAGTGATCAAAATAGCTGCCCTTACCACATCCCTTGTAGATAATCCTTCTATTTCTTCTAATGCGGAGGCAACTTGATTTCTCCGATCAGCTGTCTGTTTCTCATGTATAAAACAAGATATTAGTTGTTGAATACTTTCAGCAGCTCTAGCATAAACCTCACCCAACTTGTTCAATGAAGTGACTAAGCTTTCATAAACATCATCGTCATACTTGACCCTTTTCTCCACACGCTTTCCACCTCTAGATGTAGAAGCATCAGAGCTTAAAGCTGTGTTATAAGCAAGTGTTTTTGGCAACTGTGACTCAAAGCTGCTTTCATCATCATTCAGATTTAGTCCAGAGTCACCATCTTCCACTGTTTGATGAGATCCCCTCATCATAGTAGATGAGGCATCATCTAGACTTTCTGCATGAGCACCAGCTGCCATATCTTTCCTAAATGAAATTTTCAAACTTCTTTCATAACAATCCATTGATCTTTTTCGTTTTTTCAAGCGCCTAATTAGAACAAAGTAGCATATAAGCATTATCATCAAAGTAAAGCAATTCAACATCTGTAAATGTATTATCAATATTGCTAACAACCTCTTCTTTCTTTCTCGTGGTTCCATCCATGATCAAAATGAAATTATTTTTGGACATATCAATAATACTATCTCAGAAATATTTAAAAAGTGAAAAACAAATGGTTCAAGAACTTGACAAACATACACACACATAAAAATTGCCAAACTCTTTATACAGAAAATATAAGGGTCACCATTTATTTGAGTGTAATGTGCAGAACTAAAAAACTTCATACTAATAATTAGCAAATCTTAAACCAGTAAAACTGGCTTCTTTATATTAAATGAATTAATGAGTGCGCTTGAATAGCAACAAAGTTTGAAGCTTGATATAAAAATTGAAATGGGTAGAAGAACAAAAACGAATTACACATGGATGGAGAAATAGAAGTGAATGTCATGAAAAGATTTAAACGAAAAGAGGAACGAGTGACAAACCTGAAGAGAGGGAAATGACCAAGAGGAGAAGAGCGAAGATGAATGCAGCAAATAAATAAAGCGGGAATGGGGGGTTTAGCGCAGAAGAATATGCGGTAGTGGCAGTTCAGAATTTTTCACAAAATAAAATGCATTCCTGATCTTACGGCTTATGCACCCTTTTATCGCGGGAATGAAAACTGCTTCTAAAATATTTTTTTAATTTATATATATAAATGTATTTTATATCTTTTATTAGACGATGGAACATATAATTTTGATGTGTTTTTTTCATTTGTTATATTGAATATATTTAATAACCTAAAAAAAACAAAAAAACACGACACCGTCGCACCAACTAGACCTAGACAAAAGCTAATCTCTATAGCATCCACAAAGAGGAGAGATTCGAGCGCTGAGGAGGTACGGGTGGCAATATGAGCTCGCGGGGCGAGCCAGGCCCAACATGTCAAAAGCCCGTCAAAATGCGGGTTGGGTTGGCCCATTTTTTGTATATGAGTTTAAAGTCTCAACCCAACCCACATTTTGGCGGGTTAGCGGGCTAACCTACCAAATTGTAATTTAGTGAAGAAAAAAATAGTCTTAATTTAAAATTCTAACTTTTTAAGTTTTAACATTTAAATGAAAAACAGTCAAAAGATGCTGGTGGTGCAGTCATGATTCTTAATTCCTTACGAAGCTGGGATAGTCATCCAAGAATATATAAATTCAAGCTAATAATTGTTTTCATGAAGCACAAATCCAATGCAGCATTTTACAGTAACCGAAATAACTGGTTGAAAGTTATCCTCATAGCAGCAAAATAGCTTAGGCATGATAGTTGATCAACACCTCATATCGCAATTCACATTAAGCAAGATGAAGATGAACAATGGAAGTGTCCATCATTAAATAACCCCATGAACTCACTTTTTCATAGTGTTTATTACTATATTTATAAGACAGAGAGAATAACAGTAGCTTAAACATAATTTTTTCACCAATTTTCTAAATTCAGCCTTGGCCCTCAGCACAAATGACAAACCACATACCAAGCACCTATTCAGCCGTCAAGCGCTTCTTAGGATCCGGTTCCAACACCTGCTGCACAAGGCTCTTGGCAGTATCCGAAATCTGAGGCCAAGGTTCCCTCTTGAAGTCAATAACCCCTCTCAAAATCGTCAAAGCAACCCCTTGTTCAGTCTCTACAATAAACCAATGCAAAAATCACAGCAAAATCCAAACACAAACACAAACCAGTAGTACAGTACCTGCCCAAAACGGAGGCACCCCACATAACAAAATATAAAGAATAACACCAGCACTCCAAATATCAACCTCAGGTCCATAATTCCTCTTCAATACCTCAGGTGCCATAAGTAAGGACTCCCCACAATCTCTGAAAACCTCTTCCCTATCATCAATTAAACCATAAACCTCGCCACGTGTGCGGCGGCGCGCTCGCTGTAATATCCCCTTACGACGATCCGGTCGAAAAGCTCTCCGCCGCCGCAGAGCTCCATGACAAGATGAACATTCTCGTTGTCCTCGTAGGTGGCTCTGAAGTGTGTGAGAGTTAGGGGTCGCGACGGCGGCAGAAGGAACAAGATGGAGTCGGGCCTTGTTGAGGTTGGCAGTTCGGAGAAGAGCGGTGCTGAAGCGGGACGCGTTGCTGTCCAGCGAAATGAGTGGCGGCGCCGGCGAAGAGAAAAGTGAGGGCGAAACGGCAGTTGACAAAGAGAGAAGGAGTGTAGATTGTACGAGGTCTAGTACAAAGATCTTTTGTTCGACAATGTAAGACCTTAAACAATGTTGACCCATAGACGGTGTCACGTTGGTGGATGATGTCGGTCCATGGTAGAAGATTTCTTCACATGTAGGGTAGACGATGTCCGCTTGATGTGAGATGATTTCTTCAAGTCTTTTGGACGAAGTCTTGTTGTTCCTTATAGATGATAAGTTGCTTAAGTCATTATTCTTGAAATTTAGAAACATCACTATCTAGTGCATGCTTACTCATATTAGTAACGTTAATCTTGTTATCATCAAAACATATTAAGAGATTTTTAGGCACCTTTTGTTGAGACTTATCATCTTGAAAAGTAATTTCATCATTGGGAGAGGTACGTCTGATAATGCTCTCATGGATTAGGAGATTGTCCATTATATTCACAAGAAGAAAGGAAAGTTAAGGATGACTTTTTTAAAACAAATTCTAAAAAGACCTATAATAGGTTTGATTGGAGCATCCTTGGAATCACTTTATTCGATTTTGGCTTCCCCTTGATATCATTGAGTTGATTATGGAGTGTGTCACTTTTGCATCCTTATATCTTAGATGGAATAATGAAGTTCTTAACCGTTTCTCTTGTACTAAGGGACTCAGGCATGGTGATCCATTCTCCCATTACCTCTTTGCTTTTTGGATGGAGAAATTAGCTCTGACGATTCAAAAAAAGTGGATGCTAGACTCTGGGATCCAAGCCTATCCTAATGGTCATGATATTTCTCGTCTTTTTTTTCTCATGATTGTCCTTTGTTTACTCAATCCAAGTATCATGTTAAATTGGTCTCTCAAGTGCTTCAATCTTTTTGTCTTGCATTTGGGATGAAGGTTAATGTTGAGAAGTCTATATAATTTAATTTTAAGAATGTATTATGTCATCTGTTATTCATTTTCAGCACACTCACCATCCAAGTAGATACTTGGCCTCCTTTTTGTGAAGAAGGTCTTGCCTCTAACCCTGGATGAGGTTTTAATGACGACAAACTCGTGAACAAAAAGAAGAAAAGAAGACTTAGAAGAACCAGTGCAACATACTTCAAAGCTATATTCAAGGGTTCAAGCTTTAACTAAGTCTTAAAGTTTAGGTAAGTTATGCTTCTAAGGTTTCTTTAAATATGAAGGCTCAAAGATAAAATAACATATTGAGTTTAACCTTTTTCATAAGATAAAAGTGATAGAAAAACTCAAGTTGGACTTAAAGTTTCATTATCTAGAAAATGGACTTGACTGTAATCGATTACACCATTAAAGTAATCGATTACACAAAGGCAAGTAATCGATTACAACTTTCTTGTAATCGATTACATGTTTGAATTTGAAATTCAAACAGCAACAGTCACATAGCGCAATCGATTACCTAAGTACTGTAATCGATTACATGCTCGACTAGTTGCATTATTTCATGAACCATTGTGTCTCAAAACGTTTGGGAAGCCTTGTGTTGGTTCATGGATGATCTCTTGTGCCTATAAATAGTCCATTTAGGCTTAGAAACGTAATACTTGAATACACAAGAACAAGACTTTCATATACAATAAAACCTTTGTTCTACAACTTTCAAGAGCCAATATTCTGAGTTTCTTATTCTTCATTGTCAAAGAATACTTATGTTGTTCAACTATTGAAGAACTCAGAATAAGAAAGAGCCTTCATATGATAAGTGCCTAAAAGCATAACTTCTATACTCAATCCGTTCTATGTTAGAGGATTGAATCAGTTGTGTAGAAATTCTTCTTCATCTTCATTCTGGTTGAGTGAAAATTCACCATAGGGTTCGGTGAAGGTTGGTTGTCTGAAAGTGGTTTGCTTTCAGATTCTGAAAGTGGTGTGCTTTCAGGTTGTTGATAGAAATTCTTAAAGTCCTTGGTGTAAGCACTTGTAAGAAGTTTTTATCAATAGTGGAAAAATCCTCAAGGGTTTCTTGAGGGACTGGACGTAGCCTTATGTGGTTTGAAGGTGAACCAGGATAAATTCTGTGTGTGATTTCTCCTAACCCTCATCTTTTACTTTCAAGCATCGTTTGATTCTGTTGCACTCACAATCATCATTTGTGATTATCTTTATCTTGAAAGTATCAAGTTTGTTAAGGCGAAAATTGTGCAAACCTGATTCACCCCCCTCTCAGGTTGCTATCTATACTTACACTTTTCTTTACGTGACACTGTTGTAATAGAGGGCGGCATCTAACATGTGTTACCTCAACAAGTGATACACCGTATTCCCCCAAAAAGTTTGGGGCATTTTTTGGTTTTTCGCGTTTTAAAAGATTTTGAAATTTTACAATATTCCTTTAGTTGGTAACGTTAGAAACCCGAGAACCCACCTCATCAGAAATCCACTACCACCAATGGAATCACTTCTAGCCACCGCATCTCCAACACCACCACCAGAACTTTACCAGGTCTAAAAATAAATTGGAAAAAATCCAAAACTTTATCACAACCTAAAAAAAATTCTTCCCTTTTCATGCACCCAAATTCTTCCCTTTTCATAAATCAATTGTTTTCTCTTGTTCTTCAAGCTATATCTTAGACTGATCACCTAAAATATTTTGTTAGATTCTCGTGGGATTGGTCTCAGAATTTCGGATGTGAGAATGCGTGGAAAAAAAAAATCAAAGACCAACAACCACTACCAACCAGACTATTGTTGATATTCTAGTTAATCATCTAATAAGCCTAATGTCTAGGAATGAAATTAAGATTTGTTAGTCAAAGAACACCTAAACTTCAAGATAACAAGTCTTTCTTAATCATTTGAGAAATCAATGTTTAGGATTAGATTGTCATTACCATCCACTCTTGAGAAATCAATGATGTAGGGTTGAACTGCTTGGACATAGTTTGCATTTGAATCACTAGAATATCAACAATGAAATCAAATTTGAGCAAGTTCTCATCTCTATTGTTTGGTTATCTATTTATTTGTTTTCATTTATTTTCATGTTCTTGTACAAACAAACAACCTATTCTGAATTCATCATTTGAGTATGTAAGCTACTGAACGACATTAGAATCACATCTATACGATTAAACCCTACGTTGTGTTGCAATTGAATCTTTAGGATTTTTAAAGTAGTATCAGTGTAAAAAATCTCTCATATAAATTGTAATCATAAATGCTTTTATTATTATTACAATTAAAAAAATAAGTTTTTATTAGTTTCCGTAAATATATTCTTTTAGTTTTTTTTGGTGTTAACATAATATCATGACCAATGAGACTAGTTGTGAGAGACTAGAAAAATCTCTTATAGTCGATTATTGTGAGACGAATCATTTGCCTCACTGTCAGCATAATAAGGGGGAGTTTGTTTCAAGATTTGAGTTTGGATACCTGAGATTAACATTCCAAGGAATATGATTACGGGTATGTTATTCCTGGAAATTTTTTATAAATATGTTTGGTAAATTTTTAGTATTTATAGGAATGTTGTTAAATTTCATTTAATTTAAAAATTAAAAGATATGAAAATATTATAGAATGTGGAAAAGTGGGAAGATATATTTTTAAACAAATTATTATTTTTTCATGGGAATGTAAGGTTCCCAGGTTGATGGAAATGAAATAAAATGAAAGTGGGTGGATATTTCATTCCTAAGAATATTTAATACCCGAGAATGTCTTTTTGTCCATTCAACCAAACGTCCTCTAAACAATAAATTTTTTATTTATTTATAAGAGTTGAAATTTAAAACTTCCACCCTTTATTTTGTTAAGGGAGGAAATAGAAACCACTATCATTTTTATTTTTAACACAACAATTCGGCCCACTAGATGCTGCCTGCTCCCAAAACTACACGTGGCAATATACAATCAACGACCACGAGTAGAAACGCAAGTTGGAGAAGACACAGAAGCGCGCGCGAGGTAGAAGGAGAGAAAGGGAAAGATGGAAGATTCAGTTACATTCTGATTCTACTCCGTCCGAAACAAACTCCGTGATTCTTCTTCTCTCCCCTAACATGACGGACTTCAGTTTCAATCTCCTCCACCACAATTTCGAGCCCAAGAGGTAGGTATGCATTGCAATTTGCAATTGCATGCACCATCATTATCATTATTAATTTAATCACATTGCCGCGCATAATTCGTTTGCATTTCCACGCGTCCTCGAACCCTTCCTCTTCGGATCCAATTTGGAGCATTTCTTCGTAGCAGTTGTTGTTCATACTAACTGAAACAAAAACAAAAACAAAAAATGAACACTGGAAACTTGGAACACCGTAACTGAAATGTGATTTGTTTAGAATCGGTGTAATGTGCGCGATGCTTTGATGCCTGAAATGTGGTGGTAGCGCGCGCCTAGCACTGTGAGTTTGGTTTTCTGAGTGAGAAAGCTATGGGCTGTAGAACTGCAACAACTGTTGTTGAAGTATGTTGTTATCCTTACTGAGTAAGCGTTCATTGGAGGTTGATTCCAGGTAACGTCTCATGTGTAGGGTTTTGAACTACAGTTGCAGTTGTGGCTTCATTGTGAAATTGCAGAAAAATGCGGCTTCATGCGGCCGCATTGCAGTCGCGGGGAATCGCGGCCGCAATTGAGGTTGCGGCAATTTAAAACCCTGCTTCGTAGTGCATCCATTTTATTGTTTCTTTGGTGTGCTGCGATTCAATTTCTTCATCTGTGTCGAAATTTTGATCCATATTTGGTTTTGGAAATTGCCAAATAGATGTGTTCCTTCTTTTTTATCCAATCAGAGCAATAATTACACATTTGTGTTTACAGGGATTCTTATGGATTTGCATTAAGGCCTCAATACACGCAAAGATACAGAGAGTATGCTTTAATCTACAAGGTATCTTGTATACTTCAGTTTGGTTTTTGGTTACTGCGGATCTGGGTTTAATATTTCAATCCCTTATTCAAGTATGGGTATAAACAGTTTGTTGGAGCATAAATACACTCATCTTATTATAATTTAGCCTTTTGTTGCAACAAAAAATGGAGCTATATAGATTATGTTATCCTTTGAATTTCTGTGAACTGGATTTACAAATAAGTAGCCCAAATTCAATGTAAGATCGTCTCTAACCTGACATATTCATCATATCAGGAGGAGGAAGATGAAAGATCAGATAAATGGAGAAGTTTTCTTAATCAGGTAGCCAAACCATCCCAACCAAGTTCTTCTGAGATCAAACATAAAAAATCGTTGAAGGCTGAAGCTAACGAGGTAAAAGAAGAGGAAAGTCTACACAGGGTAAGTAATGGGGATGATTCAAGTAGCGGGAATTTTTCTGAAGGTGCGGAAGTAGAAAAAGAGACTGATGCAGTCAGGGTTAGTGAAGGAGATGATTCAAGTGGCAGTAAATCTTCTGAAGATAATGAGAGAATAGAAGGGACAAGTCAGGTAGCCAAACCATCTCAACCAAGTTCTTCTGAGGTCAAACTTAAAGAAACATTGAAGGCTGAAAGTAATGAGGTAAAAGTAGAGGAAAATCCACATAGGGTAAGTAACGGGGATGATTCAAGTAGCAGGAGTTTTTCTGAAGGTGTGGAAGTAGAAGAAGAGACTAATACTGTCAGGGTTGGTGAAGGAGATGGTTCAAGTGGCAGGAAGTCTGCTGAAGGTAATGAGAGAATAGAAGGGAAAATTCTAGATAAGGTTGACAGCGGAGGTGACTCAAATATCAGGACATCTTCTAGAGGTACTGAGATAAAAGAAGGTACTGGTCTGGGGAGAGCTAGTGAAGGGGATGATTCAAGTAACCTGAAGTCTGTTTGTAATAGTTTAACAGGAAATAATTCTGGAGAAGAGCTGCACCATTCAGAACATAAACAGACCTTTAAGGTTAAATGCTGGGCTGAAATCAGACCATCTCTTACTGCCATTGAAGATACCTTGAGTTCTCGTGTCAAGAAGGGAAATAATATGAAAGGTGAAAAGATAAATGGTAATAATGAACATCTTCCATCTATAGAAGAATCTGAACCTTTAGAAGGGGTTAATGATCATATTCAGGAAGAGGTCTTCACCAATGAGACACTAGATGGTGGTATTGGTGGCTCAAGGGCTGAAAATGCCTTGATGGATCAAGACATACCAGAACTGGAGTCCCTTGTTCAGGGTGGAGTCCCAAAGGACCTTAGAGGGGAGGTAAACTCAATACTTTCTAATTCACTTACATTCCTCGTTTGGTTGGGAAAAAATTACTGCTGCCTTCCCCACACTACAATGTTGTTGTTATAGGTCTGGCAAGCGTTTGTAGGTGTGAAGACACGGAGGGTGGAGAGCTATTATGATGATCTGTTAACTCAAGAATCAAACAATTGTGAAATCAAGGGGCAAGATGTCACGTCTGGTGCAGCAGGGAAATGGAGAAAGCAGATTGAGAAGGTCATTAGCTGCATGCGCCTTGGACTTTATTTTGATTTGTAGGTGCTGCATCTTTTGCTTTATATTGCAAGTTGGCTCTCTCCTTAGACTAAACCATATTTTCTATTCTCAGGACATACCACGAACTTTCCCAGGTCACCCTGCTTTGGACGAACATGGTAGGAATTCCTTGAGGCGTGTACTTCTAGCATATGCTTGGCATAATCCCTCTGTTGGGTACTGTCAGGTAACTGGAGTCTAAAAGAATCTTTTTTTGGTGAATTCTGATTCAGCTATTACTTCCTAAAATTTAAGCTTCATGAAATTTTTTGCTCATAGAATTTCCATCCCTGTCCAAACAAGTATTTTTCTTTCAAGGGTTAAGTAAACTGAAATTTCTTGTGCCATTGGGAAACCAAAGTTGTTATCTCACACCGTCAATAAAAAAAGTTGTTATTTCACTGTTTTGGTGACCTTCCCTTTTGTGAAAAATTAATTCTGTAAATGATATAACTGAAAATATCTCTCTCTGCACGTGTGTGTATGAAGTTTTTTGAAGCATGGTCAAGCCATGTCAATATAAATGTATTTATAAGTATGCATCTGTAACTTGCTACTATTCAGCAAAGAGAGTTTCATCGAAGGAGGTTCATTTGGAAGTCCTGCGGTCGAGCAAACAAATACACAGAAAATATGGCTAGGATAGGGACAAGCTTAGAGATCAACTTAAAAAACTTTGGTGTATGTTTTGCATACTAGTCAAGTTTGCTGAAGGCTTTGAGCTGGATCTTTAACATTGTTGCTAGTGGTCTGCCAAACCATATCTGCTAAATTTCGATGATAATTTATTGCTATATTAATGCATTTTTGTATATAGTGTTGAGAGGTGACTAGAAATATCGACAAAATAGTCCATATATAAGTCAGAGCGATCCTCACCCTTGACTAGAAATATGGACAAAATAGTCCATATATAAGTTAGAGCGATCCTCCCACTAAGATTGTAGTAGAGTCTATCCTAGATTCATTTATTGGGTCACCCATAAATAAGCCACGTGTAGATGTCCAGTCATACAAACTTCACGTTCTAAATGTCCAGCCACAAGTGTGAAGGGGATATTTTGAGAGGTCCCAAATTAACTAGAGATATGGCCAAATAAATCTTCATAAAAGGTAAAGCGATTCCTCCCCATTGAGCTAACTTTTAGGATTGAGTTAGGCCCCTAGCCCAAGTTTAAGTTGTAGTACGTCTTCTGAAAGATTTCCAAGGCTCCTACTTCTTAGCACTGAGCACCTTCTTCAAACCTGAACATGTGTTTGTGATAGAACTGGTACCAAACAATAAGGAAAACTGAACCAATCTGGCCTAGCCAAACAGATTCGCAAACAATAGAGAAGAAAAACTGAAATTATTTATTAGATAAAAGTGCTCTTGAGAAGAATTACAATCTGGACACCAATAGCCAGCCACCAAAACCTAATTCTCCCAAAAACTACTGAATAGAGGCACAGCCACCTCTATTTATACTAAACCCCTCAAAACCCTAATTAAGCATATAATAAAATATTAACTAATGCTGACTGGATAATTAAATTATAATGCTGACTGTATTAAGAAAGACAGAACAGCCATAGGCTGTTTGGCTGATAACCACAGCCTGTTGGGTTGAGGCCTGTGCCCCGTTTGGCTCACGCTCAGCCCCAAATCCAGCGCTAGCAAGGGCTGCGCTTGCTTCTCGATCACGACGTCTCCTATAGACCTTAGTGACAGGAGGTCGAGCTCTATCAGTTTGCTAGAAAAAGTTTGAATTAAAGCATCAAGCATAAGCCAATTGAAGTTTTTTATATCCTGTGCGATAAGAGGTGTGATATATTGACTGTTGACTATTGACCATCTTTACATTTCCATTGTTGTTGCTGTGTGTGCATGTGTTTGTGTGAGTCTTGTTTGGGTGAAAGTAGTGGTATTAGTCTCTTAACTGGTCGTAATCTCTGTTATTGTCATCATCCCAATATTCTTTATCTTTAAATTTTGTTATTGAAATACATGCAGGCAATGAATTTCTTTGCTGGTTTATTGCTGCTTCTTATGCCTGAAGAAAATGCCTTTTGGTAGGTCTGGGAGGCTTGTCTCATACTTTCCCCTTGTCAGTCCCTCTTTCCAGCACAGACTATAGTTGTTCAAAGGAATAAACTTTCGTCAATTTTACCTTTTGGTAACTAATTATAATGGAAACTCACTCTTCTAAACATGTTTTCTATTCATGACTGCTTCTTTCTATTGTTTTACACATAACATATTAGAACTGTATCAGAAGTAGCAAAAACTACATTTTTTTTTTTTTTGAGTTGAACTGAATCCCTAGTTCTGTACCAACGTGATATACTGAGAATACAGAACTGGTGTTGGTATCCAGGTGTTAAAAAGACCTGGCAACTCTCCTTACAACTGTTTTGCAAAATACGAGATAACCCTGAATTCCTGTTTTCCCAGATTTCTATAACTGCTCCCTATGATTGCTTGCTAACTAACTGTAATCAGCAGATTTAACAGTCAATAATGTTGTGTTACAGTTATTATTGCTTTTTAGAGCTATACTCCTCTTCTGCTGTGCTTATTTCTTCTAATTTATACCTTCTTTAGTGGATTTCTACTATCAAAGTACTTGATTTGTCTTTGGTTTATATGATCTCATTTTGTTTATTGGAATAACCCAGGGCATTCGTTGGAATTATTGATGATTATTTTGAAGGCTATTATACAGAAGAAATGATAGAATCCCAGGTGTGGATCAAATTTATCTTTAAAAGGGACGAAAAATAAAAGAAAACATTATTTATGCTGATTCATGAGTCAGAATTTCATGTCTGATGATTATAGTATTTACTGACATGTAATTCTCTTTGCCAGTAACAGACTCACAGAAGCTTTTAATTTGTCAGGTGGACCAGCTTGTTTTTGAGGAATTGATGCGTGAAAGATTTCCTAAACTTGGTTCGTATTTATCATCTTTGCTCGGTAATCTTCCTATAATTGTCTCCATGTTTAGTTTGGATGGTTTTTTTCATTCCGTTGAAATTTTTTTGGTGCAGTTAATCATCTGGATTACTTGGGAGTGCAGGTGGCATGGATATCTGGACCATGGTTTCTATCAATCTTTGTGAACATTATACCATGGGAAAGTGGTGAGATTTATTTGGAGTGTTTTTTTAAATGTTACAGCGTTGGTTTTGAATTTGGTATATTCTTAAATATGTTACCTTATGATGTGTTTATCCATCTCAGTTCTTCGAGTTTGGGATGTGATACTATTTCAAGGGAACCGTGTTATGCTATTTCGAACAGCGCTGGCTCTAATGGAATTATATGGTATTGAATTGTTTTGTTGAGTCTAATCTGTGAAAAGTAATATATGTAAGTAGTTAACTAAATATGCTATAGTTTGGATCAATAAAATAATACAAAAGTTTCATCTCTTATTCTAGGTCCTGCATTAGTTACAACAACAGATGCAGGTGATGCAATTACCCTATTGCAATCACTTGCTGGCTCAACATTTGATAGCAGCCAGCTTGTCTTTACTGCTTGTATGGGTTATCTGGCTGTGACTGAGGCAAGGTTGCGGGAACTGAGAGAAAAACACCGACCATCTGTATTAGATGTTATAGAAGAAAGGGCAAGGAAAGGACGAGTTTGGAAAGATTCCAAAGGGCTTGCATCTAAATTGTATAGTTTCAAGCATGACCCAGAATCACTGGTAGAGGAAAAAAAAAACACTGAAGGAGGTGATGCAGTAATGGATAAGGATGTTAAGCTGGAGACCCGTTCCTCTGATCTAGATGAACTGCTCAATAGCCTTAATGTTGACTCAGAAGTGGATTCCCTACCAGATCTCCAGGAACAGGTTGCTTCCCCTCTTCAACATCCCTTCCTCCTCCATCACCAAGGCAATGTTTGTGAAGTAGATTGTAGTTTATCTTCCATTGATGTTTAAGCTTTGATTTGATTTATAAATCCACCTTAGTATGTTATTAATGACTTCAAGATGCCTTTTTTATTTTGTTCCATCCTAGGCCAGGTTAACTTGATAATGGTAAAAGGTGTTTGCACTGTTTACAATGTGCTGTTAGACACTGAATCTGAAATATCAAACATGAATTTGCTCCTGTTTATAACATGCTTGATTACTTAAGTCCAACATTTTTTACAGTTGTTGCTTTCATGTTATGACTCAGCCAGCCTATGGTATACTGTATACCATTTCACTCAGCTACACTTAAAGTATTGATAAGGAGCTAGTGTAGGATGCTGTTAAATTGTTTTCTCTGAAACATGCTGGATCTCCGATGGTGTTTTATTTGTTGATTTTATACTTCTCTGTGTCTGTCCTTTAAAACAGAACTAGATCTTATGCATCAGAAATTTGTACCTTTGAACTTTGAAAATTTTCCCATGCTTTGCAGATTAGACCCCTAAATTCATTATGTCTCTTGTCTATTTCTGATATATATTTCTTGTCCCACCACAGTCAGATGCAAACTTAATATGATTACAATGATTTATAAAAATGCTTGCCTTGTATGGAGAAAGGCAGTCGTTTCTTTGGTTTTCTTTAGAAAGATAACAAATTAGCATTTACAGAATTACTATGTGTCTACCTAACAAATTGACATGAACTAACTATACCAAAAGCTTAAGGCTTAAGCTGTTGGGTGAAGACACATGATTGGTTTTTATATTATATTTCTAACATGCCCCCTTACGCAATAGTCCATTGGGCTTGAAGCATGGACAATGCATATGCCCACCTAACTTCTGTTGAATTTCAACTTTTTGTTAGAATGATGGGTGCAACAAGGATCCAACTTTAGACCACTTAGTCACAGAGGTTCTGATGTCGTGAACCAACTATCCCAAAAGCATAAGCACACATGAATTATTTTTATATTATATTTCTAACACAAGTAATGGGATTGAATGCTTGTTACAATTTTATTTTACATACATAAATAATTTGTACACTGTTTTGTTAACTAATGTTGGCAACTCGACATGCTATTTTCAAATATAAGGATAATTACTTACCTTTTTTAAGACAAAAAGAATGTGAAGGATAACTGTCACAAATGAAATGTCTTTGGTGAAAGCAAATTTTGAAATTGCCATATTCTGACAACAAAAGTATGCAATTGTTTGAGAATGTAATATATGGTCTTATATCCGTTGACATTTATTTTTGGGGTAGTGTGGAGTAATCATTGTTCATTTTTTACCTATTATCTGGCTTGGTTAGCATGACTTGATGTTGTAAGTATAGCATTCTGTATAAATGTAGGTTGGCTGTGTGTGACACCAAGTCTTCCTAATGGAACCACAATTACACTACTCATATATCATGATCATGACATTTCATTGTCTAATTTCCTGGCTTAGTTTTTGGATGACAATCATCTGGAATTATGTATCTTATAAATAATTGCTGTATTATAACCAATTCTTGTGCAACTCTTTATGTTTCAATGATTAACAGCTTCTGTGCAGGTGGTTTGGTTAAAGGTTGAATTATGCAGATTGCTGGAGGAGAAACGATCTTCCATTCTCAGGTTATTATCTTACGATTTTCATATTCTAATTCTCGAAACAATTCTTGAAATTGTAAGTTAATTTGATTTTTTCTTCAGCCTGCTACTTAGAAATTTGGGAGAAGTCTCTAGAGTATAATTGGAGGATAAATTAAGCTCATGAAGGAATTATCAATCCGGTGCAATTAGCCTCACTTTTACCCTGTTTATTCCCCTATCTGCTGCCAATAGATTATTTCAAAGCCTAAGAAATTCCTTCCAGAGTTTCCAATTATCATGTCATGTCAAATCAAGCTCAGAAACGGGGTTTAGAAATAGTTCTCGGCCAACAATACTTTGTTGATCCTTTTGTGAATATTCTTAATTTTTTTACTCACTTTATTTCTGTTCAGGTCTTCTTCATTGTAAATCGAAATGTTCAAATCTTTATAATGCATTACCTTTAGCACTTTTGATGCTCTATTTCTATCTTCCCCCTCCATCCCCATGTTGCTTTATTAGTATGAAAACAGTATATACTCAAATAAGTATTGTGAGATTCTATTGTTGGCTTATGAAGACAATTAATTCATTTCCATTCTCACATTTCAAACCTTGAACAGAGCTGAGGAGCTAGAAACAGCTTTGATGGAGATGGTGAAGGAAGATAATCGTCTGCAACTGAGTGCAAGGGTATATCCAACATTTGGAGGATTTATCTTGCTGTTTTTTCCCTTTCGTTTCTTGTTTGGGTATTTGCGTTTATTATTTCTAGGCTTAAATGCATTTTTGATCCCTGATGCTTCATCATTGTGCGATAGTGGTCCCTCTAGTTTAAAACGAGCGGTCAAGGTCCCTGATGTTTGTAAACCTAACGGAAATGGGGGGAGGGAGTTTTTTATAGGAGTATGATACCAAGGGGGCCACTAGGTGGACAGGTCACCAAAGAGAGGGGACCACTAGGAGGACAGGTCACCAATGAGAGGGGAAGGATCAGGAGAGTCTATTCGAGAAGGACACGTGCCAGGCCTGTAGCAGAAAATATTCACACTGCTGATTCATGAGAGAGGTTGGATAATGGTGAGGAGAGAGAGTGAGTGGAGAAGGTAGCTGGTTATAAGAAAGAGAGGAGAGGTGAGGAAAGATAGGTGGTTTTGAGTCTAGAATCTTCGGCCTTTGCTGGCTT
The DNA here is from genome assembly GCA_030819835.1 of Acmispon strigosus. Lineage (NCBI taxonomy): Eukaryota > Viridiplantae > Streptophyta > Magnoliopsida > Fabales > Fabaceae > Acmispon > Acmispon strigosus. The sequence goes on along the minus strand of JAUAMA010000003.1, from coordinate 56,900,607 downwards.
GGGCAAGAGGGAATGCTCTCTTGAGTTCTAGTTTTATTATCCTGCATTTTCTGTTTTTCCCTTCTGTAAACTGCTTCCATAGCAGTGATTCTATCGTCTATAATACCTAATTTCCCAGGATTTCTATTTGTCTTTATCAGTATTTTTTCTCACGGTGCAAACATCAAGGACCTTGACCGCTTGTTTTAAACTAGAGGGACCACTATCGTACAATGGTGAAACATCAGGGACCAAAAATGCATTTAAGCCTTATTTCTAATGATGGAAGTCAATTGACCCCCCCCCCCCTCCCCCCACCTCATATTTGCTATAAAGGTCAATGGATCAAATGGAAGATAGTCTGATTAAGAAAGGTAGAATAATACTAAAAAAACTTGATGAGAAACCATTACAAACTCTAGATGGATTTATTTAAAAATTAATTTTTGATAGAGCCCCATGGCATTGCTTGATCCATGTAGCTAACTCCAGCTAGTTGTATTTGTCTTGGTTGTATCAAATTGTACTGTGCTTTTTAGAAATTTACTGCTGCTGCTCCTGGTATATGAATATGATCCAATGACATAAAGCATAACTGCTTATTTTTTAATAGATACCTTTGGTCAAATTGTTACTATCAAATATGTTCTGTACTTTATCCTTCAGTGTGTTGATATGGACTCATCTTCATGTCAATTTTCATTTTGCTTTAGAGCTCAGAGAGAGAATTGGGAGAAATTTTAAAGATGAAGATAACTACACTCTAACCTTATCCACCTATTTTTAGGGCTAAGGTTTATACCCTGGAGTCACCATGATACTCAACCCATGCCTAAGGCATTTATTAATATAATTAACATAAATAAGCTTGATGTAAATACCATTTAATCATTCAATCAGTGGAGATGATTTTTATTTAACCCCATAAAAGACAACCACTAGGAAAGCTATTTCAGCAACCAAGTACAATAACGTTTATGATTTCTTCTTCTCTACAAACTTTTTATCTGGTAATTGGGCTTGGAAGGTTTACAAAAATGTTTGTAATCGTGCAGGTTGAGCAATTGGAGCAGGAGGTAGCTGACTTACAACAACTCCTTACTGATAAGAAAGAACAAGAAGCTTCAATGCTGCAGGTTCTAGTGTGCACCTGTTTTCTCCAGTGTCTATTTCTGTAAGCTTATATGCAAAAATGAATAGGTAAATAGAAGTCGAGAAAAATGTCTATATGTACAGAACTTTTTTAAGTCTTCATTGTCCTCAGGTCCTAATGCGGCTAGAGCAGGACCAAAAAGTTACTGAGGATGCTCGCAGAAGAGCAGAACAAGAGCTTGCAGCTCAGAAATATGAAGTTCATGTGCTTCAGGTAACCTCTACCCCGTTCATGTATCACTGTGGCTCTGGTCATTGTTTTTTATAGTATACTGCCGATTAGAATAAAATTCGTATATGAAAATGTGCTTAGAATATCATCTCACTGTTTACCCAGATAAAATATTAAGACCAAAAACTTCATTTTTTTAATCATTATGATACTGAGAAAGTATCCTAGTGGAATACTGAATTTCACAGAGGCCTAATATATATTTTTCTAAAGCTCAATGTACTGGTTTGGGTTCTCTTATGTATGTTTTCCGTGCAACTATGTAAGCAATGTCCTTATTGATGCTTTTGCTTGATAGAATGGATGCAAATGGAAAGTTGAGAACTAAAATAACTGTATAGTTATACTACTCAAAACTTGCTGTTACATTTCTATATTTAGTTGTACGTTTTCTTTTGACAATTTTCATAGAAAAGAAAATATTCTTTTGGATGAATGTACTACAATGTGTTCAGGATGAAGGTTTTCTTCTATTTTATTGGGGGCTGGATTGTGTGTCCCAAAATTGTGAAAGTAAAAAGTTCCACTTTATCTTTGTTTTGATCCAAATACCCACAGCATATCCATGGCATTGAAGAGGTTTCTAATTTATAGTACCCAGAGAAAGAAGTAATCACACTGTGCTAACTATTATGATCTTAGTAGGCATGATTATATCTACTTCCAGTATAATAAATATGCAGGATAAGTATGAGAAGGCCATGGTATCAATCGCTGAGATGCAAAAGCGGGTTGTTATGGCAGAAAGTATGTTGGAGGCTACCCTCCAATATGAATCTGGTCAATCCAAAGCACTTTCTTCTCCACGGTACAAATTTTTTAGACATCACATTTTAGATTCTGCATGCAACTTTCTCCTCTTCTAGTCTAAATTATTGGTTATTTCCTTCACATTTCCCCTTTGCAAGTTCTTGTAACTTAATATCTAAAGACCTCTGAAATTTCGTGTATGTATCACCAATTAAACAGTGACTCATGATTGCATAAACTTGCTTCAGAAGTTTATGTCAAGAACTCTGGGTAATAACTAATACGATTGGGAGAAATTTTAGATTTTTAGCCTTTATCTACTGTTTCAAACTAGATGAAGCAGCAGCCTCTAAGAACCCATATCGCATGGCAAAGCTGAAAGTTAAATATTTTCTTATGCTAATTAATAAAGTATGAAATGCAGATTTTTTTTTTTTGAGAAATAGCCTTAAATAGTTGAGGTTCCTTGATGAAATTGAATAGCAATTAAGCAGCTAGGCTTCATCAGTTTTGCTTCTCAGGGCTGAACGAATTATAACATAATTAACAAACTCTATTGGAAAGAAGATTAGCCATTGTTATTTTGACCCTAATATGGGAAACCTTTGGGAAACCTTCTAATATGATTTATAAAGGGGGTTTAAGTTTGATCTAAATGGTATAAAGTGTGTGCCTGCTAATACTCATTCACTTCACCCTTTTTGTGTTGTCTGCCATCTGAGTCCTTTGATTTTGGCATTACCTAGTTTCCATGTATGCTTGGAAACTCATTTGAAAACCAGGTGAAGCCAAAATTGTGGTGGACAAAAGAAAAGCTAAGGGAAGTTGTTTTTGTCCACCATGATTTTGTCTCGCCTTGATTTTTGAACGAGCACTGGGTACAAAGATTGTGTTGCATATGATGTGAATCAATTTCACTGGAGGTATTTTTGTAGGGCTGGTCGTGGACAAAGCCCAAAGTCAGAAATCCCCTCACGGAAGATCAGTCTATTAAGTTTTGGACTTGGCTGGCGTGACAGAAACAAGGTAAAATCTTCTCGTCCAGTCTTCTCTCACTGACCTGTTCTCAAGCAGAGGACAAGTGATTACAATTATGGGTTGCTAAATCGAATTCAGACGAATTCACCGTTAGATGGTGTGTCAGTTTAACTGGTGATTCTTTGACATTAAATTCAATTCACTGCAACGAAAAATTGTCTATTGATTGTCTGGGGGTGGTGTTATAGAAATCGTATAAAATCTCCGTTTATTGGCCTTTGCCATTTTTCTGCAGCTAGAAACTTATTATTATTATTGTTTGTAAAGATTACCCTTGACATTCTATGAAACAGGGAAAACCTAATGCCGAGGAATCTGGCGAAAGTTTGTCTGAAAGTGTCACTCCAAGAAAAGAATCCAATAACCAAGAACAAGATAAATAGAACATGCAGAGCAGTGCCTCTTCTGCCAACTTACGAGTTGTTTCCTGTTTCTGATAATCAGTGCTAAATTTTCTATATGTCAGATAGTTGACTGAAATTTAGGGTAAGAATCCATTTGTATCATCATCAAAATCCAAAACGGGTAGATTTATTTTCCCCCCACTTTTTTCTCTTTCCATTCTACTAAATGAAAAACTTAATTGTTTCATATGTCGATAGATCAATTAGCTGTACAAGGTATATCCTGTCTTTGAGTGCGTCGTTGGAAACATTGTCATTTAGTAACTATTTATCACTTATCTCACTTATCATATATTTCTTGTGTCACACATATCACTTGACTTGTCACACTTATCAATTGTCTCCTCACATCTCACTTATCATTCACAAGGACTTCATTAGATTTGTCTAGTCAATATGATACCTTAATATATCACACCAAAAACCCCCCACACAATTCAGCATAAAAGGTTATTAGCATGCTTGGGTAAATGCTCAAATAATTTATATAGTTGAATATTTGATTCAACGGTGCTCAAAGTAAGAGTATAAACAAAGAGACCGGTGAAAGAAAGGAAGTTTTCGAATTTCACATGAAACAAACTATTGTAAGCTCTAGTTTCAGCATTTAGACCCTCTCGAATGGCTCATTCTGTCATTCTTTATCTTTTTTTACTTGCACATAAAACTTCTGGTAACTAATGTGTCTGCAAACCAAAACACGTTGTGAGTTCATATGATTAACCAATAACCAGTATAGTACTGATACATAAAATTGAGGAGTTCTTTTGTCTGAGGCCTCCGGTTTTTATAGAACCATAACTTGCATATTTTGGACAGAACTTGCAGTAATAATATGATTAATGATAGCTTTCTTTCGGGTCAAACTTGGAAAATGTAGGAAAACAAGGTAAATTCATGTAATATGAAGCATGTAAAATTGTACATATATGTAATGACTTTTAACTAAATATCATGGTAGATTCTTCGTGCTGCGTGAGCTTTGGCTTAACATATCTATATTCCACCTGTTTTGGGTTCGATTGTGGTCGACCAACACAAAAGAAGTAACCAATTGATAAATGAACCACACATTGATTCTTCCAGCACAATATATATGGATGAGAAAGTAAAAATTATTGAGTCGCTAAATTCAAGTTTTCTAAGCATCCAATCAGCCCAACAATCTCACAACATGAATTAATTCAGATTCCAAATGAACAAGTTTTGGAATAACTAGAGTCCATTATACATTAGCATAATACACAAGAGTGAAGAATTCAAATTACATGAAGGCTTCTCCATCTTTTTTCGCATATCCCCATCATTACACCTTCGCGTCAAAATGCTCTGAATCAGCTATCTGTTGCCCCACTTGCATTTTCGTTTGAGGACTGTCGTACAAATTGTCCCCGGAATCGAGGTCGTTGTTCAGCTAATCTCTTTCTGCTCTGATATCGAACCTATAATACAAATCATATTGAGTTAGAACCAAACGATACGCATCATAACAAAAGAAACTCACTACAATTTTGTAAAGAGTAGACTGATCCTACTCTCATAGTCATACTGATAGGAACATGCTTCCCTTCCCACAATTAAATCGTATTGCATCACTCAGATGCACAAATGATCCTGATTTTGAATCTCAAATTTGCTATCGACTATTCAGGTGAACTTAAATTCTAGGAGGCCCGAAAGCATAAATCACCAAAAGTGTGCATTCAACAAATCCATGGCCTAGTCATACTGAAAGAATTACGTCAATTTTATCTAAGTTCTCAACTCGCACTCCTACCAGGTTTCAATCTTCATCTGCTGTGTATGAAATATATCTCATCTCAGCTCGTAAAAAAAACTATATTGTTTATGTAGTACCATTTAACACTACCCTTCCATTGTCACTTGGCGCAAAATCTAGCCACTACCTTATGAACTAAATCTCTGATGACACCAAAACATGGAATATAGCAGAAACAGCAGCAGGATTTCTTGGAAGGGATGTGAAATTATCAAGGGAATGAAACTTCAATATATTGGTTAATATTATGTCATTACAGTAAATACTTATTAGTGTTCCCTAATGACAGTTTTATTCTTCAAAATTGGTTGAACTAGGTTTTCTCATATGATTTCAAATTCATTAGATTCTTGAATTTCGGCTATGCCTAACTCAACCCTGAAAGCTAGCAAGTAAGGTGAGGATTGCCAAAGCCCTTATAAGCTCTATGTTGGTCTTATCTCTAGTCGATGTGGAATCTCAACACACCCTCACGTCTAAGAGTGGAAATCTGAAATGAAAAGATTATATAATTTTTTTATTTCACTGGAAATCCGTGGTTCCAGGTTGATTGCAGTGGGAAAGCAATAGGTCAAATAAACTACACTGGGAAATTCACTGGACCAGGTAGGTTACACTGGGAAAGCCACAAGCTCATGTTGATTTTTTAGGACAAGTGACAACGATGGGTAGCTCAATATTGGATCTCGGATAGGCTTAGAGACTATCTTAGAATCCAGGTTAGACTAACTCTACCCAAAAAAACTAGCTCAGGGATGAGGATTGTTATTCCATTTATAAAGACTTATTTAGCCATATCTCTAGTCAATATTGGACCTCTCAACACAGCCTGCAGGCGACCCATTTGAGAGTGGCACAATATACAGATTGAGAATAGGCTTTGATATCACCTTAGAATTTGTACTAGGCATAACTCAGCCACAAAAGCTAGTTTGTAATGTGAGGAATGCCAAAACATTTATAAGTTTGTTGGCCTTATCTCTATTCAATATGGGATCTCAACAAGGTTCGTCAAGAAATTGTTGCCTTCATTTTTTGTCCTTACCTATTCATTTTTCTCATTGCCTTCGTTTCTTTTCCTTTTCTATTCTTCCCCGTCAAAGTCGGGGTCAGGATTGGGGGTACCACAGTTCATGTTTCATTTCCATGCCTAATTATAATAGATTTGATTTGCACACATTTTATTAGATATTATTTCCTTGTACCCCCTTAAATAGGCAGATTAGATGGAGCCTATATATATTGTAGTCATCCTTATATATTTTTCATCAGAAAAAATATTAATCTTTCTTCCCTTCATTTCAAGTTCATGTGCATCCCAAGATCCCATCATTATTGACATGAACCAACTATCCCAAAAGCTTATGGTGTTGGGTAAAGACATACGACATGAATGGTTTTATATTTTATTTCTAACAGTTATCTTTCAATTTCTTTTTTCTGCATTTTTCATGTATTTACAGAGGATGGCATATGAGTGAAGGAGGTAGTATCCACTTCAATATGTCTACCTCTAATTGCCAGTACCTACCAATATCGTAGTAACAGATAATAAATAACTTAAATATATACTTTGTGGTCATTTACCTTTTTATGAAAGCATCTCTCCTCTCTCTCCTTTCTCTTCTGCCGAAATTTAGTTAAGGCTGCCTGCCTTTGAGAAATTTTGTTTTGATCTACTCTGTTGGCACTTCCACTCCCACTAGCATCACCACTGCCACTAGTCCCAGTGAGTCCATTGTTGCTTCCTACGTTTGTCCCTCCAGGATTTGCTGCTGTGCTGCTCCCGTTTTGTCCATTGCTTCCATTGTTGCTGCCTGAAGCACTTCTATTGATACTGTAATTTCCAATATTACCTTCAACTACCACATTTGATGACCCACAATGTGGAGCAGTAACGGACATTTTCTTTAAAGATTCAGCATCACGATCAGCTGGCAGCTGGTGCTGCTGGTTAGCAATACCGTTATGATTTTCAGAATGGCAATGGAAGTCCTGAGCTGCAGAATCTTTATGAGTGTCTACTTTAAGCGGTGCCACCACTGATGTTGTCATATCTTCAGTATTATGCAAGACAACTTGTTGAGAGGCACAAATAAGGTTGTTCTTTACAGGCTGGAAAGCAGATGTTTGGTACAAACATTTAGTTGTTGATACCACTCCTGGCTGACTTATAACTGCAGATTTAGTAAAAGCATTATTAGTAGTGGAACCCATGTCAATGTTATTGCTAGCGCCATTTGAATTCTGATTAGGAGGATCGCCACTCAAATGGGATTGAATGTCACGGGATGAATCTTTCTTCGTATCTTCTAAGCTATTATTATGAGGAGAATTGCTTCCAACACATCCAGTGGGAGACTTCTTAGTATTAGAGGCTGCATTGTATCTGTAGCAGAAGACTTTTAGCAATTATACAGTTATCAATCTTAAAATTAATTCAAAACAATACAAAACAATGACACCAAATCAGCACACCTTGAGAAAGCAGATTGATCAGAACGTCTTAAAACAATCCGTTCATCCTCAATTGCAATCCCAGCATCATTAACTCCTCTAAGCCTCTTTAAGCTGAGCTCAAGAGATGGAAGTTCTTCATCATCATTAGTAACTTTATTTTCAATGCCTGGGGACTTGGGTCTTCTGTTTAGGGCTTCAAATTTAGCGCTATGCATCTGAGAGTCAGAAGTGCTAGTAATGGCATCAGACAATGAAAGACCTTTGCACCTTAGCTTGCTAGACTGATTCTCACAATTAAGATCCAGTTGTCCTCTATAAATTTGCTCATTAAATTTAGGGGGGCCTAAATCAAGGGCGTTGCTATGTTTTGAACCTGCAGTTTTGACTGGAACCCCATTCATATAGTTGACCATCACGTCAATATCTCTACTGAGTCTACTTTCATCTCTATGACAATGTCCACGGTAAAGAATGAAATACAATACATCATCTAAAACAAATAGACATATCATATATGCGTATGCACGCGCGCATAAGTACAAAAATGAATATGTGAGTAGCTGGCCGCCCACACTTCAAGATAGGGGTTAGACTTTAATGGAATGAGATTGGCAGGTGTGAATCACAAGGTAACAAAGCAAGATAAAATCTCAATTAAGAAACCCAGAAAATGCCCTCTAGTAAGCAATTGAATAACTGTAGAAATGGTCAACCATAAGAAATTGAACAAGTATAGGAGCAAAATAAAACATACAAGCTTGGATGAAGCATTTTTTAATTAGGAATTTAACATAAGCATAGGAAAGAGCACTTCAAAATACTGTCCTAACAGTACTAGGTTTAGGAAACAAAGTCATGATTTTTGCATTGTCAAGTCTTGACTCAATGAATCAAAACAGTTAATAGTGCATCTGAAATATATTTAAAATCTAAATATCTTCTAAAGAATCACGTGATACCAAAATAAAACCCCTAACGGAAAACCAAAAAGCAGAGCAACATGATAATAAAATCGTAAGTCAATGCTATGGAAGATATTGGTTTTTAAAATTCATCCACCAAACAAACTTATATTGTAACATATGATTATATGTTCATTATACAGTGAGATGATCAATACAGTTAGTACAGTAAAAAGGTTCATCAAACACACCATAATATTACATTAAGCATCACACATACAGTATGGGCGACTCTTGAGTACGAAAGAGTTAATGCAGTGACAGGAAGATCAATGCGCTTAGTCTTACCAAGTTGTTCCTCCTGTTCTGGACAGTCCTTTGTGGCCAAAGGAACCACCTTGTTCCCACATATTTCAGGATTGGAGTGAACCACTTGAGCACATGTGCTATCAGGGCACTCAGATATTTTATCCCACTGGGAGACTGGTTTAGGACTGTCAACTTCTACAGCTCGTTTGGTCCAGGAACTCTGCAGCAGGAAACATGACAAAATTGACAAGTAGCTTTTGGCACCGGAATTTGAACCCGGCCTCTTTATGACAATACTTACTAGTTAGTTTTAACCAGTATGCTGATGGCTTGTTGTGGTGTTTGCTGTTAAACTGTTTGCCTCCTTTTCTAAGTATTTGGTGTATTAATGGGCGACATATTAAAATATTTAGGCTTCTAGTCCTTTACATTTTCAAAAACTAGAAAGTGAGAACTACATTCCGTGCTAGTCAGACAGCAGTATCGTCATGAACCACCGATGATTGAATTAAATTATTCAAACAGAATGAGCCATTCATCTTACTTAACCCACGATTTGTTCTAGAATGTACCAATTTGAGAAATAAAAACTTTCCAAATCAGCATGTTTGGGTCAATTGGTTATAAAAGATGTGAAGCTATTGAAGTGAACCAATTTTACATGATATAAAAAGAGGGACCCTGATAATTACACAATTGCAAATTTTCATCATAGAATATAATGTCAGTGTGGTTAATTTCTTGGCCATATACATCAGATTAGTACCAATGGAAAGGTGGATTGGATTAAAGAGAATGCTCATGTGCTAAAGGCTTGTCCACGTTATACACCTGTAATATCTCCATTGTATAGTATTTGTTAAACTTAGTGATGTAATATCATGAGATATTAATTTCTATATTAATGTGATATGCACAAATGCAACTAGGAGATTTGAACAGATTTTATTTTTTGGAATTGTTTCCTTAAATAGCAGAGCCTTAGTCTATATAATGCAACCACCTATTCTAATTTGAGATCATAGCTAGCAATCCCGGATAGCGGCTGGCCCCAAAAGTGCTAAAGCGGGATGATCGCTACACTGAAATTTTCTATATACATATATGTACTAATAAAATGATAAATATTACTTAAAATTCATAACATACTCATAATAGCATAAAAGTCATAGATCTTTAACAAAATCATACAACTAAAACCACTCAAAAGCAAGGTAAAAAGAAGTTTGAGAGAGGTTGTTGAGGAAGGGGGTGATCTGCATTATTTGAGAATCTTTTTGGCCTTAGGCTTGGGTTCACAGCTATGGGAGTTGAGTGATATTTTCTGTTTTTTCCATTCATCTTTGGTGTTTGCAATATCACAGTTTCCATTTTTCTGATAAAACTTAAGTAGCTGAGTGATATCTGTATTTTTTAAGTTTAAACTTACTTGGTTACTTAGTCACATCAGGGGGCAAGGATGCACCCCCCAATTATATTTCTACTAGCTCAAATATTTCAGCTTTGGGTGCAAGACCCTTCAACTTTTAGGAATTGTGCAGCATCACATAGGCTATCATTATAAATTCGTAGACAATATTGTGTGATTGCTTTGGCGAGCTGTCTCTAGAAAATAGAGTGACATTCCATCTGTATTTTGCTTGATAGGGAACACTTTCTTGCAAATAGAAACACACTGCAGTTATCAGGTAATGGCAAGGGAAACACTCATTCGTGAATTCCCTTTCCATGTTTTAATCTCTAACTCTCCACTTGAAATTGTCATTTTTGGCAGAGAATAGTCCAACTCAAAATGTTTAATATCACATACTATGAAAAAATATTTAAATATATAACATAAATATATTTCTCAACTTATAGTGTTAATATCTTTTAATTATTAGTTTTTTATACATATAATAAAATATATTATGCTTTTTAAATATGAGATTGAATTAATATATTAATATTTACGTTAATTTATTACTTAATATTTGATATAATGTTAAAATATACTCCTTCCGTCCCAAATTATAGGGTCCTTTTCAGACAATCACGTCTATTAAGAAAACATGTAATAAGGTAATTAATATGTTGGTTTTATTACTTTTTATACAAATCTTCCAAATATGCCCCTATTTAAAAAAATCTGAAAATTGTTAATGCAAGTATTGGATATACCAAAAGTTAGTTGGGAATATGAAAGAAGTAATTAGTAGAGGTGGTAATTAAAGTTTTGGAATTTAAAATATAATGAATGCAAAGGGTAAAAAAGGAAAAGCTTATTTTTTTTCCCTAAAATCTAGAAGGGGTCTTATAATTTGGGACACCGGGTTTGTCTCTAAAGGGTCTTATAATTTGGGACGGAAGGAGTATATTTGATTATTACTCGCCCGACCATGGTTGAACGAATGAACCGAATCATGAACCAATGCCTTGTTGGTTCAATTGACAAGGCAGATCCTCTCTAGCTTATCAGATTTATTTATAAAATATCGTAGCCCAAGCATTTTCAAACCCTCTTTAAATTATTTCCGGATCCATCCCTCAGGTGGTTTATGTGTAATATTCACGTAACACTTTCCGAACCTTCTTTTACTGTTTAAAGATAAAATAAAATTAGAGAAAGGACTTTTTTTGTTGATGTCCTTCGTTGCTGGTTTTTCATAACCGTGCCTTCTTACTATGTAGTCCAGCCTAGTGGGCACATTGCAAGAGGCCTAAGCTTTTCAGTTAAATCCTTTTTTTTATGCTTAGCATACTTTATTGACAAAAAAAAAAGGAAAAAACATAGAGGATAAAGCAGTCAGTAGGAGGGGCGGCTAGAAAGATCTGGCGAGAATCCAACTCAATGTCGTACACTAAAGCGTGTCTATATAAAATTTTAGAATGTATGAACTAACAAATACAAAATAGAATATGAAAAAGACATCCAGAAAACCCAATTTTGATGTTAAGGCCTGTTTAGTCCATGCGAGCGAGCTCTTCCAGCAAAATATCACAAAAATAGAAGTTATACCTGAGTGCCGCTACCATTGTCACTTCCATCCCCATTGTTCAAGCCATCCACATTATTCAAGCCTGTGCTTCCATTATCATCCTCATCATTGCTTCCAGAATTATTATCAGACTTCTCAAGACTCTTTGATTTTATAGACTTCTGGGTTTGTGTGCCACTTTCGCTGCCACTCCCACTAGACTGAGGGGAAACAAACAAAAAATTGAGACATAATTAACAAAGTAAATTGGAGGCTCAAGTCATATCAAGCAAATTATTTTAAGCATGAAGATATTACAAAGAAGTCATTTACAAGGAGCAGAATTCTATCGCGTTATTAAAAATTGGCAGTTCTCACATAGAAACTAATCTTGAAATAATACCATGTCTTCATGTGAGTTTGGGTAAACAACTTAATTAAGTGCTTACAGCAATAAACACTTACCACATAAGCACTTATTCACAAGCTGATTTGATAAGTTTATTGAAATAAGCTTAAAATAGGTTGTAGGTAGATATAAGCGCCTATCCATAAGCTAATTTGAGCAGCTTATGAAAATAAGTCAAAATAGCTTATAGGCAAGTCATAAGTTATTTACATAAAGCTCTCCCAAACACTTGTATAAGTGCTTATACTAAAAGAAGCTTGAATAAGCTCTTTCTAATAAAAGCAACAGAATACTAATATATCACTATACTTTTTTTAATATAGAGAAATGTATTGGCCAGAAAAATAAAATAGAAAGTATAAAATCAGGAAAGAAAATTTAAGTCATCTTACACTATGACATCTCCTCCAAACATGCTGCCACAGGTTTTTAAGCTCATTCTTCCGTATGGGTTTAACTAGAAAGTCAACGGCACCCTTTGACAAACACTTAAAGACTAAACCCATAGAATCATGGGATGACATCACTGCACACCAATCCCATCAGAAGCCATAGAAAAGAGCAGCTCTTTAAAAGTATGTGATGACAAAGAAAAAATGCTTAAAACAAAAGATATATAAGCACATGGAAAACTTACTAATTACAGGAATATTTTTCCGTGTTTTGTGGCTCATAATCTTGTATAGAAGACCAATGCCGGATAAGCCAGGCATTGCTACCTCAGTTAAAACAAGATCAATATGATTGGTCAAATCCTCCAATACCTTCCAAGCTTGAAATCCGTTTGCCGCTTCAATAACTGAAAAATAGGAACACAACTAAGATCATGGGTACAAAATATTATACTCTTTAAATAAAACAATTATACTGATTCCATGAGTAAAATACTTGCTCATAAAGTTAATATATTGACCAATACTAGCAACTACTCTCTAACACACTATTTTTGGATGAAATTCATGTGAATACCATTAAATTATGAGTCCCACTCTTCATTCGGCCCAAAACCCTAAGTGGTGGAAAATACATGAGTTTCACCTCATACATGAATTTCACCCCATACATGAATTTTCTTCTTTTTCCATGTTTCATTAGCCAGTTTGTGATTTTCACACAAGGAAAGCAACCCCTGCAATTTCTTTTTTCCCTATTTACTTCCCTAATCAACATTCCTCTTGTAACCACCACCCGTTAGATAAAGCCTTTATAACTGCTGTTGCATTCAGAAACTCCTTCAAAATCAACCATATTATTATTCTCTACAAGCTTAGTGCTGGCTAGACCTATTAAAATTAAAAACAAAAAGTAAAACCATCATTCTGGGGTCTGGACCATAATATATTTCAAATAACTATAGGTCAGTTTTTTATATGTCTACATCATTGATTAAATGATTTTTTCCCACAGAAACATACTCCACAGCTTAGACATACATTTACAACCACCGATTTATTCTAAAATGATTATCCTAATTAAAAGCAAATGGCAAACACAGTTTACCCCTTTCTAGAAATGCGGTAAGAAAATTATAATTTGACAACGCAAACAATATTTTATAAAAGGTCTGTAACCAAACATGGAAGGGATTCAATAATAAACAGATAACAACTAACCTTCATAACTACAATTGCGAAGCAGTGCAGTGACAATATGGCGGGTACAGTCATCATACTCCACAAGCAAGACCTTAAGGGTTCGAATATGTAAGAACCTCTCCCAACACACCCCTTGAGGCTGTTGCGGGGGCATGGGCTGCTGAACAGAAGAGGATTCCACGTTCCCCCCCTGTCCAGCCTTAACTTCTTCCACCTTTCCATTACATTTCACTTCATCATCCTTGCACAAACCTCGTCCCTCACCAGCAACTCCTTCTTTAGATGTCTTCTTCCCATCCCGTAAGTGCTGACTCGGCTCTTTGCTGTCGCCATCAACACTCATCTGACCACCCCTCGTCATCCAGAATTCCCAAGCTCACAATAATTACAACCCGTCGTCATCAAGAGCAAAACAGCACATGCTACAATCTTCAAGAGCCCCAATCAAACGCAATTGCAGCAACTCGCTAGATATAAACTTCAAAAAAAAAAAAAAACAGATCTATAGAAATAAGACAGAAGTTTGGGGAAAAACTATCACACAGCTCTGCATAAGTCTCCCTTTCTCCTAGTATCCACTTCAAATCCACAACTGAAAATTAAATATATCTAAGCATGGATCTCGTAAAAAGTGGCTAATTAATCCCTATTTGAAGTGATTTTTTGTTCTTTTTAGTAAGTATCTTCAAAACCCTAACTGAGCTGAAGAACAAAACGAAAAAACTCACCGAGAATCCAAAACGGTTATTCATGCGAAGAAGAAACGTCAGAGCTGTAACTGTAAACAACACGCAAGAGATCTTTCCCTGAACATGAACATCCAGAACCAGAAATCGTGCATCGTTTTCTTTATGCTAAACAGCTGACACTAGAAAAAAACATAGAGATTAGAAAATAGAAACAAGGTAATTAAGTAATTAACATTCCAGAGCAAAAAGTTTAAAAGAAATTAATAGATAAGAGGAGAATTACCAGATCAGAAGCTTCACTAATCGCCATTATTAAGACATTATTAGTATTACATCATCATAAGAACAATAATTGGTGTAAAGTTGGAAGCTAAATTGAATTGTGATAAATAAAGTTCTGAATAAAAAGTAGTTGAAAAAAGGAGAGGAATAGAAGAAAATTTTGAGTGTGTTGAGGGGAGTGAAAAGAGGTTGACGAAGGAAGGAAGGAGATAACGTCGGCGGAGAGAGGAGAAAGATATTGAGTGTTGGTGACGTGGATGAAGTGGAGGTGTGGAATGTTCAGGATGTGCCACGCTGGAGGAAGATATTTCCAGGTTGGCGATCGGGTCTTGCTGACGTGGATGAAATCTAAAGCCGCGTGCTCAAGGCCGAGAATCTTGAAGATTTCGAGACGTACACCTGGAAGGCCTGTAGTAGTTCACGTAGTGCGGGTAACGTGAGAAAATGACGATGATAACTTTAATGAAGGAAAAGGAATACTATCATTTATGTTTTGTTTGGTTGAGAATAGAAGAGACAAGTTGAGTAGAGAAAAGAAAAATGAGAAATAGAGTAGGTTGTTTAATATGATAGAAAAAGATAAGAGATAGATAAGAGAAAACATGAGGTGCAAAGTTGCATATTGTGCCAAGAGACATTTTACCCACTTGGTAAATAATTTTTTTAGATTTTTCACCTCACAAATAAGGGAAAAAGGGAAAAAAAGAAAAAGTTTAGTTTGAGGGGGAAGGGAGGGAAAGATTGGTTATGGAAGGAAACACAAAAACCAATACCCCTTCCCCTGTTTGGTTCGGAAAGAAACATGAAGGAAGGATCACTTTTCCTTGGGCCCCACCAACAACATGTTTTCCGTCCAATTTGAAGTGAAAGTTGTGGATTGTGCATCATTTTTATGGAATGACCGTTGTGCCGTTATGAATCCTATGGCTTTGTTCGGTACAACAGAAAAATGACAGAAAGAAAGGAAAGGAAGGAAGGAAGGAAAAGTGGAAAAAAATGTTCCTTCCATCGTTTGGTTTCTTCTGGTAGAGGAAGGAAAGAAAGAATATTCTAAATCCCACGGGTAAAAAACTTTCCCTCCAATTCAGACGGAAAACTGGAAAGTAAAGACGGGGTTCGTTAAAATGACTAATTTACCCATCATCTTCTCCAAGCAATGCACTCTGTAGATTTATTTCTTACGGCGACCTCCGCTTAACATCTTGTGTCTCTCCTTCGTGGTCAGCTGCCATCTCCACCCCTAGCCGTCTGCCATCTTGTGTCTCTCCTTCGTGGTCAGAGGGACCATCCCCTAAGATTTTTCCGGGGAGGGACCTACCTCAGACGGCGAGCAAAACACAAGGACCATTTTATTGATTATCCCTAAATTATATATAAACATATACTTTTATTCATAAGCTAATATGGACAACTTATAAAAATAAGCGCAAAACAACTTGTAGATTTATTTTATCAGCAAATGTTAGTTATTTGTAAATTAGTTCATTCAGGTTTGAACTATGACCCTTCACCCTTCAAGGTAAACAATAAACTATTTACCTAAGCTTTCCCATATTTTTTTTATAGGCAAATATTAGTTGTTAGTAAGTTAGTACAAATTATCTCTTCTCCGTGTTCGAATCGTGACCCTTTACTTATAATTACCCTTAACTCAACCATGTGAGCTACCCAACCCCCCTAACCTAAGTTTTCCCATATACTTACATAAGTGTTTATGCAATAAAATAAATTTAAATAAATTCTTCCAAACACGAAGGGTGGTTTCACAAATCTCCTCATTCTTGAATGTGTAGGTTTGAATCCCACCACTTGTCAATTTTTTTTAATGATTTGACACATTGGCATCCACTTATCATTTTAACCGAATTTTAGTCCACTCATTATGCAGCTCAGACCCATCCTCTTAGCACAGACAACCTAAAGCATGTTTAGATTAATTTATTTAAAAAAAAAAAGACCAATTTATTTTAAGAAGAAACACTTCTTTACTTTCTTCAGAATGCTTTTAATAAATATTTTTCATAAAAACCTCGCCCAAACATGGGAGAAATGGTTTTTAATTTTTTTCAGCATATAATTTTACTAAAAAAATCTGAAACCATACATTTTTAAGTATAAATTTAGTCACTATAAAGTTAATTTTAAAAACTCAGAAAATTTCAGTTACTTTAGAAATGAAATGGAAGTCAAACAACATAGTAAAATGTACGGCGCAATCTATCTTGCACTACGCAAACTTAAGCAGTCAAGAGCTGGTATAGCGCCATGTTTTATTTTAGCAGCTGTTTAAACTTCCTGGATGGCAATCCTTAAGCCAACCAGCTCGGCCAGCTGCAATGAAAGGAAAGAAAATGAAGACTAAATAATTTTAACTTCATCCCTCAACCAACTTATTTTGACAAACAAGTGATTATCTGGAAAATTTCAAATGTGTTGATGCCAAACAAGATAAGATGTAGAGCACCATCTGTCTTTAACAACTGAACCTGTTTCATTTTAGCAGCGAAACTCACTGGCTCACCTTCCTTGAGCCAACCAGCTTGAATGGTCAAAAATCCTATCTACAAAGCTTCAAGGATTAAGATCCCTTGCTGTTAGGAACCAGAAAGTGAGAGTTGAGAGAAACTATTATTATTGAATGAAAAGAATAGGAGAATAATCTCCTTCAAGGGTTTTCACCTTACAACTGAACCAAAGCTCTGTTTTCCCTCTCTTCAATCTTACATCCCCCTATTTATATATCTAACTAATCCCCTAACCCTAATTACTAACTAAAACAGCCGTAAGTCACACTAAGCCCCATCATCCCCATTAACATTGAATTGTCATATTAAATCCTAACCCTAATTGCTAACTAAAACAGCACTAGGTCAGACTAAGCCCAATTAGGCCCATTAACATTGAACTGTCATATTAAATTCAAACACTTGCTATCAGGAAAATCATCATTTCACACAACCAATGATTTAAATTCAGATCAAACAACTCAAATATCAAGTTGCATCGCAAACATGAAATATATAACAGCATTGGAGCCCTCCAATCTTAATCGAACGACTCAAATTCTACATTGAATTGCATATGTGAAATAGGAAACTAGAATTTGAGTTGTTTACTTTTTATTGAACGGCTCCAAATTATTATCTATGTGAAAAATGAGGATTTCTGGGAATCTAAATCCAAATACCAACCTCCCACTCCCCTCACCAAAAAAAAAAAGTGCCTTGTACAGAAACTCTCAGACGTTGGCATCTGAGAGCAGGGCTTCCTTGACAGAATATGGAATTACGGTAGAAAACAGTATAAAATCTTGAGGAAAATAAAGAATCCAACCAGAGAGATGAAATTCTACCATTGCCAGTAATAGAGAATCCTTGTTCTACTACTCATATTGAAACAGCAAAAGTATTGTCAAAGAAGCAACAAGCATACTAAAAGAAAAGGAGTCATCGATGATGAGTATTGTGATTTGCAAGTGAATCATCATGAAATAAGTTTTCCTGGGACACAATGCAGTAAAAGCTTCCCGAAATCTCAAGCTTGTAAAGATATAACAAAAATAGTTCTCATTTGTAATTTTGTATTTAAATCACAACAATACAGTAATGAAGCACCAGAGCACAGCTTTCAAGCATATTAGTGACCAACCAAATGTGTAGCAACGTTGTGATTAACTCACTTCGCTATAATATTAAAAGACCAGAATCCCTTCCATATACAAATTAAAATGAAAAGCAAACCCAACACTATCGATTTTATATTACAACAATTCACAATATAGTTATTGGTCCAAAATAATATTATAAAAGAGGTTCTTTTTTTAGGTTTTCTTTCCTGCAAAATTGTCAAGCATGCAATATATGCATGCAAAGAATGAAATACTGTTATGGTACATCATTATGTCTTTATGCTGCGGCAGTGTGCTTGTCCTCGTAATCATCAAGATTAAGAGCATGTAGCAACTTTGGCCAAGACTCTGGGATTCCCCCAGGCAGGTTAAACTCCAATAATCTTCCCCTACTGCGGTAAAACTCCTCCACAGGCTGAGTCTGCAAACATGACAGAAAACCAATCCAAAACCAATTAGAAAGAAAAGTAAAATTACTGACAGAACTATAAACAATAAAGAACTAGAAAACATCTACTTTTTAAGCAACTTCAGTCGGACCTTTCATAATTCCCTTATTAAAGATATATATATACAACTTCAAATCCACTCAAGCTGCCATTCTTCCTGAAGTCTACTCAAAATAATAATAATAGGAATGGAATAGAAATGATAATATAGTGCCGCAATACCATTTCTCTGTATATTCGAAGCCTTTCTTTGACCACTGCTTCGGTATCATCTGATCGAGTAATGAGCTTTGACATACAATCCGTAGGAGGAAGAAGTGGAGCCATGATTATTCCAGGGTTCCCATTCTCAGCCTTTATGTCAATGGAAGCAACATTAAAATTTCCCCCACACTGCTTGCAAATTCTCCTACCAAGACATTTTTCAAGCAGTACATCTTCTCGGAGCCTCAGATTGATAACCAAGTCAATGTCAGTTACCCCTTCCAGTATTTTCTGAGCACAAAAGAAAAGTAATCTTAAACTTATTTCATTATTTAAACTTCTTTTAAGAGAAGAATGATACAAAATAGTTGCAACTCTAGTACCAAATAGGGATAAAGGGGATAGTATTTATATAGGTTCTGGAAACATACACGATGAGATGCATAAATAGATACACGGAGAGACTTTAGTCTTCTTGTTCAATGTTTGAAAAGTATTTAAAAATTTGATGAAAAGTATAGCTGATTAGGCAGGAAAATAAAGGGACCTAAATAAGGTAGGTTGCCTAAAATCATCATATTACCCGTAGCTGCAAAATTTCTTCATTTACTTTTCATTGGAACTATATATGTTAAAAATAATGTAAATAGAGTAATTAGGTGTTGAAATTGTGTTATATATTATACTATTATGTAATTATGATAATTAGGGTAAGTATTGATGTATTTATGACACTTATCACATAATATTCTCTCATCTGTAAAGCCTATCCTAGATTCATAATTGGGCACCCCGCTGCTGTAATAAAATACATGGTCCCACGGACTATCCGGTTGACCTCGCGAATTTCCTATTACCTGCCCCGCGACTTTTCCAGTGCAACCAACCTGGCCCCGCGGCTTCTTTAGTGCAATAAAAAAACAGTCCTACAATCTCCATGGTCCAGATGCTCAGTCTTGGGGAGGAAGGGGGTTTTGTTGAGATCTCACATTGACCAGAGGCATGACTAAAGTAGAGCTTATAAAGGCTTGGATAATTCTCACCTCATGATAGTTTTTAGGGTTGAGTTCATCCTGGCCCAAATTAAAGATTTTGGATATCATAACCTATTATCAATATTTTTTCCCTGTATTCATGTAAAAGATACAATCGAAATAAAGGGGAGTACCTATAATGAAACACACTTTACCAAGTTGAAGATACTCACTGCTTGCTTTATTGTTCGAGGAAAACCATCAAGAATAAATCCCAATTCACCTTTTGCCTCCCCAGCAACAAGTCTCTTTGACAATAAACTTATAATAATTTCATCTGACACCAATTGACCTTGCTTTACAATTTCTGATAGCTGTAAGACACCAAAACAAACAAATCAGAAAGTTGATGTGATTCTGCAATGGACATGAAATTTAGTATCCGAATAAAGAGACAACAGTTATGCGGTTATGCCACACCATATGACATATTGAAATACGGGACCATGATCTAGTCAAAGCTCAATGTATTTTCTGTCAAACTGATCTTTTAAGTGATCAAGAATAGTAAAACGTTCAGCACCTCAATCACGTACAATTGGCAAAATAAAAATGAGGAGCAATCAAGATTTATTTATCTAATTTGGTTTGATGAAAATTACGCAAGATTCATCTTCCAAATATTAAGACTAACTAGCTCAGAGAACAGATATATTTTCCTTATAAGCTAAAATGCGATAAATAAAGTGCACATTACAGATTAAAACTACAACATCCACCAAGAGAATACAAGAATATTAATAATAAGAGTGCTTAAGGTAATGTCAACCAACAAATCTCAATTTTAACTTGTGTGTGTTTTTAACAGAAGTAAACAACTAACAGATGACAAGAACAGCCTATAAGTCGTTAGTCCTGTAACAAATAGTATACTGTGGTAAAAGGAGCTTAGATACAATCAAATCAAAAAGAGAGAAATACCAAACTATTTGAAGAGCATCAGAACTCAGAAGAACCCATTTCCAATCTAAGGTTTAAGTTAGATTAAGATGCACTATGCTATTCCATTCTAACAACTAGTTCTCTTAAACAAACCAAAACAACTAGCACGTGAGAATTGATATCCAGTGAGGCATATCAAACAGAACCTGAATAATTCAAATTTCCAAGTTCTTCCCAACATGGCCAGATTGAAGACCTTTCTAAACACATGAATCTCACAACCTTTCTGCATGAGACTACATGCCCCCCCCCCCCCCCCCAAATCTTTTAAAAACTTGATATTTACATACATTTTTCTTAATTCCTCAAAATCATGGGCCATCATGATACACTAGCTCCGCCACTGTCCCTACACAGGACAATATAGTTTATGATAATATAATTTTTTATAACCACTACGGAAGCCACTTGAGGGGTCCAATTCTAAAAGTCTGTTGGCAAAATGGCAAAAGACTAAAAAGTAGTTGCTAAGCAAGTGAGATAACGATAGAAATGGAGTTATCTGAATTCCACTTATTCAGACCCCCACAAATTAAATTAACATCTGCAACTACAACTTCCTACGACTGCAATTCACATAATTTCTTAAACAGAAGCAATAATTATACTCAGATTTTCCTTTGACAACGCGGGAGCTAAAAGAAAAATACAATTAAATCAAAGAACTGTTTTTTTAATTTTTGCATGTAACCAAGAGACATAATTAAATTGGAAATTAACTAATTTAATTCAAAGTGAACAACAGAGTAAAAGCCAAAAAGGGAAGAAAATATTTGAAGGTTTTGAGGCGAAGGAAACCTCTGTGGAAAGGGGGCCAGAGGAGGTGAGCTCTTCACGGACGAGATCGCCGGTGGCGATGTGAGGGACGCCGAGGAGGTTGGAGAGGCGGCTGGCGTAGGTGCCTTTGCCGACGCCGGGACAGCCCAGGAAGACCCACCGGACATGGCTGTTACTCGGGTCCTCGCGCGGCCGGACTAGCCCGAAGGGCGCAGCGTTGTGCGGCGGCTCGTGAGAGTTGACTCCGGAGGAGAAGCGTCTCCTGGCGATGAGGGAGGAGACAGAGGACGCGCGCTTCGCGAGGCGGGTCACGGCCGCCATAGGCTTTGAAGGAGCGACAAACACGATCGGTGATTATTCTGTTAATTGTTCGGTGTCTGAATTTATTCAACTTGTACTTTCTAAATATATGCCTTTTTATTAGTAGAAGTTAATTAATCTTACCTAAGGATTGAAATCATGTAGGCACACACGCGTTATTAACGTGAATAAATTTTATTTTATAAATTAAGAAATGAGTTTCACGTGCAAAAACTCAAGAGTTAAGATGTTGATCTAGTTGTGAGCATGTTGGTGGTCCAACTCTTTAAGAACAAATTGAAAACCATATTCCAATGCTAGACAGGTTTGTCAAGAGGACCAACAAATCAATGATTTGGAAAAATATGTTCATACATCTCGCATTCATATGTAGAGTCATCATGTGGAGAAGTCTTAGGGAATGAACGTTTGCCATGAACGAAGTAGCAAATGAGATTAACTTGAATGCAATCGTGCAAAAACTGCAACTCATTTTGAGAAGAGTCGAGGCAAATTGTTGTCGTGCTAGCTAAGATTCATAATGTATTTTCCACGAAGATTATATCAATCGAAATTGTGAAAGGCTTCAGAAAGACAACGGGAATAGAGCCTTATATTGGAGAAACTCATCCAACATATATCATTTAGATGCTTTTCTCACTTCCATGTCTTTTTATGGGAGGCTTTGATATGTCATACTTTTCCTTTGACTCTAGGGAAAGCAACTAATTTGTGATGGTTTCAATCTCTTCCTCCTAATTCAATTAGAGGAGGAGATGAACTTACAACACAACTCATCCATCACCTCATCATCAGCTAGGAATTACCAGAAACTTCCCATACTCTGGGAAAATTGAAGCACGGAAAGAATGAGTAGTGTGATCTCTGAACGAAATTCCACAAAGAAGCTACCTTAGTCTCAAATTTGGATCCAAAACTCAAGATTCATCTGCTATGTGAAGCAATTAGAGTAGGAACTCCATTTCATACTTCCTCGGTGAAATCACTCCTGCTTGATGTGGTGGAATTCCATATAAGGGTGTCGAAATACATACACATGGAAGATAGCTTGGCTGGGTCAATGGGACAAAAGTACAAGAATGGTGAAACAAAGAACCAAGATGCAAAAGAAGCCCGGTTTGATTGAGGAATCCATATCAAGAAGAGATTTGGAAGGCACAATGAGAATTATGCCCTCCTAAATAATACTACGCCCTCTTAAACATACATAGAGGCAATGAACTGATTTCGCCCACGTACCTCGACCTCCTCCAATCAGGAAACATAAGAATCTTGATAACTCAAGATATTGTGATTTCAATGAAAATCTTGGCCATAACATAGACGAGCACATTCAACTTAAAGACACAATTGAAAGAAATGAATCAAGAAGGTCATATTTTCAATATTAGTGTTTTTGAAGTAAGTTTAACATAGGAATATAAAAATATAACTCATTCTACTCCGTCTATAATCTAAAAAATGAAGTGTTAAATTTGTCCTGCTTTATCATAAAATACTAAAAAAATGAAAATAGGTTTTTACTCCGTTGTGTCCTTTGTATTCTATTATATTATTATATTATGTTCAATCACTATAGTAGGTTATAAAACAAATTTTACATTTTGAGTATTTGGATTTTTTTAGCAATTGATTCTGGCTTCAAAATTAGTTTTGTGACAAAGTTACCTATAATTAGCTTTTACAATGGGGATAATCAAATCCACAATTGGATTTTACAATATTACCCTACAAAAATAATTCTTCTCATAAATATATTCACAAATAAATTACTTCACATTCAACTCACTTTTAAAATAATTAGTCTATCAACATAAATTTTATCCGCAGTACAACAAAAAATTTGATCTACACTCGATCTTGACAGCACTAATCAAAACACGCACTTACTCTCGATACAACAACCCTTCCTACCACTTCTCTATCGTTACCTCGTTCACATCTCCACTTTCTTCGGTGACTCTTTTGGTAAGTTTTTCATGTTTAGGGTATAGATTTAATGTATCTTTTCCCTTCTTTTGGTTTTACTTATAGGTTTTAATATGGGTTAAGACCAACATGTCGACCCAAACACTACGAGAATACTGGCTATTACCGATGGTTTTTTACTAACGGACTCAAAGTCGTCAGTAATTTCTTCGATTACTGACGGCTATACCGTCGATAACACCTGATTCCCAAGGAAAAATAAACTTACCTAAGTGGAGGGAGTGCTTGGCAGGAAGGTGTAAGTGGCAACAACATTTGGCAGAAAACTTTACTACGACATTAACTAGCATTTTTATAGTCAGTAAATTCGCGGTCCATTTTGCGACGGTTTAGACTTTAGACTCTCAGTAAATCGGTCAACCAATGCATTTATTGCACTACCCATTTACTGACTGCTAAATTTTTTGTCGATAATTTATCATTTTATAAGTTACCAACGGGATTACCGTCGACTAAAGCAGTATGTAACACACACATTTTATAAGGTGTATGAATCTTTATTGTTTCTCTTTTTTCCTAGCTTTTCGTTCTGTTCCTTTTGTATTGTACTCAATTTGTATGAGTTTCTAGCATCATTGCGCTTACCTTAATTCAGTTTTGCCTTTAAAAAGATAATAATTTAGTATAATTATTTTAATTGAAAATAAATTTTAGTAACATTAAGTATATTCTAATTAATATCTTTAGTTTAAAAAAAAACGTAATTAATATACTCCCTTCCTGGGAGGCTGAAACTAGGTCCAAATCAAGTCAAGTCTGAAGTCTCCTGCGCAAAATTCATTTCCCGCCCGCACACACACACTGCAAGCGTCCATGGCAGACAGCAAAAAGCGTCGCCGACCCGACCCAACCGACGACTCGCTTCCCTTCAAGAATAAGCTGAAGCCAGATCAAGTCATAATGGAGATCCTGAAGGAGTTCTCAACTTCTTCTTCATCATCATCATCATCAGCTTCATCCTCTTCCGCTGCAGAAAAAACCCTAACCCTACAAGACCTCTCGCTTCCCTTCCACTGCCGCGAGGTGGCGGACCTCTCCCTCTCCTCCGTGCAATCCAACATCGAGACCCTCATCCTGAAGATGGCGCACTCCATACTCGCCTGCAACGGCTTCTCCTTCGACGTCCCCTCCCGCTCCTCCGCCAACCAGCTCTATGTCCCCGAACTCGACCGCATCGTCCTCAAGGACAAATCCTCTCAACGGCCCTTCGCCAACATCTCCACCGTCCGCAAATCCGCCATCACCGCCCGCATCCTCCAGCTCATCCACCAGCTCTGCCTCAAGGGCATCCATGTCACCAAGCGTGACCTCTTCTACACCGACGTTAAGCTCTTCCAGGACCAGGTATTACCTGATTTAACTCTCTTAGAATAGTCTGTGTTTTGATACTGAACCAATTTTTAATTGAATTTGAAGAATTTTGTTTATTTTTTATCTTGAAGTGCATTTGAAAATAATTAATTGAAAGCTAACATTTGTGGTCTTGGATCAGATTCAATCTGATACGGTGCTCGATGATGTTTCGTGCATGCTGGGCTGCACTAGGTCGAGCCTTAACGTTGTTGCTGCGGAGAAAGGGGTTGTTGTTGGGAGGTTGATTTTCAGCGACAATGGGGATATGATTGATTGCACCAAGATGGGTATGGGAGGGAAGGCGATCCCGCCGAATATAGATCGAGTTGGGGATATGCGGAGTGATGCCTTGTTCATTCTCTTGGTGGAGAAGGACGCTGCTTATATGAGGCTGGCTGAGGACCGGTTCTACAACCGGTTCCCGTGTATCATTGTGACGGCGAAAGGGCAGCCTGATGTTTCCACAAGGCTATTCTTGAGGAAGATGAAGATGGAGCTGAAGCTGCCTGTGCTGGCGCTCGTAGACAGTGATCCTTATGGGTTGAAGATTTTATCCGTTTATGGGTGCGGGTCTAAGAACATGTCCTATGACAGTGCTCACTTGACCACCCCGGATATAAAGTGGCTTGGGGTTAGGCCTAGTGATTTGGATAAGTACAAGATACCTGAGCAGTGTAGGTTGCCCATGACCGAGCAGGATATTAAGACTGGGAAGGACATGTTGGAGGAGGATTTTGTCAAGAAGAATCCTGGTTGGGTTGAGGAGTTGACTTTGATGGTCAAAACTAAGCAGAAGGCTGAAATACAGGCTTTGAGTACCTTCGGTTTCCAGTATCTCTCTGAAGTTTACTTGCCCTTGAAATTGCAGCAGAAGGATTGGCTGTGAGTAATGTAATATTTAAGGATTATGTCACTGTTTTTATCACCAGTTTAGTGATGCTGTAGCACGAATTTACAGTGGAATGTGGATGAATTTCTAGTTATTATCCATTGGAAATTCATTAAGCAACTTTGATCAAAATTTATGTTAATTGTTTTTTTTTTCAAACCGTGTTTATAATTTTGCCTTACTGTTCTTCTCATTCTTAAATGAGTAAATACGAGACCAATTTGACCAACTTTAACCTATTCCAGAATCTGGATGCTTTTAAATTGCTTATTGATCTTGCTTATTGTTCCCGAATCGAGGAACCATGAGAATCAACGTTTGGTGAAGAATAGGGGCTAGATCGGAGCACTCGTCATGCGAGGAACTCTCCTAAGAACCTAGCCACCTTAGTCTAGAAGTGATGGAAGAAGATCCCTTTTACAATAGAAGGACCCCTTATTTATAGGGGAGGGGAGAAAACCTAGCTATGTCTCTCTAATGGGCTTTTGGGCCTAATAACTCTCGGCCCAAAAGCCGTTACCACATGTCTGAAAGGGGGTTGCCGGGCGACTCGTCTAGCTGGGCCCTCTGCTCGCCATAGTCATAGCTATTTTGAGGGAGGTCGCCTCGCCAGCTGGTGCTCGTCCAGTCCACAAGCCCACAAGACATCGAGTCTGAAGCATGAAGGCGAATTGTGTCTTTAAGAGGTCGCCACGTCCCTTGGGGCTCGCCCAGTCCACAAGTCCACAAGGCACCGTGTTTGAAGCATGAAGGCGAAGTGTGTCTTTAAGAGGTCGCCACGTCCGTTGGGGCTCGCCCAGTCCACTTATTATTCTGAATTGACTGCAATTGTAGGTCTATAGCAATTGTATCTCATGAGTGCTAGTGCAACTTGGAAAAAGATAGTGAAAAGCTAACTGTCAAACACCGGATTTAACATGCTCTGTCATTTTTACTTGGTGAAGTAGGTTATCATTCAAAGCTATCAGATTTTGTTTTTGCTAAACTTGGCCCAGTGGGGCAAAACACCCGTGCAGCAGGGGTTACGGGAATCCATAGACATTGTACTCAAGTATGGATTGACATGTTAACTGACTCTGAAATCATATTTTTATAGCTTTGGTGTAATTCTTCTGGAAATAACTACTTGAAGGAAGCATTTGACAATTCAAAATCTTTAGGATTGCAGAATCTTTTTGCCCAGGTAAGACACTCTACTGTCATCTCATCTCGTAGATCTGGTCAATGATTTTAAAAGCATTAGAGAAGAATAATGAATTCTCTACAATATCATGATATGGAAGAGGTTTCTTCTCCCTGTAGAATTCTCTGATAGTTTTTGTTCTTTTAGTGCTTATTAGCCCCTTCTTTGCACATGGAAAAGAAGAAAAATGATGAGTTATCATATAAACATTCTGGATAGTATCATCCGCATATTCCTGGTGAAAAACTAGTTTGTGTGGATTGAATAACTGAAAGTATTTCCATACGAATTAGCTATGCTTGGAAAGTCTTGCCGGTTTAATTTTACTTGAGCTTTAGAATATGTGGTAAGAAAGAAATTGTTTCCGTTCAATAGTTTATTATTTTTGGTCTCCTCTTAATTTAAAGTCGATGTTTTGAGAGAATTTCTGCATAGTGATTCAAGAATCCATTCCTTTATTTTTTAAGCTTTCTATTCCTCTTTATTTTCTTCTTTACCAAGTAGCCTTCTTTTAAGAGGAAATTCCCTTTTCTAAATATTTTAGTGCATCTTAAATCACTTTGTGTATCATCAGCTTAGGCATGCTGTAGAACCAATTTACAATGGAATGTGGATGAACTTCTAGTTATTGTCCATTGGAAGATTGTTGAGTAACTTTTATTCAAAAATTATGTTAATGGTCTATTCAAACTGAGTTTATAATTTTGTCCTACTGTTTTCTTGTTATCCTTACATGAGTAAATTGGGGACCAACTTGACTATAACCAATTCCAAATTTGGGTGCTTTTAAATTGCTTGAATTTCTCTTGATCTTGCTTATAATTCTGAACTGACAGTACTGTAGGTCTATGACAATTGTGTCTGATGATTGCTAGTGCAACTTGGAAAAAGATAGTGAAAAGCTAACTGTCCAATACCAGATTCAAAATGCTGACATTTTTACTTGGTAAAGGGTATCATTCAAAACACCCCTGCATCAACAAGGGTTAGGGGAACCCATAGATATTGTACTCTCATATGGAATGACATGTTAACTGACTCTGAAATCATATGTTTATTGCTTTGGTATAATCTGGACAAAATTACTTGAAGGAAGCGATTGACTATTCAAAATATGCAGGGTAGCAGAATCTTTTTGCCTGACTAAGACACTCTACTTTCGTCTCATCTCATAATGAATTATCTACAATATCATGATATGGCAGAGGTTTTTGTTCTTTTGGGGTTTATTAGCCCCTTCCTTGCACATGGAAAAGAAGAAGAATGATATCATATAAAC
The DNA here is from genome assembly GCA_030819835.1 of Acmispon strigosus. Lineage (NCBI taxonomy): Eukaryota > Viridiplantae > Streptophyta > Magnoliopsida > Fabales > Fabaceae > Acmispon > Acmispon strigosus. The sequence continues at coordinate 56,871,621 of JAUAMA010000003.1, read as the reverse complement.
ATTCTGGATAGTATCATTCGCATAGGTGAAAAAGTAGTTTGTGTAGATTGAATCTCCATATGAAGTACCTATGCTTGGAAAACTTTACCCGCTTAATTTTACTTGAGCTTTAGAATGTGGTAAGAAAGAGATCATTTCCGTTCAATAGTTTATTATTTTTGGTCTCCTCTTAATTAAAAGTCGATGTTTTGAGAGAATTTCTGCATGGTGATTCAAGAATCCATTCTTCTTTATTTTTGAAGGCTTTCTGTTCCCCTTTATTTCAGTCTTGTAGTAGGAGGAAATTCCCTTTTCTAAATAGTTTTGCGTATCCTATAAATTCTGTCGGATTTTTGCGTAGTCGGTTGTGATATTGAAATTTGATACTGGAACTTGGTCATCGCTCCTTATTTAATTAATTTGATTAAAACTTGAGCATTAATTTTGGGTCAGACACTCTTCCATAGCTGCATGCTAGACCAGTAGACCTTGTTTAAATATCGAAGATATATATGTCTACAAATATCTTATCCAATGCTCCAAGGTCAATGTCCTCTAAGAAGGCTTTACCAGGCCCTTGCTGTTGCAACTATGTGTGTCCAGGAGCAAGCCAATATGCTTCCAGTTGTAAATATTATAGGGTTGTTGTTTGGTTAACATTCTTAAATGTGGATTTGAACCCCAAACGTGGATCAGAGCATCAAACGTGAATCTTCATTGTTTTGAAGATGTTTGAGAACTAATTTTGAGAGTCGATTCAACAAGTTTGATCCGGATTTGGCAGAATTGATCCAGAGTAGGTTCTCCATCTAGCTAATCCGATTTTGTGCAAATGTACTAAAGTTCAGTTACGAAAATCAATTTTAGGTCAATGTATCCAAACACAAATCACGTCACTTAAACTCATGTTATCAGACTCAATTCTGGTAAGATCCAATTATACTAACGCTGATTTAAGTGATTTATGTGAGTTGGGTAACATGAGTTCAAGTGAAGTGATTTATGTTTGGATACATTTACCCAAAATTGATTTTCGTTATTGATTTTTTGTACATTTACACAAAATCGGATCAGTCAGATGGAGGAGCTACCTTGGTTCCAAAACATCTTCAAAAAGATGGAGATCCACGTTTGAGAATTGCAACACTGCATAGGTTAAAACACTGCATGCACAATTTCTCAGCCTCAGATAATTTAGCTTATGTCGCATTTTATTTGTATAGATCGCTTATCACCTTTAAACGCCAACCCTTCAATGCCTCAAATTTCTTGGCATTTCAACATGTAAAACCAATTCCTTGATTCATTATAACGACACAAACTAGAAAAGTTTCATAAATCAAATAAAAGATGCTCAAACGGTTACTCTGCATCGGGTTTGTACTCACATATTTGAATAAGGGAGACATGTACAAGTGATGCTTTGAGTTAGGTGTCATTCATAACATAGCGCTTAATGTGAGGTGCCATTCAACAACCCACTCACCTACTCACCTGCATATAATGGTGCCCACGAACAATGATGAAACAATAACATCACTACGACCCAATTACAACACTTTTGACGAGAAAGAGAAACAATATGGTGATACTAAGATTGAAGTGCCATTAGGGGAGCCCAAATTTCAGTATCTTTAGCGACACTCAGAATCAAGTGCCATCCGCGGCGACCAATTCACACTCACTACTGTCACTGATCAAATGACACACTATTTAATTTTTAAATTACACTATTTTGGGCATATTGTTTATTTTTTAATACTATTTAAAAAATGATTATCTAAATCACCTAAGATAAATATTAAGTAAAATCATTCTAGTTTTAAGTGATTTAATAATATTTTAACATGTGTCATGAACAAAACATATATCAGAATATTATTGAACCACGCAACCTAAACGAAAGTGTGCCGTCAATTTTTTTTTTACCTAAAGCAAATCTTAAGGATTTAAATAATCTCTTTAAAAAAAAATGCTACTAATATTTTTTTTTCTTTGTGGAGAGCTCTTTCCGAGGGGTAGATCGGGAACTTCAATTTTCCGTAAGCTTCTCGAATCTCAAACCCCGTGTACCATCTCCAAACCCTAACCTAACCAAACATCATCTTCCCGTCAGTGAGCCACATCGTCCTCCTCCACAACACACACACAGGACATCATCAATCCACCCAGAATCCTTCACATCATCCCTTAATTTGATTATTCCCCAATTTCATCGAAACTATATTAACTTCAATCATTTCTTTGATGCCGATAAAAGATGCCGCCTAAACAATCAAAAGCAGATGTAGCGAAGAAGCAGAAGGTTGTGGAGGACAAAACCTTCGGTCTCAAGAACAAGAACAAGAGCAAACAAGTCCAGAAATATGTCCAGAACCTCAAGCAATCCGTCCAGCCCAAAACCGATCCTAAAGTCGAAGCCAAGGTATTGCAATTTTAGTACCGCTATTTTTTGTGTGTATTGTATTAATAATCCGTTGGGGGTTAGTAATACCCAGAATGTGGTATTTGTTTTCAACTAGAATCGGTGCTCATTGTGTAATGATGATAACAGAAAAAGAAGGAGGAGGAGAAGGCCAAGGAGAAGGAGCTAAATGATTTGTTCAAAATCGCTGTTAGTCAGCCTAAAGTGCCAGTTGGTAATCATCTCAGCTTGAAGTTTCACGCTTTTTCGTTCCTTGATGGGTTTATTCAGTGTTGCTGGATGCTAATCTATCTGGATTTGGTCAGGTGTTGATCCCAAGTCCATATTGTGTGAGTTTTTCAAAGTGGGACAGTGTGCCAAGGGCTTTAAGTGCAAGTTCTCTCATGATTTGAATGTTCAGAGGAAAGGGGAGAAGATTGACATATACAGCGATACGCGTGACGAGGGTATTGCACAGAAGTTCTTTGATGATTGTCGTTTGTTGAATATTTTGTTTTGGTTTTAATCACTTTTATTTTTCTGACTTTTTTGGTTATGCCTTGCTCTTATGTTGTCAGAAACGATGGAGGATTGGGATCAAGCCACCTTGGAGAAGGTGGTGGAGTCGAAGAAAAACGAGTATAATCAGAACAAACCAACTGATATTGTACGGTTTATATTAGATTCATTGGGATTGATTTGCTTGATATTTTGTCTTTTCTTTTTTCATTGTTCATTTTGCTTCTTGTTCATTGTGGGCTTCTTTTGGATGTTTGATGATACTGCATTATTTTCAAATTGTGCTTGACATTTGGTTTGTGGCCTTTTAAAACTGGAATGACCACTGTCTGTTGTTTGTGTGCTCCATCCAGGTCTGTAAATACTTTTTGGACGCGGTAGAGAAGAAGCAATATGGTTGGTTTTGGGAATGCCCAAATGGTGGCAAGAATTGCCACTATAGACATGCACTCCCTCCTGGATATGTTTTAAAATCTCAAATGAAGGCTTTGTTAGATGAAGAATCTGAAAAAATATCAATTGAAGAGGAGATTGAAAATCAGGTGAATTTCCCCCCTTTTAAGAAGCTATGTCATTTAATATAATATCAGGTTATCTAACAGAATATTTGTAATGATTTAGCGCGCCAAAGTGTCCACTACAACTCCTATGACTCCTGAGTTATTCTTTCAATGGAGGATGAAGAAGACAGAAGAGAGAGATGCCAAATTGGCTTCACAACAGGCAGAGAGGGCTAAGAATGACCGAATGAGGTACATCCACTATCTGTTCCCTATTATTCACATTTGAAAGTGTATATATGCTCCACAGTCCCCTCCGTTATTGAAGGAAAAAATATAAAAGAGGAAGGACCTGCATATTGTTGAGTGTGTTTTGATTACAGGTGGTTAGAAAGGCTGATATGGCTTTACTTGTTTTTATTTTTGCTAACCATGTTATATTGTTTTTCCCTCCAATGCAGTGGTCGTGAGCTATTTTTGTCAAATGCTAGCTTGTTTGTGGATGATGATGAAGCATATGACGAGTACCAAAGAGAACCAGAATCTGATGAAACTGAACAGAAAGTAAGTTTTTTCTTCTTGTCTGTCACCTCATAATTTGATTCCGTATTTCATGGATACAGTTGAAATTTTGAGCAGCAGCCTGGTGAATGCAAATATGAGACTAAGAGCCTGTTTGATTACATTTGCATAAAACATTTTTTAGTTTTTAAAAACAAAAAAGAGAAAAACCTGTTTGATAGGAGTTGTTCTTAAATACTAATCTTAAAAACAGTCCCTGCTTTTTAGTTTTTATAACTAACTGCAAAACATGTTTTCTATTTTTTTTTAGTTTTTAACTCAGTTCTTTTAAACTTGCTAAAGTTCAAGTAGTTTTCTTCTTTTGACAGACAAGTTCTCAAAATTGTTTCTTAAAATAGTTTTCAAATCCAAAAAACTTAATAGGGAATCTAACAAAACCTTGAGTCTCAAACTCAGAAAAATTCCCATTATTTTGTATAATAATAGATCCCAGGTACTTCAACTGTGGAGCCTGTAGTATGATGTCATCACCAATTACTTCAAACACAATCCTTACTAGAATTGCAATGCATATATTCTGTCTTACTCTTGCCAATGTTGTTAATGGCGAATGGCGGAGAGCAAAAAACCCGCCATATTTGACAAATAATGATGGCGGATTATGGAGGGATATCGGCCATGGCGAAGAGCCAAAAACCTGCTTGGTCGGAAACCCTTAGGGCTTGTTTGATTGTAGTTTTTGAAAACTGTTTTTCAAAATAAAAGCAGAAAAAAAACTGTTGAATAAGACGTTTTCTAATATTTAAAAAATTGAAAACTAAAAACAGAAACTGAAAACATCTTTTAGCTGTTCTGGTATTTTAGTTTTTAAAACTGAAAATAAGAACTGTTTTCAAAAACAGGTTTTGCCAAACAGGTTTTTAAATTTTTCAGTTTTTGAAAACAGAAAACAGTTTTTAAAAACTGTAATCAAACAGGCCCTTAGATTCCAGAGTCTGTCTCCAAATATCAAGTTTAAAATTAATCGCTTCGCTTGATTCTTCAATTAGAACTATATTATCTGCAAACATGTCCATAACCTGATTAAACAGGTAGGGACTCAAGGTTGAGCCTTTACATAAACCTGTCCTTATAGGAAATTCATTAGTCACGCCCCCAGGTTTTCTCACACTTGTAGTTGCCGCCTCATACTTGTATAACTCGAATGTAAGCCACCCCAACACCTTTCTTTTCCAAAGCCTTCCACAACATTTCCCTTAGCACCCGATCATGGGCTTTTTTCCAAGTCAATACAAACCATATGCAAGTCTCTCTTTTTAGTTCAGTACCTTCCCATCAGCCTTTGTAGGAGGATGATGGCTTCTGTTGTAGACCTTCCTGGCATAAAACCAAACTGGTTCTTTACTATCCTAGTCTCTTCCCTTAGTCTATGTTCAATTACCTTTTCCCATAATTTAATAATGTGGCTAAATTTTATTTAAACACAAATTAAAACTATTTTTCATTCTTCATCTCTTTAACCAAAACCCTAAGCTCCGTCTGCAACTCCAACTGTTGCTGCAAATCGCAACTGTGTGACCAAGGTTTGGTTCCCCCAGAAAGTCATGTGAGACCAACGGGTCAACCCGCATGGAAGCACCATCACCCCCTTGGAAATTCCAGCACGGTCACCTCCAGTTTACACTGAAAATGTTTGAAGAAAAACAAAGTTGATGATTCAGTTCAGAATACTAACATTGTAAAACAAAAAATAACGGGAGAAAGAAAATGAGAAGCAAGAGAGATACTGGAAGAGGGTGATGAATTGGAAACAGTTTGCATGAGAAAGATCTCCAATATCTGGCCCAAGAAGCCATGGAGGCATGGATGATGAAGGTCTTGGAAGTGTAAGGTTTGTCTGAGTGAGCTTGTAATTCTTCGTAGGCTACGATTTTCAGCCACCTACGACTCTGAGTTGAGAACTCAAGTTAGGGAATTTAATTTTTCCGAGCCGCCGTAATTATTTGTGATTTACTCCTCTACTTCTATTGGGATTTTTCTACATTGTTAATCTAGCTCTGAAAGCAACAGGTATATCGAAGCTCATCTAGAGCAGCATCTGCAGATTCTACACCATGATAATTTGAATCTCTGTGAGCCTCTTGGGTAGTGCAAACGGGTCTATCTTTGTCCCCCTCTTCAACTTCTTCAAATTTTCTGCTTTTCACCCCAAAGCTTCGAACTTTTTCCCACCCAGTAGCACAAAATCACTAGATTGGGGTTGCTGCTTTTGTTGTTTTTTGGGGTTTGTTGAACAGTTTTGGAAGCTTTTGTTAAATGTTAACCCTTGAAGGAAGAATGCACTTCGGGCAAAATAGTGAATATAATCCCTAATTTACACGTCCTTATTCCTTAATCACTTGCACCAATGATGATGTGTAAAAATATTGGACCTAATAATCCCACATGACATCCATGTCAGCTTCATTAAACTTGTAGGTGTGCCACAATGATGTCTACCAGACACAGACAAGTCACCTGAGCTTAGATTCATGCGAGGACTACAATAACATATTTAACCCTTTTTTTAATAACTTTTACTATATATGTACACAAGTGCTTAATAATGATTAAAATTACTCAAAAGTCATGACATTCATAATTAATATTAAGAAGTCACAGATGACATAAATAAATCATGCAAGTCTGACCAGTGAGAGATTAAAAAGGAGTGAATAAAGACAATAGAACCAACAGAGCAAAGGAAAAGAAGAAGAACAAGAACCATAAAAGAGACAAAATAAATCACAAAATAATCAACAAAAGAAAGAAAAACAGGTTAAAAAAGAACCAAACGGCATCAAAAGGCTGCTGGATGAGAAGAAAAGAGGCTATTGTTGCTGCGGGGGCCGGGGGGATGTAGATGGTTGCCTGTGGGCCGCCAGAAGCTCACTGGTCTTTGTGCGGTGGCTGAACAGCGTTTAATTGGTGGTGGATGGATTAGAAGCTGGACGAGGCTCTCCGGATTGACTGAGGTCCGAAGAGAAAAACTGCTTTCAGAGGAGTATTTTTTATTTTTCTTACCGAAACCTAAAATTACTCTTTCATAATTTTTTAGCCAAAAACCCAAAATTACCCCTACGAGTTTGCCATAACATTGACTGAGGGTAATTTCTGGTCTTCCCCTGTGCTGAGGTCGCGATTTCAACTTCGATTTCAGCTGTGACATCAAACCGTTCCGATGTTGGACGCTTTGTAGCGGCCAGGGGCTGCTCCGCCGTGATAGCGCGCACATAACGTGGAAGCCTGAAATAAACTGATTATTATGCTTTTGAAGTTTTATACACTTAAGTATGTTCAGCATTGTCTCTGGGTCCATTGAAACTTTGATTACTTATCAGGGTGGGCTCATCCCTCCTCCCATATAACCTAACCCACTCAATGCCAACTGGGATTTAGGGCGTGCTTAGATAAGCTTTTGAAAAGTGCTTTTATGATATAACTTTTTTATAGCTTTTCTTTTTCAGAAGCTATTATTTTTAGCCAATGAGTTAAGCACTTAGATAGCTTCTTTTGAAGTTTTTGCCTTCAAAAAACAATCTTAAAATGTTTTGGAATTGAAAAAGCACTACTAAATTGGTTATGTGGATGGGATGATGCTGTAATGTTCTGTCTTGGTCCTTGTTCTGTGACGCATTTCAAACATGTTTTTGAATTGGAAAGGCACATTTATTTTTTTGAGATAACAAATGGGCCCTCAATTAAGTCCTCCATTCTATTAAAGTATTACTCCAATTTGATGATCTTATAATTATGGCCAAATTGGTCTTTAGCACAACATGGTGCTTGTGACTGAGTCCCATATCAAATGGATGTGGATGTGAAACCCCAATTTATGGTGGAGGCTCCCCCCTCTTATCAGCTTTGCTTTTGGGTGCGGGTTCTCCCCCACATCATGCTCTAAGCTTCACATTTTGTAATGGAATTCAGGGTTCGTGTGTGACACTGGAGGTGTAACGATACGGGCCATCTCTGGAACTTGGCTAAACTTCTTGAGCAGACACCATGTAGCAAGTTATCTTTTGGTTTGTATGCTAGTTACTAGTTAGAATTGCCAAATTATCCAAGAAGACTTGGAATTTGTTCTGCATTCAGTTTACAACTTCATATTGTTTCTAAGCACATTAAAATAGAATTTGATGCATCTGTAATGAGTTTAAAGAAAAACCAAATAGTAAGAGGTTCTCTAATAAATATTGTGCCTTCATTAATGCTTGCATGTAGGTTGTACATTTGAGCTCTGCCATGAATATATTAATTAGAGCCAATTTGAAGTTTTCTTTCATCACCATTAGAAGGGCAGTATATGTTGTGTTTCCAGGGAAGGGCAGTGGCTTCCAGAGCTAGCTCTCCTACCTTATTCTCCCTCTCTTTTTCTTTAATATGCAGTTATATACATGCTGTAGGTATTACAATGGGGCATCTTTCTTTCACACTGACCGAACATTTTTCTTTTATTTGTTTGGTCCAACTTTAGGGTAATGGAAATACTGCTGAAGATGGTCCTAGCTCCTCGGCAGCTGCTGGTGCTGACGCCGAAGTTCCTGATCCTGATGACGATGATGATGAATTGGACATTGATGAGTTGAATGAACTGGAAGCTAGCTTATCCAAGACATCAATTCAAATAAAGGAACCAGGAGTTGAAGTGTAATCCTGAAAGTTAGAATGTGATATTTTTATGTCTCTGCTGAACAATGTAGCCACTCACTCCCTTAGCTTCCAAGGAAGTTTTTTGAATGAAGCCTTTGATGATGATAATGAAATCACTATTTGCGGCATCTCATTTGGTACGAATGACAGTGTGGTATGATCCACTTTTCTGTACTTAGGTCTCTCATTGGACCTACAATAGACTTTCATTTTTTTGTTTGAACAAGGTAATCTTGTGCGGACTGTATCTGATTTTATTCATGACACCTATTTTGAAAAAGGCGTCTTCTATGTTGTTTTTATATGCATGTGAAACAATCAAGGCAGCAAGTAGCCTCTGATGCGTTACGGATGTTATAGTGAGACATCCTTAGGGCTCGAAATAGTTTTTCAGAACTCAGCGTTTGTGCATTGTTGAAATTGATTATATGTTGCGATTTAATAGGAAAATATTGATTTTCTAGGAATGCCTATTGTTCTACAAAGGTTACATCGTATAGTAATAGGCTGAGTACGAGACAAGTTTCAGTCACAATTAGAGTGGTTATAAGTGGCTAAACGTGATCATACCTTCTCCTGCTCTCCTAATCCCCTTTGTTCCTAACTATTGGGTTTTCCGATTTGGCCTAGTTATCTTGCTTCTTTTTTCTAGTTGGGGTGCTGTCTTTTTCGTTCTTTGATCCCATGTGTTGCCCGACGGCACATCCTTGATTCGTGCGTACTATTTGTCTCATTTGTCCTATGGGTTGCTGCTCCACATAATTCTTGGCTCTTATGTGTTCGTGATCTTTTTTCCCCCTTGGTTGTTGTATGTGGTTCCAACTATTCAAGTAAAATGATGTGTTACCTTTCACATGAATCTTGTGAACATGGGTGAGCTTGGCTAGGGCCAATGTGCCTTGGCTATGAGGTATGTTCCTTTGCTTGGGGGATGCCCTAGCTAAGGATATGTTTCTTCGTTTGGGGGAGACTACCTTAACCCAATTGGGTATGAGGGTGCACCGCTCCTTAAGACTAAAGTTGATAAGCGAACAAACTTGTATTGTCTATATTATAAAGCTCATCCTAGATTGGGGATACCTTGGCTAAAGTGCATGTTTCCCTGCTTGGGGGAAACTGCCTTAACGTGATATGGTACAACGACACCCCCCCTTAATAATGTAGTTGATAAGCGAACAAGCTTATACTGTCCATAATAAGGCCTATCCCAGATTTGGGATACCCTGACCGAGGGGCATGTTTCTTCGCTTAACGTAAACCGCCGTAACCTGATTAGGTAGGAGGTACACAACCTGTTAAGGTTTGAGCTGATGAGCGAAATACTTGTGTTGTTGTGGTAAGTTTAAATTGGACATGTGGAGAAACTTTTACCGCTTTATTTGGGCTCAACTGTGGTGAGGGCCTGTAGTGTTTTTGAATGTTGTGATTGAGCGACTATTACAGGGTGATGTTTGATCTCTGCTCGCCTGGTGGCACCAATCCCCTGGTCGTGTCTCTTCGTATGGCGATGCTCACTAGGTGGGGAAGACATTTCGTTCAATCCAAAACCGTGGAATGACATCATGTCATCATGTTATGTGTCTTTTCTAATCCTTCCTTTTACATTTATTTAAATAGGTTTGGTGGCCGTTAGTCATACATTATTTTATTGTCTCACTTGCTTCAGATTATCCCTGGCTATTTTCACTGTTACTCTTGCTTGTGTTTTATTTATGCTTTAGCACATTCTAAGGTGTTTTTCCTTAGTCTGTTTTCCCAAGTACTTTCTGTATCCTTGCCTTTCTCTCTCCTGTTTTTGGATTCTTCCGTTCATTATTCAGGCCATGAAGAATTCCTCTTTGTCTTTTTGGGCTTCTCTGCGTGGGGGTCATGGCAGTGGTTGTGATGATGAACTAAGACCGAAAAGACGGTAATGCTCCTTGACATTGGTTTGTCTAGAGGATATACAATTAGGATTAGGGATGGGTCGGTGGAGGATACTGGTGACATGTCTAACTATACGTGAGTAAACGCGTAAGTAGAGCTCTTTCAAAGGAAGTGCACTGCTGTGGAGTGTGTGAAATTTTTCAATGAAGAACTTGGGGCTTGTTCTTTAAATGGCCTAGCCAAATTTGTATTTGAGCCTTGTTCTGAGTCAAAGCAAGTGTTTCACCATCCTAGTGACGGGATGACCCACCCGTCCTTTTATTTTTATGATACTCTTCCAAACCGGCTACGTGTAAAGCCCCATTTTCCTAGTTTTGCATGTGAGATACTTGGGGGGCTTAACGTTTCCCGTACTCAATTGCTTCCAAACCCTTGGGCTTTCATAATGGCCTTTAAGTGGGTTCGGCCTATTATGAAATAACTCCTTATGCTAGGAAGTTTTTCATTCAAGCTTTTTATTCGGAGACCATAGGTTGGTTGTCCCTGAGTAGCAAAATTAACAAGAAGATATTAGATCCGTTTGATTCCTCCTACATGAAAATTGAAGACCTCTTTGTGAGAGTCTTCTATCGAGGGGGTATCTGACCTTTCTTTCTTAATGGGAAGGCACGACCATTATAAATGAGGTGGACTTTGATGTGCTTTCAGTTAAGGGTCAGGCCAAAATTCACTTCTTGAGCAACATGAATAATATTTCTATCAAACACTTATTATCGCCTTTGAGGACCCTCGTGCATGTTTTTGAACTTTTGGGTAAGAATTGTTGGAGCTTTATGTTTGATTGTTTCATTGTCCGGTAGGGTGCTACAAACAAGGGCGGATGTGCATTGGGGATGAGGGCACAATGTTTTATATTTTTCACAACAATATATTACATATACACTGTATTTTTAGAATTTTGAGTAGATAATTGCCCCCACAAAATAATAACTGCCCTAATGGTTTTGTATTTTGGAAAAAGATGAGTTCACATTCATTCCCCTCACACTCACATGACAGTGATGAGAGTAAATGAAATAGAAGTAAGAGATATGATAAATGATGTGAAATTGTTGTATATTTGTCACTAACAAGTTCAAACTTTATATTTTTGTGATTCAGTTTTTTAACTTTTTTATATGCAATATGACAATATCTTTAGGTTCATAACTCAGTGCTTCATAACTCAGTGCTTCATTCTCTTTCTTCTTCTCTCAAGAGTACTAAGTTCTCATAATCTTACCTAACTTCTTAATAGTACTGAGAATAAAAGTTATATAATATTTTCAAAATATGAATACTAATGAAAAATAATAATGATATAAATTAAATATTTTAATAACAATATATATATATATATATATATATATATATTGTTATAAATTTATATGTATATGCTACTCCCACGAGTTAAAATTTATGGATCCGTCACTCACCGGCTACAAACATCTGCAATTTTGACCATTGTAGGTAAAAAATGACCCCTAAACTCAAGCTAGGCGGTTTGCAACACTCTCTACAAGAATAGGAGAAAAATAAATAAAAGAAGTGTTCGACCAATGTTTTTGCCAATCAAGGCGAGGAAGTTATTTATCGTAGTGGAAAACCTCTCCTACCCAAAAGAAACTCTAATGAATAGGTAGTTTCAAAAAAAAAAAAAAACTCTAATGAATAGGTGCTTCTTCATCTTCTTAGGTTGCCGAAGTGGTTGAAACTGTCGTTGACCAATGCGCCAAGTCTTCTCTTTGCGGTGACATATCTTTAACCATCGGGCAAGAAAGTTACCAGTTGGATGGCCTTCTTTGCGTTCAAATGGTGAATGCTGGGATGGCCAGTGTGGTCATTCCTAATTATCTACTCATTCAAAGGAAAACTTATCAAAAGAGAGACATCAACAAGTGTGCAATCTGAAAAAAGTATTTGAATTTTCTACTATATCCCCTTTCTCAAGATTTTTCAACTTTTCAAAGCTAGATTCCATGCAAGACAATCAATCAATGGGACAACACCGAATCAGTACAGATGATAGTCAATGAGATTGCAATGTAGACTCAAAAATGTTTAAGTGCATGATACAGTCAGATAAATACAATGAATCCCTCCCCACACTTAGCATGTGTATATTCCTCTATACATGAAATACAATTAAAACAAAATAAAAATATCTTAGCAAACCAAAAAAAGATAATAAAAGCAAAAAGCTGTAATGACGAAAAAACTAAAAAAAACTCCACTAATCAACATGTAGAGGTGGTGATGGCTGGGTGAGTTACCCGCCAATCTGCTGCAACAATGTTAAGACTTCCCCAATTGCTGAGAAAGAGTCTGTTTGAGGACAAGCATAGTTTAAGTGCAGGGAGATTGATGCGCGTTTAAAATGCATGATTTATGACTCGTTTTTCCCATGATTTTACATCTCATTATTGTACTTTATATTCAGAACTCATGAACTTTTAAATGTATTTGCAAAACACAGGTTAAAAGAGGAAAAAGGAAATTACAATGGAAGAGAAAACAAAATGAAACATCGAGTGGAGATTCACATGCTGAAGAGGAAACACGGTCGTTCTAGCCAGAAGCCACGACCGTGCTCATCAAATAAAACTCCACGATCGTGTCACCCAAAGCTTGCCCGTGGTTGAAGGATTTTTAATAGCCATGACTGGGCCTTTAAGTGCACGAGCATGTCTTCCAACGCAACCAGAGCCGTATTTTAACCTAATTATTTTTATTTAAGATAAGGTTTGGGCAAAGAAAAAGGGAGCTATGAGTGTGCAGAAAATAAAACGTGCAAAGAAATAGAGAAACTTTTCGTGTAGTGGAGAAAAAAAGGAGAGAGAGGATAAAAGCATAGGCAATTCATATTTCCCATGTTTTTTAAGATGCTAGCTATTAGGATTACTATGCTTTTCTGCTTGTATTACGAGTAGCTAAGTTTTCTTGCAAGGTTGCAATGTAAAATATGATTTGAACCCCATTCTTTTTATATATGTTATTTTTAGTTCATTTATGTAATTTTGTTTTGTCTTTACGTTGTCAATTCAATGCAGCGTAATTAATTGTATCTATCGCAGGCTAGTTTACGCTTGGTGGGTGAATTATCTTATGGAAAAAGTAAAGAGGATTGGGTGTAGGCAATTAGTTTTGGTGCGCTCTTGGATGAGGTATTATGGTTAGTTCTTCTATGCTTTAGGTTCACCTATGATTGGGTTGTGAAATATTCCTTTGCTTGCGAGGACTCGGGGAGAAGAGAGCTTGGCAACGACCTAGGAAGTCGGTGTCCAGTAGTCCTATGTTGTGCAGCCTTGATGCTTCTTCCCCGTCCAAGTCCTCAAGCAGAGGGCTTGGCGGCTGGTAAATCGGTCATCATCCTGTTCCTCTTTTGGCTGAGACCCTGGTGCCTCCAGGGGTTCTGACGAGAGCGAAGCGCGCCATTTCGGTGGGTAAGCAGGTGGGTGTTGTTTTTTTCCTGTCCTGATGAAGTTGCTGTGAATCAGATTGTGGCTCAAATATTGGAGCGAAGAAGCTTGTAGGGTTGGTTGTCTGGTGTGGGTTTTGCTTTTTTGGGGTGCTTGTATTCTGTTGTATATGGTGGTGTCGTTTTGGTTGGAGCTTTGCATATTCTCTTTTTGATTGTTGTAGCTGTTTCTTTCCTGCTTTTGTAGCGGGTGGGAAGCTTGTCTTTTGTATGGCTTTTGCTGGTTTTTTGGCTGCCTCTTCTTTATTAATATATATTTATGCTTTCTAAAAAAAATCGTCTATGTTTTAACTCTTATTTAGGCAATCATGCCTCATGACGCTTTTCTAGTTGGTAGTGCCCCTAAGCAAGTAATTTAAGTAGAACTTGGTGGTTTATGTAACACATGAGAAGTATAATCGACATATAGATTAATTAGGATAACATATTGCACCGGACGAGCACCTTTCCTTGGTGGCGGGTTATGAAGACTTATGAAGACACACTTCACTTTCATGCTTCAAGCTTGGTGTCTTGTGGGCTTGTGGACTGGGCGAGCGCCCCCACCTAGTAGAAGGGAAACCAGGCGATAGGTTGAGACTGTTGGGCCTAGCGTCTCAAGGCCCATTGACCTGTAATATGTATTTAATGGCTTTAATGAGGTTTTAATATTATTTATAACATTTAAAGGCCATTTATGGCTTCCCCCTCTATATATAGCTAGAGGGGGCTCATGTAATAGAGACTCCACTCAATACATCTCTTTTCTAAACCTAATTTCTGAGCATTCTATGTTTCTAGTACAAAGTGTGTCTGAGGGTTTTTCACTGCTTTTTGTGCTTCTTTGTGGTGGGTTTTGGTGTTAGACCCTTATGTACATTTTCTATGTTTTTCCTTGGGGTGTTTTTCTTTTCGATGGTTGAGATTGTTTACGGTTGAAGTGTTTCCCTTTCTTCCCATTCGAGAGAGTTTTTTCTCAAGGTTTTATTTAATAAAATTTCTAATTAACACAATACCCAATGCAACATATTATCATTCTATATATATATATATATAAATTTGGAGTTGAGTAGCATACTCAACTAGAAAGATATGAACTTCTATCCTAAAGCATAAATGAATATCAGAATGGGAGGATTAAAAGCATACAAAGAATATCACAAAGAGATTGAGATGAATAAATTTATAAATGCATATTTCACTGAAAATCTTAATTCAACAATCAAAGAAAGTTTTAAACATATATGGTCTCATATTCAGATAATTATTTCATCCATTAACCTAGAAATTTGATAATGAATATTGTTCCCTTTCCATAAATATCAATATTGAATTCAATCCTCAGTATTGGCTGGCTCAGCCTCATTAGATGTAGAAAGATTTCGAGAAGACACAATTTCGTGATGAGATGATCCTTCAGCCACATGAGTTTGATCATCATCATTACCAGTAAGAGTATACCAATCCTCGTACACTCTATCAATCTCCTCTTGAGTACAACGAGGTGTAGCAGCAAAAATATCCATTATTGGTCGTTTCTTAATCTTCATTCTACCCTTTCTGCGTTTAGCACCTTTCCTAATTGCATTTGATTTTGATGCTTCATTATTTCCTTCAACAATATAGTGACCAAAGTCATTGGAAATGCCTTCAAACGGTGGTAACACTTGGGAGGTGGTGAGACCACTGTCCAGACACATTTGCAGGTACTTCTTTGGGAATGGCCAGTTATTGAACATGTTTTTCTTACGACAACCATAGACATACTCTCTGCAACAAAATTAATTCAACAAAGCTTATTGTTATTATATAAATTTAGTAGTTTATTAATTAAAATAAGGCTCCCAAACAAAAATAATTTTTGTTTGCAGATATTCGCGGAGTGCAGACATCTAACCGTCCTCCAGAGTTAGAAAGAAAAATAAGAGAGAAAAATAAATAGATGTGATGTATGATATATGAGAGAGACAAAGAGAAAAATAGGGTGTTGATCTATTATATATATGTCGTTTGAGTATCATTATTTTTCTAGGTTCTAGCTACTCTACTTCATCCTCTTTTATTGTCAGTAATTCAACTTATATAAGCAAGCTTACAAACAATCTTTTCCAAAATCTAAATGCAAGTATAATAAGATTCATAAAAATAAATTAAAAGGCAACAATGTAATGGAATCAAGGAGTTGAAACAGAGAAAAATATAAGCTCAAGATGTTGGAAAGAAAATAATAGATAATTAATAATTAACAAAAACCAGCAGCATGCACCTTCATTTTAATTCTCAGATATAGAAATCCAAGAGAGAAATTTAAATATAGAATAAACTAGAAGTACAAATGGAATAAAACTAAAGGTATCATATGTGAATTTATTGTGTGAGCAGTTTTAACCTTATTGAGAAGGGTTTAGCAACAGCTACAGAATCCTCTTGATCTGATGGAGAATTCAAAATCGTAGGTGGGTTTTGTTCCTGAGACATGATTCACCACAAAGATTGAAACCCCTGCCTGCAACATAAGATGTCAACAGAAAACTGCATAAGATGACCAAGTTCCAATGCCCTAGCTATAACACACAAAAATGAAATCATATAAACATAAATATTTATTTTGTGCATGCATGTGGGTACCCAAATGATATATGCATGCTCAATAAATTTATATGTATAATGAACAGGGGATGAAAGGGGAAAATCTTGGTGTGATTTGATCTTCAAGGGCACAAATAAACAACAGAAACAAACAACTAAACCTTGAAATTTGAGAAAACAAAAGAGAAAGGGTGACAAAACTTAGCAAGTGGTTAGAGTGAGAGCATGGGTAAGATTTAAAGGATATGGGAAATGAAAAACGAAATTGATTTCAAAAGGGAAGAAGAACCAAAAGAGAGAGAGAGTGTATAGAGAGAGAGAGAGAGAGTGAGAGAGAGAGAAGAAGCAAGGAAGTCATGGAGGGGAGCTGGGCTAAGAAAGGGTCACTCCTTCTTTTGTTTTCCGTTTCGTTTGTGTTGCCTTCAATTTCTGTTGACTTCAATGACCATTGATCAAGTGTAGCTGAAATGGAGCATTACTTTTGTTGTAAAAAAAAAATGTTTATTTTATTTGTTAACGCCTATTTTTTTTTCTCTATTATCGATTTTTTTGGCTCGCCCCAATTGGTAGACACTCGTATATCATTTTTCTTTTTATGATATATTTCTTCCATTCAAATAACATTATATATCACTTATTTCTCTTTTTCTCGTATATCACTCAAGGTGTCTACACAATTTAGATGCACTTAAAAAATTTTCATTATTTGACAAGATCACTGTTCAAATCCAAAATATCCACATCTTGATGATACTTTCAACGAGATTTTTTTACACACAAAAAATGGACATGTGACATTTTTTAAAGAAAATCAAGTATATGTCACTTGTACCAACCGCCGATTTGTATTTGAGTTTATAATTAATTATGCACGGGGTATCAAAGTCAATAGAAACTCCTCGCACCCTCATAAAGAGAGAAGGATGTAAGATATATATCTCATTAAAGTCAAATTTTATATTCTAACAATATATTATGTAATAAGAAAAGAAGAAAGAGAGAACGAGATAAATGAGTAGAAAAAGTAATTGGGGTGAATGTACCAAAACTCTAAAGTAATGCTCCATCAGTTACAATGTCAGCAGTGGCATAAGTCAACAAAATTTAAAAGCATGAGAATTGAAACTGAAAACAAATATATACAAGACAAAATTATTCAATACAAAGTTCCTTTCACTTTCATGCCTTCATTGCTTCTCCTTTCATGTTTTGAAATCATATATGCGTCTCATTTCCCCATTCCCATTTCCTTTAACCCATGTTCTCTGCCTCCCTAACCACTTGCTAGATCGATTTGTGACCATTTCCTTTTTTTTTTGAAGTTTCAAGGTTCACCTGTTGCCTGTTTGTTTATGTTGTTAATTTGTTTCGTTCAGATCAAAGTCAGGAAAAAAACCCACCTACAATTTTGAACTCTCTGCCAGATCAAGGGGATTCCGTAGCTGTGACTAAACCCTTCTCAATAAGGTTAATTCCCACATATATATATATATGCCCAAAAAAATTCATACCATAAATTCATATATGAATATGATAAATTTAATATTATTCAATTATTTCATGTTTTTATCTATATTTGGATTTGTCTCTTGGATTGCAATTCTGAAGTTTAAAAGGGCTATTGATGTCATGTTATATTATTTATATTTTTTCCAATATATCTTAAGCTTGTGAATTTTTTTTCTCACCTCTTTGTTTCTACTTTTTTGTTGCTTTTAATGTTTTTATGAATCTTATTATACCTGCATTTATATTTTAGAAAGGATTAATTGTTTGTAAGCTTGCTTATATAAGTTGAATTGCTTACATCAAAAGAGGAATAAGTAGAGTTGAAATGTATTTTTGTTTCATAACATATAAACAACCAGTGGAAACATCCAACATACAACCTATTTATCTTTTTATCTCTCTTTTATTATATTACGCATCCATTATTTCTCTTTATCTTCTTTTCTCTTCAATAATTGGTCATTCTCTAAAAAGTACCTCCAAATGTGTTTGGACTAAGTGTTACCGCCATTTCCAATGAAGCTGGTTTTGGTGGAGAAGCTAGTGAAGTGCAACATAACCTTGATTACTTTGTTGCAGAAGTAAATAATGAAGCATCAAAATTCAATATATCATGTGATCTTACGCGTGTTTAAAAATATTGACATATATCATATATATATTAACTTTATAACATCAACTAAAAATATATTACAAATTAAATATTAAAAACACCCGTGCATTGCACGGGTTACTTACTAGTATGGTACTAAACGTAGAAAGGTAGGGGGAAGATTAAGAAATGATCAATGGTGGATATTTTAGCTGCTCAAGAGGAGATCGATAGAGTGTATGAGCATTGGTATACTCTTATTGTTAATCATCATGATCAATCTCATGTGGTTGAAGGATCATTCATCACAAAATCGTGTCTTCTCGAAATCTTTCTACACCTGATGAGGTAGAGCCAGTTAGAAATGAATATTTACCTAATTAATATTTATTTGAATATGGGACCATATTATGTTTTTTTTTTAGAAAGAGGAAATATTATTAGAATATTATGTTTTATTTTATGTGCTTAAAAATTTTCGAGGAGTGTTTTTCTCCTCTTCATTGTTAGAGATATTATTTATCCCCGGTAGAATGTTATCTTGGGTTAACAAAGTAAATGGTTCTTGAGGTTCGAGCAAGTTTAGGTTTTAGATCCTTGCCAGAGTAAAGTCCGAGATTCGTGATGATTGGGATTTATATGATATTTTTGCTATATTTTTTCTTTATTTTTATTTTATTTTTAGTTGTGTCGCATATAGTTTTTATTTCATTTGTTAGAGTTTTTGTTTTATTTTTGCATTTGCATATAGATTAGCAACTTTTGTGTCTTTAGTCATTTTATTGTTGTTTTATTGTAGTTTTAGTCCTTGTTAGAGTTTTGGTCATTATTAGGTGATTTATGGGTGCCTTGATTGAAGAATTAATGGAAGAAATGATGAAGAGAAGGAGGTTACAAGTTGAATGGTTTTGTGGTTAATGAAGAATTGAAGCAACAAGCAAGAAACATGTGCTAAAATGAGGAATTGATGGTTGTTTCAGCTGTTGCAAAAGGAGGAAAGAAGAGAGCAAGAATGTGAAGCAGCAGACGAGCCCAACATTGAGCATTGGGAAGCCAACGCATGAGCGTTGGCTCTCTGCCAGACGAGCTGTTTTAAGTTAATTTCCAACGCCTGTCTGAGCGTTGGGGTGCTGGCAGAAAACTATTATAAATAGGTTGCTTTGCTTTTTTTTGTAAATATACCATACCAGAAGCTTAGATACCTTGGATACCTATAAACACCTTGTTTCTGAACTTTGCCTGGACTTGTGGGAGGCCACCTTGAGCTCCGAATTCAAGTTCTTTTATTTATCATGTTTTCCTTAGCCATGCTTGGCTAAGCTTTTCTTGTATTTGGGTTGTAGTGAATCTACATTGAACTATGCTTTAGGTTTCTATTGTTTATATATGAATAAAGGTTCAGTTCTTAGATTTTATTCCATGTTTTAATATTATTCTTGCTGTACACAAGTCTTTATGCTTAATTCTTATGCAATGGTAATTGGTAGGAATTGGGGGAAATGAGAATAGAATGAATGATTGTTTGCCACTTAGGTATAAGGTTAGATATTGTTAGTGTTGGCCTGATCTTGGAATTTATCTTTAATTTGATTAACTAATCACTAAGGTATTAGGATTAGAAATTGAATTCGAAGTTCTATTTGATTGAGGTATTAACAAGTAGAAATCCTAGGCTAGAACTCCTAAGAACATGTTCTGATTTTCATATATAGAATTGATTCTGAATAGATTAGCTAGAGGTAGTGAAACTCAACCCAAGTACTTGTTTTTATCAACCAATTATTTCTATTTTTATGCTTTTCTTTAGAATCCAAAATCAAAACAAATATATCTTTTCTTTTTCAAACTCTAAAAAACAAATTTCAAGTCAAACCAATCCCTGTGGAGACGATATCTTCTATATTACTTCGATACAATATGTACACTTGTAGAATTGGCTATCAATTCGTCCTTGCGGTTAGGGAAATAGCTGGGTTGGTCCTCGCTGGAGTGGTGGCTCTAGCGAACATGCTGATTTGTCAACGCTGGAATGATTTGGCATTACCCCATCAATTAATGAGCATATTGGAATTTTTTTCCTTTCCATTTAAATTAAAATAAATCAAAGTCTGGATTTTAATTAATAAAACCGATTAACTCTCAAATTAATCCAACTCAACCCTAAACATCATCTTCATCATGATCATAATCTTCATCCTCAACAACAACAAAAACTCAGATTTCCAAAAAAAAAAACCTAGATTCTACATCAAGCCTCCATCCCCACCACAACCCCCACCCACACCACTACCCCTACCCCAACCACAAACCCATAACACAATTCCAAAATCACAACAAACAAAACTCAGAACACAATCCCAAACTCATAACACACAAATCCACCACAATCAACACCCAACCATCGCACCGAACCGCATCCCCAGAACACAATCCCACCGAACTGCTATCATTGTGGTGTCATTATCCTTGATTTGTAAGTGCCATTTGGTTTGGGCTTACGCAGATATAATCTAATCAACCTTAATAAAAGAAAGAAAAATTCAGATACCCTTTGAAAGCACTTTACCTATGAGGCAAAATGAATCTATGATGAATCTAGTATTTAAAGAGATAAACAAAAACACACATAAACTACTGAAAATTTTAAATGAGTACTCATTGAGTCTACATAATTATAAAAGACCAAGCAACTAAACCAAAACATTGGTGGTGACAAACCCTACATAAAAGTTCATAAGCACAATTATGTCATTTTTTAAGCGTCGAAGCCTGACTGACCTTAACAACCACACCAACACTGTAATCGAACTAGAGATAAAAAGTCCCTATAGATTGACCCTATTTAGAACTTATTATAAGGCTATGATTTGATTCTGACACCAGTGAAGCCAACACCATGAGCTTCCGTTCCATGAGGAGCAACCTGATCATGGCCTTCTACTTTTACCTTAACAGTAAGGCCTTCTACATCTCTGTGAGCAACCCTTGAAGCACTTACAGTCTTTGTAGTCCCTGCAAACTCAGAAGAAATGGGAACAAAAGTGAGTCCATCACTAACCTTTTGAAGGGCCAGATTTCTCTTTTCAACTCTAGTCATAAGCCTCTTCATTCTTTGATCTTTGCTTTCATGTTTATAGTGCTCTGCACGGACATGCGCTGCAAAGTGTTGTGAGGTAGGAAATTCCTTTTTGCACTTAGAACACGTATATGGTCCATTTTTTATATGTGGAACACTACGGATCCTACCATCATATTCTTCATCGATCTCATGACCAGAAATAATGTCCTTCTCAGCATAATTTGCTGGTGGTTGATTTCTCTTCATTGGGTTGGATGTGGGATTCACACCTTTGAGATTTTCACCAATTTTCACAGGAGTTAATATGACAGGAGATGAAATTTTTTGAATGGCTCGGTCATAGGAATCAATCAAGGGATGAGTATTCTGGTTTGTGTTATCCATAGAAAAGAAATTGATTTGGAAGATGAAGGAGAAAAGAGACAGGGATGGGTGGAGAGATTGAAAGATAGGTTAAAGAGAGAGTAGAAGATTTTGATGTGAGTTTAGTGTTTTGCAATGAATGTTTTCACACATTTATAGCAGATTTGAATTAATTACTTTTTGTTTTTGCCTCAAGGTAGCATTTATGATTAATCTGAAAGAATTGAGTAGGCTTTGCCACATTAATTGCCAATATAAATGTCAACTTGAAGAGTCAATTGACCATTAAAGAGCAGTTAATCTCAATAATTCATGTATAGTTATACGATCAAAATTTAATGCACGCATATCTCATGATAAAAATGTTAGATTCAAATGATTTCATCTTTTATCATGTTTTGATAAATAACAATTTTATTTAAGGTTTAATGTTCATAGATAAAGATTTCCTACGACTTTGAGCATTTCATATTTCAGGAAACATCTATCATTGGGAAGAAACGAACGTCTGACTTAATATATCAAAAGAAGCGTGTTTGAATACGTCAAAGAAGTGGAACGTCTTAGAACAACGTCTTAGAAGAACGTTTGAGTAGAACGTCTGAGCAGATCGTCTTACTACACGCTAAACAGAGCGTCTGTCTCAATGCTTCAACCAACGAAGACTTGCTACGTCTTAACATTTAATGAAGCATTGTTTTTAGCAAATTCAAGACAATGACACAATTAATATTTTATTCCTCGTATCTGCATGCCCTCTCTGACATTCCGTAATCAAGATGACTTTTTAGAGTCAACGACACTATTCTCTGAACATCGTATCACCTCAACGATCAGAATCAAATCTCGGTGATCAGAAGAAGAAGATTCTCTTTACTACTTTCCTTTGCATTAAATACTAAGACGACTATATAAGGAAACATAACAGCAAAGACCAGACGACGATGGAGGTGCATTAAATGCTGTAATTAATGCATGGCAGGTTGCATTTAATGCCTATGAAGAGCTTGCTAGAAGTATCTGTTGCACCCTCAGAAAAGAAGAAATTCAAACGGAACTTCATAATCTTCACCAACTTCATCCTAGTGAAGATATAAATAGATGACTTAAACACTGAAATTAGTGGCGACTTTCTACGATCAAATTTTCAAAGCATTCTAAGTCTTTCATTGCGAATGGATCCAAAACCTACTCAGATACCAATAGTCTTATCATTCTGAGTTAAGTCATCTGCCTGTGTGAAACCTTCATAGAGTGAAAACTCTTATCCTTCTTACACACTAAAAACTTGAGAACTCATTTTCATATCCTCTCTGTAATATGTACTTAAACTATTTCTACCTTACTCTTGTTGAAGAGACTCTGTAGAAAAGAAAAACATTCTTTGTAAAAGAACAGGGAGAAGTCTTGTTTAATACTTGTAGGGAGAAGTCCTGTTTAATACTTGTAAGGAGAAGTCTTGCAGAATACTTGTAAGGAGAAATCCTGCAGAATACTTGTAAGGAGAAGTCCTTCGAATACTAGGAGAAGTCCTGCAAAATACTTGTAAGGAGAAATCCTTCGAATACTAGGAGAAGTCTTGCATAATACTTGTACTGTTCAGTGTGACTAGTGGAAAATGTTGGTGAAGCCAAGGACTGAACGTAGCCCTATCGATTAAGGGGGTGAAACAGGATAAACTCATTGTGTGCTTTACTTTTCAGCTTTGTTAACTTTCCGCTGCACTAGTCTTAGAAAATCGTTTTGAAACTTATACTTGTTTTGAAAAAAAAAGTTTTTAAAATCACACGCACAATTCAAACCCTCATTTCTTGTGTTGTTTCGCCATTATCAAAAAAACACTTTTCACCTAATATGCCTCACGTGTGTGTGTGTATATATATATATATATCCCATCCACAAGATAACCATATACAAATCATAGTCTTGTACCCGTCATTCGTAAAAGTCGCCATATCAAATAACCCGACTCATCGAATAATGAAATATACCACCACTTTGACAACCTAAAACAAAAGACCTCATAATTCGGGTATATCTCTTGTGATCCCCACACAAAAGTACATACTTCGGGAACCTCCGATTTGCACTGCATTGGGCTAAACGAGCCCAAAACTCATTTGTGCAAGCCCAACTCCTCTGCTGTTCACTTTACCACTTCCAAGACAATTTTGGTTTATAAAGGCTTTTAGGAATTGGTAGCTTGGCAATGTGGGACTTACAACTTTTGAAATATTACTAATTTTCCAGCACTGTCTTTGACAGTTTTCTACGCCCAGATGGAAGTAATAGCAGTTTCAATCTTATTGAGAAGGGTTTAGCAGCAGCTACTGAATCCTCTTGATCTGTTGGAGAATACAAAATCCTAGGTGGGTTTTGTTCCTGAGACATGATTCACCATAAAGATTGAAACACATGCAACATAAGATGCCAACAGTAAGCTGCATAAGATAACCAAGTTCCAGTGCCCTAGCTATAACACACAAAGATGAAATCATATAAATACATATATTTATTTCTGCATGCATGTTGGTACCCAAATGATATATGCATGCTCAGTATATATAAATAAAATAGAATGAAAAGGGAAAATCTTGGTGTGATTTGATTAACAGAAACAAATTAGCAAGTGGTTAGAGAGAGAACATGGGTAAGATTTAAAGGAAATGGGAAATGAAAAACAAAATTGATTTCAAAAAGGAAGAAGAACCATAAGAGAGAGAGTGAGAGAGAGAGAGAGAAGAAGCAAGCAAGTCATGGAGGGGAACTGGGCTAAGAAAGGGTCACTCCTTCTTTTGTTTTCCGTTTCGTTTGTGTTGCCTTCAATTTTTGTTGACTTCAATGACCATTGATCAAGTGTAGCTGAAATGGAGCATTACTTTTGTTGTAAAAAAAAAGAATGTTTATTTTTTTATTTTTATTTTTTAGAAAGATGAAATATATTGATATAGAAAAGCTTGGGAACAGACTCTCTCAAATGAGTAAGGAGTATCCAATACAATTATAACTACTAAGGTTCAGAAATCAAACTAAAACCAAGGACCTGTTTCTAAACCCCCACTAATAAAAACCAAAAGGAAAAGCTAGGGAACAAACTAAACAGCAACTGGAGAAGAAACATAAGCAAGCCAATTAAAGGAAGCACAAGCCACGTAGAAAAATCGCAGGCTGGGAGCATTGAAACAGACCAGAAACGCACTATGCAGGGACAACCGAAGAGAAAAAAAAGCAGCAGGTACCAGTGCCTTGAGAAACAGTTGCAGAACAGATTGGTAATTGGTAGCATAAAAATGACAGTTACCTCATCCCCACCATTCACATAGTGTTGACTCCCTATCACAGCCCATTTTAGCCAAGTAGTCTGCAACCATGTTTGCTTCTCTAAATATGTGGGAAATTCCATGGCAATCAACATCAAACAGCACGAGATCAATAGTGTTTAACTCATTAAGGATTTTCCACGGTCTATGATCCTTATTCTGAATCCACCCAACTGCCAAGGAAGAATCACTTTCAACTAGTACCTGAGCAATAGAGAATTGTTTGCAGAAATTGAGTGCAAATAGAATGGCTTTGATTTCAGCTTCATAAGCCCAACAGGAACCCACGGATTTGGAGAAGAAGCCGAACCGCCTCTTTTGTTTTGTCTATTATCGAATTCTTTGGCTCGCGTCAATTGGTAGTATAGCTGTCAATTTGGCCCCAAGCCCCAGGGCCAACCCCAAGCCCCACTATTTTGGCCCTAACCCACACAGCCCCATTTTTAATTGTGGGCCAAAAAGCCCCAGCCCATTCAACCCCACTAGTGATGTGGGCTGGACAGGGCCAGCCCCAAGCCCTACAAAAAAAAAAAACCAGCAGCCTAAAGGGCTAAATGCCTAATTCCTCTTTTGTCTTTCACTCTCTCTCACCGCCTCCCTCTCCCAGCAGCCTTCCTTTTCTCAAAAAAAAAAAAAACCCTAAACCTCCTTCTCCCATCTTCCTAGCGCCGCCATCACCATCATCTCCTTCTCCTCCTCTCTTCTCACGCCGCCACCCCTCCTTATCTTCTTCTCCTTCAACTTCTCGACCCAAACCTTCTCTTCGCCGCTGCTCCGCTCCTCTTCAACACCCAGCGCCGCCACTGCTCCGCTCGTCTTCAACACCCACCGCCGCTGCTGCTCTGCTCCTCTTCAACACCGAATCGCCGCCACCTCTTCCTTGTTGCCGTCGGACCTGCCCCAGCGCTGCCAAGATCGATGGGCCGCTCAGTCTCTCTCATCGCCATTCCTCCCTCCTCTACCCGTCCAAAAAATCCACTCCTTCCCTGTCCGCCGCCGCGCCTGCTCGTTCAGATGGGGTTGCGGTTGTTGCCGGCCATGCCGGCGCCGCCACCGTGCCCCGCCTCTGCCATTCCTCTTTCTCAATTTTTTTATTTTTTTAATCATAATTACAGTAATTGTTTTAATTATTTAAATTAAAAAATAAAAAAATTGTTTCTGCGTTGCCCTGTTGGTCTGTTTTTATTTGTTTAAATTAAAAAAAATTATTAGAAGTTATTTATAAGGGCCATGGGCTGGCCCTAGCCCACAAGGCTTTTGGGGGCTTTTGTCCCTGTGGGCTTTTTTTGAGAGGGGGCTTTTTGGCCCTGGGGCTTTTTTGGCCCTAGCCCACATGGACTAGGGCTGGCCCTGGGGCTTGGGGCCAAATTGACAGCTCTAATTGGTAGACACTCATATATCATTTTTCTTTTTATGATCTATTTCTTCCATTCAAATCACATCATATATCACATCTATAGTTTATCTCTATTTTTCTTGTATATCACTTTAGGTGACTACATAATTTAGGTGCACTTAAACATTTTCCTTCTTTGACAAGATCATTGTTCAAATTCAATACATCCATCTTGATGATACTTTCAAACGATGTTTTTTTATAAAAAAAATGGACATGTGACAATTTTTAAAGAAAATCAAACATGTGCCACTTGTAATGACCGCCGATTATTATTTGAGTTAATAACTAATTATGCACTTACATGGGGTAACAAATTCAATAAAAATCGCGCCCTCATAAAGAGAGAAGGACGTCAGAGATATATGTCATTAAAGTCAAATTTTATATTCTAATAATATGTTATGTAATAAGAAAAGAAGAAAGAGATAAGGAGATAAATAAGTTGAAAAAGTAAATTGGGGTGAATGTATTATAACTCAAAAAGTAATGCTCCCTCAGTTACAATGTCAGCATTGGCATAAGCCAAAAAATATTGAAAGCATGAGAATTGAAACTGAAAACAAATAGAAACAAGACAACATTATTCAATACAAAGTTCCTTTCCCTTTCATGCCTTCATTGCTTCTCCTTTCTCTCTGTTTCAAATCGTGTTTTGAAATCGTGCGTCTCATTTCCCCATTCCCATTTCCTTTAAACCATGTTCTCTGCCTCCCTAACCCCTTACTAAAATCGTGCGTCTAATTTTAAGTAATTTTATACAAAATGAATAAAACCAACAAGTAATGGGGGGCCATGACATAGCCATGTCCTCCTTCCCTCCGCCGCTGATCTTTTGGGTACCCACACTTGCATGCAGAAATAAATATATGTGTTTATCTAATTTCATTTTCTGTGTTATAGCTAGGGAACCAAAACTTGCATGCAGTTTTCTATCAAGGGGGTTCTGTAGCTGCAACTAAACCCTTTTCAATAAGGTTAATTACCATATATATTTATATATGCTCAAAAATATTAATACCATAAATTCATATATGAATATGATACATTTAATTTTATGCAATAATTTCATGTTTTTATCTAGATTTGGGTTTGTCTCTTGGATTGCAGTATCTGAGGTTTGAAAGGGCTATTGATGTCACGTTATATTATTTATATTTTTTCCTAAGCTTGTAAATTTTTTCCGTTCACCTCTTTGTTTTTGTTTTGTTGTTACTTTTAATTTTTTATGAATCTTATTATACTTGCATTTATATTTTAGAAAGGATTAATTGTTTGTAAGCTTGCTTATATAAGTTGAATTGTTTAAATCAAAAAAGGAAGAAGTAGAGTTGAAATAGATTTTTGTTTCGGAACATATAAACAGTGCAAACATCCAACATCCAACCTATTTTTCTCTTTTTCTCTCTTTTATTATATTACGCATCCATTATTTCTCTTTTATCTTCTTTTCTCACTCTAGATGCATGTAATATATACATATTACTACAAATTATTTTCCTTTTCATTTAGGAGCCTTATTTTAATTAATTAATTCCTGACATTTTATATAATATTTAATGTTTTTTAATTTGTTGCAGAGAGTATGATTTTTTGTTGTCATGAGAAAATCATCTTCAATAACTGGCCATTCTCTAAAAAGCACCTGCAAATGTGTTTGGACTGTGATCAATGGTGGATATTTTAGCTGCTAAACCTCGATGTACTCAAGAGGAGATCGATAGAGTGTACGAGCATTGGTATACTCTTATTGTTAATCATGATGATCAAACTCATGTGGCTGAAGGATCATCTCATCACGAAATTGTGTCTTCTCGAAATCTTTCTACATCTAATGAGGCTGAGCCAGTTGGAAGTGAAGATATAATTATTTACCTAATTAATATTTATTTGAATATGGGATCATATTATGTTTTATTTTATGTGCTTAAAAATTTTCGAGGAGGGTTTTTCTCCTCTTCGTTGTTATAGATATTATGTATCCCTATGGTAGGATTTTACCGTAAATGGTCTCTGAGATTTGAGCGACTTCTGGTGTTAGTCATCGCCGGAGTAAAGTTTGAGATTCGTTCCTATGGTCGCCGGAGTGATTTGGCACTGCCACATCAATTAATGAGCAGATTGAAATTTTTTCCTTTCCATTTAAATTAAAATAAATCAAATTCTAGATTTTAATTAATAAAACTGATTAACTCTCAATTTAATCCAACTCAACCCTAAACATCATCTTCAACAGTATCATCATCTTCATCCTCAACAACAACAAAAACTAAGATTTTTCAAAAAAAAAAAATCTAGATTCGACATCAAGCCTCCATCCCCACCGCAACCCCCACCCACACCACTACCCCAATCCCAACCCCAAATCCATAACACAATTCCAAAATCCCAGCAAACAAAATCCAGAACACAATCCCAAACTCTTAACACACAAATCCACCACTATCAACACCCAACCATCGCACCGAACCGCATCCCCTAACCAACTTCTTTAGATCGAGCCACCCCCAATGCAATCAAACACAACAACTCAATCAAAGAAAAAGAGGGAAAAAACCAAGAAAACACTAGAAGAAGCAGAAAGTTCAGAGCTTTAAGATCGAGCCATTGAGATCGAACCCTTAGGTGTTGAAGAAGTGCCACCCCCAATTCCTCTGCCAAGAAACACCCTCTGCCATTAATATTGAGCCACCAAACTCATACCGATCCACCCCAAACCCAGATCGATCTCCTCTCTGAAAGAAGCAAGGGTTGAAAATGAGATCGATTGAACAAAGAGAAGCAAGGGTTCAAGATGTTGAACTAACGAGATTTTGAAGATGTTGAACAAAGATAACTCAGAACGATCTCTTCTTTGTTGCGCTCTCCATTTCTTCTCCCTCTCTTTCTTGCATCTCCACCTCTCTCCCTCGCTTTCTATAAATATGGGTTTAAATCTAGATTTGTTGTTGTTGTTGATGAATATGGGATTGGTGTAGAATCAAGGTTTTTCTGGGTTTTGTTTTTGTTGTTGTTATTGAGGATGAAGATGATGTTGAAGATGGTGATGAAGATCTAGAGGTGGATGAAGAGAGATTTTGAAGATGATGATGAAGAGATGTATAAGATGTTGAATACGCTGGTGATGATGATTAAGGGTTCAACCTTTTTTCTAGAGAAATGATTAATGTTTTATAATTTTAATTCTTTTTATTAATTATAAACATGTAATTTAATTATTAATTTACAATTACACGTCAGCGCTGCCGCACACTTCTATAATGTATTGTGCTTTTGTGGTGCTTTATTGTATTGCTATCATTGTGATATTGTTATCCTTAATTTGTAAGTGTCATTTGGGCTTACTCATATATAATCTAATCAGAATTGATAAAACCTTGATAAAAAGAAATAAAAAATCGGATACCCTTTGAAAGCATTTTACCTATGAGCCAAAATGAATCTATGACGAATCTAGTATTTAAAGAGAAAAACAAAACACACATAAACAACTGAAAACTTTAAATGAGTACTCATTGAGTCTACAAAATCATAAAAGACCAAGCAACTAAACCAAAACATTGGTGGTGACAAACCCTACATAAAAGTTCATAAGCACAATTATGTCACCCTGACAACCACACAAACACTGTAATCGAACCAGAGATAAAAACTCCCTATATATTGACCCTATTTAAAACTTATGCATAAGGCTATGATTTGATTCTGACACCAGTGAAGCCAACACCATGAGCTTCCGTTCCATGAGGAGCAACCTGATCATGGCCTTCTACTTTTACCTTAACAGTAAGGCCTTCTACATCTTTGTGAGCAACCCTTGAAGCACTTATAGTCTTTGTAGTCCCTGCAAACTCAGAAGAAATGGGAACAAAAGTGAGTCCATCACTAACCTTTTGAAGGGCCAGATTTCTCTTTTCAACTCTAGTCATAAGCCTCTTCATTCTTTGATCTTTGCTTTCATGTTTATAGTGCTCTGCACGGACATGCGCTGCAAAGTGTTGTGAGGTAGGAAATTCCTTTTTGCACTTAGAACACGTATATGGTCCATTTTTTCTATGTGGAACACTACGGATCCTACCATCATGTTCCTCATCGATCTCATGACCAGAAATAATGTCCTTCTCAGCATGATTTGCAGGTGGTTGTTTTCTCTTCATTGGATTTGATGTGGGATTCACACCTTTGGGATTTTCACCAAATACCACAGGAGTTAATATGACAGGAGATGAAAATTTTTGAATGGCCCGGTCATAGGAATCAATCAAGGGATGAGCATAGCAGTTTGTGTAATCCATAGCAAAGAAATTGATTTGGAAGATGAAGGAGAAAAGAGACAGGGATGGGTGGAGAGATTTGAAGATAGGTTAGAGAGAGAGTTGAAGATTTTGATGTGAGTTCAGTGTTTTGCAATGAGGGTTTTGAGACATTTTATAGCAGATTCGAGTCAATCTCTAACTATTGACCAGGAAATATTAGCATAAAAAACACAAAAATATTAAAAATATATATATAGTAATAACATTATTTAGTATTGACTAACTTTTAATTGAATTCAAAAGTTTTAAATATAGATCATGGTTTTCAATATTATGAAGTATATAAATTTTAATAAGATATAAAATTACTTCTATGCACGCAAATTTTTATTAATTATTTGAATAAAAAGTATATAATAATACTATTATATAAATTTTTTATATAATATAATATAATATAATAAAATATAATATAATATAATATAGTATAGTATAATATGATATAATATAATATAATATAATATAATGTAATATAATATAATATGATAATACTATTAAATTTTGAATATATAGTTTTTAATATAAAAATAAAATTAAATATCATTAACAAATTAGTATGTAATAATTACATTGGCCATTAACATTAAATATCATAAAAATAAAATAATTCGGTGACCTTTTCATCTCGAAAAGAATCGGTCTCTGATTATCGATGGAGGAAATTCTTAATTAGCACAAAAAAATACTAAAAAAATACTTTAATAATATATATTAGTGAAAGTATTTAATGATAATATTGACTTATTATTCATTGAATATAATTCAAAATTTTTAAACATAGAATTTTTTTTAATATTATTAAGTACATAAATTTCAAATAAATACTAAAATTACTTAATCGTAAATTTTTATTAATTATTTGAATAAAATATATTATAAATGAATAAAATAATACCATATAATATTAAATATCGATTTTTTATTGTAAAATAACATTAAATATCATTCATATATTAGCATATAGTAATTACAATGATCTTTAAAACTATATATCATTAAAATAAAGCAATTTAGTGATATTTTTATCTCGAAAAGAATATAGGTGGCGTTTTATGTCACAATAGAATATGACTGAGCAGAACAATAATATTCTGCATATTGTGTTTGGTGACTCCAAGTCATTAGAACATAACCATAAACCTAATTACTTATATAACCCTACATGTAAAATAAATCACTTACGTAATTTTTAAGCTGTTTGTAGATGCTTTTGATAAAAAACGGAATTTGAAAAAAAAATCTGATTATTTCCTTAAGCTATTTCTAGTAGCTTTTGAAATAATCAATTAATTCTAGTGTATTTTTGGGCCCGTTTGTGTCTGCTTACAAAATAAGTGATTTTAAAGTTGAATAAAAAATTTATTTTATTTTAAGCGATTTTTTAAAAAAAAAAACTTATTTATGATTTTGTATAGTGCTTTTTCACTTACAAATACACTATAAAGAATTTATTATTTCAAAAGCTATTAGAAATAGCTTAAAGAAATAATCAAATTTTTTCTATTTTTTTAATTCTATTTTTAACAAAAGCATCACATACACATACAACCTGAAAAAAAAAACATAAGTGGTTATTTTTTAGAAAATAAGTGGTTATATAACGAAATAAGCAGTGTCAACCAAACCCTTTAAGTGAAAAACAATTTTTATATTTGTACACAAATATAAATCAATTTCTACTTTTAAAATAATAGCTTAAAATGAAATCAATTTTTTATTCAACTTTAAAATCAATCACTTGTTTTTTAAGCACACACAAGCGGGCACGATATTTATATGCATAATTTTTTCATTAACTTTCTATTATTATATAACTAAAAGATTTTAAATATAAATTAGGGATATTTTTTACCTTGTGAAAATTTTAAGTGGGTATTATGTTATTTTATCTTTGTGTTCCACTATTTTCCACAGAACCAAAGTCTTCCCCTTGCAGGTTGACGCTTGCATGTTGATCTTCCATATCCCCGATGCACGAACTTCATGATGGAACACAGAACCTATTTTGATATCCTTCCTCACCCATTGATTGCGACGAAAAACCTACTGAGTAGCCGCTCCCCGTGAGTTGTTTCTTCCAACATACCTATCCCAGCTTGCCTCCATTGTTGTAAGAATCTGTTGTTGCTGGCATTGATAGGGTTAACCGAAAATCTCTAATCTGACCTTCTAAGTCGCACGAACCAGTTGATTAACTCCATTTTGGGTTGAAAAAGCCTCCTCCAACGATAAAATATCAGTAATCGATCGTTGATAATGATGTCATACATAAGGCTTTGAAAAACCAGAAAATGCAACATGCTGAGTAAAAAACTCTGACACCACAAAGGCAAGCAATGGGCCATTTGAAACACAGCAACTATAGTGATCCCACTACCTGCATAAAAACTGGGATAATTAATCCCATTAAATGAGGATGATGATGTTGTGATCGTGAAAAACAGTGGTGGTAATTCTCGACTCGCTAATAACGCCGAGCAGTGAACCCTGGGACCCGATCACGAACTACGCCGAGCAGTAAGAGAGCGGTTGCCACCGCTATGAACAGCTTGCCCAGGGCCTCCATTATGGCATCCACCTACGTTCCCTAGCAGAGTGCATGCTTGGACTGGGAGAGCACTTTGCCCAGTAGAGGGCGACCAGGCGACCAGAATGAGGACCAGCGACTGAAACTACGGCTAGTGCATGGCGAGCCGGGCGAGTTAGTCGGGCCAAAAGTCCCGAGGTCCATTGGTTCGTATCTTGTATTCTCAGGCTTTAATGGGTTTAAATACTATTTATGATGTTTTAAGGCTATTTATAGCTCCCCTACTATATATAGCTAGAGGGGCTCATGTAATAGAGACCTCTTTTCTAAACCTAATTCCTGGGTATTCCATGTTCCCAGAACATTTGGCACCGTATATAGGGATTCACTAAAACATTTTCCACCACCCACGATCAAGTCATGGTGGCTGTTCCGTTAAGCGAAGGAAAAGAAGAAAGGGAGTGAATGGAGTGAGAGAGAGAGAGAGAGAAAGACCGAGACAAAGAAAATGGAGGAAGAAGGTGACAGAGTGAGAGAGAGGAAAGATCAAGAGAAAGAAAAAATTGAGAAAGAAGGTGACGGGGCGAGAGAGAGGAAGATCGAGAAAAGAGAAAGGGGAGAAAGGAACCGTGGAACGAAGAAGAGGAAGAGAGAACCGGCAGCGAGGAAGCGGTGACGGACCTATAATGGGAATGTATCTCCGTCGAGATCTGCTCCACAGTCCAGTTCAGGCTCTACTCGATTCAGATCGGAAACTTGAGCAAGGAAACCTGGGCGATGCAAATCAGATTGCCTCACCGTAGCACCAAAGGCGCGTGATGCAACACCCTTGTCGGCGTTAACCAACACCTTCTCCCGACGCCTGTCTCCTTGCACAGAGCCAAGGCTTCCTCTTGTTCACTCCTTCACTTCACGAGCCGCCCAATGGACGACCGCCGCGCCGCCACTTCTGCTTTCAATCTTCTCTTCTCCTTTATTTTCTCATCCCTTTGAATATTTTCACTTTGAAACTGATATTGTCATTTCCTTGTTGATGTATGTTGCGGAACAAAGAGGAACATGATGGATTAAGAAGAAGGAGTGGGTGGATCAGGACAGCATGAACTCTTTGCAGTGCCGACGAACTGCACGACGAATGGCTCCAGTGAGACAGCAGCCCTTGACAGCGTTCAATCCAAACCAGAATAGAACGGGAGAAGAGGCAAAGAGGCTGGCTTTGGTTCAGTAGACTCTCTAATCATAAACAGATTGAGCTTTGGTTCAGATTTAGAGCTTTTTACTAGAGGAAAAAAGAAAAGGAAAGAACTTCTTCATGCAAAAGCTCTATGGCAGCTTGCTGCACTATACTGTGGTGCTAATGCAGGATTCAAGATATAGGAAAATATAATATGGACATGATTTTCAGATGGCTGAAAGTAGTGGCTATCCTTTCCAGAGGAGGAAAATGGGCAATTTCTTATTCAGAGGAGGAATCTGTTAAAATTGATGCACTTGGAGGACACATAAAATCTGGAATAGAGCCACCATTCGGGTTCGCACATTCTTTCGATTAATTTTTTGTTATCCTGATGTGATTATTGGAGTAGCTTATATTAATGAAAAACACTTTCATGTTAGTTTCCCCTTTTTCAACCTGAATTTGATAACACGATTGCTAACTGTTCTGCATAAATAACA
The DNA here is from genome assembly GCA_030819835.1 of Acmispon strigosus. Taxonomy (NCBI): domain Eukaryota; kingdom Viridiplantae; phylum Streptophyta; class Magnoliopsida; order Fabales; family Fabaceae; genus Acmispon; species Acmispon strigosus. The sequence continues at coordinate 56,836,275 of JAUAMA010000003.1, read as the reverse complement.
AAGAACCTTTGCTGCCTGATAAGTTTTCAGATAATATCATAATGGACTAGTTTGATAATTTTGAATTAATGATAGTGAAGATAACAGAGTCTTCTTCCACAGTAATAAACATGATCTTTCAAAAAAGACACTTATATAGAAACTTATATGTTGGATAGTTCACTCCCTATTGCATGAAGTCATTTGTTAAGCGGGAGAAGGGGTTATTTTAAAAATAGATGAAGTCTCATTGTGGTGAATGCATATTGCTTTAGTTGCTCAACTAAATTCTAATATCACTTAAATTTTAATATCAATTTGTTAATAGTTCCACGAGTCCTTTATAGCAAAAGCTGGTAATTATGCTATTTTAATTTTATTCACGCTTGATGCTCTGCGATGCTCGATGTTAAATTGCAAGCTTGTGTTTTGAATGTTTCCTTTATAGTAAAACATTTTTGGATGTTCGAATATGTCTCTTCATTTTTTATATACTTAGATACTGCTACCAAGACTTCACTGTGATATATTATCTAATTTCAGAACACTGAGTTATCTAGCTTGGTATTAATTTTCCATAACGGCTAATGCATCTTGTATATTATACAATCATTTGATTAATTCCAAGTGATTTTCGTGCCCTGCAGCAGAGAGCCACGCATAGTTCATTATGGGTTTTTGTCAAAATCAATTCCTAATCATTTAGTGTCATATCTCAGAGTTCTAACATTTTCCCAAAGACTCAAAACGATATACCAAAGGGAAGAAAGGAACACCAACCTTGATCATTTCGTAATCTACACCGTATTTGTTGCAGAGTTCTTCCAACTCTTTCTCATACTCAGCCCTCAACCTTGCTTTCTTCTCTTTGAAGTCGTTCTCCACTTGTTGCATAGTTTTCTCTATCCTTTCCATCTCCCCATTTGTAACTCCTGACAAAGCATTAAACTCACTTAACACCACTTAATTTCTGTTTGTAACTCCTCATTAAACTCATTAAACACCTTGTCTACCATTCAAATTCGAATTTCAGCTTTAAACCCTCAAAAATCTGATTAAAATCAAAAACCCACCTCACTAGGATTCAAACATAAGCCTTGCCAATCAAATGCCTAAGTCTTAACCACTAGGCCACAACTCTTCTTGTTAAAACTCTTAACACAATATTCTTATAATCCTCTAAGTCGAACCATCATGTTCCCATTCAAATTTGAATTCCAAAACCTCCTTAAAAGCTCTTAAATGCGGAATTTCAATTCAGCCTTGACTGGTCCATGGACTAAAACACAAATATCCAAACTTAAAGGACCAAAATCTAATTATAAATTCTACAAGGACCAAAGTATAATTACTCAAAACTTGAGGGTCTTACAGAAATCATTTGAACCATTGAATTTCTCAACCTCAAATCTCTAAGATGCCATCTTCTCGTACTAGGAAGCCCCCGATCGGTTATCGACCAAGAGCTTTGATACCACTTGTTACGCCAAAGTGTAGTGGACACAGAGAAAATAAAAAGGAAAGGAAAAAGAGAGCAAGAATAGCACACATATTTACATGGTTCAGTCAATGTGACCTATGTCCACTGACAGTCAAAGAGATTTCTCTCTCCACTATACAGAGAAAAATGTTGCAAAGATGTTATGTTGCTCGGGGCCTTGGCTTGCCTTACAATGGAAGTTTCCATCGCATATACTAAAATTTTTTACAGCCCAACGACCATAAACAATCATATTCCAACGGTCACAAACAGTCATATTCCAACAACTATATTCCAATGGCTACACTTTAACGGCCATATTGTCAGGACTATATTCCAACAGCCATATACGAACGGCTATATTCTAACGGTCAACCATATTGCAACAATTGTAATTAAAGATTAATTCTAGACATCCAGTATGTTTGGATATCCTTTGAAATAGACATTAGTACTAACTTCGAGACAAAAAGTGAACGAAATTTTTCTTACCGATTAAAATGAAAGTCTATTATAACGTTAGACTCAATTGGCATCCAAGCACACATTATCTAATCATAATTTAAGGACTAAGGTATTATCCAATGCTCTGCCAAAGTGGTTAATTAGCCATTTAAACTAAATTTTTGCAATAAAGAAATAGCAACTGTATAAGAGCATGTAATCTTTTTTGTTTTTATAAGCTAAGAGCATGTGATCTGAAACAGTATGATAAGTTTTCCTATATAAGAGCAGCATAAGTTGCATAACGTAAAAATGGATCGATCTCTGAATTGAATGAGATCTCAAGAAGTGTCATTTTACATGTTGGATGTTGCATGCCGTTTCAGTAACCATAAGACATTTTTGTTTTGGATGTTTTGTCTCATAAAGACATGTTATTTCAGTACGCGTACGGGAAATTTGGATTTTCTGTAGACTTTGGGACATCTTACGTGCACGAGTGCGTAAGCGCACGAGTGTTCGATTCATACGTTTGTGTACACTGAGTTCATGTTTTTCACGTTTCAACTCAATCAAAATAAAGTACGGAACAAATTTGGAGGCAGTTTATGTTAGTAAAGAAAGTTGCAAATAGCGCTAACTATATTATTTGGCAGATGTGAAATTTGAGACCATTTTTTATGAATATTTTTTCTATTGTTTTTCAATTCATTTTCCATATTATGTGGTACACCTATTTAACTTTTTTACATAAAGTCATATTATTTTATCCACGCCATAAATTAATAATCATCTTATAATCAACATGCTTACAACATTTTTTGACTGTATAAATACCACACTTTCATGCAAAATGATGAATTTGTAAGATGAAAGAATGTATAGTCATATTCTTCCTATAATTCTTATATAATGATTTCCACTTTTACATACAATCCATAAGTATTCAACATCAAAACAAGAGAGTTTTCTATTTCAACATCGTCACATTTCGCAGACATATCAATGTTGGTTTGTCATCTGTCAATTGAATGATTTTCCCCTTTCCATATAATGCATGTTATCCCTTTCCACATAGTGCACGTACATCTCTACGACCAAATCATTTGGAACTCGGAGTTTTTGTCCAAAAAATACCACAATGTCCAAATTATAATATGTGAACATCATTTGAATATGTGTTCTTCTTTCATTCCACTTTGACAAACCAATTCATAGCTAGACAACATATTCTAATACAAAGAAAAAGAATGTTGAACAGATGTGGTAGTAGCGAAGGAGATGGCAACGACGAGAGAAGACAACAAAGGTGACGAATGCCACAGAGGTCATGGTTGTGGCAGCAGCGAGATGACAGCGGAGGTGACAACAAAAAAGGTGACAGCAGCGGCAACGACGATGGATGGGCAGCAACAAAGATGTGGAGGTGAGGGTGGCGTCAAAAATTGTGCCAAGGGCAAAGGTGGCGTTACGGCTGAACTGGTGGCTGGAGGGCGGTGAAGGTGAGGGTTAGGGATAGGGATAGTGAATTGGTGGAGGAGAGGGATAGGGTGGTGGCGCGGCGGATTTGGTTGTGGAAGGGGGATAAGGCAACAAAGGGAGAGAGGGTGATGGTTAGGAAGAGAGTGAACTGGTGGCTGAAGGATGAGGGAAGCGGATGTGGCAAAGTGGGTGGCTGAGGGAGACGGGGTGAGTGTTTGACATTTGAGGGAGTGAGAGTTTGAAAGAGTTAGGGAGTGAAGGGTCTTATATGAACGATGGAGCGTAGAAATCATTGAACATTAGCGTTGGCTAGGCCGACGGAAACCTGTGGGACTATGAGATGGATCGGTCCTAATTCACTTTAGTGTCGACCCAAACCACGCTAAGTTGGTCGATGAATATAGCGTCAGCCCAGACCATACTAAGTTGGCATGTAGTGTTAGTGTCCGATATAACCACCGCTAACTATCGTTAGGTGAATTTTTTTAATACTTTGCGTCGGTTAAACGACACTAAAAAGTAAAAATTAGCGTCGTCGTTGGAACCAACGCCGATTTTTGTCGCTAAAATGATGATTTCTTATAGTAATTCTTTATAATAAGGTGTTTAAATTGGCTATAAGTTTAACTACAAATAGACTTGTAGGTTCAAACATTTTAAGCTACTTGTTTAAATCTTTAGATAATTTAATAAGTGTATATTTTCAAGATATTATAACAAAAAACTATTATAATAGTAGTAGTAATAATAATAGAAAATTATTATATTGTTTATATATATACCCTCTTTAAGAAGAATTATACATGTAATACCTAAATTTTCATAAATAATCATATTTTAATTGAACGCTACCCAACGTGTTATGTACTTTTAAGGAAACCTTTTCGGTCTAATAGATCACTTGATAGTTGATATATCTATGAAATTCGAAATGTGCAGTTTCATTAAGTACCCCCATGCAGAACAGAGAACCCAAAAGAAGACACCAACTACGCCTGCGTGTTGCAAATGGATAATATAAAGTAACATTAAAACAAGAGCAGACAATAGACTCATTTTCAAGATTGAAAGCAGGGAAATTGGTAACATCATAAAGTTACAGAGCTATGTGCTGATGATGCAGATATGTAATAGAGAAGGTAAGAGTTATTGGAAGATCAAGAGACATGGTTGGACTTATTATGTAGTAGGTAGTTTATCCAAGCTGAAGCAGCTAGTAACATACTAATGACTTGAACTAGAAGAATCATGTGGTTGTGACTCCTCTGACACCTTTTCCTTGCTGCACATTGCTCTTCCTGCGTCTTCTACCATTCTGACGAACTCGTTCATTATTTTAACTTTGATCTGGCCTCTTTTTGGAGGAAGCCTAACCTTATTCTTAGTGGTTGGAGATTCAGCATTTTCTTTAGTTCTTGGCATTTTGAGAATGAAGCAGGAGATAGTTTATGGAGAGACAAAAAGCGAACAACAAAACTCAGTTAAGCGCTTGTGTGGAACAAAAGTATACATGGGGCATATTTATAATGACAAAAGTCCGCGGCTCTTAAAAGTGTGAAAAGAAGTGAAAAGAAGAAATAATTAAATGAGAATTGTGATCATAAATGATAGGATAGAAAAAGGAAGAAAAAGACTAAGAAATGTGTAACATTGAGGTGTGGAAATTTTATTACTCTGTTTTTAATGTTGGGGCTCTGTTACTTCAAGTTCTCTCAACGGAATCCTTTGTTGGCCCTAAAAAAACATTAGTGATGAATAATGCCACACTAGATGTTCCAGTTGGTCCAAATGATCACAAGGTCCAATATCATCCTGGTCAGTTTAGATGATTCACAATCAAGTGAACGATGTGTTCGTCAGTGTTGACAACCAAAACAAAGTCTTAACTCCAACAACTAGTCATACAAAGGCAAAACTAACAGGGTGAACAATTCGAAGACCACCACTCATGCATATTTATAATCTCAAAAGCTATTCATAATACTAAACTAAAGTTAAACGCCTACATCACTATTTGCGTCAAACTCTATAAATATCGATTTAGTCTTTCAATTACTTAAATTTTACTCATTATTGCATATATTGATATTTCTTCTATACTTAGAGAATTCTCTTTGAGTTCCCTACTGAATGGAGCGTCAGAGTAACATTTGCAGGTTGATCTATCGTTGTGAACACTCACTGCACCACCATGTCTAGCCACACTTTGACTTGAGAAACATCACCATACTCTCGGGAAGAATAGGGTTAAAAAAATAATTATGATAAGTAAAGACTAAACCGCACAGACACCTCACATACACTTTATTTTTCTTTAAAAATTTCACTTCTTATCACATAACATTATATGTTACGTCAATTATTTCTCTTTCTGTCTTTCTTTTTCACTCTAGATGTTTATATTTATTAGGTTTCAAAATATGTATACATTATCGGTGTATAGTATTAAAATGGAAGAAAAAGATATAAAAAAGACATGGTAAATAATGTGATGATGAAGATAAAAATATAAGGAAAATGATTTATTCACATCTATGCACACTTCAACCTAATGGAAAGAGATAGAAAGAGAAAAGAGAGAATTGAGAGATATGATGTGTGATAAAATAAGAAAATATGAAAGAAATTGGAAGAAAAAGTTAGATGGAAAAGAAAATAGAGAGTGAGTAAATCATTGTTGAAAAATAATGACGAATGAATGTTCCATATGGGTGTCTTAAATAATAAATATGTTTTAGATAAATAGGTTTTGTTAAACAAGAAAAAATTGATTAGTGGGTTGTCTTATCTTTCAGCTACACACTGAAAAGTCCACATAATAAAAGATATGATAATGAACGACACCAAATACTAATTTTAACATCAAAAGGGACATCATAATGTATTTTCAAAGTAACAAAGTTAAAGTAAAATGATCACGAGGTACCACTATAATAAGTAGTAGTTAGGGTTTGAAATATAATAAAAAAATATTTATGAACTTTTTACCTAATGATTAAAGTTTTTATAGTTGGTTTATGACATTATATCACAACTTTCATGATCAAGTAGTTTAAATTAAGTTTGACTTTTTGTTGACCCTATATTCTAATAAAATAATGAATGTATTTTCAACATTGTAAATAGGTTGCGGACATTATCAAATCTTTAAATAAAATTGTCTCATGTGTGAAGGGACATGTTAAAAATATAACTTTAAGTAATTTATGTGTCTTTTACCTATAAAACTTATAAATGACTTTAAATTATATATATTTTTCAATTGCTATGAATCAAATATTTCAAACTCTTGTGAATGGAAAAAACTCATTGGCCAGCCCCTTCCGCTTCGTGCGCTGACCGTGGGGCGAAGGATTAGTCTCACGGCAATCGGCAGTGGGGATACCTTGGTCAAGACCAAAAAAAAGAAAAAAAATATTTCAAATATATTTTACAGTTTAGGTTATTGAGATAGTTGATTCATAACAATTGAAGCGATAATTCATCTCATCTTAAAATTAGAAACATATTTATAATTTAGCAATTCAAATTCAAAATTAGTAAATTATTTGTTGGGGGAGATTGTCCCATTTCAAATAAATTAACACTTGTTAAAAGAAAAAAAAATAGCAATTATTATTCTATGGCATAGTCGACTAATGTGGCTTTTTTTGGCCACATTCTAATCGAGACTTTGAATCAATTGAAGTCCATGTGATGCAAAAACATATAGATAACCCCTTACTATATATGCATAACTTGGATAATAGTCTGATTATGACACCGAGAGACAAGATAAAAACAACACACTAATGACCAGACAAGCTTAAAGATAAAGAAAATTCTTAACCAATCTATGGCCTAGGGACCTCTTTAGTGTCTACCATTACTTCAAAAAGGAAGACAAGCCTAACCTGTGTTTCTTTTAATTTGTTGAAGGGGCACAAAATTAAAGTGAGGAAAAGGGTGATAGCATTATCTGGGTTCATTGGTTTGGGTATGAAATACACATGACACAAGGATCAGATCATAGAACTTAGAACAGTTGGATTTAATTTTCAATATTCCTAGTCTCGGTCGTTCTCCATGGACCTTGAGTCATAGATTCATAGAACATAAGAGATACAGTGAGATAATGGAACTATGTATCCATAATCATGAGACATGTCTTATCATTGTTCTCAGTTCCTAAGCCTCTTTTGGATCTTTGTCCTTTCCTTTCTCAGTTTGGCATACAATTTCTATCTTCGTGTAGGAAAGTGCTAAAATGAATCGGTCACACTTCTCTATCTCCATTAATGGAGAGAAATAGGAAGAGAACGGTGAGAATTGAGATATGATAAGTGAAAATAAAATGAGAAAGAATATGAAGTGTGAACATATCATTATTGGTACTTAAAAAATGTTGGCTAAAACAATAGGATAAAGATATAGTCACACCTTATTTCCCCTACCAAGTGTAATATAAATAGAGAAGAGAGAAATTAAAAATATTACATGTGTTGTAATAGAAAAATATAAAAAAAAAAAATGAAACAAATTGAGATGGAAGAAAATGTTCCCAAAACAATACAACGTGTCAGAAAAAGAAATAAAGAGAGAAAGCAAATTAAGTTACTGTGCATGACAAAAATGCACGAATCAATGTCGAGTAGGACACAATGTTCATGATTGTGGCTTCACACTGTGCATGTCAAAAATGCACGAGGCAATGTCGAGTAGGACACATTGTTCTTATTTGTGGGGCTTTTTCATGTTATTGGTGTAATTTATAAACTTATTTATCAATTTAGTGTAAATTTTAAATTATTTATTCAAATAGTGTAAATCACCATTAGTGTTGGTGATTTTTTTTTTAAGAAATTGCCATTATGATTAGCGATCAATGTATTTTTAATTTTTTTTACTTTTTATTATGATGTCACCAGTAGTATTGGCGTTGATATATTTTTTTTAAATATTTTTACTTGTATTGTAAAAACGCCATTCAAGTTGGCCATTTATTTTATATTTTTTAAAAAAATAATACTCCATATATGTGTGTTAAAGTGCTTTTATAATTTAAATTCGAGTGCGATGAAAATTAAAAATATATTTATAGGTGTGACTCTTAGAATTTGAACTCTTGACCTAGGATATCAAACAATATTTTTTACCACAATCGGCATAAAAGATTTTTAAAAAACAACATAAGAAAGTCGCCATTGACATAGGAGATATTAAAAAATAAAATAAATCGCCAACTTGAATGGCGTTTTTAGGGAAAAAAAATTAATATATTGTTTTAAATAGCCTGTGCAAATGGCAATATTAATAAAAAAATAAAAAATATATATTAATGGCGATATTAGTAAAAAAATATTCATGCCAATATTACTAGCGATACCATAATAAAAAGTAAAATAAAAAATAAAAATACATGTATCGCCAATCATAGTAGTAATTTTATAAAAAAAAAAAGTAAGATATCGCCAACACTAGTGGCAATTTGCAATATTTTAGTAAATAATGTAGAACTTACACTAGATCGGTAAATAAGTTTTTAAGTTACACCAAGAACATAAAAAAGCCTATTCGTAGCTTCATCACCTCATGTCTCATGTCAACATTTGTTTCAAATGATTTGTGGCAATATTAATGGTTCAACATGTCCCTGAAGTTGTATCAAAATCGGTGTTTGGTCCCACCCGAAAAAATGACGTTTAGTTGCGGTTTTTTTACAATTATTGGGTGTTTTTAACCGCCACTAAACGTCATTTTTTTGGAGAGGGACCAAACACAAATTTCGGTGCAACTTCAGGGACCTGTTGAACCATTAACCCTATTTTGTTACGTGTTTCAGGAAATTTTAATTCATGTTACATGTCAAAATATTACTAGGTCGCCTAAGATTAAGATGATCTTACCTCATAAAATTTATGGTGGTTTAGACAATGCCGTTAAAATGTAAAATTTCTGTCATTTTTTTTATCACTGTCAAAAATTAATTTATGTGGGACACGCGATTGACCATATGAAGCCATGACATTCAAGCGAAGAGTGGGGACCTCAGAATCTCCACTCCGTGGTGGTTAATGTCTACGCACCATGTAACAACGAAGATAAGTGCAGGTTATGGAGAGAGATTGAGCAACACAAGCTAAATTCTCCCTCTCAGTTATGGTGTGTAACGGGGGACTTCAAGCTAGTTAGAAATCCAAGTGAAAGAAAGGGCTTTTTGTCTGGCAGTGGCCATGGAGTAAGGGAGACGGTGGATTATAATGAGTTTATTCAGAATCTCTGGAGCTGGTTGATATACCGATGATAATGAAGAAATTTACATGGTACCGGTCAAACGGAACAGCCATGAGCATATTGGATTGATTCATGTTGTCTCATGAATGGTTTCTAAATTGGCCGAGATGTTCTCAATCGGTTTTGGACCGAGAATTTTCAGATCACTGTCCTCTGTTGATGAGAAATTCAATTTTTAATTGGGGCTCAAAACCCTTTCGGACTTTAAATTGTTGGTTTGATGATCCGAGATTCAAAGGGTTTGTGGAAGATACTTGGAATAAAATTCAAATTGAAGGGTGCAGTGCTTATGTACTTAAGGAAAAACCTAAAGCGCTGAAATCAGGTTTGAAGGTGTGGAATAAGGAAGTGTTTGGTGATCTAAATACGAAAAGCAAGGAGTTAGTGCAATAAATGACAGCGTTGGATGCTAAGAATGAGGAGAACAATTTGAATGAAGCATAATTTCAGCGTCGGCGAGACTTGCTTTCGGAATTATGGAGGATAGCAAGATGTAAGGAATCTTTGCTTTATCAAAAGTCTAGAACCCGGTGGATCCAAGAGGGTGATAGTAACTCTAAGTTTTTTCACTCCATTGTCAATTGGAGAAGGAGAACTAACAGTATTTTGAGCCTTGAAAGTACGGGGAGTTGGACAGATCAGTCGGTGGAAGTGAAAGCGGAAGCCAAAGATTTTTTTCAAAAAAGATTCAGCGAGGAGGTATGGGAATATCAAACACAAGAAGGTGTCCCTTTTTAATTCAATCTCCCAAGATGACAATGACATGCTGGTTGCGAAGTTTGATTTGTTAGAGGTGAGGGAAGCAGTTTAGGAGTGTGGAGGAGACAAGAGCCCGGGCTCAGATGGATTTAATTTTAAATTCATTAAATCCTTTTGGAATTTGTTGTCAAGTGATATTATGCAGGTCTAGAGTATTTTTCATGTAAGAAGGGTGTAGCCAAGATGGTGTAATTCCTCTTTTCTTGCGTTGATTCTGAAGGGAGAGTCTCCGATTGGGCTTAATGATTATAGAACAATTTCACTTATTGGTTGTATGTACAAGATCGTCACCAAACTCCTTGCAAATCGTTTGAAGAAGGTGCTGCCTACGGTAATTAGTGAGGAGCAATCGGCTTTTTTGGGTGGTAGAAATTTGCAGGATGGTATTTTAGTGGCCAATGAATTGGTTCATGACGTGAAGTCAAGAAAGAGGCAAATGATGATATTTAAGGTTGATTATGAGAAGGCTTACGACTCAGTGAAGTGAGTGTTTTTAATTTATATGCTACGACGTATGGATTTTAGTGCTAAATGGACCGATTAGATAAAGGGATGTCTTGAATCAGCACGTGTCTGTTCTCATCAATGGAAGCCCAATTGAGGAATTTTGGATGGCAAAAGTGCTCAGACAGGGGGATCACTTAACCCCGTTTCTATTTATGATGATAGCAGGGGGTTTGAATGGGCTGCTGAAACGTGTTGTCCTCTTGGGGAAATATTCGGGATACATGGTGGCTAATGTGGAGGGGGAAGAGATTTCGATGCTACAGTTCGCAGATGATACAATCTTTTTTGGAGAGGCCACAGTCCAGAACGCTCAAATATTAAAAATTATCCTGAGATGTTTTGAATTGGTTTCGGGTCTCAAGGTCAATTTTCACAAGAGTAAATTGGCAAGAGTTGCTGTTGATGCTGAGGAAATTGCCAAACTAGCAGATCTGCTGAACTGCAAGACTATGTCTCTCCCCTTTGTCAACTTGGGGTTGTCTGTTGGTGGTAACCCACACCGGGCATCATTTTGGGATCCCGTAATCCAAAAACTGAATGGCAGATTATCCAAATGGAGACAAAAGAATATCTCATTTGGAGGCCGCGTCACGTTAATTGGGAGTGTGTTGTCTGCTATCCCACTATATTATCCGTCTTTCTTTAAAATGCCATCCGGAGTGCTTAAAACTTGCAGGAAAATTATGAGGAATTTTCTATGGGGTGGAAATGATGACAGCAACAAAGTCACATGGATTAAGTGGGACAATATATGCCAACTAAAGGAGAATGGAGGATTGGGATTGGGGGCATTTCAATATGGCCTTGCTAGGGAAGTGGCTTTGGCGGATTCTCAATGAGCCCAATAGTCTCTGGTGTAAGGTGTTGAGGTGGAAATATACAATTCCAAACAGCGGTTATTCGGTGACGTTGCGCAGCAACCAATTGGTTTGGTGGAAAGATTTGGTTCATTCATGCTTCTTGGAACCTGAATCTTCTTGCTTTGAGGCAAATCTGGTTAAGAAACTAGGTGATGGTGGAGAGACTAGTTTTTGGAAGGACGTCTGGACCGGTGACCAACCACTAGCCTCTCATTTTGGTAGATTGTTCCAACTGTCTCAACAGAAACAAAGCATTGTCAAGGAGGCGGGGCGATGGCAAAATGGTTCATGGAATTGGGAGTTGGTATGGCGGCGTCCGCTGATGGATAGAGAGCTCCGATGGCTTGAGGATCTAAATTTGGTGTTACAAAACGCAGGCCTGAAACGCGACACAATTGACTCGTGGGTGTGGCTGGCAGATGCAGATGGCGGATATATAGTGAACCGCTGCACCGCCACCGCGAACCACCATCTTCTCCAACCAACCTCCGTCGAGGATTGTAAACGGGGTATTGGATCCTCTTCCTTTCGCGACCAGGAGCACGATGGCGGTGTCCATTTCTCCAAAAGCTCAACAGTTTGGTCGTAAAAGCCAGTTGCAGGTCGAGGTGGCTCGTAGGAGCATTGTCAAAACTCATCGAAGCTTGCTCCAATGGCTTCCTGTGCTGCTCCTCTTCGTTTTGGTGTACATAAACGTTGATTTCGTGAAGGATTGGGGTGATTCGAAGTGCACCCATGGTGGCTGGCACATCGTGAAGAACAGGGGCGGAGAAGGAGAGAGACTCGTGGCTGGCTTCTCCTCTTCGTGGTGGTGGTGTGCCCTTGCTCTTGGAGCTCTCTGTTTTAGACCAACAAGGAAGAGGAAAAGGAAGAAGGAGAAGAAAGAAAGGAGAAGGTAGAAGGTAGAAGGGAGAAGAGGAAGAGGATGAAGGGGGAAGATGAAGGCTGAAAAAATTTAATAAAAAATCCATGTAGGATAAGTGGGATGATGTGGAGGTGATGACTAGGTGTTGACTAGTCAAAATTGGTTAAAAAGACTTAATTTGATTAAAAAACATTTGTTAGGGATGACATTTCAAAGAAATTTTTTCAGTGACCCAATTTGATTTCTTTTCAAATGTTTGGAATCCCAAATATATTTAAGCCAAAAAAAAAAGAAAAAGCATCTCCTAGCGCGTTGGAAGTTGGTTGTTACCCTCTTCTCTTTCTGGCCGAATATCTTGTAGGGCTTTATGGGGGGGAAATTAAAATTTGTTGTCTTAAAAAGATCAACGCAGGCCCAGCCTGCATACCCACCTGACTATCGGTTGACCCGTCAAGCCCGAACCTGATTAGCCTGAGACTCAAAGCGGATGAAATAGATTCAGGTCTATGTTTAGTCAGTTTATTTCGGTTAAGGCCATTTTGGGCCCAAAGTCGCCCGATACTCAGCCCATTTAAGTTACACTCTTGCTCACACCCACAACTAAGCCGGTTGGTATTCGACCAAAAAAGCCTGTTGGCAAAAGCGTACATATGGCATTGGACGTGCTTTTTTCAAGAACCTACAATGTATTCCTTGGTGGGGCAACGCGTCTACAATTCACAAGTCTATTCCTCATGAGTATCACAATTCACAAGTGGATTGCCAAGGTTCCACGTGGCCCTCTGCTGTTGGAGACAAAAAAATTAGCTTAGAAAACGGATAACAAAAAAACAACAAGTATTGTTGGTTATCCAACTCCAACCACAACGGTAAAGGAAAGAAACGTCAAAGTATTGGGGCCCCTAGCACTAGCAGGGCATTCCAGCGACTATCATTAACAAACACGAACAACGGCTTATCGAGGTGGTGGTTACCAAAACTAGTGGACCGGAGCAATTTCCAAACCACGTGGACCCGCTACTTTTATCCTCCGCCACGTTTTTCTCCTTTCTCAACCAAGGTTCCCCTAGCTAACAGTGTGTTATTGGTCAATATTTGTTTGCTTAATCAAATCATACTTAGTTTTTTTTTTTTTTTTACGTTTATAACTTAGTTGGATATGTGTCAATAAGAGAATGTGATTTTTTAGGTGTGTCAATATAGACTAGCAGGTCGTGCCGGATCCAACCTGCCATTTGCCAAATGAAACGTGGGGTGGGTTGGATGCCTCCCTCACTTTTTTATTTAAGTTGAAAGTCTCAACTCAGCGGGTTAGCACATTTTAATAATATATTGAGAAAATAAAAGGTTGAAAAAAGTATCCAATTTATCTAAGAAACTAGATTGAAGAAATTATTCAATCTATTAAAGAAAGATCGAAGCAACAATACAGCAATACCTAAAAAGAGTCGGGATAAATCAATAAAAAAATAAATAACCAATCTTGATATATTCTCAACTCTCAAAGCCAAACAATAGGACGAGGTCAGAACCTACACTGCAACAAAACAAGCAATATGTAACGGAAGCAATCTGAACAAGCAGCTTAACAAAAAGGGGGGAAAAAGGAGGAGGTCGACGAACATAAGTCAGAACTCACACAAATAGAATCCACAGCTGCAAACGGAATTCACATTCACAAATAGAATCCACACGAACACAAAAGGAGGGTGACAAAAATGCATAGGTACAGAGACGATGTCAACGGAAACGCAACACGAACCCTGAATGCAGTGGCTGGTGAAAGTAATGAAACAACACAAGAAATGGAAGTTTGAATTGTGTGTGTAATTTTTAATAAACTTTTTGTTTAAACAAATATAAGTTTTGAAAGTATTTTCAAAAACTTGTGCAGCGGAAAGTAAACAGAGCTGAAAAGTAAAGCACACAAAGAGTTTATCCTGATTCACCCCCTTAATCAACAAGGCTACGTCCAGTCCTTAGCTTCACCAAGATTTTTACTATTCGCACCGAATATACAAGTATTGTACACGACTTCTCCCAGTATTTGAAAGACTTCTCCTTACAAGTATTATGCAGGACTTCTCCTTACAAGTATTAGACATGACTTCTCTCAATTCTTCTACAAAGAATATTTCTTTTCTACAAAGATCTCTTCAACAAGAGTGAGGGTAGAAAAAGTTTAAGTGCAAATTACATAGAGGATAAGAAAATGGATTCTCTGTTTTTGGAGTGTAAGAAGGATAAGAGTTTTCAATCTATAAGAATTTCACACAGGCAGACGACTGAACTCAGAATGATATGATTATGAGTTTCTAAGTAGGTTTGAAAGCTTGATTGCGATGAAAGACTTTGAATGCTTAAGATTTTGTTCTTTGTAAGTCGCCACCGATTTCAGTATTTAAGTCTTCTATTTATATATTCAGTAGGTTGAACGTTGGTGAAGATCATGGAGTTCCGTTTAAATTTCTTCTTCTCTGAAGGTGCAACAAATACTTTTGGCAAGCTCTCAGCATTTTATGCGCTTGTGTATGTCGTTTGGTCTTTGTTGTTCTATTTCCTTATATAGCGTCTGAGCATTGAATGCAAAGGAAGGCAACAAAACGAATCTCCTTCTTCTGAACACGGAGATTTAATTCTGACCGTTGAGGTGATACGATGTTCAGAGAATAGTCTCGTTGACTCTGAAAAGGTGTGTCTTGATTTACGGAATGTTCAGACACAACAGACAGATACGAGGAATATAATATTAAACTTGTTCTTCCTTGAATCTGGTGTGAACAGTGCTTCATTTAATATTCAAACTTTTGTAAGTCTTCGTTGTTTGAAGCATTGAGGCCGACGTAGTAAGAGGATCTGCATGGGCATAGTAAGACTTTCTTCTTGAATGCAGTAAGACGATATTCTTCAAGATAGGGCAGACGTTGTGTTTCTTCCTTATGATAGATACTTCCTGAAATATAAAATATGCAAAGTCTTAGGAAATCTTTATCTATCATATTTAAACCTTGAGTAAAATTGTTATTATTCAAAACATGATAAAAAGTGAAATCGTTTGAACTTAACAGCTAGTGATGACGGCAATCGGAGCGCGCATTGAACATAATTGTTGGAGACGACGTGAACAACAAAGAAAAGGTCAGGGAATTGGGAATAGGAGGCGCAACGCTTAGATGTAGTTGTGATATTTGGAAAGTGGAAACTGAAATCCCTAAAAGAGTAAGAGTAACTATATTTTACACCTTAAAAACAATATTGCTTTATTTTCTAGAGTAAATCCTAAAAATAAGATGATAACTCAAATCAAACTTATGTTTCACGTTTTTATAAAAACAGCACAAGCACAACTGATTATTTTAGAAATAGGGATAAATATGCTTTTAGTCGTTGTTAAACATATGTGAATCTAGCCTTTCAAAATAAATTCATAACTTTTAGTTCCTAACATTATTGAAATAGATGAAGTTAGTTCATGTCATTCTTGTTGTGGCGGTTCTTGTGTATTTACGGTGGTTTTTAACCGCCACAATTTATTTGTTTTTTGTTTTACTCATAGTTTAAACCGCTACAAAATAAACCACGGGACGAAATTCACCCATTTCATTAATATTTGGGACTAAAAGGTATGATTTTTTCTTAAAATGGATCAAATCCAATTCACTAAAAACATACTTAACCACCCTGAGAAATAAGACATAAGAATTTGACTTCTGAAAGGTTAGATAATCACTTTAGAAAACATCACAATTGTTGAATGAGAAATCAATTGTTGTAATTGCGGTCAAATTGTTAAACATTTATAGCATATTATTGTAAATTTTTGTCAAATAACTTAATTTTTTCTATTAAAGTGAGCCTCCCACTTTAAAGAAGTTAAATCTCAACCTAAGATTACTTTAAAAAAAAATGAGTGGATTCGGTCATGCGTAAAGAAATTGCCGATATCAAATTTTACTATATTACTATTAGTTTAGTTTCAGCTTATAAAAATAAATATAACTATTAATTTTAAAAAAAATTCAATATAAGATACACAAAAATCAATAATTAAATAGTAAAATTTGACAAAATCAAAATTTGGTAGGCTTTGAAGTTTAGAGAATAGTCCCATTTCCCAAAAAGGGGAAACTAATCCTAATCCTAACTAATTGTTATAGTTGCGCAGCAAAAACAGTGGGTACATGCGCAGTGTGAGCGTGTGGTGTGTGAAATGAGAGGAGGATATTCTGTGGTCATGGAATAGGACCGTACCTGAAACAAAGTTGTGTTGGACGCTCGCAACTTGAGCTCCGCACACCACAACCACAGAACATGTTTCTACCCAACTCGCCACGTCCTCTCTTTTCTTCTGTATCCTTTCTGGACGCAGAGTGAGTCTATGTTCTTTCAGTTGCTATGAACTCAACCACTTCCAATTCTTGTTCTTCTCACTCAATGGCGGCAGATGGCTCTTCTTCTTCCGGCAAGAAGGTCAGAAAGCCTTACACCATTACCAAGTCCAGGGAGAGCTGGACTGACGAAGAGCACGACAAGTTTCTCGAAGCTCTTCAACTGTGAGCCTTTCTTACTTCCAATTCACCTTTTTTTATTATTATTATTATTAGATTCTCAAACCTAGAAGCTAGAGAACCTCCTTTTTGTTTCTTTTTCTCTAATGAACGAGGAATTTAGGAGTCATAGAGGATGATCATGTCAGAAAAAATTGCACAATTGAGTTGAGTAGGTGGAAGGTGAGTGACAGGGTAGAAAATTTGGAATGGAAATTGAGAATCTTGTATACTTGTTTACCATAACAGATACAGGAGGAGGTAGAAGTCGAAACTCCTTTTTAGTGCCTGTTTGGAATCCTTCTAAAAGTGATTCTATTGCCCAAATCAATTATGAGGAAAAGCTTCTTAAGCAGCTTCTAGTTGTCAGAATTGATTCTAAGGGGGGGAAACTCATGCATATTAGTCTATTTCAGCTTTACTTTCCATCTTCTTAACTTTATTTACCATAACAGATATTGTTCAGCCCTTGTTTTTTTACCTGCCTTTGAATTAGCCTCTGTGCTTTAAATTAAGCCAACTTGCTGAAATCTTGTGGATTATTCAGGTTTGACAGGGACTGGAAGAAAATTGAAGATTTTGTAGGTTCAAAAACGGTTATTCAGGTTAGGAGACATTTCTTTTCAGCTCTGTTGTAATTGGTAACTTTTGGCACACACTTAGAATGGAATGGAACTATCTATTCTTTTCACTTTGGTTCCACTTCACTTTCACTTTTCTACTAGATCCATAATATACCACTTCTTTAATCTCATGTCTTGTTCAGTTTTACTTTCAATATATACCAAATACAGAACAAAAACACATTAGGTTCTTTCTCATTCTAATCTGTCTACGGAATGCTATCTATATTTATATTTTCTTTTTCATGTCTGTATTCTATTTGGGGATTATGTGTCACTACTCACTAACTAATAACATTTTCAGATTCGAAGCCATGCCCAAAAATACTTCTTGAAGGTTCAAAAAAATGGGACAGTAGCTCATGTGCCTCCTCCACGTCCGAAGCGCAAAGCAGCTCATCCTTACCCTCAAAAGGCATCCAAAAATGGTCCGCTTCTATTTGAGATGGTGATATTCTGTCCCTCAAAACCCGAGATTTCATGCATCCCTAACATGCTACATTCTGGGTTGCCAGTTTTGATGCCGCTGCCAGCATCCATTGCTTATGCTTCGTCAGCAAATGCTCTTCCACCTGGATATGCCTCATGGGATGAAACTTCTATACTGATGAATGTTGGATCCAATAAATCCATGACCTGTCACGATGAACTCAACACAGGTTATGGAAGCAAAGGCATGCATACTTCTTTTTATGTTTGTTGTTTTGATGTCAATAGTCTGCATTGGCTGTACTGAATGGAACTGTCCACCACTTATATGACGTTACTGATTCAGCTGATATTGGATCAAAGGGGATAATACAAATTAGCAACAGCAGTCTTAGTGGTGTTGGGAACTCTACTAGAATGGCACCGTCATCTGAGATACCAAAGCAAGGGAAACAAGCTCTGGTGCTTCATGGTAACCTCCTGCCATGTTGATTTTTTCTAAGATATTGATTCTTTTTCTTTCATTTTTAGATTGAATTCAGTGACAGACGGTTTTATCTGTCATTTTGACCATATTTTGCAGGTTTGCCAGACTTTGCAGAAGTTTACAATTTCATTGGAAGTGTTTTTGATCCAGATACAAACGGTCATGTCCAGAAGTTGCAGGAAATGGATCCTATAAATTTTGAAACTGTAAGTTGAATACTTGAATGAAACTTATCATCATTTAATCAGATAACATAAAGCCTCTTCTCCTTTGACAGAAGTAACTGCAGAGGTGAAACATAGCTATATAATCAGATAGGTATTAATTCACTTAAAAAGTATTAGCATTATATGCGACTGAACAAAACATACAGGATGCATGGTAAATTTATAATGAAAATTTGTTCCTCCTTTCAGAGCAGAATTTAGAAATTTGATAACACCATTTTGAGTCAGACAATCTTGTGGATGGTAGCATAAAATGCAGTCTTCCTGTTTGTCTTTTATTCTACAAGAAGTGTGTGGATGCTTTTGGTTGAGATTAATCCATTTTTCAAGGGAAACATATAGGATGGATGAGTGGTCACGCAAGATATGATAGGATTAGAAATACAAACATTAGAAAGAAAGTTGGGGTAGCTCCCGTTTTGGAAAATATGGTAGAGTCTCGTCTTAGGTGGTTTGGACATGTATGGAGAAAACCCATAGATGCACCCTGAGTTACTCACAATTCTTCTTCAACATCCCTGGCTAGATTGATAGCCCTTGTGACGTTCTTTGGATTGTGGATGCACACCCTATATTTCATCTACATGTTATGTCCACCCAAGCTGCTCTTCTTTAATGTCTGTCATCTGCTCATTGACTCATGGTGCTCAGTCTCTCACAAATGTTACCCAGGCTTCTACTCCCAATTGTTTGAATCATGGCCTTTGTTAGGCCTTCGTATCTCAAGGTTTCATTCTTCCTCAAGAGTCTGAACCAATATCATGCTATTCCCTCCATGCTAATGAGAGTGAGCTCTACCTTTTTTATGGGCTGGAAAGCTCTGCTTAAAGTTTGTTAAATTATATATTTACACCAATGGGTGATTGTTATGCACGTAAGTGGAAATGCAGTTAGACCAAACTGACTCTAAATGAGCTTTCCAACAACATTGCCAGCATAATGATCTTAATACCCTCAAGCTTGACTTTGCTGTTTTATAGTTCATGATTTTCTTACGTGTATATTATATTTAGCATTTTCAATATCAAAACTTGCAAAACAACTTACACCTTTCTTCTTCATAAGGGAGTAGTTCCTATTTCCTTACTCATACAATGGCTGTATTCTTCCCCATCTCATTCCCTTATCTCCCCCTTTTCTGGATGCACTATGAAAGCAAAAAAGGACTAATGTATAGACAACTTTTTAGGTTTTTTTTTTTGGTGGGGGGGATTAAAAAAAAGATTTTTTATTTATCAATTCTCAGTTTATTGACTAGTGTATATATGTAATATTCTTCTGCAGGTTTTGTTGTTAATGAGAAATCTCACTGTTAATTTGTCTAGCCCTGACGTTGAGCCCATTGTAAGTTACAATATCAATCTCAATTATAGTTATATAATTTTGCGAATATTTCCTAATTATTATTTTATTTTAGAATAACTGCAATTGTATTCTTTCCATGTTTGAATCAACTGAAGTGCACTGTTTTGTATTGTAATTAATCATAACTAGTTGCCATGGCTCATCAAGGTGAAATGCCAACCCAGGATATCAAACCCGATCTCCATGGTGTTTTATATTTCTGAGAAAATTAAACAATAGCATTCTATAATCAATTGTTTATGGTTGTGTCTTAATCTCTCTAGATTCGGCACAACTTTTTTTGTCATTATCATTACATGACATGTTTTTAGTCTGTCAAAATATGGACTCGCTTATCAGAGTAAAATAAGGAATGAAAACCTAAGATTATGCATGACACTGAATTTTCACCCGAACTTTGTGATGTATCTCCAGATATGAAATTTGACTAGCTGAACTTTATTGTTACCTTCAGAAGGAGGTATTGTCAACATATGATGTCAATAACATAGGAGTTACTGATGTCAAGAATCAGACAAATGATGTGCCATGTCAAAGCGCTTAACCACTAGCAATTTCTTAATATGGTGGTATGTGTTTTTCTTCTCATATTCTTTTTTTCCCCATATCATGAGTTTATTGTAACATCTACTTCTACAGTTAGCCAAGTCAAGCTTGGATGGAAGTCTGAGATTTTGCTTAGCCAGCAATCAGGCATGGGAGTGTCTTGCACTCGTTGTAAAGCCTGTAAATGTAACCTTAGTCCTTTGTAGCCACAGCCAGGATAGTTGTGTTTAGAAAGCTGATTTTATGGTCCATACCAATTGCACTGCTGTGGTTTCGTATCTGGTTCAGATTATGTTTTTCACAGAATCCAAAGTGCTTTCTCTTAGCTATGACTCGTAGCTCCGAGACTAGAAGTGATTCTGTAGCATTTCATCGTGGAACCAACTATACCAAGAGATATTGCCTTCAACTAGACATGATATATGTTCATATTATAAGATATTGTTAATGGTATATATGTATCAGAAAACAGAATAAGGGAAGGGGGAAGAAAACTATTGTCTATTACCAATGCCCTTTTGTTTCTAAATCTGTGTAAAGTGGCACTTTGACATGCGTTGAATGGCCCTCTTCATTAGATTAGTCGGAGCATTTTAAATGTAAAGGCATCTCAATATCTAAATACTATTTTCTTGGGCTTAATTATGAAGCTTGTGTTTTATTTCATAGGCGACATGGTAGCATGGTGGAAGAACGTGATTGAGTATAACGGGTGCAACGGGAGGGTGATTAACTTGTGGTTCGAACCAAAAACAATTAGTACTTTATAAGGCTAAAATTGGAAAGTAAGAAAAAAGCATCCACTCATAGTAAAATCAATGGTGAGAAGGAGTTCTTTACGCTATTTATTTCTTTGATCTCACTCTCTTAGCAAAATCATGCATAACAAACACAGCGACAGAGGGTGGCTTCTGGGTGGAGGGAGATCGAAGATTGTGGTGTTATATGGAAGGTTTTCTTGGCGATTTGTGAGAGGATGGTGGAGAGACGTTAGTGGTGGTGGCAAAAAAGATGGAGGAAATAAGGTGGTTTAGGGTGATGGTTATAATGGGATAAGGCTTGGTAATGGGTGGAGATTGCTTTTGGTGGATGGAGTGAGAAATATTCATCCTTCCATGCCGTATTAAAGGGAAGAATACACCCTTTGGATGCCACCTTAGCTAAATATAGGATAGAAACTCGACATCTCTCCTTGGTTCTCTAATAACTACACATACCAATCATATAGAGATAATAGATGTTCAGTTATTAGGAAACATATCTAACCAACAAAAATGAGAAAAGTAGGATTGTCAACTTTTCTACTCTTTATGTAATCAACTCCGTTTTAAGCCACGTTGCACGGTATCGGGTATGAGTACGGTACCGGGTTGGTACCATATATGCGGTACGGTATTTTTAAAAAATCATGGGTATGGGCATGTTAATATATATATTAAATATATTTTTTAATATATATAGTGAAGTAAAAAAGTAGAAATAAAAGAATAGATGAAAAAATCAGTTTTGGATGGTTTAGACCGGTCAGTTTCAGTTTGAGTCCAAACTGGCTGAACCGACCAAACTAGGCCTATTAAAAAAACTCCAGACGGCCCAAGTCCAACCCTAGCCCAGTAACCATATAAATAGTCGCACTAGTTACTACCCTCTCAAACCCTAGCCACCGCCCCCCACACCAATCCATCACTTCTCCTCTCTTCTCATTGACTGAACACCACCGCCACCACCACCACTTCTCGTCTTCTCCTCATTATCCTCAACAAGACGAACGCCACCACCACTTCTCCTCTCTTTCTCGACAAAACGAGCCACCACTACTTCTCCTCGACAGACCTCACGATCCACCACCACAACTTTTCTCTTCTGCAGATTTGAAAGCACAACTCACAGATCGTTGTCTCCGCCAGATGCCCATCGTGGCTCTGTGCTTCGGGCTCGTGCCTCTATTCTTTGTATTGGATTATTTGTTGGAATTTATGGAACGTGAAGGTTTTTTGTTGTAAGCTTGTAATTTTTCAGTGGATATGATTTCTCTCCTTATCCATTGAGGTTTTGTTTCTCTCCTCTTCTAACCATGACCCGCACAATCCAAAGCATGGGGGCAAACGGTGGCGGGCCTGGCGTTTTTTCACACCCGACCAAAACGAGTTTTGGGCCCGAAACCGTCTGAAAGGGTGCAGGACCAATTTCCACGTATCCATGCTACTAGGTTTTAAGCTCATACCTGCCGTCCAATATTTATGAAATTTATGAGTCAATTTTGATCTCACAGTCCGGATTCATAAATTGCATGAATGTAGGATTGCCTATAACTACAAGAAATCCAAATTCATTGATCACCATGAAGAATAGAGCTCCAATCCATGTGCTACTACAGTTTCTACCACTTTATTAATCATTTTTTATATAACTTCATTAATTCTTTGAACCCAAACTCTCTCCATCCCAGTCTGGTGATAGTTTTACATTTCCTTGAGTGGGAAAAAATTACCATTTATAGGCAAGAGCAATGAAATTGGCTGTATTTTCAAACATATTGAAGTTCATCAACGGCAGCAACAAAGAACCTGATCCATTTGATCCAATATATGTAGCATGGGACAGGAGTAAAACTAAAGTAATGTAACTGAACTTTGTTATGGAAATCAACCCAAAGTTTTAGCTAAAGACTCAAATCAACTGAATTTTAGCTCAGTGAATATTACGACATACAAAACAAAAAATCTAATTTGATAATGTAAATGATAAACTTCACTGCGAAACACCCAACCACTTAGAGAAGTTGTCGAATTCAGTATAATCTGAATCTGACACCATGGTGTGATACCATGCTTTTCCTGCAGCCTTGATGGCAGAAGCTTCCTCCTACAAGAGGAAACAAAGAAGCAAATGTCAATAAAGTACTAACGAAAAAATGCATTTTGGAATGCACAATACAACAGAGATCACACAACATAGAGAACATATGGAATGACTAAACCAAAATTCATTGATTCTTTTAACAGAGTTTATCAACGTTGTCACAAGAGACTAGCCATAGCAATAGCACAGTTCAAATATGTAATTAGCATATATTTCTTTCTATGATCCAATGCAATTAGAAGACCTAGGAATGCTAAAATAAACATAACATGAAAAGTATTTAAACATGAATGCATCTCAATGAAAGTAGAAAAAACATTCAAAATCCTAATGGCAAACAATATACTTACCCAGATCAAAACAAGATTCAATTAGCATGCATCTTAGACAGAATACTAACATCTATGAACAAGCACACTCAGTTGTAGATTCCACAAATATGAGTGCACCTCAATAATAGTGAAAAAAAACATTCAAAATACTGCTGGCCCACAATCTACTTACCAAAAATACATTCAAAATACTACTGGCACACAATCTACTTACCAGACGGATACAAAATTCACCTCTAAACAAAATTCAATTAGCATACATCTTTGACAGAATACTAACTTCTATGAACAAACTTAGTAATAGATTCCACAAATATGAATGCACCTCTAAGAGCCAGGTAAATTCAGTAACTCAACAAAATACAAAAAAAGATGTAAAAATGGAATTACCTTAGAGACAATCTTTCTCTTCTTATCAAGCTTCTCCTTCTTAGCCTGAAGGCGCTGGGCCTCAGCCAGCAGAGCCATCCTCTTAGCAGTCTTAGCATAAGGGTTGAGCCTCAACATGACATTGAGATTCTTCAGTGGGTTCTTCTTGAGGGTAGCACGCTTCACATCCTTCTTGATGGGCCTCACAACACTCTGAACCTCATCCGAGTTAATGATCCTAGCAAGATCAGAGTTCACCATCTTGGACCTTGGGAGAATGTACCCCTTCTTCTGCTCAGATGGCTTATCAAACGACCCATAAATCGAATCGAGCTTCTCAAAAGCAGATTTCGTCCAGATAACGAATCTCCCAAGGTGCCCACCAGGTGCGAGCTTCAAAAGGTTGAGCCTTTCCACATTGGCAACCTCAACACCAGGAATGTTGCGGAAGGCCTTCACAGCTTTCGCTCCCTCGGTACCGTAAACAACAAGAGGGCCCCTGCGAGAAATGTAACGACGGTTACGCATTTTCCCCTTACCAGGACGAATTCCAGTGCTGAGCTTGGCCTTCTCAGCGTCAGGGAAGGCTCCGATCTGCTTGAGAACCTTGATGGCCTCCTTGGACTTCTCCACACCCTCAGCGGAGTCGCTGACGACCAGCGGAAACTCAGGGACGGATTCGATGCGGTGGCCGCGAGCGAGGACGAGTGATGGAACGGCGGAGGCGGCAATGGCGGAGACCAGGGCGTGGCGCTTCTGGTTCACGTTGATCTTGCGGTGCCAGCGGCGCCAGATCTTGGTGGGGGCGAACATACGACCACCACGGCACATGTTCCCGAAAGCTCCCTGGCCAGCACGGTGAGTACCACCGCCGGGAACACGGGGGATACGGGAAACAGCACGACCAGTTCCCCAGGACTCGGCGGACGTCTGGTGGCCCGCGCGGCGGGAGACGGCGTAGGGTTGACGGCTGTTTTTGGAAATGTTGGAATGAACAAAATTGACGATGTCAGGGCGGATTGAAGCTCTCATGACATCAGGGATGGGGAGAGTGGCCGCAGCATCAGTGGCCATGTCGCCATCTAAGGCCTGCACTGTGACAAGAGGACGTGCTGCTGCTGCGGCCATTGGAATACAGAGGTTGGAGCTGCTAGGGTTTCTATCTGGCTATGTCTGATGAGAGTGAAAGCGCATTCCCAGTCAAAATGATACGTATATATAGTGAGTTTTAGGGTAAATTAAATTGGGCTAAGAATTTGATAATGGGCTTTATTTGCTTCCCAGTGGACAGAAAGTTACTCAAACCAAAATAAATAAAGCCCAAAAGGGTTGCCAAACACTTACAACCAAAAAAACAAAAATAAATAAATAAAATTTACTCAATAACATAAAAGTTATTTTATATTGATCCTGTTAATATTTACCCATGCAATGTAAAGTGTTTAGTTTGCAGATAATTGCAAAAAGAAGATATTTATGTATTGACATAAATGAGGTGATAAAATATTTAAATTGTAAGATACAAAAATACAATAATAAGGTCCGGCCCGAGGGGACTTATAAGATCTCATTTGTCTCAAGGAAAGCTCAATCTCGTCCTGAGTCACCTCCTTAGACAGACTATCTTGGTAAGTATACAAGATTCTCCTCCATGCGCCGACAACGGTCGAGACCTTGCCAAACTTCCTCCCACCGCCCCCACTGTTCGAGTCGGACTTCCTCACGCCACCCCCACCACCCCCGAGGCAGACTTCTTCCTCCCGCCACCCGCACTATCCTTTGTGTCGAACTTCCTCTTACTGCCACTGCCACTGCCACTGCCACCCTCCGTGTCGGACTTCCTCACATCGCCACTCCCACCTCAACTCCCACCCACGGTATGCATCTGAATTACTCCGGAGCCTAATATTGTGCAGGATTACTCCCCTCCACCCCCATCCTACATTTTTCAGCCACCGAATATATCGACGGTACTTATTAGGCTCAAGTCGCCAACCCTAGATCGCCACGACGACAAGTTACAATCGCACTGGATGACACTCTTGGGGACTCTATGTGGTCTGACAATACTCTGGGTTCTGAAGAGGATTTTCCAGGGACATCACTCAAGGTAGGAGCAGGAAGAGATTCAGCTGAAACATTGACTTGGGTGTTTGACAGACGGCGGGAAAGATTTCATAAACTTCATGGTTTAGAAAGTTTTAGGAGAAATTGTAAATTAAGGTTTAGGAAATTGTAAATGAATTTTGGTAGAGTTTATAACTCAATGAGATATCAAAAAATATCAAATAATTTAATAGATTCAAAATTCTCAAAGTTTGAAATTTGAAAATGTGATATGAGAAATGTATAAAGGAAATTTATGATCTTTCTTTTTATAAAAATTAATTGTGAGAATTTAAAAAAAAAAAAAAAAGAGAATTTTAAACCGTTAATTCAAATTTTTAAAATCATTAATTTTATTTTTGATAAGTTTCAAATTTAATTAACTTGAATATTTGAATATCTAATAATTTATAAAAATGATAATCCATTATGGAATCTACTACTGTATCATCAAATGTGAGTTCTCACTCTGGAGAGTGAGGTACTCAATTTCTACACTCTCTTTCTCCTTCTGTCACATCATCATTTCCACACCAAAATCTACTCTCATGAGATCGTGAGTTTCACACTCTGTACAGCGAAGCTCTATGTTATCTCATTCCATATATGTCTTCAACTGTATCGTTCTATCTGTATGGACAGCTACATAAACTTCATATTGCATTTTCAAAGGATTTATCCCAAATCACCGCATCTTGATTCTTCTCCTTTCCCCCAATTAGGGGTGGGAATAGGCCAGGTCAGGCCAGGCTTTGCGTAAATAGGCCTAGCCTATTTAAAAAATTTAAGGCCTAAGCCTGGCCTGTGGCCTATCATAGGTTTTTTTTTTTTGCTTGGGCCTGGCCTTTTTAAAAGCCTGGCCTGGCCTGAAGCCTATTTATAAGCCTACTTTATAACAAGGCCTTTAAATAGGCCAATAAGCCTATATCTAAACAGGCCAACATCTAAGCAGGCCAACAAGTTTACATTTAAATAGGCCAACCAAGTTCCAATATAACTAAACAATATTTCATTAAACAAACATCCAAATTTTGGAATGCTTCATAGGCTCATAGCCACCAAAATTAAAAGCATGATTAATCACCTCACAAGTCACAACCACACAAATCCATCAAAACAATATGAGAAATAACAAATTGTGGATTCAACAAACAAACAATCTCAAGATCTATTTTTCAAAATGCATTAGTCTCAACAAAAAAACAAGCTAACAGGTCTTAACTAGACAAATAACAAACTAATAGCAGTTTCAGCAAAAAAAACAGCAAAAATCAAGTCTTCAAGTTAATCCCCTTTCTTCCTTCATCAACACAAAAAAAAATCAGCAAATCTTCAAGCAAAAAACAACAGCAAGTCTTCAAGTTAGTCCCAACAAAAAAAAAATCTTCAAAATTTGCATCAAATCTTCAAGTTGATCAACTCATGCCCTTCATCCACCTTCAAAGTAAGAAAATAACCCGTCACTAACTGAAAAAATACTCAAAAATAATTTAGAGATATAAGAAAGAACTTATAAAATAAAGTAATTACCTTTGACTTCTTTATCAGATTATACTTATGACGGAGCCAATCCCCACCACAAATGAGTGCTTCAATAGATTCTTCATTTAGTCTAGAACGAAATTCATCAATTACTCGCCCTCCAGCACTGAATGTAGACTCTAATGCCACTGTGGAGATGGGAATAGCCAGTATATCAGCAGCCATCTTGGACAAGACCTTATATTTTGAGCTGTTGTTCGCCCACCAATCCAATGCACTGAACGAGTTATTACCATCAGGAACAGGAATATAAACACCTTCATCAAAATATGCTTGTAGTTCTGATTTCATTGGAGGAACCGCTTCCTTTGCACGGACAAGATTCATAGTTTGATCAAATCTAGTGACAACTGAAGATCTTGGTTCAGTTGAGGATGTTGCATTGTTACCACCATCATTTGTATTCGCAGCCACAAAAGATGACTCTTGAATACTCATAGACACATATTCATCATACAAATTCTCCAATGATCTCCTTACATTATTTATATTCTCTATGGCAACTTCCTCAGGTTTATAAATCAATGGAAAGCATATATCAACAATGTGAAATTTACACCTAGGGTCTAAAACACTAGCAATAGCCATAAGCAAGTTACACTCACCCCAGTATTTGTCAAACTTAGCTTTCATTGGAGCTGCCATTTCAGTCATGAAGATATCTGCATCCTCAGAAGCATTGTCAATTACTTGTTTAACTCTCCAAACTTCTGCAAGATATAAATTAGCAGTCGGATACTCACTACCTGATATTACGTGAGTTGCTAGATCAAACACTTCTAGAAGTTTGCAAACCTTCTCAACTTTGCTCCAATCTTCAAGTGAAGGTGTATACACATAATGGGGCTCTCTTTCCTTGTATGCAGCAAATGCAGTCTTAAATTTCAAAGAAGTGGACAACATATGAAATGTCGAATTCCATCTTGTTGGACAATCGATAACCAGCTTCCTATCTTTCAAGCGCTTCTGTTCAACCACATGGCAAAAGGCCTTTAACCTTGCATCATTGTAGTTGATATACTTCACGCTTTCACGAATATTGAAGATGATATTCTTGATCTTGCTTAGGCCATCCTGCACCAACAAGTTTAATATGTGGGCACAACATCTAACATGAAATAAAGCACCGTCAAGGAATAACTTGCTGCTTAATGATAAGTTCTCCTTGAGAACTCTTAAGCATGAATCATTGTAGGCAGCATTGTCAACAGATATGGAAAAAACCTTATTTTCGATCCCCCAAGCTTTCAGACACTTGAAAATGGCATCAGCAACATCAACCCCACGCCTAGGAGCAGGAACTTTCACAAAACTCAAAACACGCTTCTGAAGCTTCCACCCGACATCAATGAAGTGACCTGTGACCACCATATACTCAGCTACTTGGTGGCTTGATTTCCACATATCTGTTGTCAAGCTAATCTTATTCACACTTTTTAGCAATGCCTTCAACTTTTTCTTCTCTGCCTCATATATAGCTAAACAATCACTTCTTATAGTTTTACGAGTCACCTTTTGAAAATCTGAATTAGCATATTGGAAGGCCCACATCCAAACCTCATCCTCAACCACACTAAAAGGAAATTCATGAACCATAATAGCAGAAGCAATGATTTCTCTCATCTTTTCATTATTGTATCTAGCACCAGAACTCATAAATGGGTTACCTGACTTTGAAGGCTGAAATGGAATGACACTCTGCTTCTTTTCAGTAGCCTTTTGTGCAATCCTTTGAACGCAAATTCCTAAATGCCTTTTCAAGTGGCTGGTACTGGCCCCATTCCCACCGGTAGCAAATTTTTCCTTGCAATATTTGCAAACAGCTTTCTTTACACCTCCGGTAAGTTCAACTTCATCAAAATCTTCTCAGACCGGCGATGTTTTCTTCCTCCTTTTCTTGACAACTAAGTCTTCACCTTCTTGATCTATGCCTTGTTCACCATCTTGTGTGTTAACTTGTAGCTGAGTTGCATCTTCCTGGACAGGTATGTTCACCTCAGTAACAACCGGGTTTGATGAAATTGGTTCATTGCTCTGAAGTGGAGAAGACATTCTGTGTGAACCTGTAAAAGAAACAAAACAATGAAGCATAGGTATTTGATGCCAATGAAAATTACTGAAGCAACCACTATCTATGAAATTGCTATTTATGAATTATAATCACGATAGAGCATATGAAAGGAATTATATCCAAAAAATACCCAAAACAATTACTCCTAACAGGTTCACAAACACCGAATAGCGAAGCACATAAATGGCAAAATAAATTCATGAACAATATCATGCACTGAACAAAATAAATGACAAAGTCGAGAAGCACATAAAAAAAAAAACTTAGCTTATGCAAACAATCCTAAAAGTTCAAACCAGATTCACTAAGCCCAGGTAATACAATTAGCGATAGTAACTAATAACTAAAAGTTCAAACCAGATTCATAATAACTAATAACTAATAAGGCTAATGCAATCAATTACATCATATAAAATGAAAGCCTGGCCATCAAAGAGGAACTTTCAGAATTTTATTAAAATCAAGCGGTCAAGTTAGTAAGTGATCTAAGGCCAATGTTGGTGCAAATTTGGCATTGAATATATTAAGCAGCACATAATAGGAAAGAAAATAATATATAGAATTCATCAATATAAAGCAGTATACTATTTTTTTTTATAAGCCAAATGAATTAATGGGGAGCACAAGGGGTACCCCAACCCAATACAAAGAGTAGCAAATATAAAACAGAAATACAGAAAGAGTACATAACCAAAAAGACGCGCCTAGGAACTATAATGGAAGCAAGCTATACCCAACAGAAATAAACAAAACCAGTACAACTTCCAAACCCAACCAGCTAGCAGAAGAACAAAACAAATAACTTCCATACTAGTACATCCACGTCCCACGATATTAGTAGCCCAAGCCTTCAAGACAAATTTGCAACTCAATTCCACAAATATCAGCCATAGTTCATCGAGACTATATCTGCACCCAGAACTTCAACAAGATAATAGCAGCATGATTTCTAACGTTTCCCAGTATACTATGACTTCACCAAAGATCTACATCAAATGCATTCTTTTACCCTTTTTTCAAAATACAGTAATTTATTGCTTAGAATTCACATGAACTATACATATTTTTATTCCAGAATTTCCAGTAGTGCAGTACAACATGGAATTGAAAGAGTTACATACTTACACAGTTACATACTAATCACAAACTAATTTGAGCTTTCTCTACAAATTGTATTGCAAGCAGAATCCTAAGAAAATTAAAAATTCCAAACAGAGATGGTGACGTGCATGAACATACCTTGTGAGTGAGATAAACAGAAACTGTAGTGAGGGTGGTGCGTCCTGCGTGGTGGTGCGCCGATGGCGGTACGTGCAGTTCGTCGGCGGTGAGAGAAAATGATTAGGGAGCAGAGACGTGTTTCAGAGCAAGAGACAGGGGTGAATCGTGACTCGATGGAGGCACAGTGAGTCTGGTGCGTCGTCGGCGGTGAGAGAAAGGGCCCGCAGTCGAGCAGAGCAACAGAGGTGACGGGTTTCAGAGCAAGGGGACTGCCGGACAGGGGTGAGCGAGACTCGCGAGGTTGTGCGTCGATGGAGGCGCGGTGAGCCGGTGGTGCGATGCGGTGCGGTGCGCCGGTGACTGAGAAGGAGGGAGCAGTCGTCAGTCGAGTAGAGCAGAGGTGACGGAGAGGTGACGTTTCAGAGACGAGAGAGACGGCGTGAATGAACGTGAAAAACAGGGCAGGTAAGGAGGAGTCAATCAATCAAGAGAAATTAGAGTAAAAATTTAAAAAATTGGAATCTGAAGAGATTACTTTCCAGTAGTGGTCAAATTTGGGTGAAAGCAAGTAAATGTGATTTGTTAAGTAATAATATGTTACTAAAATTGGTAAATTTAATATTTTGATTTATTTGTATATTTTATTAAAATAATATGTTAAATTTAAAAACTAATAAACAGGTCGGCCTGATAGGCTAAACAGGCTTTTTTATAGGCCTAAGCCTGGTCTATTTAGTTAAATAGGATTTTTCAAAAGCCTAAGCCTAGCTTTTTTATTAAACAGGCCAGGCCAGGCTTTAAACAGGCCAGGCCATAGGCCCCTGTCGGCGGCCTGGCCTATTCCCATCCCTACCCCCAATCTCCCCAATTCACGTCGCGTATCTTCCCAATTTCCCCCAATTTCCCCAATTCACGTCGCGTATCTTCCCAATTTCCCCCAATCTCCCCAATTTCACATTACTTTCCCCCAATCTCCCCAATTCACCTCCATGAACTTCAAATCTTTGATGCTTGAATTCGGGTGCGATAGTCTGTTGCATGAACAATATCAAATCTATGATTATGGGAATCTGCTGCGATAGTCTGCAGTTGCAATAGTCTTCTTTCAATTCTCCCCAAATCATGACAACTTCAATTTTCTCCTTCGCCCCCAATCGTCCCAAATCACGGAATCACCATGGCAAATTATAGTTCTTCTCCTTTCCCCAAATTTTCCCAAATCCTTCATATTAATTTTCTTCTACTTTCCCCAATTTTCCCCAAATCCTCCGATCCTTTCCCCAAATCCTTGTCCTTTTCATTCTGCGAAGTATTGGGCCAAAATGATTGCACCAAAAATCCCCAAATCCTTCTCATTTTCATTCTTTTTCAATGGAAGATTACCTACCATATTCGTTCCTCCTTCTCACAACATCAATTTTGCCCATTTGAATAATGGTTCTGCATAATTTCAGGTAACAAACCCTTTTTCAAAATTTCAGAACCCCTCCTCCAAGATTGTATTATATACGCAAGTATTTTCTATTTAAGTGTCCTTCTGAATTGTACATCACACACAATCGAAACCTAAAACATTATATTTGCAGCCTTGGCGTGCCGTACCTCCACGCTCTTGCCGTCCCCTTTCGCCGTTGTGGCAGTATTCTACAAGGTATTGTGTGCTGTTTATAATTGCCCTTTCTCACATTAGTATTTGTATATAGTACAACAAGCTGTAATATTTTCTGTTTTCTATCACACAGTGGGATTCGTTTACAGAAGCTCATATTGTCGGATTCGCTCTATGCAGGTACTGCACATTACATTATTGCCCAATGCAAGTCTATTATTACAGAATGAAGGAGGAAAATATCTCTATCCCAAAAAAATAAACAGTATAAGGATTTGACAGTGACAATGCTATAGCTTTACTTAATATTCACGTAATGCATTTATAAGGAATTGTAAGTCCTGGAATAAACTTGGTATGTCAACCGTTTCTACTTAGAGCTTGTGATTTTATTGATTGAGTCAATATACAGATTCTATTTTAGATGTAGGTCGGATTTTGCCTTTGTCTGATCATCCCGATTATTCCAGTTTGTTCAATTACTACATGTTGTTGTGATTACCTTTGTGTTCACCTCTGGACTAGGCCAGGTTAATATGTATGTTACATTAATAGGTTTCTAATGTTCTATTTAGTGATCTTAGTGATATTGGAAATGTGATTTTGCTGGTAATTTTAGATATGATTTCATACTCATATTAATGTGCTTTCTGGATGCTGTGTGTGTTATCCACTCTTGGAACTGGTAATTGTTTTTGCCATATGGGTACAACTAAAGGTACAGGGCATTTTATATCAATGTTGCTGTCATCTTTTTCTCTATTTTGCACCAAGTGAAAGATTGTAAACCAAAATATGCTGTTTTGAAACTTATTTGGAATGTGGCATTATAATTTTTTGTATACAAGTGAAAGAGAGAATGTAATGCATTTATAATGCTTTGTTATTTGGTTTTGGTTAATTTTTTTAACCTGCTTAAAAAGTTACCACCTTCATTAATGCATGTGATTCATATTAAGCTTTGTTGTGTTGAAGTTCATTTTCAATTTTCATTTTCAATGCTCCGTTCTCCCTTTTCTCAGCATCTACTGGTTCATTTTCAGTTTTCATTTTCAATGCTCCATTGAACTATAGTTTTGACAAAGAGCTGAAACATATTCATTCAATTTTCTTCTTATGTTTTTGTTGTGCCAATGATTTCATTTTAAGTGCTTACCCTCTCACTCTTAGCCATAATATTCATGTAATGAAACATGTAATGAATATGTTTGTAATGCACGGGTATAGCAGAATGATAAAAGAATTCCTAAATGGTCTTCTATGACTTATTGCAGGTACCTAAAGTTGATTTGCTCAGAAATTTGAATCCTTTGGTATTGAGTGAGTCTTGAAGAACCTTATGAGATATTGTAGTTTGGGCATGCTGCTAATCTATACTCTAAGCCTCCTTAATCATATTGGAAAATGGGGTATCTTGCTTGAGGTTTTGTTTGAAAATCTAACCAATGAAATGAACCAATTCTGTTGCAGGATAGTTTTTTTTCATTTTGTCTTAAAGAATTTATTTTCAGAATGATAAAAGAGAATATAAGATACATTTTATTATTATTTTAAATCCTTTCCGTCAAAGGGTGAGATAACTATGCCCCTCTATTTTAAGTCTGTGTGGTGAAAGAAACTTACCTAATACAAATTAATCAATTCTTATTATAACATTGATCATCTCATCGCTGTCAGGTTCTTACATTAACTGACTATCCAGCTCTTCTGGACAAAAGTGACACATAAGGTTTGTTCAGGTTCAAATTATATCTAAAACTAAATGGCCGCATTTAGAGTGTTAATCATAGTGTAATAGTAGACTTAGTGGTTTTCTGGATGGAATTTTCAGGTTGTTTTCTTTTGGTTGGGGTTGTGTTTTTTTCCCTTTCTTGGCCTGAGGTGTTGTGGTTGTCCCTCTTTTTTTTTTGGAGGCCTGTTTTTGAGGTGGACGGGCAGCTCTCCCTCCTTCTTTGTTGAGGCTTTTTGTGGTTTTATATCTCATATTAAGATATCATTTTGCTTTAAAAAAAACAAATATATTAGACCTTCAATCGCCTATCCACATTAGCTACTGATAATTTATCATATTATGCATGACAGTTTCCCACAACATGTGTGTAAGCTGAGATTATGTTTTCTTTATTCTCTCTTGATATTGTAGTTCACATTGGAAAAAACTTGACAGCAAAGAGAATCTCATTTTCAAACGTTTTAACACAAGTTTTGGATCAAGAAAGGTTTGTAGAACTCATTCCACGTGCTTTTTTGAATTGGACTGACATGTTATTGTATACTATAAACATAATATTATTTCTTAATTAATTAGTTTAACGTTCCAATTATTACGTTATATTTTGTCTAGGATTCTATTGAAATGGAAATGTGCAATATTGAAGCAAATAATGAACAATAAGTTCAAAAGCAAAATTCTGATGTCGTAAGATATTAATTTCCTTCGTTTGAACATGTATATATCTCTATTTAATAATGGTAACATTCTGATGTAAAATATTTATTTGTACTTGCATGTCGATCTTTCTATTTCAAGTGAAAATGAACTTGACATATTATCTCCTCTTGGTGTTACTCCTATGAAAAGAATTTCGGATCAAGATTTGGATTGTGTTGATGTAACAATCGATTCACCAGCACAAGCTTCCTCAACAAAGGAGTTAAAACGTGTCAAGATTGAGAAGTGAATTAAGATCGTCAATGTCTTCAGACAATTGGTGTAACAAGTACTTTTTAGATTTTTTTTTTAAATTTGGTTGACTTAACTTAATTATGTAGTTTGTTTTTTTTTAAGAAATAAACTTGAAATCAACAATTTTAATATTAGTCATTGCGTTTACTTTATATTTATCTATTGACGGATTTATTAACTTCGATATATCATGTGATCTTAATCATGTTTAAAATTGTTGTAAATTATTTATTAAAAGTACCCGTGCATTGCACGGGCTACTTACTAGTAACACTTTATTCTTTGATCCCAGAACGTGTATTACAACCATACTTGTAGGAATGCCTCTTTATGTTTGAACCGTTTTTGTTATTATGGTTTAATAAATAAATACGACTTTTGTATTTATTGTTTATCCAGCTCCCTAGGGAGATGTACCAAAAAAAAATCCCCTACAGTTGTACACGAGTTGGGTCGGTTCGGATTGCATTAGTTTGGTTTTGTAATAAAAATTCAGCAAATTCGAACCAAACTGATCCGCTTAAAGTTGGATTGGTTTATTTGAGTCATCGTGTTGATATAAAAAAATTAGGCTTAAATATGTTTGAGTCCCTGACATTTGAAAGGGAATCATTCTAGGTCCCTGAAAAATTAATTTGTAAAATTGGGTCCCTAACAATTTTTTTTTAATGAAATTAAGTCCTTTTGACCAATTTTGACTAGTCAACGTGAAATTTTAATTAATCAGCATCTCCACGTCATCTTTTTAATCCTACATGGAATTTTTATTTTTTATTTTTAGCCACATTAGCTTCTCTCTCACCCAGAACCCTGTTCCTCTTCCATCCAGCCGCCACCATCCACTTTCCCTTCTCCCTCACTTCATCTTCTTCCTCACTTCATCTCCCTTCTTTTGCAGCTACCATTGCAGCGAAAACAGGGCAAGAAATGGAAAATGGTGTCATGAGAGTTACGTCCAGGCCCCAATGTGCAATGAGATTTGTTGTCCGCTATTGATAAAGCGTTCAATTACAACACTCACACCAAGTCACTCAATGAATGTCCATAAAAAACCCAAAATCCCTAATGCAAGAACCCTACTTGCACTATGCACTCTCACCACACCTTATGGTGATACCGATTCCACAATTTGATCAACAAATGATGAAGATTGCAGCAACAAAGGTGATCTAATCCAAAAACCTACGAGAAATAAAGCCTAATGAAGAATACACTCAATAAGTCTTGGTTACTTTGCTCTCAAATCTACAAAACTGAAGAATATGTATGTGCTAATGTGTTTACAAGTGATGAAAAACCTTTTATGATGTGTTAGAAACCCTTTAGAAATCAAATCAAAAGGTCCATGTAAGAGAGAAATGAGTGTGGGGCATTTCCAAATTGCACAAGTGTGAAAACAAGAGATTTATCACACTCTGTACTATTGGTAATCGATTACCTCTTCATGCTATTTAAATACC
Organism: Acmispon strigosus; assembly: GCA_030819835.1. Taxonomy (NCBI): domain Eukaryota; kingdom Viridiplantae; phylum Streptophyta; class Magnoliopsida; order Fabales; family Fabaceae; genus Acmispon; species Acmispon strigosus. The sequence goes on along the minus strand of JAUAMA010000003.1, from coordinate 56,799,144 downwards.
ATTAACTGTCTCTCTCACCAATAACAACAAGTCCAAAACTGGTAATCTATTCCCATAAGTTGTCGTCTCTACTATGGAAAACATTAAAAAAACCATTTTAAACATTTTTCCCAAGGTTCCTAATTCTTCTCCTTATGAAAACATTCCTTTATTATTTAAAACACATTTCAAAGACTCAAGAGAGCAAATTGACTTAAAATCCTAAGTATGAACTTCCCTAATGTCGATCAAAGCTATAAAAGAATAAAAGATCTAAATTATTACAAGTCTTCATCTTCAAGCTTAAGATCTTCATTATTTTTCTTCTTTTGTTTGTGTTGTGGTTATCATTAAAACTTTGCCAAAATTCAAGGAGTAAATACTTCTTCACAATTATAATCTACAAAATTAATTTTATCCTCCACTCAAACCCTGTCATTCATTCCCTTCTTCTTCCTCTCTCATCAATACCAAGAATACATCCAGAAACTCACTGTCGTAAGCCTCCTTCATCACCGACTTGCTCCCTAAAATACCCACTGCCATGAAATCTGACAGCTCCCTAACCTACAACCACAACACCAACCACGTTGTTCCCGACCCCATAAAATGGTTGAGGCACATCACAACAACTATCATTTTTCTCCTTATAAGAACTGCAACGCTTTTTCCTTCCTCGGTGAAGATGTTACGTCGCTACTTCCACATAGTACAGGTAACGTATGAGACATCTCTATTTTTTCCCGGAGGAATCCCTTAGAATTATCACTGCTTAGCTTTCAATTCGCCTCTGACCATCAAAACCATGCCAAATGTGCTCGAAAAAGAACAACAGAGCAAACGAAGCATGTCCAAAAACCAAAAGTAAACCAACCTCTCGGGAACCTTTCCTCTCCCCAGCCATTTCGGTTTAATAGGCGTGAAGTGGGAGAGAAGGGATTTCATAATTGGGGTTTTAAAAAATACGACATTTTCCTTTTTCATTCTTATTACTTCTCCCTTCACATCCACCACCACCAACTCGACATCGAGAAGCTCAAATTTCAACATGCGAAACTCTAACACCCCATTAAAAACACTTATGTTTTATTTTTCTATGTTCTTTTTCTTAACTTGTTTTTTTTTTATTCTTAACTTTTCATAAAAAAGTTATGATGCAGATATTCAGAACTTAAAAATTAGTATTAAAATTTTATCGTAAACATACGAAAATAAAATATTTTATTTTAAAAGTTAAATAACATTTTTTATCTATAAAATAACTTTTATTTTCATGAATAAAATTCTAGGTTGCTTCAAGTAGTACATGCTTAGTTCTGCTTAAGCAAAGTCTTCCGTTCAAGTCTTATAGAGGGAAAAAACCCCGGTGAGAGAGTTACTCCCACCATGGTGCGGATGTTTTTGTCTCGAACAACATTGAGTATACTTTTTTTTGTTCAAAAATTAGAGATCCATTATCTGTTTTTTTTTTTAGTATCTTTCTGTCCACCGGGAAGAAAATGAAGCCCATTATTTGTGTCCAATAAAAAAAAGAAAGCCCATCATGATATTCTTAGCCCAATTTACCTAAACCCTAAAGACTCGCAATATATTGTCGCATTTCACTTCAAATGCACTGTCAGAGGCATAGCTAATAGAAACCCTAGTTTTCACCTCACTCTCCCCCTCCATTTCAATGGCCGCCGCAGCTGCTCGACCCCTGGTCACCGTGCAGGCCCTAGAGGGCGACATGGCCACCGATTCCGCCGCCACCCTCCCCATCCCTGATGTCATGAGAGCTTCCATCCGCCCTGACATCGTCAATTTTGTTCATTCCAACATTTCCAAGAACAGTCGCCAGCCGTACGCTGTCTCCCGCCGTGCCGGACACCAGACCTCCGCCGAGTCCTGGGGAACTGGTCGTGCTGTTTCCCGTATCCCCCGTGTTCCCGGCGGTGGTACTCACCGTGCTGGCCAGGGAGCTTTCGGGAACATGTGCCGTGGTGGTCGTATGTTCGCCCCCACCAAGATCTGGCGCCGCTGGCACCGCAAGATCAACGTGAACCAGAAGCGCCACGCCCTGGTCTCCGCCATTGCCGCCTCCGCCGTTCCATCACTCGTCCTCGCTCGCGGCCACCGCATCGAATCCGTCCCTGAGTTTCCGCTGGTCGTCAGCGACTCCGCTGAGGGTGTGGAGAAGTCCAAGGAGGCCATCAAGGTTCTCAAGCAGATCGGAGCCTTCCCTGACGCTGAGAAGGCCAAGCTCAGCACTGGAATTCGCCCTGGTAAGGGGAAAATGCGCAACCGTCGTTACATTTCTCGCAGGGGCCCTCTCATTGTTTACGGCACCGAGGGCGCGAAAGCTGTGAAGGCTTTCCGCAACATTCCTGGTGTTGAGGTTGCCAATGTGGAAAGGCTCAACCTTTTGAAGCTCGCACCTGGTGGGCACCTTGGTAGATTCGTTATCTGGACGAAATCTGCTTTTGAGAAGCTCGATTCGATTTATGGGTCGTTTGATAAGCCATCTGAGCAGAAGAAGGGGTACATTCTCCCAAGGTCAAAGATGGTGAACTCTGATCTTGCTAGGATCATTAACTCTGATGAGGTTCAGAGTGTTGTGAGGCCAATCAAGAAGGATGTGAAGAGGGCTACCCTTAAGAAGAACCCACTGAAGAATCTCAATGTCATGCTGAGGCTCAACCCTTATGCTAAGACTGCTAAGAGGATGGCTCTGCTGGCTGAGGCCCAGCGCCTTCAGGCTAAGAAGGAGAAGCTTGATAAGAAGAGGAAGATTTCCAAGGTAATTCCATTCTTTACTATTATAAAATGATAATCTGCTGTCTTTTATTTTGATTTGCACTTTGTTATTGTTAACATGCCTAACTTAGAGGTGCATTCATGTTTCTGAAAATTATCTGCTGTTGAAACTAACCAGCTCCTTGTAATATTGGTCTATTATTGTTTAATGGAATCATGAGTCTTGCCTTGTATCATGGTTTCATTCTGTCAAGTTTGTCTATTGATTGTGTTAGGGTATTTTGTCAGTGTGTTTGTTCTTTTTGTAGTCAGTATACTGTCAAAGGATTGTATTTTGAGTTTGATCTGGTAATTAAATTGAATACTAGTAATTGGGGCGCATTTATGTTTGAACACTTTTCATGGTTTTTGTTTGCATTCCTAGGCCTTCTAAACTTCCTTAGGTGTGTAAGGAAGGAGATACATGGTTGCTTTGAAAAGTACTGCATATTAACATCTGTTTTTTCGATAGAGTTGTAGAAAATTGAAATCAGACTTGAACTTTAACTATGTGTTCCATACATATACATGAAGACTACATTTGTGTTAATCATAGTCTTCATTAATGACCTATGAGCTACTTAGCTGTGCATACATATCTCAGCTTGTATGCAATCTTGTACTTACAATTTTAAGGAGTTATACTCTAATTGCATTGTGTATTGAAGAAAATATATGCTAATTGCAAGGGGATCTGAATTGTGCTTTCCGTTCTGCTACTCTCCTGTGACTACTTTGATTATTCTTACTAGTTGCATGTTGGATGAAAACTTAGTTTTTCTACAATAGTGACACCTAATCATGTGATTAAATCTGAGTTTGGTTTAGCCATTTCATGCTGTGTGGATCTCTGTTGTATTTTGCATTTCAAAATGCATGTTTTTGTTAGTTCTTCAATGTTGATTGACATTTGTTTCCTTGTTTCTTTTAGGAGGAAGCTTCTGCGATCAAGGCTGCAGGAAAAGCTTGGTATCACACCATGGTGTCAGATTCAGATTATACTGAATTCGACAACTTCTCTAAGTGGTTGGGTGTTTCACAGTGAAGTTTATCACTTATATTATCTCATTAGTTTTTGTTCTGTACGTTTTTACCTAAATATTTTTGGAAATTGTTGTTTGCGTGAGGTTTAGCATACTATTCAGACAATGTTGGAATTTTGTTTCTCTTATTTTAGTTTGAACTCTGTTGGCCTGATGTTTTGCGGTTGCATTTTTGTCTTTGCTTTTGTGGCCTTATAATCTGGATAGAAGGTTTTTTACTTTTTGGTCAAAGGATATAACTTTTATAATCTCAGGCCTAAGCTCAAGAGAGAAATACTTAATATACTTTCTCATGTGAACCGAATTGGGTTATGAATCTTGAGAGCAATAACCACGATTTTAACTTGCCATGTTGGAAGCTGTAAAACTTCCTCATTTCCAATTTGCCATAGGCTCCATTTTCCTACCCCCTTGTTGCTAATTTCACTTTCACTTTCAATAATGTTAGTTGTCGGCATGATTTTCACCTGCCATGTTGGAAGCTGAAAACCTTCCTCATTTCCAATTTGCCAGAGGCTCCGTTTTCCTGCCCTCTTGTGGCTAATGGCACTTCCAATAATTTTAGTTTGTCGTCATGGTTTCATTTTAATGTGATCGTTAATACAAATTTTCACATATTGGCCCCGCTCAAGATATTAGGTTAAAGTATCGTAGTCTTTCTAATTCAAAACCAGACAAATTTGTATGTCACTGGTTAATTAGGTCTTGTAACTAATCAGGTGCACCCGAAGCTCGATTTATTGATAACATGCAACAATTTTAAGAAAGTGTGTTGCTAGAATTCCTTTGAACCTAATACATTGTTATTTTTTAACTCAAATCATTAGAGAAAAACTGCTTTCTTTCATATTCCAAGATGGATAGTGTTTGGAAAATTATACTAGGACTCCATCCTCTCTTATTATAAGTCATTGTTTTTTATTTTTTGTTCATAAAATTTAACTTTAGTATATCTGATTTTTCTTTGTTTACTCATATTGAGATAGTGAAACATTAGAATTGATACTTTAGTATTCCCATGAAAAATGTTCACTCCCGTGAGAGTTTTGTACTCCATAACTTTATGTAAATTACCCCGGAGAACATATTTGCTTATTGGTTTTTTCACATTTATTGTATGACTTAATAACACTTTTGATCTCTCACCTATCACGATTTGAAACTTTTGGTCCATAAACTAAAAAATTAGCCTAAATGGTCCTCAACTTATATAAACTTTGACAGTTTTGATTTTCCGTCAACTTCAGTCAATTATTTAACGGTTTCTGGGTTTAAAAAAAACTTCAGGACCTTCTTTCTTCATGGTGCTTCCAGAACTTCGCCATCTCTTGTACACCAATACCATCTTCCCCCATCATCAGAACTACCCAATCGGCCAGGACCTCTGCAGTTCCTTCTTCTAGCATCTCCAAGAAACCCAAATCCAGCCATAACAGCCAAAGCCACCACCCCAGGGACCAAACATTACAATCACAATCACACAGAAGGAGGAAATGAAGAAGAAGCAGAGAAACCCATATCTCTGAACCACCATTGACCAAATCAGAACAAAACCCCTTTCACCATTGAAGCCAAATCTGCTCACTTTTGTTTCCTCCACCAACCCAAACCCCATGAAAGAATCCAGAAAAGATCCACAAACATTCAAACAGAGAGTAAAAATCCCACCTCATTCGAAACACCCCCACAACCTCTGATACTCAGAAACCCTTTCCTTCCCCTCAATCACTCCAGCTACAACTACCATCTCGAATTAAGCCAGAAAGAGAAGAAGATGAAGAAAGGAACCCCAACACCAATCACCTCATTGCTACAATCAGGAAGATGAAAGAAGAGAATAGAGATCCCCCAAACCCAAATCGACCTTCGCCTCTTCCTGAACCGCTCACGCCACCATCCAGATCGCCTCCACTACGGTGATTCGAGCCCAGCATCACGGCGCCAGGATGGGCGCCCCTCCACCACATCGGGCTCCGTCCTCCCTCTCTCTCTCTCTCTCTCCCTCTCTCTATTTTCTCCCTCTTCTCTCGATCTCGATTTGCTTCTCCTTCTTCTCTCACGCTCTCCCTCTGTTTCTCCCTCTCGTCTCACGCTCTCCCTCTGTTTTCTCCCTTTTCTTTCACTCTCTCTCTCTCTCTCTTGTCGCTTCTTCTCTTTCTCTCACCCTCCTTTTACTCTCTTTCTGATCTGTTCCTCTTCCTTTTTTTATTCATTTGTTTCTCATTTTTCTTTCTTTTTTTCCTCTTTTTTACCATAATTGGACCAAATGTTATTTTTCTGGGTTTTTTTGGTTTAATGTTGAAGATGATGATGAAGATGGTTGAATATGATGATGAATCGATGAAGATTCTGGGTTTTTTTTCAAACCCAAAAGCCATTAAATAATTGACGGAAGTTGACGGAAAATCAAAACTACCAAAGTTTGTCTAAGTTGAGAACCATTTAGGCTAATTTTTTAGTTTAGGGACCAAAAATGTCAAATCGTGATAAGTGAGAGACTAAAAGTGCTATTAAACCTTATTTTATTTAAATAAATATTCACGGTCAACTTAATAACATGAGAAAATAATTAATTTTTACATTAAAAAAGGTAATTATTTTCAAATGGGATAATCATCATATTGGTCCCTGTGTTTGTGTGGCCGAAGCAATTTGGTCCCTCCCCAAAAAATACTGGGGAAAAGGTCCCTCTGTTTGGCAAGTGTTTAAACTAGGTCCCTCCCCGAAGACCAGACCTCCGGTGAGGGCCTAATGGCATGGTGACTGGATTAATGAACCCTGCGTGAAATTAATAAAAAAAATAAAAAGTATACGTCATTCAAACAATTTAACTTAAATCTCTGAATTTAATCCAATCATAATTTACTACCCCAAACCCTAAATCCTCAATTCCATTAATCAAACACTTTGAATCAATCCAATCCTAATTTTCGCGTGTTCAATCTGCTATGTTTTGCGGTTTTCATTCTGGGTTTCCCTTTTATTCTCACATTTGGGTTGGTCTTCTTCTTTTTTCTTCTCGAAAATTTTCGGAACTAATCTTGTATAAATTATTAAGTTAGAGAACATTAACACAAAATAATCATACAATAAATAAATTTATACTTGTATAAATTATTTTTTTATAAAGGTTGACTTGCAGAATAAAAGATTTAAGGACTCTTATCTAATGATAATATCTGGGTATGTTTTAGAAGGTTTTTTTTTTTTCAATTAACTGCCGTAAGTATTGAACAATTCCCTTCTCTAACCATAAAATGCGTTTCATTTTCATGAGTGAGGTTGAAATTCCTTACTAAGTGATTAAGGAATGAGGTAGGCAACTACCACACTACACCTTTTTTTAACCGCATTTTTTATAAGTTACGATTATATAGTTTTTTTTATCTAATTCAATGTATATTTAATAACATATTATTATATTTTATTTGGTATAAAAATGATTACTATAAAAATTTAAAAAATAGTATATGAATTCAACTAAAAAATTATCAAATCAAAATTAAAAAAATATGGTATTTATAAATTTCAGTAGCAATGTCGTGAATTATATGGGAAGTTAATGTATAAAGAAAAAATCTAGACTCCATTGAAAATTAAATTTTCACTTTATTTATTTATTATTTAAACAAGGAGGGGGCAGAATGATTGTCATGGTGATGGAGGAGGCGGCGAGGGGAACGAAGGAAGTAAGGACGACAGGTGTGACAAGTCGAGTGGGCATGCAGAATCAACAACAACGTGAAGTGGGTACTTTTCTGAAGAGGTGTGTAAGTAACATTTTCCTTATATAAGTTATGGAGGGTGTTTTGTTTTTTATGGTTACGAACTGGAATTGCTGGGGTCCCATTATATGGCATATCAATGAGAGAAATGTGAAGCATGACCTATAGAGGGAAATCAATGGTTGCGTGGAGCTTCCCTTCAAATCAATGGCATAGATCACTGGTTTCGGACCTGGGGGCTTCAAGTGCAGGAGGTGGGGAGGGAAGAAAGAGGTTCTTCAAAGGGACAAGTGCACAGTCCTTTACTGGAACCGAGGGAGCCCCAACAACGTTCTACAGCTCATGGAGATGAGGTTGGCGAGTCAAGTCTCACACGGTTGAAGATGTTGATGCCTATGTGGTGGGTTTTATTGGATGGATTTGGATCACACATTGTAATGGATGGATCAAAATCATCCATTAACCCATTAATGATTCATTTAAATTGCTTCAAAAAATATCTAATCCATCCATGACTCATTTAAAAATATCCATCCAACCATCCATTAAAATTGGCTCCAAAACTCAAAAGTCAATTCCAACTGACTTGAGTGTCATTCTAAATGTAAAGGATCAATAATATTAAACATAGTAAATGGACAAGGCACTGTCTAATTATGTATATGTGTGTTTTATTTACTTTTAATTTGGCCATGTTAAAAGAATGTGGCATGTCCCAAAGAGTGCTAGGAGATATGAGAATTATGCAACATTCTGTGCAAAGCAGAGTAGTCAATCCCTAATAGCGGCCGACCCCAAAAGTGGGATAGCGGGATAGCACATAGCGGGATGGCCGGTATTCTGATTTTTCATATATAATTTCATATAATTAATAGTATATTAGTATATACATATACTTACTAAAAAGTGATAAATATCAATTAAAATTCGTAGCATTATGAAATGATAGAGAAGAGAGGAGGAGGAGGATGTCATGCTGATAAAAAGGAAAAGAAAGGAAAGAAAAATAGAGGATAGAAAGATAAAAAAACAGAGCAAGCACACTTGATAGACCAGAAAATGCATAACAGAACAAAGGTCGAAGGGAAATAGGGGCGGTGTTCACCGCAGAAAGGCTCGCCGGAAGCTGGACGGTGCTCGTCGGAGGTCGGGCTGTGGCCATAGGTGCTGGTCGACGGTGGCTGAAGGAGGTCGCACAATGACCATAGTTCTGGACTTCTGGTTGAGGTCGTAGGTGAAGAAGAGGAAGATGAGTGAAACGCGCGTTTCACTTATTGAGAGCAAAATCCCAAAAATACCCTCAAATTTTAACCTAATTTTAAGATTTGAAGGACACTTTGGAGTTTTCCACGAATTTCAATCATCTTCAACCTAGAACGCCGCAGGAGCGCTGCGATTCACGCGATTGGACGCGATTTGAGCCTCGATTCGCGCGGCGACGACGAAGGGCGACACGATTTCAGAGCAGTCGCACTCCGCTATAGCGGCGCGATCGCGCGCAATTGACTACTTTGGTGCAAAGTAAGATAATAAGACCATAATTACTTCCCATCACTCAACCCTAAACTGTATTTGGCTAACTTGGTCATCATGTAACAAGAAAAGTCATCCTAAAGGGGAGGAGAAATGCAGTGTAGCAGAAATGGGGAAGGGAAGGAGAAATGAGGAAGAGAGGGAAATTTGTGAACTTGAAAGTGAAGAGAGGATGGTGAAATGAATGGATTGTGGGGAAAGTGGGGTGGTGGGGAGTTGGTTTTTTTTTTTATATTTTTAAATAAAGGTATTTTCAATTTTTCAAAAAGTTGGGATGGCTCGAATAGTCGTCGAGGTGGTGCCAATAGCAACGCCCCAAAGTTAATAACTAAGTATAAGTTTGTGCTTCTTAGTAATCACTTCAACACATAGTATATGCATGTACTTGAAGGTGATGAAAAAATGGAGATGTTGCGAGCTCTATGCTCCATTCCATACTATTCTAACGTGTTAAACGCTACTATATTCATTTTCATATGCACACACAAAGTACGTTGTCAATTATAGTGGGAGTTCCAAGTTCAAGACTGGTAACAAATTCTAAACACAAACTATTTCAGGCCTGAAGAAAACATCAAATTTCGATGGGCTATTTCACCATTCACAGCATGAATTACCGATCAGTAAGGCTTACATCTTGGCTCTCTATCAATTTCTGTAGTTTGATGACAAACTGCTTGAGACCCAGTTCAACTAGTTCAACTGCAGAGATAGAGGAGAGAAAAGTCATTATCCTAAACTAATCATATAAACAGCAAGTGGAAAGAAAAACCAGAAGTGAAGTTTAAGATTATCCTACTACTTAAGCACGGATGCAAATGCACAATATTGCCAAATCACGACTTAAACTCACCGTATTAGCCTTCAAGGCCAAGTCAAGGTACATGTACCCCAGAGAAAAGACTGACACCATTTGCCAGTTATGTCACCAACCATAATGTGGAAACCCAGATTCCAGTGCTTAGCAGTAAAGCTAAGCATACAAGAATGGGTGTTTGACAATTACCAATGACCATTTTTAAGAGCCCATTTGTGCAATGAAGAGATTATTGAGACAATCACCATCATGAGTGTAGCAGATCAGTGAATGCAGGTTCTTAATACTTGACATTGTCGTAACTAGGCATGAAATTGTTTAATCCCACTCTCTCATTATTCAATACTTCCGGCATAGACAGGCCACTGAAATACATGGCATCATTCCGGCCGCCCCACTGGTTATTTGATGCGAGAATATTACTGCTGAACTGTTGAGAATGTAATTGTTCATAAACTGATGGAGTACTAGACTGAAATTGATCAAGAAACCTCGAAGAAATTCTATAAGCATCACTTTGAGGTGGAAACCTATTTTCAATATGATCTGGAAGTTTAAAATTCTGTGAAGGAGGGGATTCTAGCATTAACAGCTTAAGTCTAGCCTCATCTTCATCAAGACTAAATCGTGGAACTAAAGTTTGCCTCAGGTCAAAAGATGTATTATTCAGCCTTTCTTCCAGTCTGCCCGTACCAAGGTCCAGTAATGAAGGGTTGTTAAATTCAACATTTCCTATCCTGCCAATACTTGCAGATGGAGGAACATGCTGCTGTTGCAAATAGTTCACTGGAAAATAAAAGATCTATAAGAATTTTCTCTGTAAGAAGTAAATTTAGCCAAGAATAGGAAGCAGAAGGGGCAAAAAACACAAGTGGTGTAAGTGTAACCATTGAACTATAAAGAAAGTTATACCAGAACTGTTACAACCCCGTTCTACTCTCCCACATGAAAACCCAGGAGGTACTCTGCTGGCTATTGCAAATCCAGGTGGGCTTGAAGCATGAGGTTTTGCCACTGATAAACAACAATTATAAACAAGAGCGAAAATATCAGTTTGATCAAAACTTAGTTCCACAACAATTATAACTAACATCAATCAATAATGCCATGTTAAAAGCTCTAAATTTCTGCATTTATAGACGGGTAAGAAGACCAGATATGTCACAGATAAGAGTGAAGTATTATTTCAGGTCCTAAGCATGATCAACCAATTAAGGGACACAACTTTGATTATTACCAACTCAGGACCTCAGCCTTATTAAAAATATTTTTATACATAAAAAATGTTGAAAAGACCAAAAGACCCAACTTCAAATAAATAATTAATAGAGAAGTGCTAGCAACACTCTCTTTTGCACTATCTTTCTAACACACTTTCATTGATTGGTTTAAATCCATGTAGGTCCCACCAAATTAGAAGTGGGACCCATATAAATAAGTGGACCTACTTGAAATTTGACCAATATAAGAGAACGTGTTAGAAAGAGAGTGCAAAAGAGAGTGTTGCTAGCATTTCTCAAATTAATAATAACACCACAAATACATGGCATTTATGACCTAAAAAATCAGTAGCAATCAACAAATATTATCAAAATGTTCTTTTTAATACAGTAAGTTCTTAATAGGTTATGACCATAAAGCTGAGGTCCGTAATTGGCAAGTTTTAAAGTTTAGCTCCATAATTGGCTGTCACAGGAAAGTTGAAGTTCATGCACAACAATTTTCTCAGAATGCAAGATTGTATGATTACAATCGACATAGACAACACAGTCCAAAAAGACAAAACATATACAGGAAAAATAACCACCAAAAATAAATCAAAACAAACTATAGAAGCGAAAAATACTATTAGAATTCGGTTCACAAGCACATAATAGAAATCCTGTTTAGAACATTTTACACCAACTTATATATATGGTAGCAGCTGTGGGGATGAGGCACTAAAATCATCTTAAACCTAAAGTAAACTCCGGAACTACTTGATGAGCCAATGAAGCACCAAATAAAAGTCCTCTACTAAGTAACACAGTATAAGTGCTCAAAAGACCATGTTTCTCCTACTCTTAATCAGTGAATAAGAAAGATACAGGCGAAGGGAGACCACAGGAACTTTAAGAAGGCAAAGGATAAAGGGATGAAAATCCAATCAATAGAAACAAGCATAATGCCACAGTAAATTAAAATGCCAAACTAGAAATAGAAGTTTGAACACTAAAAGATTTATGCATATAAATTGAATAAAGCAGAAGCAACATTGACAGTAGCTTAGACATGAATGTAAGGAAATGTTATCCCCCACATTAAAAAATATGGAGTACTTATGGCATGTTTGAGTGTGCATTTCAAAGGCTAGGAATCGTGTAACTTGGGCAAAAGCAACTCACAGTAGCTTAAACTTTCACCCGACTCTGGCCTTCATTTTTTTCAAGCATGCACATAAGCATGTTATTAATCAGTAGAGGGCACAAAAGACTGACCTCCAACAAATTTATCTGATTGCACAGAATTGCTTGATGGGAAAACATGCTGGTGTTTCTCAGTGAGCATATGTTTGTTTCCCATTAAACCACCTGAGGCATAGTTCCCTTTTGGTTCATGTCCAATAACCCCAAACGATTGCTGCAAATCAGATGCCTCATTCGCGAAATTATCCTGTCTGGCAAAGGAAAACCTAGACTGATTCTTGTTTTGGACTTTCCGCAAAGTAGGTGCTTTAAAGTGTGTGTATTGTTCATCACTTTCATCCAAAAGCTTAACTAGCGAATCTTCCCATGCATCTAATTCTAAAGACAAGATGTCAGATATAATGCTGTTTTCTCCCGTGTCTGAAGCAACCTTATTATCAACACCTGTACCATTATCCTCACTCTGCACATGCTTCACAAATCCTGTCTCCAAGGGTTCAGTAAAAGATTCAGAAGGTCTCCGCAATTGACTTTGGTGACAAATTTGATCTTGTTGCCTTGCTTGCTGGCTTGATTGGTTTACATTCTGAGAGAGACAAGGCGAATGGAGCCCAGATGATAGATTATTGATGCCGTTGCTGAAATTTTGTTGTTCATAGTCTATGTTTAGTACATCATCTACAACAATATCTTCCCAAAAAGCTGGTATAGTTGATTGTTCATTACAGTATTCATTATCTTCCAAATGCTTCCCTATAGAGGAATTGATGGAGTTATGAGTAGAAAGTAATCTGTCTGAATCAGGAGTGAAATATGAATCTTCAAGATGGCTATTGATGCTAATAGACGATACTCCTGAACATAAGCCCTGTACATCCCCATTTGAAACTGCTTTGTTAATATTGAAATCACAATGTGGTTTGGAGAGCTCCAGGAAGCTTGTGCTCACAGAAGGTGCTACCATGTCTTGATCACTGCCTATAAAAGCTGCCAGAGCTGTTTCACAGTCAGACAATACAATGCCAGGGTGTTTCAACACAGTAACTTCATTGAAAACATTTATCTTACATGTTTGTGAATTTCCACCAATGTGATGATGCTTGTTCAACTCTGAAGGAACGGACACACCATTGGAATGCACTTCAGAGCTCTCTTCAGCTTCCCCTGATCTTCTTGTATTCAGAATAGACTTTTCAGTGCAAGCAACTCCTTTAAGGGCTTGGGGATCATTAGATGCTTCTATCTTTCTATTGGCCAGATTACTAGAACATGATGAAGTCGAATCCTGCCGAAGGCTACCAGATACACACCTAGCCCTAGTACAACATACCCAAAAAATCAGCATTCATGCTACAAACAAATAAATGCGTGAATACTACTATTCAGTAAACCAATTACCAAGAAGTCACTGCAGGAAGTGCTGTCGAATTGGCAGCCCCAGTGCCTGAACAGGACCCTTTAATCTGGTTCTCAATTTACAAGTTTAATAAAAGACGTGAGGTTAATGAAAGATATTAATTAGCTCACTGCCTAATAACTTTAGTTGAATATTCAAGTGATATATCATCCACAACAGAACAATTTACAATGAAAGTGATGTTCATTAAACTCACATCTGAAGGAGTTTTCGACACTAATTTAGTGGCTGATGACATATGTCTAGCATCATCTACTGGTGGAGGTAAAACACTCCCTGAACGCCGATGTAAATTATTTGTAGCGCCAATGATTTGCTGGACTCTACTCCTTCAATATCCAAAATATAAACACCAAAACTATTATCAAAGATGACATAACCCAAACAGAAATTAGCAAGTACTTAAAATTATGAGCAAGTCTAATTAGCAAGATGAAGTGAAAAGCAATCCGAACAAAATAAATAAATAAAAAGAGGCCATACAGGAGGAATATAAAAGCACCATTTAATTAGGACACACCCAACACCTCTTTGAGATATATATGTAAATTAGAGGGAAACCTAAATGATAATGTTATGCATGAAATGGCCAATCTGTTTTGTATATTTAGCTAATATGTAGGTTTTTTACAATATAAAAACTGAAAGCAATCATCCAGCAGCTGGCCCAGCAGCAGAGAAGTAAAACGACATTGATGTGTAAGTCTTACTATTTGATCTCCCAAATGAATAAATAATATGGCTAAAAGATAACCATCTGATGCTTATATACAAAGACATAGCAAGTTCAAAATGGAGAAAAGGTACACGAATTGAAAATCAATCATACCTTGCAAATGCTAATACTAGTTCATCTTTGGTAAAGCTATCTTCATGTGAACCGTGGTCATGTAGATATAAACATTCTCTATTGTTGCAAGGCTGGACCAGCAAGATAACTTATATATTAGCAAAAAAGCAGTGTTACGTGTAACAAAACATTCACAAATTTAGCTTTGTGTTATTTTACCACATTTCTCAACCATGCATGGCAATACTTTGTGGTTCCAAAACAAGCCCTGCAAATGTAAATAACCACATATCATCACAAAATCATGAAAGCCTCAAAAGTCATAACCCAATCAAAATGGCATATCCTCACCTCAATGGTCTACCTTCTAATACAAAACAATGCACTGATTGAATACATCGAACAGCTTCAGATTCTTTTGAGTAAGATATATACCTGAAGAAAAGAAATTTTAATTCAAGAAATACAAGACAACAGCCTACAAGAACTGGTCTCCAACAATAGAAAGAAACATGAGTAAACCAATACTTCAATAGACGCTAAAAAATGAAAGAAATAATAAAATAAACAAGTGAAAGAATATAATTTTCTAGTTGAAAGGGTGATTGCTTTCGAGACAATCATAACAACTTACACACAACAGCTGTTGTTTGCAGAATGTTGAATTAAGCCAGTTGCTGTACGAGATATTGACACTTTCGTAACCTTTCCATACCTGCCAAAGTACTCTCTACGCTGAAGTAACTGGTATAATCCAAACAATAACAAAAATGTTATTAATTAAGGGTAAAATGGACAAGATAATTTACAATTTAAAAGATGCAAAAACTAATACGGACTATGCCTTCCATGCTCCACATAGATGCATCTGCAGAAGTAGAAGTTAGATACAGAACATTGGAATAACTTACATCTTCATCTGCCAGGTTAAGAGGCAATCCAATTATGTACACTAAGTGGCGTTGAATGACTCTAACATCACTAAGATGTTTCCTTCCATCTGATGATTTAGGCTTTAACTTCTGCATTTTCTTTTTATGCTGTGAATTCATTTCAGCAACCAATCTGCTTAAGCAAGCAAAACATATGATATTAGTATCTATCACCTAACAATAGCTTAATAATAAAATGTGATATGGTAATTAGAAATTCCTTCCATAACCAAAACAACCTTCGACAGTTAGCTGCCATTGACGTAATACGATCTTTATCATAAGCTGAGCGGCAGGCGGGACAACGACCCTTGGAATCATCCTTCTGTGCCATTTCCATTATATGGTGCCAACACCATACACAGATCTATGAGAAAAGTAAAGAACGAGAACAAACAAAAATGATTTATCAGGATAGGCATTGTGATATATAACTCACGATTTGTCTTCAGTGAAATGCCAAATACGCTGCACAGTTTTAATATCAACTGTTCATTTTCACAAAATGGATTAAGGAATAAGGACAATGAACATCCACGTCAACAAGCACCAAACCAAGGTGTTCAACAATAAATTAAGAAAAACAAACATGATAAGTTAAAGACATTCATGACAATAAATCCATATTTATAGCTAACTAAATAAGTATAAACCTCGTAGCCGCATTTGCATGGCTTCAGCTGCTGATCAGTCAGGTCCATCTCCTCAGTGCATATGGGACATGATTTTCCTCCTTTGTCACCCATTATCATCCAGGAAAATCACCTACACAAGAAACTAATGAAACATTAATAAACCCTGCCTAATAAAAGAAAACGCCTCTTCAACATATAACACTGGATGCTAGTGTGGCAATCAGAAGGTCATAAGCACAATTAAAGATTTTGAAAAATAACAAACATACAATTGAGAGGATTTGCAACCGGAATGGAAGAATAAAGGGGAAAACAGAGTGGTCAATATGTACCAAAATTGTTCAATAATGAAATATTATAAAGCTACTGCCAGTCATCTGAAGTAATCTTCGTTTGTTCAAATTAGATTAAAAAAAAAATCTTCTTTTCGGGTACTTGGAGTTTAAACTTGATCCGTGAGAGGAGGAAAACCCATTTATTATCTAGTGGGAGACCACAGGCCAATAAACAGCAATTTAAAAATTAAAATGATCATCAAACATACTTTCTCATTAATAAAATATTAGCCTGCTTCATAATCACGTGCTGAAAATTCCACAAGATACTGCGGCGATGTTGAGAACAAAACCGCAAACTGACCAACACACTCACAATGCAACATTTCGAGTTAAGCTCGGTGGTAACTGTCACGCATGAACATTTTCCCACTAACTCAGAAAAAACAATGATGTTTTTTCTTGAATTTTCTTTTCTGTAAACTACATGCTACTTCCGTTCAGTTCAAGTAGGTAAAATGGAAGTAACAACAACTCAATATTTGCAAGAAATTTCAACGATTTTTGCTCCAACCATGGGTAAAAACAGTAAAGGAAGAAAAACCCTAAGGAGAAATGCACGTTCCGTTCCCTTTCGCTGCAACTCGGATAACGTTTTCTTACGCTGAAAAACAGAGTGAAGCAAGCGCAAAATGACGAAAAGCGTGGAACATTGATCACATTGTCGTAAAATTGGAGCAAACTACGGCATTTAGTTCAAAATGCAGCACCTGAACCGAAAAGGCTAACCCTAAGAGAAGAAGAAGAAGAAGAAGAAGAAGAAGAAAGAAGCGAAAGGGATGAAGAGCAGTGAAGAGAGAAGTGGAGAATCGAAAAACGGAAATGGAAGGAGTGAAGGATTAGGGTTTAGGGCGAAGGACTTACGGTGAGATCGAGGAAGAAGAAGCAGGCAGAGAAATGTGTGAGAGAGAGAAGGATAAAGGACGAGAGAACACAAGGATAGAGCGCGAGCGAGAGAGAGAGAGAGAGAGACGAGGATTTAATGTGTTTTGTACGTGAAAAACTGAAAAGTGAAAACAGAAAGGCCCGTATCTGGAAAACTTTTCAATTTTATCGTGGGCAAATTTTCTAATTGCAAAAATAAATAATAATAATAATAATAATTATTATTATTATATACACTTGGTAATTCGTACCTAATTGGTACATACAAAATTATATACACACTAATTGCATGGAAATCTCATTATCAATAATATCATTCATAATTTAGTTTTTAATCAAGCTCAATTGCGTTTTACAATTTATACTGTCAATTTCGCTTAGTGGGATAAAACTTTTGTTATTATTGTAATAGCATGAAAAGCACAATCAATTTTATATGATTAATTCAACTTGCTTTAAATCAATTTTATCTACTTGAAGCGATAATTGAGTGTCCACTAAAATTGATTTCATAGGTCAAGAATTGGATTTACCAACCACAATAAATGTTAAACAAAATTAATTTTGAGATATTATAACTGAATTTTATAACACTACCTTACAAAATCCAATTTTTCCATAAAGGTGTCAAAATATAAGTCACATTATTTTAACTCATATTTACCGTATACGAATTTAATAGAATCAATTTTGAGAAAATCAATTCTGCTAACTTTTTTTTTGTAAGGCTCAAAGGCATAGAGGCCACAGCCTCACTAGCATCATGTCTAAGGAAACGATGGCAACTGTCGAAAGGAGAAGTTAGCACATGAACCCCAAAAGGAAATGTTAAAGAAGCACTAGCTAACCAATCGGCTACTAATTATGCTCCCTCAAAACAAATGGCAATGAAATGCACCCATGGGCAGAAATGTCATGGAAAATATGACCAATGTAACGCCCTAATTACCAGTTAGGGGTCACATAGTAATTAACGGAACATTTATAAAACCTCTCTCAAAAACCACTTTTTTTATTCAAAAACAGAAGCATAAACTCAATTAATATGATATAATAAATACTCATACTTATATTAAATAAAACATCGTATAGCCAAGATAATAATATTGTTTGCACCAAACAGTGGGCCCAAAAACATTAAGTACGAATAGCAGCGGAACAAAAAAATAAAATTCTTCAACTCTTATTGGATCTTCCAAAATTTTCAAGTTAATTCAAGGTCTCCTTAAGCTTTGCAACAGAATCATTCTCCAGGAAAATCTGTAAAAGGTGTTGTGATAGGAGGTGCTGGACAGGGAAGTGGTAAACAAGGTGCACACACTAGGCAGAACATAAGGCCACAAGAGGCAATGCTTCAAATGCTCCACAAAACAATGTCCAACATGCCCATTCCTCACAGGAAGGGAGCTCATTAACTGCTGAAGTAGGATGTGATTTGGTTCCTAGGAGTTCAAAGAGGCAAAGGCTTGTAATGGGGACTCAAGAAAGCAACAATGTTGTGTAGGGATTTAGGGAACTGTGTATTTGGTCTTTTTTTGGGTATCTAAGAATTTTTCAATATTTTGTCTTAACTAAGGGCTTGGTACATTTTGCGATTGTAATGATTCTGTTTTAATATTTTGGTACAATTTGGATGTCTTACCTTGTTTATTGTATTGGTTCTTTGTTTCTGAATGAATGGAATTGTTGTTGTTATTGGTATTGCCAAAAGGTTCATGTTACCTTATGAATGAATGAATGCTACCTTTTATGATGATCAATAATTTGGTATCTATTCTTCATTTTACTTTCAATGCCAACAAGATCAATAATCAGGGGTTTGGTACATTATAGACCGAACTTCCATGTTAACAGGATAAAATGCATTATAAACACACCTTATAGAAGACCATTCTTCAAGAAACGCCATTTTCTATTGCATTGGACTATCCATTACATTCACCAATTCCATTACAAGATAGATTTCATTTCAAACCAAAATTCTTCCATAGCATTCCTAAACCTACAACCCAGAAAAAACGCCCAAAGTCTACTACAACCCCTCAACCCATCTTACATATCAATCCAACCACAAGAACAATGGCTAAGACTAGACTAACAGTCCAACCAACTACACAACACTTAACTAAGAATTTCTTATTTTTCTTCATGGCTTCAGTTCTTGCCAACAAGCCAGCAATAATCTTCTTGTCCCTTGGATTACCATCTTTGTCGTACCACACAAAGAACTAGCACATCTTATGCCCATAAACTTGGAAAATCAAATAGTGCCAAAAATTAGGGTTCATAACAAAAATTGGAAAAAAAATCCCAATTTCAACCGCCCAGAAGCAAAATCGAGTTACCTTATACAGTCCACAGACCCAAAATCGTCTTCCTGGGTTTTCCATGCTCCAAGATGTAATCAATGGAGCCTCAACCCCACAATCGCAAAGCTTTCTCCTCTTCACACTTGCAGAGGCCGCAAACGAAGCTTCACTAACTCTTCCCATCTTTCACATTTTGAGTACTTCCTCACTTCTGCTTCGTGAGTTATGTGCTTCTTCTCTGGTCTTCTCTCTTTTTCTTCTGTTATGGAGCTTCAAATAGAGCGACTATGGTGAAGAAGAAGACCGTTGATGAAGAAGATGACCGTCGAAGAAGAAGAGGGCGTGCTAGTCACGTGGCTTTATACATATTAATCACATTTAATTATTTAATAATAAAAGATTAACTCAATTAAACGATTTTATTAAAATAATTGTGGTACAGTCCCATGGGGCTCAACAAACACAATCCATGTCAGTTAATGAGGCTACCACGTAGACCCCTTCCGTTAGTGATTGGACAAAGCACAGACGACGTGACCTAAATTGCACACACAAAATTCCAAGACTTAAATCGAGCGTTTTGAACATCAAGGACCCAAATTGCACAAACGTGATAGATAAGAGACTAAAATTGCAATTAAGTCTTTTAATATTCCATCACTATTTTGCTCCATCCCATTCCTCCCAATTTGGGGGAGCAAAATTGAGGGAGACGAGTGGTATGTGATGGGTTGTTTGCCACCAGGTTCCATTCAATTCCATCCACTTTTAAAGAATTCAAACAAGGGACCTCTTCCTCCATCTGCTCCGTTCCGTTCCACTCCGCTCCACTCCACCCCCTTCTCCCAATCCAAACGAAGCTTTAGTTATTGTACACAAGATTCCAATTTGACTAAATTTAATGTCACGAGATGAAGAAAAAACCTATACATTGTCATGACAATAAAAGCCAATTTTAAAAACCAAATCAAGGATAAATAAATCATAACAACTAATATAGACAACATCATGCGATGGAGAGCGCCCATCTTGAAATGTAAAGTTAAAAAATGCATCTAAACTGATGCACAATGGACTGGTAGGGAGGCAGCCCAGACAACAAAGCACATATGCGACGAGTCATTGAAGACACACTTAGCCTTCATACTTTAGACACAATGTTTTTGTGGGTTGGTAAGGAGACCGACCGGATAACAAAGCACAGATGCGGCGAGCCATTGAAGACACCATTAGCCTTCATACTTTAGACACAGTGTCTTGTGGACTTGTCAGGTACTTTCTAGATACGGGGTTCGCCTCAAGATGACCTACGGACATGGCGAGTGAGGAATCCCTCAAGGGTGAACCCTTCAGAGTTCGAAGGCATAGATGGCGAGCTCAGCCAATTGATGGCAATCTAGATGGTCTCGGACAACCCCTGATGATTTGTGGAGTCCATTTTGAGATCCCTATTTCTGACGAGTCTCTCACCCACATGGCGAGTTAGTCACTTGTTTTTAGGGCTTCGACCTCGTAAGGACGAGCTACCCATAGTTGACAGCATATAAAGGCTCTTGGGATGTGATTTTATGAGGTCCAAGAGTCCAATTAAGGTTAGGTTTAGGGTTTTACATCTTTCCACTGTTAAAGGAAAAGATTCATTTGTAATTAACATGTTCACTTGACTATACAAAAGCGGCTAGATCATTAGGAGCTCTTACTTCCGTTAAGGCTCCAACTTGACTTGCTTCACTGTTTCACTACAAGTGAAGCAAAAGAGTGAGAGTTGATTCAAAGATTAAGGAATAACACACCTAAAAGTCAATTTTAATGTTTTTTTTTCTCTAAAGCAACAAAAAAAGAACTAACAAATCTGAATACAAAAATGTCATTTAACAAAAACTTTCCAATGATATATTTATGTGCTTTACATGGATTCTATTAGGAAAAATGATCAATTATCTTTTTTTTTAAAACCAAATATGTAACTCTGATTCTCGAAGGATCAGTCTCATAGCTGTCAGGATACCTTGTAAAACAAAACAAACAAACAAAATCTTCCTTTCCATTGCATTACTATAAACTCAACTTATAATAATTCAAATAAATATTCACATTTTATTAGATACATTCTTCTTCAATACTACCTTAATAGCATTCAATTCACTATGCTTAAAGTGTATAAACTTATTTAAATTCATATTAATATTTTAAATTTAGGGGGAAATTGCACTAGTATCCTCGAAGTTTATTATTATTGCACTTACGTCCCGTTTATTTTGTAAATTACATTGACATCTCCTCCTTCTTATATATCATTTATAATAATAGAGGGGTGTCGAGTGTTTTTATGATAAATCTTAGGGGAAAGTCAGTGCAATAATGATAAAGCCAAAATGAGGTTAGTGCAATATTCACAGTAAAATAAAGGTGGTTAGAGTCTTGTTAAATAATAAAAAGATGATCAATACAACAAAGATAAACTTTACAAAAGGTCAGTGCAATTTTCCGTAAACTCAATGTACTATGCACTTGTTTTTATCTTATTAGTAAATTGTGGTAGCTTATAACCTGCAAAATTAGCTTGAACAACTTTGATCATCAAATAAAAATCACGTATCATAACTCAGCAAAGATACTCGACTACACCTTTAGCTAGGGTTCCTTTGCACCGGGTAAAGCACCAACATTTGAAGTAGAATCCGACAACACCCTGCGATGTAAGTGACGAGTACGTGTACCGAACCACTCTGAAATGAGGAAGTTGATTATGGAGGAAGGTCATAGCCATCAAAAAGTCCACGAATATTCTACCATGTTAAGGAATCTTCTTTCATATGAGTGAATTAAGGCTTATATATCTCGATATCTATCCCCAAATTTAGAAGGGAAAAAAATGAAGTACTCTAAATCTTGAATTTATCTCGGTTTGGTCTTGGTGTAAGTCACGTGTGTTTTGCTTATGTCTCTCCCATTGGTCAGATGTTCTAATAATAGACCCAAAGAGCAGTTAAAAAAAAAAAAATAGACCCAAAGAGAATAATGATTATGTTAGTAAATTTGGGAACTTGATGTATGGTTTCTAAGTCACTAACTAAGCCTATTGATAAGGAAGTATTTTCCTTTTTTGGTTCAAAGAAGTATTTACTTTGTGTAAGTTACCATATGATGACCATCACAACTTGGCCAGAAAGTAGCCTCACAAATGGTGCGAGTTTCTTGACTTCTTCCAGCTCGATTAATTGCATTTTCTTTGGGCTTTTTGGGTGCGCTTTATTTAGGTCCATGAAACCTTTTTTAGTGCCTCCGTCCACAGGTTCCAACATTGTGCACTTTGAGATTGTGATCATTGGACAAAAAAAGGGTCTGTGTCCGCATAAAATAAAAGATTGTGTGCAATGATCTCATCGTATCCATTTTTTTAAACATATTGTAATTTATAGAACTAGAGCAGCGAAATGTTATAACTAGAGCAGCGAAAGCGAAATGTTATAACGGGAATATTTAAATAGGTTTAATTTTTTATTGGATCATAAAAACCCACTTTTCGAAGATCTTTGTCCTTTTTTTTTTGGATTGAACATTAATTGCAACGATTTGATAAACAACTCATTGAGAAAGATATAAATGAACAAAACCCCCTAGAAACGTATAAGAAATTTTATCCTCGTACAACTCGTTAAAATTGAAAATTATGTTTATGTATAAAATTATGATGTCAAATAGATCAATACCATCATCAAATCAATTACACTAGGGTTTCGGTATTTTATTCTTTTTTTTTTTTAATTTTTGAAAAGAAAAATAACTCTTCTTACTTTCAACCTACCTCTTCCACCCAAGCATAGAAACCAACTGAAAATGATAGCTAGATAGTCTGCCATACTATTACTCGAATGACAGATAAAGGATAAAACAAAAAAAATAAGAAACAAGGAGATCAGAAGAAACATAGGAACCACCATCAGTATGCCATCAGTTTCTAAGCAGACGTAACGGAAACCAAGATCAAAAGCCAAACCAAGAGACCAATGAAAAGCCAAGGCCTCCGCCACCAAAGATGAAAGACAATCCACCGGATCGGATGTCGCAGCGGCAAGGACCTGACCCTCTGAATTCCGATCAATCATCCCAAAAGCTGCCATTCTAGCAACCGCCATTCTAGCAACCGAAAAAGAAGCATCAAAGTTGAGCATGAACACGCCATGACTTGGGCACTTGCACGAGGTCAACAAAGGATCATGAGGAGGAGCAGACTACTGTCGCAAACTGAGCTCCGGAGGACGCAGAAGAGAAGCAGAAAACAGCATAGCCTCCAAAGTCGCAGGAAACCTGTCAAATAACAAAGAATTTTGAGTTTGCCAAACTCAATACAACAATGAGAGAATCCTGCCAGCTCTATCTGGAATCTGGATCAGCATCATGCGAAAAACTCTGCATAAAATCATGAATTGAAACCAGATTGTCCACTCGCAGGCCTAACGGCGAACAAAACCAGAACCGCCGGATTTCTGGAAAAGGAACAACGCACGAAGTCTTGTCTCTGGCTCCACCAAGCAACGCGGGCACATTGGATCTGTTTCGATGCCCCGCCTATGAAGAGAATCACGAACAGGCAACAAATCAAGGCAAGCTCTCCAACCTGAAGAACTTGGTGGAGGATGAAAATTGCCCCTGATGAATCTATCTCCAGACCTGGAATCATAAGAGCCATCAACAGAGAAGGGCCAAAAGAAAGCATCATTTATAATTTTATATTGTTGTTAGGAAGAGTAATTGCCAATATTGATTTTGCTGTTGGTGGCCAAAACACAAAATCGATCAACTCACGGTTCCAACCCACAAGTGAAGGCAACATTATATGTGAAACTAATTGTTGAGCAACATCATGTCTATGAACGAGTGGTGAGTAGTCAGGCAACCGTTTGTCCTCAAATATATTAACTTGTACCATTGCCTATTCTCCATAACCCACCACCTTTAAGCTTCAGACCCGCTCTCACAATACTACTTCAAGCATAGCTAGCACGATACCCCTTTTTAGCATCCATTATGGAGGAATGAGGGAAACATATTGTTTCAAAAACACGACTAAGCAAAGAGTTTGGATAAATTCTCCATCAATTTTTTCCCACCAAGGCTAAATTAAAGGATTTAAAATCTCAAAACCCAAGCCCCCTGCACCAAGGGAATTTGCGATGGTATCATATTCACATTGAACGGCTGCACCACAATGATACGGCGAGCGTGGAACCACGGTCCACCACGAATGACAAAGCCCCATTCACGTCGACTAACAAACCTGAACAGAAACAGGTTAGAGATAGCTCCCGGATCTCCACCGCGTTGGTTGCTCCCCAGAGATTGTAGAGAGCGTTTTTGATAGTGCGAGCAGCAAAAGGCGCACGAGTGATTAGCCTTTCCACCGCCCAGACATCCGCCGCCAAGTCCGGGTCTACCGGAACGGCACCAATATGTACTAATATATGTATTAGAATCAGATTTTTTCTTTTAATTTGAACTCCCAAATATGTTAGATAGTCCCTAATTATTCTCTTTTTATAGAAGAGATTTGTGGTATTCTTATCTCAGCCACCCGACCTGAGAACATCTTACCGGACTAAAGGCATGCTCCGAAACATTCGCTATAAGGTCGGGTTGAATGACTCGGGAAGAAAATCCCGCCCGACATTGTCCGCTTGGCCATCAGAAGGCTGAGACACAATGAATCAAGGCGGAATGTCCAAAGGTCATCCACCCGCTCATAAGTTTAGTTCAAAGGGCTTCTCTTAGACTAGCAGAGACAACCGCCATGGACTCTAAGCCTATAAATACAGATTCTATCATTCATTAACATAACATGCTATTCATTCTTAACATCTAATTGAGTCTCTAAGATTCTCTCTTAACCCAAACACTGACTTGAACGTCGGAGTATCTTCTGCAGGTACCACGCGTGGAACCTAAAGCTCCACTGTGTCCTTCTACGACCACAATCGCACCATTCCATTGTGAAACACCGTCATGACCAAGAGAGATTCACACCAAATTCTCAAGTCTGAACCTAGTCGAAATGTGGTAATCTACTACCATAAAATGTTGTTCCCTTAATGAAAACACAAGATCCCTAAATTTTCTAAGTCTTTCAATTGCGAAAACATTTAAATCCCACATAATTTAAACAAATTTTAAAGAGAGCATCGACAACTTAAGAAATTAGTATGATAAATCAACCCTCAATGAGATCTAACTAAGCAAACAATAAAACATTCCAAGTCCTCAATATCGTCAAGCTAGATCTTCATTCTTTTTTTCTTTTTGTGTAGTGTTATTGTCTTCATCAAAACTTCTATCAAGCTAGGAGCAGACCTTCTTCACAACTAGGTCAAGTACTATTGAGTGGTTAGTCCGAAGAGGTGGAGCCATATACTTATAACTTTGAGAAATTAGTGGAAATACCCTTAAAGGATAAGAGACTAAACGTAGCCCAAGATTTATGGTGACCAGTATAAAAATATTCTGTTTTCATCTTTTTATTTTCAATCTTTATCTTTCTGGTTATACTAACCTAAAAGGAAACCTGACCTACATTTGAAAAAATTGGTTTTTAACTTAATGCTATTATCTGCTGCTAAAACTCTAAAGGTTCCACCTTAGTGCTGAACCTCAATAGTTGGTGTTTGCTTTGAGAATATGTTGTTGAAATATTTGCCTTTCAACGCCTAGTAAGCTTTTAAAATGAGAAAATCATTAAGTTTGCAAAAAGATTTTAAAACACAAATGTGACCCTCTTTTCGTGTTGTTTTTTATTTATTTCACTAGATGTTTTAAGTTCATGTGGTTGGATCATGATTTTTTCGAGCCATTAAGCATTTCTCAATTTTAAAACTAAGTAGTTCAATCAGTTTCCTAAGATTGTGTAGTTATTTCTATGAAAAATGATTGCTAGATACAAGTTTTTGCAACATCCGGGCATCACTCACTAATAATGGTAGTTTTTTATCTCCACAATTTGTAGAATTAAAAGAAAATAGATTTTTTTTTTGAAATGAAAAAAAAAATCTAAACACAATTATAGGGTGATTAAACTGTCACAAGTTGAGGGGAATTTTCGCAATTTTTTTTTTCGCAACTTGTTTGGGATAGAATTGGTTCGAAAAAAACTGACTATAATAAAAATGAGTTGAGAGTGATGTAATTTATATTTAAATATATTATTAAAAAAGTGATTTTTTTAAGAATTCCACCTGAACATGTTATGATGATAAAAATCATGTTAGAGAAAATTAATGGTCTATATAGATGAAGTCTGAGTGCTTGATGCTATCCTAATCCATGCTAAACAATTTTCCTTTGTGCTTATGTATTAGATTATTAGGTACCGCAAAAGCAAATTGTTGCTGGTTAAGTGATTGGTTGGTATACCTTCACCCCTTCTCTTTATCATCTATAAACTTTATTTAAATTGGTTCTTGGTATACTTAGACCTTAAAATAATGTTCAATCTTCATTGGAGATAAAGACATCCAGATGTTAGGAAATTAAATCGCGCACATAATGCTTTTGATTCCATCCGAATCCGAATCCAAGAGCCAAATTAAAGGGAAAAAGGTAGGCAATAGAAAACAGTGATAATTCTGTCATCTTTTTGAAAGTTAATAAAGGCCATGCTCTTATCAAGCTGTTCATTTTAAAAAGAAAATATATATTCAACGAAAGGAAAAAAAAAAGGTTGATATCAAGCTTTTCAGAAAGGTCATCAAACCAACAAAATAAAAATGACTAAACATATGTAGAAGAGCATGTATGTAGGGATCTGTATAATACCATTTTATTTCATCCTCAATTCATCCAAATCAATCTTATGGTCCAGTTTAGTATTGAGTTTTTCTAACTGTGATTTGAGTGACAGTAATTATTTTTATTTCGTGGTGTGAAATAAGTTCTATATATTTGCAAGTGAGTGCAAGCCTTGGGCATGTGCACGACTTGTCTCATTGGACTTTAGCTGAGAAATCCAGGGATTAAAAATCATTTGTTTGTAAGTGAGTACAAGTCTTGGGCCATATGCATAGTAAGGAACAATCATTTTAGAATTAAAAATTAGTGCCGGTTCCAACACTGACGCTAATTTTAGTTTATTAAAATTAGCTGACGGTACAAGTTTTGGGCTTAGCTGACGCAAGTTAAATTTGCCTTATCAAAAATTAATGTTCGTTACGATCGATGCTAAGATCATCAACCAACGCTATGTTCGTCCACTGACAATTAGCAGCAGATTTAGGTCGACGGTACATTCACCGACCAACTTAGCGCTGTTCGAGCTGACATTAAAGTGAACTGTGGTCGATCGATCTCGTAGCCCACAGGTTTGTTTGGCCTAGCCGCCAATAATGTTCGATGATTCCGCCCCACAGTTCATATAAGTCCTTTCACTCCCTAACTCTGTCAAACCCTCACCCATCTCCCCCCTCCCTCCCTGAAATCCTCACCCCTCTCCCTTCACCGCCCTCTCCCTCTCCGCTACCAGACCTGCCACCCCCTCTTCCTCCGCTGTCCCATCCACCCATACCACACCAGAATGCCTTATCTGCTTCCCTCCTCCCTCCTCCTTCAACCACCAACTCACTCTCTTCGCCACCATCACCCCATTTCCCCCTCCTCCCACCACTACAACACCTCCTTCCTCCTTCAACCATCAGCTTACTCTCCGCCACTCTCACCCTTTCTTCCTCTGTTGCCCTTCCCCCTTATGCCACCAGATCCGCTGTGGCGCCACCCCTATGGTGGCCACACCACCCTCTCCCTCCTCCGCCACCAGTTCACTCTCTCCCTAACCTATCCTTAACCCTCACCTCTGCCACCTCCTTCACCTTCCACCATCAGTTCTAACACGACGCCATCTCTTCCTCTGCCACAATTTTTTGACGCCACCCTCACCCCCACATTTCTGTCGCCACCCCACTGCTCCCTTATTGTTGTTGCTAGCGCTTCCACAGTCTCCGTCATTGCCATAGCTTCTAGGGGTGTCCAGAAACCTCCAAACCAAACTGAACCAAACCTAAGCGAACCGATCATTTTTTTCGTGAACCGGTCGGTTCATTTTAGATCTTAGGTTGGAGGACCACAAATCGATTTAGAATGGTTTTGTTCGGTCGGTTTCGGATTGGGTCACGAACCAAAACCGAACTGATTTGGTTTTGTTTGGTGTCTTCCACCCGACCAAAGCTGAGGTTGCGGATAGAAACTGATCAAACCCACCCAATGGAAACCCTAATATTAGCTCCACTGCCGTCTCGCACCCTACATTGAGTAAAGTTCCAAATGATTTCCCTGTAGAAATGTACCCTATTATATAGAAAAGGTCTGCACCCAGTATATGGAAATGGACAAATTAAATCATTCACTTGGTAGATGACAAACCAACGATGACATGTCTACAAAAGATGGCCATGTTGAAATGGAAACTCTTTTGTTTTGAAGTTGAATAGATATAAGTTGTATGCAAAATTGAGAAGCACTACATAAGAATTATGGGAATGATATGACTATGAATTCTTTCGTCTTACACATTCCTCCTTTTGTATGAAAGTATGATATTTATACAGTGAAAATGTAGTAGGTATTTTGTTGATTATAAGATGATCGTTAAGGGGTTGTCTAAATCACTCATATGGATAACTTTAACCAAGTCTAATGGACAAATATGATTATTATAAATAATAAATAACTTTCTAAAAAATTCTAAATTCACTTATCTTGAGCATCATTGGTCCATTAGACTTGAGCAAAGTTACTCCCACAAGTGATTTAAACAACCTCAATTATTAATCTACAGTGTGAATTCACTAATATGGCTTATAAAAAAATCAAACAGTCGTACCACGTAATCTGAAGCTGGTGAATTGAAAAACTTAACAAAATAAAATCTTCAAAATAATTTCAAATGCATTTACGGGAACACAAAACTTTGACAACCATTTTAAAATGTTTTGAGAAACCTGCAGGTTTTAGAGACTATTTTGGTACATGATTTTAAAAAGCTAGGCTTATAATTAGTTGGAAACGTGCATTTTGTGCTTTTACTCTGATCTATGGTGCTATGGTCGTTGAAATTCATCCTTTGTTGCGCAAAGGCTATGCCTGCGCTTGCCAAGCTGGGGAGCCTCTACTTGTGCAGCTTTCTGGATACACCTTTAATAAGCCTCCTCATTAGTGGATGCTATCCCAATTGCTTTCCTATTATTCAATCAATTTTTTTATGATGACAGATAAAGTCATGACATTGTCATTTACAAATTGGAACATGAAGATCAATCACAACCAAAGCAATATTTTACCTTAATTTTTCATGTTGTAGCATGGAGATCAATCAACCGATTTTGGACTATCTCACATTCTATTTAGGTTTGACACTTTATATATGTTCTTTCCCCTCTCGGAATATTGATATTGTTTAGTCAGTGGTATAACAAGTTAATTCATTTGTACTTTTGTAGTAGTCACCGGAAAAGAATGATTTCAAGTTTAAGTAATTTAGTTATTCAAACTTAAAGGCGAGTTTTAAAATGAAATATTTGTAAGTAATATGTCCAAATCATAGAATAAAATAATTGTGGTAAAAACCTTGTATTCAAGATCATGTAGTGTTCTTCCCGAATCATGAGTGAGGTGGTTCTTTGAATGAGTATGGTAATGCTAGGCGGGGGGAGTTTCGTTTGGCGCCACCCCAATTGCGGGTGGCGCCACCCCCTAAAGTGCGAAAATACGCTTTTACCCCTTTTAAAATAAAAAAAATCCTAACATATCCCCTTTTTCTTCCTAATTACTTCATCTTCTACTTTCTTCTCACCACCCCCTTTTCCTCTTCTCACAACCATCCCTCCACCACCCCCTTCATCTCCTCAACACCATTCTCACCATCATCCTCTTCCTCTTCTCTCCACCATTCTCTCCACCATTCTCACCTCCATTCTCACCCCCATTATCACCATCATCCTCTTCCTCTTCTCTCCACTATTCTCACCCCAAGTCCCTTTCGAAACTAATCTTCACCACCACCTCTCTCCAAAATCTCACCCCATTCCTTCCCCTTCTCTATTTCGTTCGTTACTTTTTAAAATCTATAAAAAAATCGCACTTATAGGTGCGAAATATTATTTTTTTATTTTTTTTATTTATTCAAATAGTGTAATCGCACTTGTAGGTGCGAAATTTGCCTCCAAATCGCACTTATAGGTGCGAAATTGTATTTTTAATTTTTTTTAATTTTTTTTTAATTTTTTTCAAAGTGTATCGCACCTACAAGTGCGAAATTTGCCTCCAAATCGCACTTATAGGTGCGAAATAGTATTTAAAATTATTTTTTTAATATTTCTGGCCCTGAAAAATAAATTTCTAACAGTCTCGGATGACGACGAGCTGAACTACAAAGTTGAAGAGAAATTTTTTTTTCTAACAAGCCCGGTGTCCCGAAGCCAAATTCCATCGTTTGCTATTTTTTTTGAATTTTCGAAATTTTTTTATTTCACCATAAATTTCTAAATATTTCAACTAGACCAACTGTGGTGGTCCCATAATTTTTAAAAATTATTTGGTGTTTTTTTTGATTTTTTTTAGATCTTTTCTCCGTTTTTTTAACATGAAATCGCACCCTGAGGTGCGAAATTGTCTCAAAATCGCACGTAAAGGTGCGACCCAAGTAAAATGCGTTAAAAAACAAATCTAACATAAATTCGCACCTAGAGGTGCGAATTTGAGACATACTTCGCACCTTGAAGTGCGAATAATAACCAGAACGCGTCGAAAACTCCGAAATCCATTTTTTCTTTCACTTATGTTAACCCACTTTAAGTTATGACTTGTCCCTTTCGTCCATTACATTATCCGGGTAAAACGAACATGTATGGGGGGAGAGAAATGGTGAGGGTGATGAGTTGAAGGGGGGTGGGGGTGAGATTTGAAAACAAAAAACCATTTTTGTAAAAAAAAAAATTTGGAACAACAGTTTTTTTTTTTTGAAAAAGGGTAATTTTGGAATTTTTTAAAAAAGGGGCGGCGCCACCCGCAATTGGGGTGGCGCCAAACGAAACTCCCCTAGGCGGGGGGCACAATGATAAATGTGGCGTCTAATGATGCTAGGTAGTTGTTTGAATAACTTACAGTGTAATTTAACCTATTCATAGTGGTCATTTGATCAACTCTAAAGCGTGTCTTATGTTTGCTAGCATGTCATTTAGATGACATTGAGGCTCCAATTATGTTTAAGTAGACTTAACTGTAATTCTAACAACTTAGCTTTATCTGTAGCTTGTTGGTTAGAAGAATGAGAGTCCTATGCTTTATTGTCCTCAACGACAAACTTGACAAACAATGGTTGTGTAATCATTATGGTGGTTGGGTGACTAGTATGATGGTGGGCCAAGTGATCGTTTAGGCCGACTAGAAGAGGAACGCCTTAGAATGACGTGTAATGTAAATGTAATGTCAAGATGAAAATATAATGCCAAGTTAAGCAGGAAAATATACCAAATGAATGCATTCCGAGATGATTATTTAAAAACCATTATTCATATATTCTTTTAAGACTGAGATAAAATGTTAGACTTAGTTTGATTATGATTGAGTTGTTGTGCTCTAATTTATTATTGTTTGTCTTTAAGTTTTGAAACTTGAATCGTTATGATTAAAAAAATCATGTTTTGATAGTTATGATTAGATATTTATGACTAAGTCATAAACACATGTCATAACATTGTGACTTTAAGCAAAACCACCCTCTTAATTGAGGAAACACATAGGGACACAACAAGGAGGGTTGGATTGTGTTTATGAAATTTAATTATGATTGACAAGAACTTCAATTGATTTTGCTGAATTCTTCCTTCTAGAGTATCGTCTGCTGAATAGAGCAGACCATAGACAGTGCATGTGTAGTGAACATGGACGATACGAAATAAAGCACACAAGCAATTTATCCTGGTTACCCCAAATATCGTGGGCTAAGTCTACCCCACAATTTACCCATGGGTTGTGGTATTGTTCTCCTTGACGCTTCAGGACACTAGCTCTCTGGTATCTCCCTCAGTTACGACCATGGAAATGGTTTCTTGGCTGAAGTACTTGCTGTAGAACTGAGGCTCAATCATGCTTGGGGTCTTTGGTTTGAGGTATGTTTTGTGTACCTCTGATTGCCTTAATGTTGTTTAGGTTCTTAAGCAACAAAGTGATGTTCAATCCTTCTTGGCTAGATAGTCGGTACAGAGTGTCCGGATTATGATGAATCGGGATTGGATAGTGAATCTCACTCATATTTCTAGAGACAAGAACAAAGCGGCAGATTGGTTGGCTCACGAAGCTTCCCGTGATGGTTCACCTTAGCGAATTTGGAAGTTACCTCCTTCTAGTATTATAGCGTAGCTGTGTCAGGATGCTATAGTTCAATTTCTGTTCTATTTCTATGTAACAAAAAAAAAAACTCAGGGTGTTCATCTTATCAAATGTTGTTTTTTATTCCATTTGTTCCTTATTATAAGATTCAAATTAAAGGTACACCTTGATTCTTTTTATAAGAACCAACTTGAAGTTTGTGGTTAATTAACTAATTTTTTGAAAAGAATACTCTTATTTAATTCAACATTCTTTCTCTTTCCACTCGCAAAGCAGTAATAATGTATAGAATTTAAGAAAAGTTGGTTATGGATAATTTTGGAAAGTTGATATAAATTAAA
The DNA here is from genome assembly GCA_030819835.1 of Acmispon strigosus. Taxonomy (NCBI): domain Eukaryota; kingdom Viridiplantae; phylum Streptophyta; class Magnoliopsida; order Fabales; family Fabaceae; genus Acmispon; species Acmispon strigosus. The sequence goes on along the minus strand of JAUAMA010000003.1, from coordinate 56,765,855 downwards.
AACAACTTTAATGCAATTATCAAAATTAACTAAATTTCTTTTGAGGTGTGAAATAGATGCTTGGTTCTTATATTAAGGAGATGAGTAATTTTTTCACTAAAAAAATATTTTAATTAGAAATTATCAAGTGTTATTAAAAAAATGTTAATGAACCCCAATGTCATTAACCGTATGGTGTTGTCTAGGGTGAACTACCAATGAAGTAGTGCACCATGCACCACCATCTTCTGGTCAATGAGATCGCGCAAAGTGTTCAGGTGAGAAACTGGAAACCGGTTCTCCAGGTTATTTAATTTTTATAATTTATTACAATTTCAATTTTTTTTATTACCATAAAGCCCATTTTAATATTTTCTCATCCTTCCATGATCTTCATCTTCTTTTCTTTCATAAACCATAAAAATCTTAGAACCATTCTCCACTCCTCCACCACACTCCACCTCTTCTCCACCACCACCACTATCTCACCCATTCAACACCACCAACTCCACTTTTAGAAGGTATGGATTCCCATGTGGTTGGGGGAAGCCATGGATCCTGCACCTTCAAATTCTTCAGCAACGAAGCAAATTTCGTATCAATACCCATTCCCCGGTTCCATCATCTCCCTCTCGCTCTCTACACCATTACATTGTCATTATGTAACCGATTTTCTGTAATTGAAAACCCTTACCTACCTTTGTAAAAACTTTTTTTTTTCATTATCTGAATAAATTCGAAAGTTCCAGTTGTCTAGTTGTTATGAACGTTTATTGAAAATTCAAAAAAAATTGGTGGTAAAAGAAGGGGTAAAAATGATATTAACTAATTATTATTATTTCTAATTTTTTTAAAAATCAGGTAAAAAAACTTATTGTAGCAGGTCATTTAGAGTGATGCACGGTGCACCATTTAGGGTGCAAATGCATCTAGAAGCCACCTTAACGTATCTCAAATAGTTTAAACGTGACAAAAGTAAAAAAATGTTGATAAGATAGTAAAAGTGACATAATTTTTCTTTTTTGATTTGATCCAAGTACCGTGCCACATCAACGCCACTATTTAAAGTATTTTTATTTAAAGTCATTTTTAGATGAGTTTTTAGAGATGAGAATTAAAACTCACAAATTTAATGGATTAATTAAGTTGATAAAGTGATTCAACACTTCGTCTATGGTTAAAAGTTCATATTTCAACTATTATAAATGAGAAAAAATTTATTAACTAGTTTCTTACCACTTACCCACAATAATGAGGTAGAAATTAATTTTACAGCATTGAACATGAATAGCTAATTACCTGGTTAATAAAAATGTAAATTTAACGCGACATTCGTCTGTGAACTCATGTTATACACTGATTTAAAAACAAAATTTCTGGGCTTTATGTGGACCCTTGCATGACCCTCTGTCGTCTAGCCACAGGTATGTGGGTCCCACGCGCCATAGGTCCTGAAAACTCTGCCGTCCCCCCTCAAACCTGCAGTCTTTCTTTACTGCTCTAATGCAGCTTTTTCCTCACTTAATGATAAAAATACAAAACTAGAAAAGCTTAATGGAAAATAAAGTATTTTAAATATAATAAATACAATCAAACAAAAGATAAGATATGTTTTCTATTTTTATTAATAAATATTTTTCATAATGTTTTAAGAATTGATGTTATCAAATTTTGAAAAAAATAATTGGTGTAATCAGAAAAATCCATTTAAATTTCAAGAAAAATCATTTGTTGGAAGAGACCACTACTGTATTCCAAATAAGTTAATACCATCAAGGAAAAAAATCATTCATTTAGTTTTTCCTCTTTAAAGAAATTTTAATTTTGATGCAAATGTGTGAAACTTCTTCATACCCATATTAATTAATTTAATGCCACTTACACTTACATTTTTATTTTATTTTATTTTAATTAAATTAAAACTTATTTTCTATATGGATTCCAATTATTAAATACATATTAAATTGAACAAAAATCATTCATTTAAATGTTAACGTATTTTATCTAAATCAATGCTTCTACTTTGTTTCTCAATAGTGGAAGATTAGGCTGGTATATTGGTTGTTTCAGAGTAATGCTTAGTTTACTTAACAGCGTAAGAGATCCAAGCTTGTATTCCGAAACGCTCCTACTGCTGTAGTCACTTTATGTGTTAGACAGTTTCACTTGTGCTACTTTCAGCCATTTTTATGGTTTTGCGTTCTCGGTAAAGGCGAGAAAAAAAAATGGAGTGGAAGCTACCCTTCTTCTTCTTCTTCCTCTCCCTCATGCTGCTGCTACTCTCGCCTCTTTCCTCTGCTCAGATGAAAGGTACCCTCTTTGCTTACTTCAACTCCCTTAGATTGGTTTCCGTAAAGTTTGAGTCTTTTTGCTGTTCCATCGCCCAAATTTGCAGTATACAAGATGCCTTGTTTCATTCAATGTTTGTTCTTGTGCTCTGTTACTCTCTCTTGCAATGTTTCCATGTTGTGCCCTTTGGGGCTGTTTTTTTTGGGGTGGCAACCTTAGTTCTGAAATCCTCTCCAGCAATTCCCTTTGTCTTTCAGTTCTAAAGTTTAAATCTTTTCTGTTCGTCCTTCAAATCATGTGAAGCTAAATGAATTTAGCCATGTTTTATGATGGTTCAACGAATCTGTATGTGATTAGTTAATTACTTTCGTTATTTTTTGAACTTCTTTTCAAGTAATATGCATAATAATATTTTTGATTTGTTCAACTCCCATTTCATTTTCCCCCAACAATTAATCATTTGGATTATCTGCATAATGTTTACTTAATTTGATTCTTAGAGCTTAGAATTCATTGAGCAATCAATGCACTTCATCTATGTTGTTATTTGGTGAGCAATCAATTAATATATGTCATGTTGAGCAGGTTTTGTAAGTTTTGACTGTGGGGGTAAAGAAAATTTCACTGATGACGTTGGTCTTCAATGGACTCCTGATGATAAAATGCGTTATGGAGATATAAGCACTATTTCAGTTACCAACGAGACGCGGAAGCAATACACAACACTAAGGCACTTTCCTGCAGATTCCAGAAAATACTGCTACACACTTGATGTTGTCAGCAGGACAAGGTATCTACTGAGGACAACATTCTTGTATGGGAACTTTGATAGCAACAATGTTTATCCAAAATTTGACATTTCTGTTGGGGCAACTCATTGGTCCACTATTGTTATATCTGATGCTAACACTATAGAAGCGCGAGAACTCATATTTTGGGCTTCAAGTTCTACAGTAAGTGTATGTTTGTCAAATGCAACAACAGGGCAACCATTCATATCTACACTTGAACTCCGGCAATTCAATGGTTCAATTTACTATACAGACTATGAGGAACACTTTTACCTCAGCGTCTCTGCAAGGATAAATTTCGGTGCAGACAGCGATGCCCCAATCAGGTATTAAGCCGACTTTGTCTGTTGCTCCATTGTAAATCATTTTACTAATGGTAAATGACTCTTTCCTTAAGTATATTGATGAATTCAGTTGGTTGAAATAAGATAAAGTTAGCAAGTTGTCCTGAATCCTGATGCCAGGGGTTCATTTTTCCTTGGCAAATTATGATACTTTGGTGTGTGTGCGCATACACAGACATATACATGCACATAGGCATCTTTTACCTATATTTTATTGTTGCATTCACTAGACAAGTCACGAATATGAAACTTTTTTTAACTTCCCTCATAGCAAAGGACTACTTCACACATATTATATCTCTAAGGATGGACATGTTTACATCGTGGTAATTGTAAGCTCTTTTGATTTTGAAGCAATTTTTTGTCACTTATGAAGTGTATATTTCTATTTTCCGGCATATTAGGTATCCTGATGATCCATTTGATAGAATTTGGGAGTCAGATTCTGTCAAGAAAGCGAATTATCTTGTGGATGTTGCTGCTGGAACTAATAAAATTTCCACTGAAGAACCAATTGATGTTAACAGAGATGACATGCCACCGGGGAAAGTAATGCAGACTGCTGTGGTTGGTACAAATGGATCTCTAACTTACCGGTTGAACTTGGATGGTTTTCCTGGTCTTGGATGGGCAGTTTGCTATTTTGCAGAGATTGAAGATTTGCCTCAAAATGAATCCAGAAAATTCAGGCTAGTACTTCCAGGCCTGCCTGATATTAGTAAGGCTGTGGTAAATATTGAAGAAAATGCTCAGGGAAAATATCGCCTTTATGAACCAGGGTATACCAATTTATCCCTACCCTTTGTGCTGTCCTTTAGATTTGGCAAAACATCTGATTCTACCCGGGGCCCTCTTCTAAATGCCATGGAGATTAATAAGTATGTGGAGAAAAATGATGGCTCTCCAGACGGTAACTCCCTACCACATGTTATATTGTTTAAGCTATTTGCAACTGTAGAGTAACTATTTACAACATAATTCATAATAAAGATATTGGCTAGTTTTATGTTGGTTGCCGAACACAACCCTCCTCCTTTACCTGGGCTTGGACCGGCTATGCAAGCATTGGCGGACTTTTCTATTTACAACATGTTTGCTTAAAATTGTTGTCATCACAAGTTGAGAGATTAAGCTTAATGATGCATGTTTTTTCTAAAGGAAATACATTGGAAAACAAAAACAGACAGACTTTTAATAAGTATGTCTATTGCAGTACAAAGAGGCATCAGTTAAATCTTTTTTGACGCATAATAATCTATTTAGCTTGGATTGGATGTTTTGCAGGAGAAGCTATATCTAGTGTACTTTCACACTACTCTTCAGCAGATTGGGTACAAGAAGGGGGTGACCCATGTTTACCTGTTCCATGGTCATGGATCCGATGTAGCTCTGATATACAGCCAAGAATAGTTTCAATGTAATGTTTCATACTTTTTGAGGTTTTTGTTTTGTATATTTGTGCATTCATATTTACTGCGTGTTGCCGGTGATTGCAGTTTGTTGTCTGGTAAAAACTTGACAGGCAACATTCCTTTGGACATCACCAAATTGACTGGTCTGGTTGAACTGTAAGTTTTTATACTGCTTTCTTAATTTGCTTCATGTTTGGTCTATCAAATTTATGTCATGGTTGGTGGAATCGTGATTGGATCATGGATGCAGATGGCTTGATGGAAATATGCTGACTGGCCCGATACCAGATTTTACAGGATGCATGGACTTAAAGATCATGTACTTGCTGATAAGTTTTACCCTTACTCTTTTTCCTTTTTTATTGTAGTTTTCGATTAACTAGACATTTGTGATCTAACAGTCATCTTGAGAACAATCGATTTTCGGGTGTGCTTCCAACCTCTTTGGTGAACCTTCCTAAATTGAGGGAACTGTAAGCTATCTGGAACTTACATGTGTTGTTTGATCAAATTGGAAATTGGCATAGTTTTGATACATTCAAATATGACTTATGAGCATAGCAGTAGTGCGTGCAAAGACACGAACTACTAATAACTCTTCCGTCATGGTTATATAAATTATGCTAAATTCTCCTTTTATTTTGATATTTGATAACGCTTATAATGGTTGCATGCAGGTATGTCCAAAATAATATGTTATCTGGAACCGTACCATCAGATCTTCTGAGCAAAGATTTGGTATTGAAGTGAGTACTATTTTTTGCGTGTTGAACATAAGCATAATGCAGCACTGCACATGCAAAAGTGGAGGAAATAATTGGCATGTTAAATCCTAGGAGAATTGATGAATATGTTCATAAGATATGATTGATTCTTTTGCAAAGTTCTGCCCTGTTCAATTCCATTATTATCTTCTATAGTTTAATCTATGTAATGTGTTAATATCTGTTAGACCATGAAATAAAAGGGTTGCTTTATAAACCAATTCCTGTTGGAATGATTTGTTTTTGCTTGAAATGCTAATAATTCAAAATGATCGATACATTTCTTGCAAGTTTTTCCCCAAGTTTCCTGATTCCCTCATCACTATACTTACAAAAGGACCACTACTTTTATTTCTGTCCTCAACAGCTACTCTGGAAATGTTAATCTTCGTAAAGGAAGCAGCAGAAAGAGTCACATGTATGCAATTATTGGTTCAGCAATTGGGGCTGCTGTTTTACTTTTAGCTACTATTATATCTTGCATGTTTATGCACAAAGGAAAGAAAAAATATTATGAGCAAGGTAGGGTTCCAAATCAAAATTGACATTTCTTTCTGAGATTTGAGATGGCAGAACTTGATGTGTTTGTTTATACTCTTCACAGGCAACCTTATTTCTCTCCCTTCTCAAAGCATGGAATTTTCAAAAGGCAATGGTCCGACAGAAGCTGCTCACTGCTTCAGTTATTCTGAAATTGAAAATTCTACAAATAATTTTGAGAAAAAAATTGGTTCTGGAGGTTTTGGAGTTGTTTACTATGGGAAACTGAAGGATGGAAAAGAGATAGCAGTTAAAGTTCTGACCAGTAATTCCTATCAAGGCAAACGAGAGTTCTCCAACGAGGTAACCGGCATTTCATAAAGTTTGTCCAGTAACCTAAGTGTTTGATTGTTTTGGTGCAAATGCAAACATGATTTCATGTATTTTCCAAGTATCAATAGTGAAGTTAGAATTTGCCACGCTGTGTTTAACATGGGCAAGATTTTGCCATGTTGAGTTCAATATGGATCCACATTGAGCTCGGTGTGTATCCACGTTGAGTTCAACGGAAATCGAAACAAACTAAAATTGCAGCTTAATTTGCTTTTCATATCATAATCTATGTTTTACCTCGTTGTTTCACCTAGTTTACCATTCTCCCTCCCCCCTCTTGTTCATTTGGTTTCTACATAAAGCATAAAAGAGAAGAAACTCGTTTTCAATTCTGTTGGCATATGAGAGACATTCATATAATGTTTGATGCAGGTGACTCTTCTGTCAAGAATACATCACAGAAACCTGGTACAGCTTCTTGGATATTGCCGAGAAGAAGGGAATAGTATGCTTATTTATGAGTTCATGCATAATGGAACTCTCAAGGAACATCTTTACGGTAAGCGTGCTACATGATTTAAATCAAGGAAAAGACAGAAGTCCATGTGCTCAATTATGTAATGCATAACTTCTTGCAGGCCCATTAACACATGGACGGAGTATCAATTGGATCAAGCGACTCGAGATCGCAGAAGATTCTGCCAAAGGTTTACATAACTAGTGTTATCACTTCTTTACTATATTTTTCTGATTGAATGGCCCTTTCCCTTACTTAAGATCATATCGTATTAATTGTATTTTTCTGATGCATGTTCAGGGATTGAATATCTTCACACAGGCTGTGTTCCTGCAGTTATCCATAGAGACTTAAAAAGCAGCAACATTCTTCTTGACAGGCACATGAGAGCCAAGGTTTCAGATTTTGGTCTTTCAAAACTTGCTGTTGATGGAGTCTCCCATGTCTCTAGCATAGTTCGGGGCACAGTGGGATATCTGGATCCTGAGTAAGACCTGATCTAATTATCATATTTGCTTAAGAGCCCGTTTGGATACGGACCAAGGAGAACTTATTAGAGCTTCTCGACTAAAAATTGCACTAGATAAACTCTAATAAGTGCTATTTGGTCCGCAGCCAAACGGGCTCTAACTTGATTACCGAAGTTGTTTATGAATCAGTTTGAAAAAGCCTCTCAACAAACACTTATCATTGTAACTTTGCTCTAACAGGTACTATATTTCCCAGCAGCTAACTGACAAGAGTGATATTTATAGTTTTGGCGTAATTCTTCTTGAGCTCATATCTGGTCAAGAAGCAATATCTAATGACAGTTTTGGTGCTAATTGCCGAAACATAGTCCAATGGGTGAGTTTTCATTCCTGCGCCATCATATATAATTGTGAAGCATCAATAAAATATATAATCTGAAAATCCTTTGAATTTTTTTTTCCTAAAATGATTTGGACAGTAGTTGAATTGAATTTTACAACCTGGGAATAAAAAACTATAGTTACATGCATTAGAATGCACGTGTAAAAACACCAAGCGCGTAGCTGAAACCAACAAGGCGGGTTTGATCAACTGTCGCGTGGTTTTTCTAGCTTAAACAAAGTTCTCGGGTTCGAGTCCCTGTGAATTTAGTTGCGTTTTGCCACATATAGTGGTCCTACCCAATTTGAGCATGATTGTCTTGGTGTTCTCATAAGAGTGAGTGAGGGCATAAGTTCGAATCCAGGAAAAAATATCATCTATTGGGAATGAATGCCACAGCTTCCCGAACCGGTTTATACCCATCAAAGACCAAAAATTATGACAAACTATGATGTTTTTTTAAATCTCAAGCATTGATTTCCCAATTAACAGTTATGTTTACTTTACCCTCTTGACTTTTGACTTAGACAAGCTAAATCCGTCAATTATGGTTATAAAATAAGATAAAATTCATCCACAAATATTTACTTCAACCAACAAATAAGGAACTTCAATGTGATCTTACAATTACATCTGCCTAAACTAAATAGTTGTTGCATCATGCATCATCAATTGTGTGGTGACAGGCAAAATTACACATTGAGAGTGGAGATATACAAGGCATCATTGATCCAGCGCTAGGAAACGACTATGACCTGCAATCAATGTGGAAGATAGCGGAGAAGGCATTGATGTGTGTTCAACCCCACGGGCACATGCGGCCATCGATTTCGGAAGTTATGAAGGAGATCCAAGACGCCATCGCGATTGAGAAAGAGGCTGAAGGGAACTCAGATGAGTTGCCAAGAAACTCCGTTCACTCTTCTTCCATGAACATGATGGGTTCTATGGATTTTGCTGCCGCGGATAATTACATCTCCATTGATGAATCCATTGCACAGCCTACCGCACGATGATGCATCATCATCATGTATGTAATGGCACAGATTTCTTTCTCCCATTTTATTCTTGTATTCAATAACTGATTTTTGAAAAAAAACTGTAAAAGCAATGTTTGGTTTGTTAATAGAAAAATCAAGTTTAGCTGGATAATGATTGATAGAGATGTGTATATATAATTAAAATAATACATATAGAGTTTAATTGAATTGATTTGAACTAAATTTACATTTTGAATCTCATTAATTGAATATGTATGTTGCAATTTTAAGAGATTCTTCCCAAAGAATCAAAGGTAGTTTTGATTGATTCATCATAGACCTTACCATATCCATCAAGGAGCGATGACGCCTTTCAGCTGCACCACTCTCTTAAGGTGTACCGGACATAGTATTTGAGAAATAATTCCACACTCCTCAAGATACTTAGCAAAAGGCCCCATATATTGTCCAATCTCTCAATGCCTATCGTAAAACTCACCACCTCTATGATATAAAAAAAGTCACACACGAAGAAAGTTGAATTGTGATTATTAAAAAGAATTTCAAAGATAGTTGAGAAATTTTGTTTATCAAAAATATTTTGTAGGTGCTGATGGATAGAATGTGCTAAGAGCACTTTCTGATGATATATCACGTATTAATAAGGTTCGGTGTTGCTAATATAGCACTTTCTGCCTTGTGTGGTCTGTGCAGTGTTGTATGATTCAATTAAGAGTCATACTAGTCACTATTAATAATTGTTAGTTTTCTCTTAGAATGGTTAGTTAGATGATATAATAAGCATCTCCATGCTATGTTGTTTACAGTGAATGACAAGGTTTCAGCAATAAGGTTCAGCACCTGAGTGCAATATTAGAAGTCCTGATGTGGAAATAAACGAGTGCAGATGAAGAAGTTTCTTCTTCCAAAACCTTCTTTCATGTAGATCACTATCATCTTCATCAAAAGGCTTCTATTTATGGAAGATACAGCACTTCTTAGAACTCCTCTTCTACATGAACTCATTTTCTACAGTGCCCTTTTTCCAAGTTATTTTTTATAAGCAAAAATATATTAAAATGAAGTAGAAGGGGCACTCCAATCCTTAATACAATACAAGAGAAACATAGAAATAGTGACATAGAGGAATAAGCGAAGAGCCCCAGAACAAAGGAGATCAAGGCTTAAAAAACACCCCCCATCAGATACAACAAAGCCAGATAGTTCATCCTCACCCTACCAAGGATCTTAATCGTGACCTTTATCAATTGATATTAAGGCATTTCATTTGCTGCCCAGTACCATATCACTAATTGGTTGATCATGTCTACATGAATAAAGACAATACCACCAAGGACCTTCTCATGCACTCTATGTCTACCATGAGAAGGAAACTGCATAAGATGGATCCTGGGCGACATCAGCAAGACAGTAATAAGAGTTCCAAGCCAAGCATAACACGCTTGCCATACTGAATAGGAGTAAGGACAAGAAAACAGATGTGGTGTTGACTCTTCCTCCTGAGTGCAGAAAGGACAACGAGAAGCCTCATCACACGCCACATGAAAGCCTTCACATTTGAAGGAGAAGGAGCAGACCAAATCATCTTGAATACTGGGTCAGGAACCTCCGAGTCATGTGCATGCAAAAAAGAATAAGTAGAGTTAACGGTATACGCTCCCTCACTGTCAGGCAACCAGGCCCATTTATCTGGTCTCCCCTCAACCAGCCTCATTCTACCAAGCTCACCCACCAACTCCTGCAACCATGCTATCTCACCAACTCCTGTTAAGTTAAAATTGATGGTATAAATTAAATTTTGTTCACTATATTATAAAGTGGTTGTGTAGCTCAACTGGCAAAATGTGTGTTTTGTCACTACTTGGTCTTGTTCGAATCTCCCCCACCCCTTTTCCAAATTCTGAAACTCATTTAATGACGTGGCATGTGGCATCAGAGCCACGTCAGCCCTTCCGTTAATTTTTTAACGGAATTCAGAGGAGTACATTTGATCACAAAAAACTTGGTGGGGTACAATTTGCAATTGTGTGAATTACCCGGGGCAAAAAGTGCATTTAAACCTATTTTTTAATACTGATTAATAATTAACCTTATCATGAATATATATGTGCATTTTAAAAATATATTCTCGATTATTCAAGTTATTTAAATAATTTTAGATCATTTGAACATGTTTACAAAAATATAATATGTTAAAAGAATATTTTCAACATTTAAAATATGTTATAAATAGCTTGTTAAGATAACTTTATAAATGATTAAAATAATAATTTATATGATGAACTAAAATAATGCTTGACAAATAAATAAGATAAAGAGGAATATTTAATATAATTTTCGCAACGAAAGATTTTTACAACTTATAATGGTCTTGTTTGACTCGATAGCATTATCTCATGTTGATGATATCCATAATGTAAACAAGAAAATAAATCATATAATATATTTTATTGTATTTTTACATTTTTAACAGGATTAAAATAAAATAATTTTGTTTATAAAATTATATAATTAAATTACATAATTAATTTGTTAAAGTAACTATTTCCTTCTTACTCACCTTCATCCTATTATTATTATTATAACATATATGATGATATAATTAATAATATAAAATATAATTATTAAATAACTAGTATTATAATTAATGTAAATAACAATACAATCTTACTTATATATATAATATATATAATTAAATTCATTTAACTTTTTGACTGAAATGATGATAATTAATGTTGTCATTAATAATTTTCAAGGGACACTATTAATAACTTAAAATATTATAAAAAATTTTTTTTTACTTGTGATGGACCTCATAGTTAGGCCCATTAGGTCAAATGGGGAGAGGCCTCACCTCCCTATAAATACCATGTTCATTTACAAGTTTTGAATTAACCTAGACTTTTGTGCTCCTAATTTCGTGGCTGCCGACACATAAGTCGGCCACCTTTCCTTGGAACACCTGAGATATTCAGCCACTCACCCACACCCTTCAAAGATTTATTCTGATTGGTATATCATTCAGTTCTTCTCTTAGCTCCATTTTGATTTTTAAAGTTGTTTGGTATTGTTTTGATTTGAATTGATCGTACGCAATCAATATTCTAGATCCAACTAATGCAACGATTGAGCTCTATGTTTTTTACTACCAAGTACCGGAGCATAACAAAAATTATAATCGGTCTATTATTTTCTTATCTTAACCTAAAAAAATACGAAGAGGTGAACCTTTTCTTTTCTCCTTTAATTTGATGAACTCCTTATACTCTTGTTTGGAGTCGTCGAATTGCAATGGAATAGTAAAACTTGGGATGTTTTTATTTTTCTCGATCTATTGTGAGGTTGGAAGAATGATCTTAAATTGTTGTTGCGGTTGCATTTTGGAATTATTTTTTATTTTGCTTCCTAATTTTTTATCTTTCCTTGTCGAATGTTTCTTATTTGTTCTCTCCTGACATATTAATATAGCTTATTTAGCTTAAACTTCTGACTACTTTACTTTCACTTTTAGCCATGACTAGGAAGAAGGTGAAACTTGCCTATATCTCTGATGACACAGCAAGGAAAGCAACCTTTAAGAAAAGGAAGAAAGGTATCATAAAAAAGGCGAGCGAACTCTCCATTCTTTGTGGGATTCAAGCGTGTGCTATAATTTCCAATCCTTTTGATTTTCAAGCAGAGGTTTGGCCAAATCCAGAGGCGGCCAAACATGTGATTGAGAAGTATCAGAATGCGACTGTAATAGATGAAAGCAAGAATGTTAACCAAGAGAGATTCATCATGCAAGGAATTTCCAAAGCCCATGAGCAATTGAAAAAGTTGCGCCGAGAGAACCGTGAGAAGGAGCTTACCATAGATATGTTCAAATATGTGAAAGAACAAAATGTGCCAGATCACCTGACTGTTGAAGAAGTGAAAGAAATCAATGAGCTAATTGAGAAAAAACAAAAACAGACAATCGAACTTGATTGATCTAATGTTTACATTATTTTATGTGATCTTGATATTGTATTCAATGGAATAATGACCTCTGCCTGTGAGTGCACTTAAATAAAATAAACTTTGCTTTTCAAATTTTTCTTTTCTCTTCATATTTATATTATAATTAGTAATGTAATATAAAAAATATTAAGTAATTACCTCAATTCCATAACTTTATTTATTTATATTTAATATTATTTTTAATATTAAGACTTTGTTAATTCTTTTATATTTATACCCTAGTTTGTGGTATATAAAAAAAGTTATTTTAGTTCATATATATATATATATATATATATATATATATATATATATATTAATTTGTTGATTCACAAATAGATTTAGAGATCAGGAAGCCGTGTAGATCAGAAAACGAACGTATGATTCCCTAATCAAACGATTGCTCAAGGAAGAGACTTAGTTCCTCAACGTAGGTTACTAAGACACTCCAAAGAGCTCTTAGTTCTCACTACTAAGAAATTGTGACTTGAACATGGTTATGAACTAAGATAGACAAATAAAAGTGGAATAAAAGACTGAAAGACTGTAAATAAAATAAGGGTTGAAAGCTTAAATCGGTTGGAAAATCAAGTGCTGAAAGCGATAAAGAAAGAAAAGTGCTGAAAGTAAAGTGCAGGAAAAATAAAAGAAAGGTAAATGCAGGAAACCTATAAGGTTTGATTGATGTTGAGTTGTGTGTTTTTTACAAATGATCCTTCCCCTATTTATAGAGGCCAATTCGGTTAACTCTAACCGTTGGGAACCACTTGGCACTCTCCACTGTTCTCATATCATTACACTAATCCACAGGTAGTGGGGAGTGCCAGTTTCTTTCTCTATCCTAGTCAGCCTAGAGACTTTGTTTCAGTCGTTCCTATTTTCTTCGGCTAGCTCCTTAACCGCTTCTCTTATTTTTGCGGGAACGAGCCCATTATCACTCTTTGCACGTGGAAAGTTTCTAGAAACTCTTTGGATATTCTGCTTCATGACCAAGTTTCTGAACCTTCCCATGAATCTTGTCCCGATACACTTCTTTCAATTCAACTGATTCATGTACCATCACACAGCTAATCCATGTTCTTCGACTACTACTTCAACGACTATTTTTCCCCCAATGACTGAAATTTCTCTTCGTCTGCCTCACTATCCACTGCGGTTTTTTGGGTGTCAACACATTGCCCCCTTGCATTCTCAATTTATCCCTTAAGGTGAATCAGAACGTAAGTATTATGGTTTTATGGCTTCCAAGATAAACCTTCTTAGTTCACCATTTAAACCCTTCTTGTGACAAAGTTTAAAATTCTTGATAAGTTGTTACTTGATCTCTCTATTATCTCCTCTGCGAATTCCTCTTAAGCGTGCAAACCGCACCCTTTGCACTTACTTGCCTCCATTCCTTTTCACCATGTCAGATATCAACGATTCCAGAAATAGGAGCCATTCTCAGGGTGAGGATTCATCTTCCTCCCTAGCCTCGCGATCATCGCCCTTCGTACCTGATCTGATCCCCTTCGCACCAGGAATTCTTCCATGCAGCACCTCAATCAACTTCCAATCCCTTTTGCTCCCCAGTCAGTGACCCTATCCATGTTTGACCTAGAAAATAAACAATATGTACTAGGTACTTCCAAGAAACTTTTGGAAGAAGCCGGCGAACCTCTCCTAAAACTCTTAGAAAGAGATGATCACCGACTTCCTCTTGTCCACCCATAGGTCTCCGCTAGTCGTTTCTCCGGAACCTGGCGCAGCAGGCCAAACGTCACCTCTGAATACCGTCAGTGGGTGAAAAGGGAGGCGCTGGAAAAGAAGGCGGAATGGCAGGCATGGGGAATTTATGACATGGTCATGATTTCCACTCTCGAGATCCCTTGCCACCTCGACCTTCTGTTTGGATTCATCGAGTTTTGATCCACAGCAATCAATGGATTCGTCTTCCCTACAGGAATGATGAGTCCAACCCTTCTAGACATGGCAAACATCTTTGACCTTCCTGCCACCAGTGAGGAATTGTTTGTTGTTACTCACGAGTACCCGGGTGAGCCAAAGGACCTTAGAATTCAATTTGACCGCAAGGCTAGCCTTTACATCCATTTCTTGCACCAACATACCAAAACCTCCGGGCCCGTCTCGGATGAAGAGCATAATGCATTTCTCCTATACTGGGTGTGTGAGTATTTCATCAATACTATTTCCGCGGCATCACAGCCGAGGCCATCCATTTTGTCTCGGCTATCACATATGGGGACAATTTTGCATTGACATCTGTTTTCTATGCACTTTTTTATAGGAGCATGTTCAAACTTCTCGAGGTGCTCCATGATGGGAAGCGCATATCCTCGAAAGTCGTGGGAGGCCCACTCTGGTTTCTTCACTTGTGGATTCTCTTATAACTTCTCGAATTTCAACAAGACTCAACAACTCATATATGGACCAGTGTATTGACCAAAGTTTACAGGAATAACCTCACCAACCTCCCCACCACACCTGAGACTTCAGCACATCAGGTGGCGCATTACCTGTTCACCGTGGAACTAACTGACTCGCAGAGGTACTTCCCTTACCCTTGAACCAACATGCTAATCTAGTGCCGGGGGCACTCGACTAGCAAAATTATGAGCTGGAGTAACACTTTAACTAGTCAACTGTTATTCTACGGCCTCAAACCCAGCTTCAAGAAGAAAAAAATTTGTCGTTGAGTTCTATGTACCCCGTTGATTCGCTAGGCAATTTGGGTTGGTCTAGAGTATTCCTGCCTCTGTCCCTTTTCCACTAGATCCCCCAGCTTCTCGGGACACCATTGAGAAGAAACAAATCTCCCTTCTAAAAGATGATTTGATAGAGAAAATGGGCGCCTTCATTTACTCTGAATTCATCCACTCTCCAGATGCTGCTCCCTTCTTCCTATGATAGTGGATGGAGACACGCGCCCTTTTCTTTCCACACCCCCATAATTTCTATCTGGGAAAACTTGTTGAAGGGCACGATGAATCCAAAAAGAAAGCTAAATCCCGCTGATTGGCGACTCCAAGTAACATAGATTTCTTAGCATTATTTCATGTTCCTTATTCTCTTAATGCACCACGTGTTTAACCCTTCCTGATTATAGAGCCTAGCAATCCTCCTGTTATTGATGTGGATGCCTTGGCCAACCCACCTGAAGGGATCTCTGCCGGGAGCTTTCAAAAAGTGATCATTCATACCAATAGGAGGACTGCTCGACCGTCAACCCTTCAAGCTTCAATGAAGTCCCTTTGGGAAGCCTCTAAGCAGAAGCGTCCTGCCCCAGATGATTCCCCAATACCTGAGGTACATTGTTAGAGATAAGCATCATCTGCTGTTGGAGATATGCAGTATCCACTAAAGAAACGTCTGGAATTGTCTGCCGTATTGACTGACAACAGAATGCACATATCGTCTGCTAAGGGTCATCTGCATGCATGAAGCAATGGATCACCTTCCAAGCTATATCATCCGGTCAGATGTATCGTATGACTAGTATTATGTCATCTGTAAACCTTATCTAGTAGTACTAGCAATCCCGGAATATCCGGGATCTTATCTTGTATTTATTATTGTTTACGTTTCTCAATGTAATAGTTTGACCTCGGAATATATGTCGTCACTCTGTATAAATACAGAGCTTGTAACCGAGAATTATTAAGTTAAGAAACTAAAATACAGAGCTTGTAACCGAGAATTATTACCTTGATTGGCAGTGAGTTTTGGGGAATCTAAACCTATAAATGATCCGATTTTTAATTAAATGAATCAGTTTTTCATATCTCATGTTCTTGTAGGACTCAGCTTCCACCCACTTAGTGAAGTAATTCGTAGCATTTGTAAGTGTAGATAGCAACCTAAGAGGGGGGTGAATTAGGTTCTCCCGATTTTCGCCTTTACAAAACTAATTACTTTCAAGATAATGAGTATCATAAATATTGATTGTGAGTGCAGCGGAATAAAGTGTTGCTTGAAAGTAAAAGATGAGAGTTAGGAGAATTCACACACAAGTTTTATCCTGGTTCACCTTCAAACCACCGAAGGCTACGTCCAGTCCCTCAAGAACCCTTGAGGATTTTTCCACTATTGATAAAAACTTATTACAAGTGCTTACACCAAGAACTTTAAGAATTTCTATCAACAACCAGAAAGAAAACCGCTTTCCAAGAGCCAACCTTCACCGAACACTACGGTGAACTTTCACTCAACCAAAATGAGAATGAAGAAGATTTCTGAACAGCTGAATCAATCCTCTAACATAAGAATGGATTGAATATAGAAGTTATGCTTTAGGCACTTATCATATGAAGGCTCTTTCTTATTCTGAGTTCTTCAACAGTTGAACAACATAAGTGTTCTTATTGAAAATGAAGAATTAAAGACTCAGAATTTTGGCTCTAATGAATATGAAAGTTGTATGTCAATGTTGTTTCGTTTCTGAGCCTAAATGGACTATTTATAGGCACTAGGGATCGTCCATGAACCAACACAAAGCTTCCCAAACGTTTTGGGACACAATGGTTCATGAAACAACACAACTGTCGACCAGGTAATCGATTACAGTATTTAGGTAATCGATTAGGCTATTTTCCCGTTGCTGTTTGAATTTCAAATTCAAACATGTAAATGATTACAAGTAATATTTAATCGATTACTTGCCTCTGTATAATCGATTACCTTAAAGGGTGTAATCGATTACACTAAAGTCCATTTTCTAGAGAATGAAACTTTAGGTCCTAATTGAGTTTTTCTATCACTTTTAACTTACGAAAAAGATTATACTCAATATTTTAACTTGTCTTTGAGCCTTCAATACTTAAAGAAACCTTAGAAGAATAACTTACCTAAATTGTAAGACTTAGTTATAGCTAGAACCCTTGAATATTTCTTGAAGTATGTTGAGCTGGTTCTTCTAAGTCTTCTTTTATTCTTTTTGTAAATGAGTTTGTCGTCATCAAAACCTCAGCCAGGGTCAGGGGCAAGACCTTCTTCACAGTATTGGCCTTGGTTGGGTTGGTGGAACTTGGTACTGAACGACTGGTTGGATCGACTGTTCATTGTACTGTTGCTCAGGGATTCCTCTAAGCCCGATGTTGTATGCCGAGGTTCGCTATTGGGTATTCTCCCTTCCATTCAACGGGGACACGTTGGACCAAGTGGCCTTGACTACCAGCAGTCGTGGATGGACAAAAGAGTCACCTCCAGTTAGAAAAGTAGGCTGCGCAAACAGGTTCAGCCGTTGCAAGCTGTTGATTCTGACAACCTCCCTGCGCCTTGCTATGGAAACTTGCCCGTATTGAAGGGGAGTTGTGGTGGGATATCCTTGAACGGCTGGCCCCCCAAGTGGGGACACATTCTGAACAGCGTGAGGTGGTAATTCCGACCTTCGTTGTTTCTGATCTTCCTTATCAAAGTGCATCTCGTTGTACACCTTTGGCTTGACGATTTCGGCCAAGTTTTTGGAAACTTGGGCGATAATATCGTTAATACCTAGGTCGATCTGCTTCCAAATGAAGGAAGTGGTGGTGACCATACTTGGATCTAGATCTCTCTCTTCGTTATCTATCTCAATGACTTCAACATAAGGAGAAACTGTTACTATGGCTACCATGGAAACGGGATGGCCAGCATAATTCATAGTTGGTCCGAAATGTACTGGCTTCGTCGTGGTAGAAGTGGTACCAACGAGCGAGGTACGACTACTGCTTGCTCTGTGAGGGATTCTATTTTTCATCCAGACCTCAATTGCATGCGCCAACTTAGGTCATGAGTGGGTAATGGAAATCATTCAACAGAGAGAGGTCCCACTGGGCATGTCAATTTGTTGGTTCACAAACATATTTGGAGATCAGGAAGCCGTGTAGATTGGCTGGAAAATCAATGTATGATTCCCAAATGAAACTATTGCTCGAGGAAATGACTCTGCTCCTCAATGTAGATTCCTAAGACACTCTAAAGAGCTCTTAGTTCTCGCTACATGGCTACGAACTAAGGTAGACAGCTAAGAACAGAATAAAAGACTGAAAAGTTGTAAATAAAATAAGGGCTGAAAGCATAAATTGGATAGAAAGTAAAGTGTTAAAAGCGATAAGAAAGTAAAGTGATGGAAAAACAAAGGAAAAGTAAATGTGGGAAATTTGTAAGGTTTGATTGATGTTGAGTTGTGTGTGTTTTACATATGATCCTTCCCCTATTTATAAAGGCCAATTAGGCTAACTCTGGCAGTTGTGAACCACTTGACACTCCTTACAGGTAGTGGAGAGTGTCGGGTTCTTTTTCTATCCTAGTCAGCCTAGAGGCTTTGTTTCAGCCGTTTCTCTTTGCTTCGGCTAGCTCCTTAACCGCTTCTCCTATTTTTGCGGGAACGATCCCATTATCACTTTTTGCACATGGAAAGCTTCTAGAAACTCTTTGAATATTCTGCTCCATGCCCAAGTTTCTGCACATCCTTATGAATCTTGCCCCGATACACTTCGTTCAATTCAGCCGATTTATCTACCATCACACGACTAATCCTTGTTCCTCGGCCACTTCTTCAACGAATATTTTTCCCCCAACAGGTAAAATGTCTCTTCAAGTGCATGTCTAGTCATTGTAGATTTTTTAGGTGCCAACATAATCTAAGACTTCTTAAACTATTAACATAATCCAAAAATAAAATGAAACGAATAGTTATTATGTTCGAGTATTGTAGCTAGTTAAAAATGTAGCTAGTTAAAAAACGCATGTAGGGCTGCACATGGTCGGGTAGATTAGATAAACCCGTCCAACCTAATCCGAACTGATAGCAAAAGTGAGGGTTGGATTGGAAAAACAAATCTAATCGTTATAACACTCAATAGTACTCATTTATTATTCAAAATGTTATATGAAGGAGGGGAGGTCAATGCATTTTGTAACCTAGAAGAAAGGACAATGATGCATTTTGTAAACTAGAGAGGAGGTCAGTGCAATAATATTAAACCTTAGGAGATGTGAATGCAATTTTCGATTAATAGTATAATAGTATCATTTGGTGGGACTTATGCAGGAAAAGCCACCTTGGAAGTGTCAACAGCAGGTGTCTCGGATTCTCGAAGGTTATCACAAG
This sequence comes from Acmispon strigosus, assembly GCA_030819835.1. NCBI lineage: Eukaryota > Viridiplantae > Streptophyta > Magnoliopsida > Fabales > Fabaceae > Acmispon > Acmispon strigosus. The sequence continues at coordinate 56,746,022 of JAUAMA010000003.1, read as the reverse complement.
CTTGTCTTGACTTTTCTCTTTTAGTAAATTACAATATCTCATGAAGTGACCATAACATCACAATGTGTACATATGCGATTGAGTCCTTCATATTCTACTCGATACCAGAATCCCCTAATCCTTCAGCGATCTATACACTAGAGCATCCTTCCTCCCTATCACCATATCCCTGAAAGAGATCTTTTCCTTTTTATTTCATAATCCCGGTTGGCTCCATCATTGTTGTCAGGTGGTTCATTCCAAAATCATTAACACTCATAGGGCCCAAACCCTGAGCCATTGTCCTTTCACAGAGACATGAACAAGGCGCAGTATTACTTTTATGTTATGCTTATGAGTAAAAGAGAAATAGAAAGTTGTTTTTTTTTATAAATAAAAAAAAAACTCTTCATACAACTTTTGTTTCTCTTTATTTTCTTAAGAACTTCTTTAAGATGCATTTATCAGAACTTATAATTTTTTTATTATTTTGAGAAGGAATAACACAGGAGAGAAAAGACAACTATATTAGACATGTATTCCTTACTTTCATGTAGACTCTCAACGGTAAAGTATGAGCTTCCATTTAGAGTTGATCCCAATTAACCTCAAGAATAAAAAGAATATACATGATCCGAGAGTAACTCTCTTGGTCCCCATGTGGGCCCCTCGGCATAACTCATCGAGTCCGGTCGAGACCCTCACCCTCTCGGTCCTACAAAGACAAGCCGAGAGGAGGCAAGTGCTTTAACGGACGATCGCTTACTCACGTCAAATCAACAGTCTTATCAACAGGTCACCTCCGTAGGCGCGTGACCTAGGACAAGCCCTGACCGTCCGGTCCGGTGGGCGTGGCAGAAGATCTAACGATCTGAGACGATCATCTGACAAGGTCATCATCACCTATCCTCGATGATCGCGCCACACTCAAACCTCTATATAAGGAGGATCCCCATAAACCATAAAGTACACACTTCTAATCTCATCTTACTCGGATTAACCCTCTGACCCCTTGATAAGTGTCAAACGTTCATAGTTTTAACATTGTTTTTAGGCACTTATTATGAGTTTTAATTGTTAAAACCCCCAAGAAATGTATGTTTTGCAAAGGAATGAGGAATTGCTATTAATTCTGGGTTAGAATGCACATTTTTGATGTTTAATGAAGATTTCAGTTCTAATCCCAACTTTTTGATGCAGAAATCTTGAAGCAGCCTGAGCAAAATTGCAATATCTCATTCGTTAACCGTTGGATTTAGCTAAAATTTGAGTATGTGGTTCCTAACTCATGGATCTTCAATATGAACGGTTGGATCTTGATTTGGAGACGTTTTCGGGGCGCTAAGCGCCGTTAAATCCGCTGAGCGGCCAGCAGGAAGCTGCAGGCGGCTAAGCGCCCAGACCAGGCGGCTAAGCGCCCAGAACATGAAGACAGGGCGCTAAGCGCCCCAGTAAAGGGCTAAGCGCCCAGAACATGGTTTCCAGGCGGCTAAGCGCCCAGATAGGGCGCTAAGCGCCCCTGCGGCGCCCAGGGCCTATAAAACACGATTTTTGGCCTCTTTTGGGGATCTTTTCAACCCTAGTCTTCTCCAAACACCCCTTGGACGTGAGAGAGCTCTAATTTGAGAAGGAAAAGAGGATTTTCATCAACGGATGCTTGGATTCTTCATCGTCTCCTAATTCCTAATTGATTCTCCTTGTAAGCAAGCTAGTTTCCATTCTATGGATAACTAAGCTCTCTTTTAGTTGGATTTAGGCGTAGTATTTCATCTGGATAGGATTCTATTTGATTCTTTGTTTACTTTCTATTTTTAATTTCAATTAAACAATTTTGTTCTTATTGCTTATGATTGCTTGATCATCTTTCATCAGATTTAGGATTAATTTTGTATGTGGAAGCTACTCTATTAATCTGACATAAATTGTTTAATCTAGGAGAAGCTAATTTGCTAGGAATAGCGTTAGATCACCTAGTTCCTTAACGCCTGCATATTTACAATTGTTTTGATTAATTGCCTGTGGAAGCGGTAATTAGGAAAGTAATTGAATCAACTTCTCATACTAGGAATAGGTGAGTTAGTTAAGAACTGGTGGGAATAAATTAAAGATTTTAAGTGATTGTAATCAAGAATAAATAAATCCTGGATAGTGAAATACGAAACCAGAATCCAACTATTTTCCCAATCTATTATTCTCTCAATCGTTTCTTTCTTATTTTCTTGCTCTTGAAAACAAGTTTCTCCAAACAAACAATTCTTGTTTCTTTCTTGCTTTACTTCTTAATTAAAGAAAGGCACTCAAACACATTTGCTCTCTGTGGATCGATAACACCCTTACTATACTGCAATTGAATCTTAAAAGAGGTTTGAGCGCAGCTTAAGTATTGGTTTTTATTAAAAGAAGTGAAAACCCTTTTAACACCCCTACCTCTTACTTTGGCATCAGAGAGGGACCCCTCCCGGGCTCAGGAGCGGCGATGGAAGACCACCGCACAGGATAACTCGACAACCTGCCTACTGACTCCCCTCTCTCTGAGCAGGCTTAGCTTGTTCAATACCGAACCGTACATATTGCTTGTATTTGTAAAGTATGTACATATCAGTGTTGATCCAAAGTAACTTTGAAATTCAAAAGGCAGATCTAATCCCTAAAATCGATCCTAAGCTCGACGTGAACTCTAAAATCAACCCTAAACCCTAAAATAGATATGAAACCCTAATATCAGCTTGAAACTCTACAATCGCAAAAAAATAAAAAAACCTTAAATCGACTTGAACCCTAAAATTGTCCCCCAAAATAGTAAAATTGATCCTGAACCCTAAACCATAAAGTTAGTCAAAAACCCTAAAATCAGCTTCGAACCCTAAAATCAACCCTAAACCCTAAAATTGGTGTGAAACCCTAAAGTCAAAAGTCAACCTGAAACCCATAATCGACCGTAAACCTTAAAATTGACCAAAAACCATAAAATCGACCCTAGACCCTAATATCGATCTAAGACCCAAAAACCCTAAAATCTCCTATGAATCCTAAAATCAACTGTAAACCCTTAAATCGGTATGAAACCCTAAAGTTGGCCAATTTTAGGGTTCAGTTCGAATTTAGGGTTTTTGACCAACTTTAGGGTCCAGGGTCAATTTTAGGGTTCAAAGTTGATTTTAAGGTTTTATGACCGATTTTAGGGCTTAGGGTTGATTTTAGGGTTTTGGGCCGATTCTAGAATTTGGGACTAATTTCAAGGTTTATGGCTGTTTTTTGGTTTTAAGCCGATTTTGGGGTTTAGGGGTGATTTTAGAGTTTTAGGGACGATTTTAGGGTCTAGATTGATTTTTAGGCTTAGGGCCAATTTTATGGTTTTGCCCTGATTTTAGAGTTTTGGGCCTGATTTTAGGGTTTAGGTCGAGTTCAGGTCAGAACGACCAGTTCAGGTGATCTTGGCTGGCTAAGGCCAATCTAGCCGGATCAAGTCTACCATGACCGTTTAGGTCCGCTTGACACGTTCAAGTTGAGTTTTACATTGTGATTATTGTAATTATATTAATTAAGTTTAAAAAGGAACATTTTGTTTAAATTATAAAAATTATCATTATTTTATTAATATAAAAAAATTAGATGAAAGAATTTAATTACATCATAAAAACAAAGATTTATTATTGAATGAATTTCAATCATTTTATCCAAACAATGTAACTTAAAAATTTAGAGAATTCAATTGATTCAATTGAATTCTCCGGCATTTAAAATCCCTTGAATTTCAACATTCTCCCATCAGGAATGCTTAAAAGGATTTTCAATACAAATGCATGTTTGGCGTAGTTTTCTTTTAAAGTAAGATGGTGATATCATGAAGGCTAAATTAGAATATTACAAAGATAAACATTATCAAGATAAGAGTAGACAACATAAAACCAGCAGACTTATTTCGCTCTTTCTAACATAGGAATCAAAAACCTCAATAAAAACATTTGAGCTAAGTTTGCAATCCTAGGTAAAATGAAAGTGTTTATAATAAATAAAATGAAAATCCAAACACAATAAAAATAAAACCTAATCTACCCAACCCTACTTCCATAAAAAAAATATTATATTTACATACATATACACTATTGGTAGATTTTGTGGAGTGTGTAGAAGCTAAAGTTAGGTAACCAATGGGAGAAGGCAACAAGGGATGCGAAGGAGTGTAAAACAAAACGGACGGTGGTGATACAAGCGTCGCCCATATCCATCGTCACCTCGGTCCTCTCTTCTCCAGCGTCCGATCCCTCTCTCCACTTCTCGCGCCAAATCTCATCTCTATAATCACAGGTAAAGTAACTCACCACAACACTTCAAACTTCACTCCACTATTCCCCAACCAATCCAATCCCTCTTTTTTCAATTTTTCCTTCTTCCTCCGCTTCACTCACACCTCTTCTTCCCCTTTCCCCATGTTTCCCGATTCTCTTCTCCGATTAGGGTTCCGGCGACCATGGCCGATGCTCCGGCGAGTCCTCCCGACGAGAGCGGCGACCACAGCCCCCGCTCCAGCTTCCGTGAGCAGGATCGGTTCCTTCCCGTCGCCAACATCAGCCGCATCATGAAGAAGGCCCTTCCCGCTAACGGGAAAATCGCCAAGGACGCCAAGGAGACCGTCCAGGAGTGCGTCTCCGAGTTCATCAGCTTCGTCACCAGCGAGTACGCTTCTCTTCTTTTCACTCGGTGGTTATTTTATTGTGACTCCTTAGAATGAATGAGTGAATCGTGTGTTCCTGTTTCACAGGGCGAGTGATAAATGCCAGAGAGAGAAGAGGAAGACCATCAACGGCGACGATTTGCTCTGGGCAATGGCCACTCTAGGTTTTGAGGATTATATTGATCCACTCAAGATTTACCTCGCTGCATACAGAGAGGTAATTTAAATTTACGATTTTTTGTATTAATTCAGCTGGGTCTTTTCTCTTTTCTATGGAGTGTTCGTACATAGTTAAAGTATTCAACTTGGGCCATTTCATATTTATAGTACAGCATGCTGATTTGGGTTCCTGCAGTAAAACTCTAACTCTAATTTTCACTGATGTTTTTTTTTTCCTCTTGTTGCACGTGGATTTCTCATGGCCGATTGGGAATGTTGCAGATTGAGGTGGTCTTATATAATTAGCTTTTTTTACTTTGTGATTGTTCTTTGTGTTTGACTATACTTTTTCTAATGTGGTTTGTGCACATTTTGGTTATGGCTTGTTGAACTGTGGCAAGCAGGGTGATTCCAAAGGTTCGGCTAAGGGTGGAGATGCATCTGCTAAGAAAGATTTTCACCCGGGTCCTGATGCCCAGGTATGGAACATGTATACTTGCATTGTGCCTAGTTGCAATCTTCGAAATATATTTAGAATGCAGTGTCATCTGATGTTGGAATTTTTGTTGTGGTTTTGACAGCTTGCCCATCAAGGTTCTTTCTCACAAGTTGTTAATTACCCGAATTCTCAGGTGATTACTTATGCTTCCTAATGCTATATATCTATTGACTATTATCTACTTCTGCGGCGTTGATAAATGATGATGTTGATACCCCAAGCTTTCTGTTTAATCTTTGACTTAATTGCAATGTAGTATGAGATATTGATGCTTTATTAACAGGAATTTCTAGTTTTAATCCCTTTTCCTCCCAGAAGCTTTTATTTGGAGCTCATCCTAGGTAAAAAGTGTTGGCTCTAATGCCGTTTTGATTTGTTATTTGAAGTTAAAAGACATACCGTTTAAAAGGGCCCTCTGTTAAAATTCGAACCATTGTCTGATAACTTGGTTACGATTTAGTTACATTAGCCTAATGAAGTCCTTGAAGAAATACTGTGTAAATAATGGGTAGGTTTAAGGTTTAATGAACTTCTCTGTCTTCTTCCTCTCGTCGACTTTCTAAACTTCTGTTTGGTTTTTTAAAGGTAATATGTGTCTATCTTGGAATGGTGCATTTTATTTTATTGTTTTGGATCTAGTTTGGCACATAAAACAAGGGCACTGGGAACTTGTCTTGTTGGGGACTTTCAGTCATTAATAAAATGTGCAACTGCAAACTAATGAATACCTTAAAGCTGCTACTGCCCCTGCACTCTTTTGAATTTTCTATCATCAAATGCATCAGAGTTGAATTAAGTTCTGTGGTCCTGTAATGGTGGCAGGTTTCTTAAGTGATTTCAGACCCCTACAGTGATACTTTTTTTGGGCCAAATAATTCTTAATGGTGAAATCATGCTATTAATATTAGTACTTTACTTTTGGTTGTCAACTATGCTGTACTGATTAAATGTTATTCCATATTTTTAATCTTATGTTTGACTGTTGATAGCACTGGTTTGGATAACTGGAGACTTTTCCTCCCACTTTTATTGTTACTTAAGCTCGACTTTGGGGTTTTTTTACTCTGGTAGTTTCCATTAGCTTTCTATAATAATAATGCATGTAAAGTTTTCTTCTAAGGTTTTGCCAAAACGTTATGTGGTTTTACCTTGATTATAAGTGAGATAATGTTTTATTTCCTCCAAATGCATAGCAAAATTATGGTGTAATCCAAAATGATTGTGGTGGTGAAGACTGGGTTAGATGATCTGTCTTGAGCTGTAAGGTTACCTAATCCTCAAGAAGGGGGATATACTAGATTGGCTACTTTGTAGTAGTGACTTAAATTCAAAAGATATTTGTTTAATATGGTGATTTGGCTACCTTACAGTAGTGTCTTAAGCTGTAAGGGGTCACGTGCAATGTAACTTTTATTTACAATATGGATGATTTTTCTCTCTGTTCTGCAAGTTATATCTTAGTTTAAGGAATGTTTGTTAGACCAAGCAACAAAATGTTTATAGATGATAAATTTGTAATATTGATTTTCACTTTTCATTGATTTTCTGTCTCAGGCTCAGCATATGATGTATCCTATGCAAGGCCCAGAGTAGGTATTGTTCGTTTGTCATGTGTGATTTGAATGTTGATGGAACTATAGTATGTACCCTTCCACATATTGAGAGCATTTCATGTTATGTGAATACTCACATTAGGGAGATGTTGGTTCTTGTGACCAGATATTATTTATAAAGATTTTCATATTATCTTTGGAGAATAATCATTATTCTTAAGTTATATTGTAAATCCTGGAACCATGCTTGCCTGTTTCCATCAGGTATCTTGGCAAAGACTGAAGATTTTATGTGACTGATTGGAAACATAAATTGGTATATTTTCCTGCTTTTTCTGTTTTACATTGGATTAATATGGTACCAATTTTTGACACCCTTTTGTTATAGAAGTCATGGGATTGTGTTTTTTTTTATGAGCAGACTCTTCAATTTATTTACTTGATACATCATTTATACTTGCATTTTATGCAAAAACCGAAATTTTCAAAAAGGTGGTTCCAATTTATGAAAGCTAAATGCGATGTGATTAACATCTAAATGGTGCTCCCATTGGTGTTATCCTCACATGGGGAACCCAAATCATATTTTAAAGTACTCAGGAATGTGTATTTTCTTGTACATATCATCACAACCCAAATCAATTGAGGTTTGATGAGTTCCACGTTCTCGGGATCTCCTTTCCGTCTAGCGTCTCGAGTTTGTACGCTCCTGTTCCCATCGCCCTAATCACCCAATAGGGCTCTTCCCAGTTTGCTGCCAGCTTCCCTCACTCTGTTGTTTGTGCTCCAATGATAGCTTTTCGTAGTACTAGGTCATTGACGTTGAAGCTCCTCGGGACCACTTTCTTGCTGTACCTGATGGTTGACCTTTGTTTTGCTACTATCTCGCGTAGATTGGCCACTTTCCTTCGCTCTTCCAGGAGATCTAGGTCCTCGGCTATTAGGGTGTCGTTCTCGCTTTCATCAAAGCCTTCTACCCTTGCGCTTGGTTCTCCGATCTCGGCTGGGATCACTGCTTCTGTTCCTTAAGTGAGGCGGAAAGGGCTTTCGCTTGTTGTGGATGACGCGTTGTTCGGTAGGCCCACAGGACGTGGTCAAGTTGCTCGGCCCATTTCCCTATGGCTGCTCCAAGTCTTCTTTTCAGTCCTCGCAGTATCACCCTGTTTGCCAACTCCGCTTGACCGTTTGTTTGTGGGTGTTCAAAGGAGGTAAACCAGTGTCGAATATGCAGGCCTTCAACTAGTTCTCTGAAACTTTATGAAGCAAATTGTGTGTCGTTGTCGGTTATTAGGGTGTGGGGACCCCGAACCGAGAGATTATGTTTTTGTAGAAAAAATGCTCCACCTTTGCCGATGTGATTTTAGCCAGTGGCTTCGCCTCTATCCACTTCGTGCAGTAGTCTACTGCTACAATCAGGTGTTCTAGTTGGCTGGGGGCTGTGTCGAATGGACCGAGAAGGTCCATTCCCCATTGGTGAAACGGCCAAGGGACGACGAAGCTTGATATCTGTTCTGGTGGTGCGTTGTGGAGGTCGGCATGGCTCTGGCAAGCTATGCATCTTCTAACATAATATTTGGAGTCCTTGTCGAGGGTGGGCCAGTAGTACCCCGTGCGGTGGATTTTTCTTGCTAGTGATTATCTACCTGGGTGGTGGCCACAACTCCTCTCATGAACCTCTGCGAGCATGTAGTCGGCCCTATCCTTGTTTAGGCATTTCAGCAAAGGTGTGGAGAAGCCTCTCTTGTACAGCGTGTTGTTTGTGATGGTGAACCGAGTGGCCTGGCAGATCAGTTCTCTTGCTTTCTTCTTATCTTCTTGTAGCTGTCCCTTCTCTATGTACTGACGAATGGGCCTCACCCAATCGGCCTTGTTCTCCACACACAAGTTAAGAAGCGGTGGATTCACTCTGGGTGTGGTGAGAGTTTCCTGAACTACTGAATGGTTTCCCGAGCTGGACGAGCTCGCCAGTCGGGATAGTATGTCCACCCTCTCGTTCCGGTCTCTCGGCACATGCACGAACTCGACTGATTGGAAGGAGTCTCGAATCTCCTTGAGGTGCTCTAGGTAAAACTGGAGGATAGGCTCTTTGGCTTGATATTCTCCTTTTATCTGAGAGACCACGAGCTATGAGTCGCTGCAAACTGTTATTCTTTTAGTGCCTAGGTCGGAAGCCGTGACTAGGCTGGCTATGTAAGCTTCATACTCTGCTTGGTTGTTGGTGGTGGGAAAAGCGAAGCGGAGAGACTGCTCTACCACGACCCCTGTGCTGCTTTCCAAGACCACCCCTGTTGTAAGACCCTCTATTTTTGGTATTTTTATTTTTGGTACTTGGGGTTTGAATTATTTATGTTTAGGTCCCTGCACTATTTTATAGTTCAGTTATGGTCCATGTTAGACTTTTGCTTGAATTATATTTTGATGATAATGCCTCCTTGAGATTTGATATGAATAAATATTTTTAGATTGGTTGATATTTGATTTTCTGAATATCATTCGTTAGAGCAGATTTTATAATTTGTTTATCTTTTAGATAATGCAGATTTTGTTTTAAGTTATGTTTTTGCTTTCTATTTTAATTGTTAATCTTGAAATTAATAAGGGAATTGAGGAAGGAATATGTTTTTGTTTTGTTGAGGATATTTTCAGAATAAATAATTAAGGAATAAATAAATAGTTAAGTAACAATTTATTTTAGTCAGAAACGAGACTGGATTCATTCGGTTATGGTTAGAGCTAGCAAAGGAAGAAGAAGTCAGCTAATTCTCCCTATCTTCTAGGGCTGGTCGAGTATCACCAAGCCTTGGGTCAGCAACCACTTTGTTTCATTTCTTTTTTTATTTTTGCCGAGCAAAATTTAAAAACAGCATCTTTTCTAAGACCCTTTAGATGCCAATTTGATGCTGCTTGAAAATAGGAAGTGAAGGCTGAAAATAACCTCCCACTAAGCATGTATTTCGTCCAACTATTAGAGGATAAGAAGTCTGAAGTCTTTTCTCACTTCCCACTCAAACAACACGTTAAAATTTCCAGAGAAAAACCATTTCTTTTCCCTTGTTGTTGTTGCTGCCCAAGTTCCCTTATGAGTTTTCTGTTGCTACTTCTCATTTTGCTACTGTGTTTCCTCCTTGGAGAAAGCCATAGGACTCTCTAACACTCTCTTGTAGAGGTTCCTCACTTATTTCTTGGTAAGTTTTCTTCCTCAATCCATTTTTTAGTCGGGAACAGGGTTGGATTAAGGAAGAAGGACTCCTTTGACACAAAAAATTTTCCACTGGCATCTAAACATTTATAACCTATGTGGGCAAGGGAATAACCAAGGAAGACATACTCCCGGGACCTGAACTGAATTTTGGACACATTGTAAGGACGGATAAAGGGATAACATGCACACCCAAAGGCTTTCAAGAACTTGTAATCGGAGTGTACATTGTGAAGCTTATAGTAAGGGCTAACATTGCATAAGACAGAGGTAGGCAATCTGTTTATGAGAAAGGTAGATGTTAGAAAGGCATGATCCCAGTACTGATGTGGAATTTTGGCTTGAGCAATGTTAAGAACTTAAGGCGTTCTTGGAAAAAGGCAGCGGAAGAAGAAAGGTGGGAAAGGTAAAGAAGAGGTCGAGATAATAGAAGGTTAAAACTATTCTTAACTTTACTATTCCAATTATTCAAAATTACAAGTTCTGTATTTATACAAAGTAGATAACTAAGATGATACAGAAAACATAATGACCGTTCCGGATATCACAAGGTCAACTATTACATTGGGAATGTAAATTACAATAAACAATAATAAATACAAGATAAGATAAGGTAGAATCCCGAATATTCCAGGATTTCTATTATTACAAGATAACATGCGTTACAACTGGCGTGGACTCAGATGACATGTCTGGTAAGACGATATATCTGGTTTGGGCTTACGATCCATTGTTCCAACATCAGAAGATCCCATCAGACGATAGGGTCAGACAATGCGTTCCGTTGTTGATCTTCTTTACAAATCACAGACGATGCTGTAACTGTTTCTGCACGCCTCCAACAGGAGACGATTCTTATCTCTAACAAGCAAGAAAGAAAGGTCAGTTTCAACCACATGTATGTGTTTGCGTTCCACACTACCATTTTGATGATGTGTGTGGGGGCAAGTCAGATAATGAACAATTCTATATTGAGCAAAATGAGAATTAAGGGGTTTAAATTCAGTGCCTCCTGATAGCCAACTCCGCAAGCGCACAGAGGATATCGCGTAATATAAAAGATATCGAACCCACAGGGATAAGTTGAATTTTAGACCCCAAATCAATTGTTTACAGCTTAAGAACAAAAACATAAAAGGTTTTAATATGGTTGGTTTTCAAGAACAAATGAACAGGAAAAAGAACAAGGTAACTATTTGTTAAAGCAAATACTTGGGTTGAATTTCACTATCCCTAGCTAAGCTATTCAGAATCACTTCTAATTATGAAATTTAGAACATATTCTTAGGTGTTCTAGCCTAAAGTTTCTACTTGTTAATACCTTAAGCAAATAGAACTTCCAATTCAATTACTAAACCTAATGCCTTAGTGATTAGTTAATCAAATTGAAGATAAAATCCAAGTTCAGGCCAACACTAACAATGTCTACCCTTATACCTAAGTGGCATACAATCATTAATTCTATTCCCATTTTCCCTAATTCCTAACAACTACCATTGCATAAGAATTAAGCATGAAAACTTGTGTACAACAAGCGTAATATAAAGCATGAAATAGAATCTAAGAACTGAACCTTTATTCATTTATAAACAATAGAAACCTAAAGCAGAGTTCTAGGATAGATTCACTACAACCCAAATACAATGAAAAGCTTAGCTAAACATGGCTAAGAGAAACATAATTAAAAACCTGAATTTGAGAGCTCAAAGAAGGCTTCCCACAACTCAGGCAATGCTCAGCAAACAATATTAAAATTATCTCTAAGTGTTTCCAAGTGTGTTTAAAAAGAAAGCAAAACAGCTTATTTATAGATTTTTAAAACTGCCTCCCAATGCTCAGGCGTTGGAATTCCAACCCTCAAGCGTTGGAATTAAAATTAATCAGACGAGGCAAGTTAGGGGCTCAATGCATGAGCATTGGCCCCTCCAACGCTTGGGTGTTGGAATAAAATTAAAACTGGGCACAATTCAGGGGCTCAACGCATGAGCATTGGCCTCCCAACGCTTGGGCGTTGGAATTACATCCAATAAGGGTTCCAAGTCAAGGAGCCAATGCATAAACGTTGGATTGCCAACGCTCAGGTGTTGGACACGCTTGATGCTCCATTGCCTTTGCTTCTTTACTCTCCTTTCTTTGATGGCTTTTTATTACCATTTAATGCTCTTCATGTAGCCACTTTCTTGTCCCTTCTATTCTGAAACAACTATTTCCATCAATTCCTTCTTCAATTTCTTCATTTTCCACATATTTAAATCATGCCAAGGTAATTGATGTTTCTTCTTCTTCTTCTTCTTCTTCTTCTTCTTTAAATTCAGCCACCATTTCTCCATTAATTGCATCAAGATCCCCACAAATGTTCTTAAATTGACGAGAACTCTAAAAAGGACTAAAATTATAATAAAACATAACTAAAAGGACTAAAAACACAAAATTGCTAATCTATATGCAAATGCAAAAATAAAGCAAAAAATCTAACAAAATAAAATAAAAGCTATATGAGACTCAAATAAAATCAAATAAAAAGAAAGAAAAAGACACTAAAAATATCATATAATTCCCAGTCCTCACCTCCATCAGTTTGAACAGCTTTTATTTTCAGATTTAATTGCAATTTGATCATTGCTTGAAATTGAAGAAAAGTGGCATATGCTTCTGATTTCTTCCTTAAGGGAAAATCCACGTATATCGTGTGTATGCATCAACACAAGTAAGAAAATAAAAATAACCAGCAGAAGATTCAATGGAGCGTGGTCCCCGTAAATCAGAAAAAACAAGTTCAAAAGGATGAGAATAAACTGTATTAGATTGAGAAGAGGGAAATCTATGAGATTTGCCCATACAACATGCACTACAAGCACGAGAGATAGCTCGAGAAGGAATTGAAATATTGCGTTTAGTCAGAACAGAATGTAAAATTTCATGAGTAGGGTGACCCAGACGATGATGCCAAAGGTCATAGGAGGTGGGTCCTACTAGTGAACTATTAGTGCTTGTGGTTACATGTGTTTTAGGTGAACTAAAGGAGGAGGAAGTGGGAGCTGGCAGGAGGAAAGAAGACTTTTTCTTAAAGAAGTTGGAAGCATGCATGCCATCAAAATAATAGAGACCATCATCCCCAACAGTCCCTTAAAGAAGAATGTCACAATTGGCCTGAGATTTGACAAGACAATGAGTATGATCAAACTCAAATTTAACATGATTATCCCTAGCAAACCTACTAACACTGACAAGATTTTAGTGATTGAAAGAACTAGCAATAAATCGCGAAGAGAAAGGGTAGCATGTGTTCGACATGGTGACTGAAAGGAAACTGTATCAATAGAGTGGATAGGCAAACCTTGACCATTGCCCATGAGGATGTGATCATTTCCTTGCAGGGGTGTAGGATTGGAGAAGGCAGTAGCATCATGGGTGACATGATGAGTTGCTCCAGTATCTGGCAACTAGTTCCCTTGACTAGAGCCTGTAGAGGCAGTGAGTAGAGTGTGCCCCATCGTCTGCTGTGGAAAGGAAAAAGGACCAATCGTCTGCTGGTGATAACCATTGACATATCCAGCAAACGGAGGATAAGCAATTCCTGAAGGATATCCACGGGGATCATTCTTCGGACCAGCATTGGGAAAAGATAATTGGGAGGGCTCAGTTGGTTGAAGATTGTAAAAGGGTGGGGACCAAGTCTTGCTTGTTGAAAATTGGAGAGGGGTGGTGCAAAGCCTCCAAAGGCACCAGCCTGCTGAGGAACTTGATTAAACTAACCACCATAGGGTGATGAGCCAACCATTCCTGGAAAATTGGCAGACGAGACTCAGTGATAGCAAGTGTTGGCTTCATGACCCCACTTGTAACATATTTGACATTGAACTGAGGAGCTTCCACCACGTCGACGTCCACGCCCACGGCCACCAGAGTGACCACCAGGGCCACGATAATCACCAAACGAGCCATAGTTCTGGGTCGACTCAGAGAAACCCCTATTCACAGATGGTGAACCATCAGTGGTGTGCATGGCACGATTCTGGGCAGGTGAACCATTAGCATAGTTGGCTTGAGCAGACTGCTGGTTCAGGGCTGGTGAGTCTATTGTCTGCATATGGGTATGTGTGAGCAGGGCAGACGGTGGATTGTCAAGGAGCTGATGCTTGCGAAAGCGAAGAAGGTAGGCTTCATGAACAATGAGCATTGCTTCTACTTGAGAGACAGAGAATGACACCTCCTGATTGTTGACAAAAGGCATAAGAGAGTTATACTCATCCGGTAGTCCATCAAAGATAGCTTCAATGTAATCTTTGTATGAGACTGGATCACCGATGGAGATTAGAGCATTAACAATGGTCTTAATGTGTCTGAGGTATTCAAAGAGGGATTTCGCCCCTTTGACCATGGTGCGCAGATCTGAGCGAAGAGTTGCTGATTGTGCCAGAGAATGTACATTGAAGAAGTCATGGACTTCTTGCCAGATCTGCCACGACTGCTTGCAGTTAACAATTGTAGGCAGAACGTTAGATGATAGGGAAAAAAGCAACCAATTAAACAGGGCTGAATCATGTTTGATCCAGGTAGTGTAAAGATGATTCTCAACTGACTTTTCACGATCAGTATTAGTCAAAAAACGAGGTGGGATGGATGGATTTACAAGAAATGTTTCTAGACTATGTTTGCGAACAACACCTTCTACGTGTTGTGCCCAAGAACGAAAAATTTGTTTCATCAAGTTTGATTGAAACAATATGTGAAAAGGAAGGCAAAGATGAAGTCTGAGCTTCTGCTATTGTGGAAAGCGAAGAAAAAAAAAATCAAAGATCGAGACCTACTCGCCGTGTTGCCACACCTACCACTTATTTTGGATGAAAAATAAAAAATGTTATATTATTACTATTATTCAATAAAACCACGAGGTGTGGTGTGGCGTAGTGACTTGTTCACTTTACCTTTAACCATGAAGTCGAGGTTAAATCCCCGTCTTAAGAATGAAGTGTATTTCATGACCAACCATTTACCGCTTTATTCGAGCAATCCAGCGGAAGATTTAGCCACAATAGTCGACGATAAATACGTTGAGTACAAAATAAATAAAGTACGGTTAAATACTTAAAATGTATATTCTTTTAAAAAAATATTTGCAATCAAAATGTTTATCATTTGGATTTTGTTAATATTACTATTTAGGTAGCACTAAATTTGTTAACAGAATTGAGTAATCAAAGGATTTTTCGTTCATAAACATGATTTAGGCTCAAATTTCAGTTTTTTTTAAAAAATATTTGCAATCAAAATGTTTTATCATTCATTCCATATTTGAATTTGAATTTTTGTTAATATTACTAATTAGGTAGCACTAAATTTGTTAACAGAATTGAGTAATCAACGGATTTTTCGTTCATAAACATGATTTAGGCTCAAATTTCAGTTTTTTATCAATCAAAAGTTAAATGAAACGAAACAACTTTCTTCACCGTCCATATATTTTAATTTTAAAAAGCAAATTACTTCTTTGTTAAGCTTGGAAATCTAACCCAAAAGTAACAACACCTGTTATCTATCTCAACCCTCAATCAGAAATTGACGATAACAGATTGATGAACACTCAAGCTTCAAACACCTCATAGGCACCATATATCCTAAAATTATTATAAATAATAATAAAACTTACCTTGATTAATTAATTAGTAATTAATTATTATTATTATTATAATAATAATTAACTTAAATAATCCCCCAAATAAATATGTACACTATGACCACCCTGTGTGTGCCTTCCAAGTTGCAAGCTTTCGTGTACAATCACCCCGTCCCCTGGTTTTCTTCAATCCATTTTTTTCCTTCTTTTTTGTTTGATTAATTTTCATAATCGTCTTTCTCAATTCAATCTCTTTTTCCGTCTCAGAAGAAACAATTCGGCGACGAAGTAAGACGAAGAAGAAGAAAACACAAAGAAGTAAAAGGGTTATCTCAAAATCTCACCATAATATCGTTTTTTTTTTTAATTATACGAAAACTGGGTCTTCGACTTTCTCGAAGACCGATTAAGAACTACAACTAGGTACTCCACCATACACAACCATTCGTAACTGTTGCCGTTTTGCTGATTGTGTTCAACTTACCCTGATTGTGTTCTTCACTGATCCTGTTCTTTTTGCTGCCATTGTTTGTTTGTTTCATGATTATGATTGCTTTGCTCTTTTATCTCCCTTTCCATATGTGATTTTCCCTTTTTTTGCTGAATTTGTGGTGTTTGATTTGTTTAGTCTGAGGTAGTATCGTGTTGTTTGCTATTAAAATTGAATTGGTTTTTCGTTTCTGATGCGATTTCCTTGGAGGAAACAAGGTATTTTTTGTATTTTGATGATGTTATGTGAATGCATCATATGAATTCTGATAAATAGTTAACTTTGGTGATGTTGAAAATTAAGAAAAATGTCTACTTGTGCTGTTTATATTTGAGGAAAGCTTTGAATAAGGGAGTTCGTTTGTTCTGGATTGGAGTTATGAACTTTCTTTTTTCCTCCTAGGAGAACAGAAACAATAAAATGTCCTATTTAAGCTTGGAATATAGATATAGACTCATTTGGCCTATATGTGATTATAAATGAAAATTGGTAATCTTTTGAAATGCAGAGGGTTTCTATTTCCATTGGGGAATAGAAGCAATTAATGGAAAGTCGAGGCCAAAAGCGTCCAGAAATGGCAGATGAACTCCCTGCTGATAAGCGGGCCTGTAGTTCATTGGATTTTCGACCAAGTTCTTCAAACTCATCAGTTCAAACTCATATGAATTCTACACAGTCAACAGGGGAGGCTCATCATCATGATAATGACATGGATACTTCCTCTTCTGCTTCGGCTTCAAGCCGATCAGAGGGAGAGCCAGAGAAGGATTCAGCTTATGGATCATGTGACTCAGATGACATGGAGCAGCATTATAGCAGTCTTCATGAATATCATAGGCTAAGAGTATCCAGTGATCATGGAAAGTTTAAAAATATTATATCAAGTTTGAGTGGGCAGACAGAACCTTCTGGTCAGTTGGCTGTGCTTACTGAACTTTGTGAAGTTTTGTCATTTTGTACGGAGGGTTCACTCTCCAGCATGACTTCGGACATGTTATCACCACTGCTAGTAAAACTGGCAACGCATGAGAGTAACCCAGATATTATGTTGTTTTCTGTGAGAGCTATCACCTACATATGTGATCTGTATCCTCGATCAGCTGGTTTTCTTGTTCGCCACGATGCTGTTCCTGTTTTATGTCAAAGATTATTGGCTATTGAGTATCTAGATGTAGCTGAACAGGTAGTTGGCGCTTGTTGTTTGTTTGTTTGGCTATTATATATATTTCTTTCGTATTGATAGAAAGAAAGGAATATACGTTATCGATTTTTTATTTTTGTAGTGTCTCCAAGCATTGGAGAAAATATCGCGAGAGCAACCACTTGCTTGCTTACAGGCTGGGGCAATTATGGCTGTTCTAAATTATATTGACTTCTTCTCGACAAGCATACAGGTAAGCCTCTAACACAATATGGCACCATCTTCATGAGTAACGAATTACCTTTTTCTGCCATCCTTAAAAATCAATATTTATGAAGTTATTATCATATAGAAGTGAAGAATTATTTTTTCATTTTCTATTTTATCTTCTTTTCCCTTTCACCAGAGAGTGGCTCTTTCGACTGTTGTGAACATATGTACGAAGCTTCCTTCCGAAAGCCCTACACCTTTCATGGAGGCTGTGCCCATATTATGCAATCTTCTTCAGTATGAGGATCGCCAGGTATCGGTGAATGGATCAGAAGACTATACAGATTTGTATCTGTAGGGGCTTAATCTTCTTTTTTTGTTATATTTACTGTCCTGAAAATGTACTTTTGCAGCTTGTCGAAAATGTTTCTACATGCTTAATCAAAATTGTGGAGCGAGTTTCGCAGTCCTCTGAAATGATGGATGAGCTTTGTAAGCATGGACTGGTTCAACAGGTCACGCACCTTTTAAGTTTAAATAACCGGACAACCCTATCTCAAGCAATTTATAATGTAAGCAATTTTGCATCTGCCTTTCTTATATTCTAGATTTCTACATTTTTTTTTCTTACCAAGTTTGATGATGACATGAATTTGTTATTTTGCTTAACAGGGATTGATAGGATTACTTGTCAAACTTTCATCAGGATCACTTGTAGCCTTCACGACTTTATATGAGCTTAATATCTGTAGCATATTGAGAGAGATACTATCTACATTTGACCTCTCACATGGAGTATCAACATCACAGCTTGTTGGTGGGCATTGTAATCGGGTATGCAGCCTGGCATTGACTCTGTTTTGTCTTGTGCTGGTGTTTTTATTGGATCTTATCTGTCTGCTGGTTCGAACCCGGGATTTGTTGGTAGGAGGACATTTTCTAAACCAACAAACCACTTGTGGAACCGTCTGTCTTCTGCTGTTGTGGGGCAACACAGTTTAATTAGTTTCCTGTTCTCAAAGTGGAAAATAATGGTATAGTCGTTTATGCATTAGGTAATTGGTAATATTTAAATATTAATAACATACTACCACAATTAAATGTTCATATCTGAGAATCTAAAATATTGCTATTTAGCTCCTAAAAGTGTCCTTTTTCTGCACATAATTAAGGGGGAAAAGAAGAACACAGATACCAATGAGCTTGTAGACTGTAATTGGGATTGGCATTGGATATCTGAGGTTTGATCCTCCACTTGGTGATAGGGTTAATACTGTAATTAGACCTGCTATTAAGCAGGTGTATGTTAGGCGTGAGTTTATAAGAAATAAGGATAACTAACTGCATGTGAGCAGTTAGCATTTTATATAAATAAGAGACAGTTTAGTCTCATTAGGCAGTTTTTTGGGAAGTTATTGGTTTGGGAAAACTGATTCATTGAGAATCAGAAACTGATTCGTTGGGAATCAGAATCATTCTATCTCATCTAGTATGATTTGTAATTTCTGTTTCATTCAATAATAGTTATTCCTCTGTTTGAGTTCTTCTTCCTAATTCTCTATATACTTGGCCTCCTATGCTCCCTTATGCAACTACTTGCACCACCAATATTCCAAAATATAAAAAGCCTAGTAGAATGGTCTACAAAGTCTTCTGAAATGAACTATTAAGTTGGGGAGTCTTTATGATCAACTTGATGTCTTTATTAAGGCAATTTAGTGAAAATATCTTGAACACTGCAACTAGGAACATTGAACTTTAATTTTTTGCCAAATACGATGGATTTGTTTGTGCTGTTATAAAATTTAAATTAAAACTCATTTTGAACATCTTTAATTCATGAACTACCAAGGCATATTTGAATATCGTCATTCCATCTCTCTGTGATCAGTGTAGGGCCATGGCGGAATTTCATGGCTGAATTCCAGCAAGCCGCCATGGCTGATATTCCGCCAATAACAACATTTAATATGAATATATTTCGTTGGTGAGATAATTCATTTTGTATGACTGTCCAGTTTCATTTGTGAAAAGTTTTTGATGTACTTTCTGATGATGGGTGAAACAATTTCTGTAATATAGTAGAACGATATGAATATCCTATTCATTTTCCTTTGAAGATGCTCATGATATGTGCTCTTTGTACTGATGCATTAAAGTTTTCAGAGCTATATTTTCAACTCTTGTTACATCTGATGTAATTTGCTCTTGGTATTTATTTAGTAGTCTCACTCATGAATACAATGAAAAGTTCTTCTTTCAATGAATTCACATTGGTGTGATTTGGGAGATTTATTATAAATGAGCTGTGTGAAGGGGTTCTCTTATAGTTTTCTGACTTACTAACTAGGTATATGAAGTACTCAAATTGCTAAATGAGCTTATCCCTGGCTTGGATAAAGATCAAAATGATCAACTGGTGCTAGACAAAGAATCCTTTCTAACTAATCACCCGGATCTCCTGCAAAAGCTT
This sequence comes from Acmispon strigosus, assembly GCA_030819835.1. Lineage (NCBI taxonomy): Eukaryota > Viridiplantae > Streptophyta > Magnoliopsida > Fabales > Fabaceae > Acmispon > Acmispon strigosus. The sequence continues at coordinate 56,726,027 of JAUAMA010000003.1, read as the reverse complement.
GGGATGGATGTACTTCCCGTGTTAATCCAGGTTGGTTGATTTTCTTGTAACTAGATAAACACACTTCCTTTTCTACTACATTTGTATATCTATTTCATCCTTTCACAGGTTTTTAATTCTGGTGCAAGTTTATTTGTTTGTCACGGATGTCTATCTGTAATGTACAAGTTAGTTTGTTTGAGCAAAGCTGACATGCTTGTTGAATTGCTTAAGAATGCCAGTATTTCAAGGTATAAAGCAAGCCTCCTTATCCTTAGAGTTGCAATATTAAATTTATTTTATTAATTATTGGTTTTGTCTGGTTAATTTGACAGTTTCTTGGCTGGAGTGTTAACTCGAAAGGATCAACATATGCTAATGTTAGCCTTGCAGATTTCTGAGATAATTCTTCAAAATTTTTCAGATATTTTCTTGAAGTTATTTATAAAGGAAGGTGTTTATTTTGCCATTGATGCACTCTTAACACCAGAAAGATCTTCACAATTGATTTACCCAGTATTTAGTGGCATTCAGTTGTCATTGGACTCTAGTCAAAGGTCTGCTTCTAGAGAGGCCCCCAAGTGCCTATGTTATGCATATTCAACTGGCCTATCTCCTACATCATCTGAAGCCAGAAATTGCAAACTTGACAAAGACTGTGTTTATAATCTTGCAGTGCAGATAAAATCAAAATACTTAGCACCGGAATTATATGATTCTGAAAAAGGATTGACTGATATTCTGCAGAATCTCAGAGAACTTTCTAATGATTTGTTGAGCATGTCTACTGACAACAGTGCTCTTGCTGTGCATGAAGAGAAGATCAATAGTATACTGTATCAAATTATGGACAAGCTTATTGGCAGGGAACAAGTTTCTACTTTTGAATTTATTGAGAGCGGAGTTGTGAAATCGCTTGTTAATTATTTATCTCATGGTCAGTATATGAATGAAAACAAGGGGGTAAAGGGTATTTGTGGTTTTAATGCTGTCATTGAAAAACGTTTTGAGGCTTTGGCTTGTGTATGCTTATGTACATCTCAGCCTCTCTCTGGAGACACACCCCTTTCTGTATTGATCAGGAACCTGCAGAGTGCACTGACTTCGTTGGAAGCTTTCCCTATTATTCTGAGCAGTGGAGCAAAACTGAGAAATTCATTTGCTTCTGTTCCTAATGGATGTTCCATTCCTTATCCTTGCTTGAGAGTTCGTTTTGTCAGGGGGGAGAAAGAGACTGGTCTGAATGACTATACTGAGGATTTTCTTTCTGTTGACCCCTTTTCTTCTTTGCATTCCATTGAAAAATATCTCTGGCCGAAGGTCAGTGTGAAAAACACACAGCATACACGATCATCATCCAGTCAAGTATTGTTGAAACCAGAAAGTCCACCATCAAATGCAAGTTCCTGCCATATTGATTTTCTGAAGTGATAGCCAATATTTGTTTTTTTTTTTTGGGGGGGGGGGGGGAGGGGGCTGATGAGGGTTTTTTCTTAATTTGTATTTTTCTGTTCTTAACCTATACAAGTCTTTCAGGGAGAAGAGCCAAAGCCATCACAGCCTACACCTGCCGACCAAGCAGTCAATGTAAATGCAGGGGAATCATCATCTTCTGGATCTCAGGTTGTTATCTTTATTACTAGTGTATAATGCAGAACATTCTTGGTTGTTATTTGAATCAAACTAAGTTCACAGTTATGCTATATAATGGTTCTTGGCTAGTAAGCTTGATGCGTTTTCTAAAGTATGTCATTTTATGATTTTTATCAACCGACATTGTATATTTTCTTTAAACTTGTGGGTAAATTAATATTTGAGATTAGTGAATACTGCTTTTAGTACATTTTTTGTGGTATTCTCAAATTTACACTGGCTAGTTTTGCTGTTGTTCTTGTGTGTGTCGGTTACTGATTTGATCAACTTCTATTTTATCATGATAACAGATATAGTATTATCATCATGGATCAATTTCTATTTTTTGTTCCCATATCTAACAGGTGTATACGGAACAAGAACTGCAAGTCAGTGCGGAACCAGACTCAAAACTAGAAAAACAGAATCCTGACCCTTGTAGTACTAGTAACGGAGCTTCTCAAAAACTTGTCTTTTACCTTGAAGGACAACCTCTGGATCATAATTTGACTCTATATCAGGCAATTCTTTGCCAAATTATTAAACAAAACGATTGTGCTGCTGGTGCAAAATTGTGGAATCAAGTGCATATATTAACCTATGAAAGGGCAGTGAAATCTGAGGACATAATGCCTCCAAAATGTTATCCTTCACCTCAAGATTTCTCTGATGACAAAGTTTTAGCTTATTATCAGCATACTCCTTTTATATCAGACATGTTCTCTCATGAACTTGTTTCTGATTTGGAGAAATCAAGTCCAATTTATGCTATTTTGTTTCTTCTTAAAAGCTTGGAAGGCATGAACAGATTTATATCTCACATTATGTCTCGTGAAAGAGTTTGTGCTTTTGCTCAAGGGGAAGTTGATAATCTGGATAGCCTAAAAATAATAGTTCCTTCTGTCTCTCAAAATGAGTTTGTGAGTAGCAAGTTGACAGAGAAACTGGAGCAACAAATGAGGGACTGTTTGGCAGTCTCCATCGGTGGTATGCCTTTGTGGTGTAATCAGTTAATGTCTTCATGTCCTTTCCTATTTAGTTTTGAGGCAAGATGCAAGTACTTCAAATTGGCAGCATTTGGTCAACCACAAATTCAACCTCATATGTCTTACAACAACTCAGGAACAATTGGTGACAGGCGACTAAGCCACGGTGGATTGCCTCGAAAGAAGTTTTTAGTTTATCGCAATAGGATTCTGGAATCTGCTGCACAAATGATGGACCTACATGCCAGTCATAAAGTGGTTCTTGAAGTGGAATATGATGAAGAAGTGGGCACTGGTCTTGGACCAACTTTGGAGTTTTATACCCTGGTGTGCCAAGAGTTCCAGAAATCCGGCTTGGACATGTGGAGAGAGGATACCTCTTCATTTACCCTAAAGACAAACTTGCAGGCTGATGAAATAGAAATCCATTCTTTTTATGGACTCTTTCCTCGTCCATGGTCACCTATGCAAGATACATCTAGTGGCATACAGTACTCAGAAATAACAAAGAAATTTTTCCTTTTAGGCCAAGTTATTGCTAAAGCACTTCAAGACGGAAGGGTCTTAGATCTTCACTTCTCTAAAGCATTCTATAAGCTTATTCTTGGAAAGGTAAATAGTTCTGGGTCCAACTAGTTAACTTCACATGAGCTTGCAACCAGCAACATATAAATAGTTGTATAATGATGGTCATTATAACTGACGAAGTCTCTCTATTTGCTTATTTCCATGTCTTTTTAGGAACTCTCTCTATATGATATACCGTCACTTGATCCTGGGCTTGGTAGGGTGCTGCAAGAGTTTCAAGCACTAGTTAACCGAAAAAAATTCCTGGAACCCGTCTGTGGAGGGAATTCGAAGTCGGAATATGGACTAAGCTTCCGAGATACCAGAATTGAGGATCTTTGTCTTGATTTTACTCTTCCTGGATATCCTGATATTTTTCTTGCCTCAGGGTCTGATCACACAATGGTATGACATTGCTTGATGTTTTGCAATTCAATTTTCATTTTAACCCTTTTGTTGGTAGAGTACAAACTTTATATATTCATCCTTTTTGGTAGGTAAGCATGGAAAACCTGGAGGAGTATGTTTCACTTATTGTCGATGCAACTGTGCGGTCTGGAATTTCAAGACAAATGGAAGCTTTTAAATCTGGCTTTAACCAGGTTTCTTACTTTGTCTTGATAGCAGATGATATACTTCTAGCTGTTTTGACTTTTTTAAATGAGTCACTGTTTTAAACAAGAACCCTTTTGGTTGTATAATAGTTGCTAACGCTATATAGGAGTTAAAGAGAATTGCACCGCCAGAGAATAAACCTATAAGAGTTGGGGTTTACGTAACATAATGAAACAAAATGAATATTGGTCTGAAGCTAACCTCCGTAATCAAGAATGTGGGTTATTGTCTGTTGTATGGTTTGAAGGGCCACATGATGGTGAGTTATGGATCCAATTTTTGAATTAGAGGAGTTTATACAAAATATTATTTTAGGAGTCTCAATGAGCTTCAAAGCCGGATGGGAAAGAGAGAAAATAGAAGTTTTGTTGGAGGCACCAACTTTGTTTGAGAAGTACTTAGTTTGATTTTATTTTTTTGTTCATCTTGAAATATCATGCAGATCATCTTCGTTTTTGGCCTTCATGCTCCTCCCTAATATTTGTCTCTTCTACTTTAGTTTGACAAAAGTAGAAGAGACCATGAGGGAGAAGGGACCTTGGGTGGAGAATGAGTGAGATTAGGTTGATACTTCCAAGACTCTTGAACCTAGTCAATGCCCTGTTTAAACATGATATAATACATAATCAGAATTAGTTTTTGTGGTTTGAGTCCCTGAGAGTGTAGCATAGTGGTCCTACCTGGCTCGAACAAGATTGCCTCAGTGGAGGATACCAGTGGTCCAAACAAAAAAAAGAAAACATAGAACTAGTTTGTGTCTTGAAGCTCTTGATTGTCTTCTAAGTCATTTCTTTTATGTGTTCATAGCAACCCCTCAAGATCAGTATACTGAATATTGAGTTTTCTATATGATTTATTGTTTACAAGACTGCTCATGAATTTCTTATAGGTCTTAATCGTGCTTCTCAATTGTTTTTAAGAAAGAAACTTGTTTTCAACTTTCAGGTTTTCCCCATCGATCATCTCCAGATTTTCAATGAAGAAGAACTTGAGCGTATACTTTGTGGCGAGCATGATTCTTGGGCTGTACGTATAAATTTCATGTTATTAATCAATTTGTATATATGCCTTTCTTTCCTTGTAGAGAGGGGAGGAAAAGCAATGAAAAAAGTGCTTAATTGTTGCAATGCCTTGTTAGGAGATCAATGAGCTTGCAGATCACATCAAGTTCGATCATGGGTACACTGCTAGCAGTCCTCCTGTTGTTAATGTAAGCCTTTCTAGATAACCTTTTGATCTTATTTTATGAATCATTTTCTTAACTGAATCTCATAATCTATGTACTAACTGTTGCTGTGGACTCAGTTGTTGGAAATTATCCGAGAGTTTGACCATGAACAACGACGAGCCTTTCTGCAGTTTGTGACCGGCACACCTCGGCTTCCTCCAGGAGGATTGGCGTCTCTCAATCCGAAGTTGACTATTGTCCGAAAGGTCTACAAATTAAACTCTCTATTTGCTTTTATACTTAAACTCACAAATGTATGCATATATATTTTGTGTGTAATATCTCCTTATATATGCCCTTGGGTGTTTTAACAGCACTGTAGCGACCGGGCAGACACAGACCTACCCAGCGTGATGACTTGCGCAAATTACCTTAAGCTACCTCCGTACTCATCAAAAGTACCTTCACTGTTTCACACTTATATTAGTAAAAACCTTTCAAACAAATTTTAGAAAATTATTTTCTTCCTCTCAAATCTAAATATTCTTTGGCACTTGATTCAATTTCAGGAAAAGATGAAAGAGAAACTCTTGTATGCCATTACAGAGGGTCAGGGATCTTTCCACCTTTCATAACTTCATTCTCTTGATCCATACTTGGATTCTGAAGCTGTAATTATTAGGGTTAATTGATAGTAATGTAGATAAGGGTGTGAAGGAGTTCCTGGCAGTGTTCTCAATGAGTTACTGACAGTGGTGGTCACAACAAGTTACTTTGGGATGAAGCTCCTGTCTTCACTGACTACAATTGTTGGGGGTGTGTACATAGCCTGCCTGATAGTTAGTTGGTTAACTTGTTTCATCTGTACAGAAACGGAGGGCAGTTTCAGGGGCTAACACTTTGATTTTTGCTGTACAGATTTTATGTACAGGAACCTTAATGATTAACAGTTGTTTATATGCAATGACAATAGCTGCTATCTTTGCTCTTGCTGCTACATTTGCGGCACTTTTTATTATATTTGATTTTCTATGACATTTCATGCCATCTTTTTTACTTCTATTTATTGTTATGAACTGTTACAGTAAAACACTTGAGATGAGTTGAACTCAGATTAAGCCAGCAGTCTAGTTTTACCAAGTTTTTAATATTGAAGTTAAGTAGTGCCCCTCATTTCCCTCATCTGAAGACAAGTGGTTGGCTGAAAGTTTTTGTTCAGGGCTTTTAGTTGAATCTAGTAATTAGAAACGGTGGTGGTGGTATAATGAAAAACTGTGTACAAGTTTTGGGTATGGGGGTTAGTGTTGAATAATTGCTTTTTATTATATGCTGACTTGTTGTATAGTTTCCTCTTTTTGTTTTGGCCAAGTTTAGTTCTTAGGTTCACTGATGCCATACCCTTGTTTGTTTGCCTTGTTCAAGTAATTTTCAAGTTCGTTTCTCCCTCTCTATGAATCCATTTTGTTTGTTTTCTGACTCACCATGGCTGCATCTGCTGAAAGCTAGTCTCCAAAGAAGAGCTTTGTCTTTGTTGCCATCTCTGTATCTAATATTTTGGATAGATGGTCATAACTCATTGTTTTCATGATAATCGTCAATTGTTAATAATTAACATGGACTTGACGCAGAACGCATACCATTACCATCTTTGTCCAACATGCTTCTCATCTGCATTTGCATTTGGTAAACTCACAAAAATGTCTCCCTCAATATAAAAAAATCATGTATGCACGAGGGTCGCTGTAATCAACTTCGAGCATAGATGAGTTATACGTTTTGATGTGAAAAAAATAACTACATGAAATCGACCCAGTGGCGTTCTTCACCCATACCATAATAAGCAACAAATCTATATATAGCATCCACAGTGTAGGTCTACCATCCAAAATGGTAATCCTCATCTAATAATATATGGAGACACATTTTTCAAGCCTAAAGATGAAATGAAAGTATATGGTAGAAGAAGGCGCAAATGGATATACGATAATGACTTACTAATATAGGGTTATAAATGAGGGGAAATCTGTTGTGCAAGGAGAACTCCTCAACATGGGATTGCTTAAATACTAGGAGTTTATCCTATCCGAGCATTCATCTCAGTTGGTATGTGAGAAGTTTATGAGGTAGTGCAACATTTTAGAAGCTTTGTGACTGAATGTCTTTGAGGGAAATGTCGAACTCACATTTTTTCAACTCAATAGTCGCTTCTCAATGCTCATCAACCAAGTAACCCTACAACCAATGTAGCACGTCCCTATAGTTCTTTTTTTTTTTTAAAAAATGCTCCACAGTCAATGGCCATAGAAACTCTGGTCACCAGAGCTCGAACCCACCACCACCCACTCTGTCACTTACGTCTTCCCTTTGGGAAAAAGACATCAACAAAAGACAATGAATTTCGACCAAAGACACTACATCCGTTACTCTGCCATTTGAAGTCCCAAAACCACAATCTCTACAAACTATTAGAGAAAAGAATAATGATTGACTTTTGTAGGGTTTCCAAGACAATCTTCGTCTTGGTACAAAAATTCATACAACAAATTAGCACACAACCACCGTTTGAGCGCCGATATAATATACACAACCCTAAACCCCAAACGACATCATTGACCTCACAAAGCCACCCGCAATGCAAGGAACCTTCTTTTTTCCCCAAACAACAGTGTTTGCTGTTGTTGCAGTATGTCCGGATCGTTTGGGGTTTAAAATGGATTCACCTAGAATGTCAGAACTAATATATAAATAATGAGAAATCACTTGTCAATAAATAGTTTTCTTGACTTTTAATCTAAACTATTTCTTACAGAATATTTTTTTAGATACTTTTAAATAAGGAGTAAAAAACTAATCTTTTGTCCTCGGAGGATACGGTAAGAGCTGGGGATAGTTGGGAAAGTATAGGTCTAAGGATCGATTTCTAGAAGAGAAATTTAAATATTTTCCGATGTAAAGAATAAAAACAAACTAATTGTAACAAAAAAAAAACTGTTTCTTACAAATATCAACATTTGACTACATATTCTTCTGTTAAAAAAACCTTGTACTGATGATGCTGATTCTCTAACATTGTATAAAAATTATTAAGTTAAAGTTTATAGTAAATAAAGGTTTACATGTAAGATTAGTTTGTTTTTAATTTTTACATTGGAAAACATTTAAATTTCTCTTCCAGAAATCGATCCTTCGACTTAACCCATACACCTCCAGCTTTTACCGTATTCTCCGAGGATAAAAGATTAGTTTTTTCTCCTTATTTAAAAGTATCTAAAAAAATATTCAATATTTTCTATATAAATGTAAGTACGTGGAAATTTAAATCTGAAAAGTGAAAACATTAAATAACAAATAATAAATTATTAAATTAATGAACAAAAAGAACGATAGAAAGAAAATAGAGCAACAAGGCATGAGAAACAAGAGGAAGGAACACCGAAAACGTAGCTAGTTGCAATTCCATCACTCCCTTCTCCTCTTATCCACACACACAACACAGACACAGTGAACCTCTGTTTTCCCCAGATGGAGGAACAGCCATGAACGCCACTCTGCTTCTACCTCAGTCATCACCAACCTCCACTTCATCCTCACACTCTTACTCTTACCCATACCCACTTCACCATCCTCCTCCACCACCATTCAAATTCATCAAAACCAAAACCAAAACCAAATCCAACACCTTCTTCCTCAACTACTCAAACCCCTCTTCACAAACTGCACCCATCACAGCAACCGAACCTCTCGACCAGAAGCTACTATCGCTGCTGCAACAGAGAAAAACAGAGGAAGCGTGGATTGCTTACACCCAATGCACCCACCTTCCTAACCCCACTTGCTTAAGCCGATTGGTGTCTCAACTTTCCTACCACAACACCCTCCCTTCTCTCACGCGCGCCCAATCCATCCTCACGCGCCTCCGCCATGAGCGCCAGCTCCACCGCCTCGACGCGAATTCCCTCGGCCTCCTCGCCGTCGCCGCTGCCAAGGCCGGCCACACACTCTACGCCGCCTCCGTCGTCAAATCCATGCTCCGCTCCGGCTACCTCCCTCATGTCAAGGCCTGGAGCGCTGTCGTCAGCCGCCTCGCCTCCTCCGGCGACTCGGTCGAGGCCCTCAGCCTCTTCCGCGCCGTCACGCGCCGCATCCGGAAGATCACTGACCCCGACGTGGCTGCGGACTCGCGCCCCGACACGGGGGCCTTCAACGCCGTGCTCAACGCCTGCGCCAATTCCGGGGATGGTAAGATGTTCTTGCAACTGTTTGATGAAATGCCCCAGTTTGGTGTTGTGCCTGATGCGTTGAGTTATAACATAGTCATGAAGCTTTGTTGTAGAAGGGATAGGAAAGACTTGCTTGTGTTTGTGTTGGAGAGGATTCTTGAGCTGAATATCCCTTTGTGTATGACTACTTGGCATTCCCTGGTTGCTGCTTATGTTGATTTTGGTGATTTAGAGACAGCTGAGAGAATAGTTCAGGCCATGAGAGAAAAAAGGAGAGATCTTTGCAGGATTCTGAGGGAGTCCAATTCAGAGTATTTAGGTGGAAATAATGATTCTGTTTTCCAGAAGTTGCTTCCTAATTCCATGAATCATATTGGCGGCGGCTATGAGGCACCTTTGTTGCCAAAAGCATATACTCCTAATACTAGAATTTACACCACTTTAATGAAAGGTTACATGAAATCAGGGCGTGTGAGTGACACGGTGAGGATGCTCGAGGCGATGCGCCGGCAAGATGATAGTGCTAGTCACCCTGACCATGTTTCCTATACAACTGTGGTTTCAGCGCTTGTGAAAGCGGGTTTCATGGACCGGGCTCGTCAAGTTCTTGCTGAAATGACAAGAATTGGGGTGCCCGCAAACCGTATAACCTACAACATTCTCCTTAAGGGTTACTGTAAACAGCTGCAGATGGACAAGGCAAGGGAGTTGCTTAAGGAGATGGCTGATGATGCAGGGATTCCGCCTGATGTGGTTTCCTATAATATACTTATTGATGGGTGTATATTGGTTGATGACAGTGCGGGGGCTCTTTCCTTTTTCAATGAGATGAGGGCAAGAGGAATAGCTCCAACCAAGATTAGTTACACAACTTTGATGAAAGCTTTTGCATTGTCAGGTCAACCAAAGCTAGCTCACAGGGTGTTTGATGAGATGGTCAATGATCCTCGAGTGAAGGTGGATTTAATCGCTTGGAATATGCTGGTTGAAGGATATTGCAGGTTGGGTTTGTTGGAAGAAGCAAAGAAAGTGATTCAAAGACTGAAGGAGAATGGATTTCACCCTGATGTGGGAACTTATGGCAGTTTTGCCAATGGGATTGCATTAGCAAGAAAACCAGGAGAGGCACTTATACTTTGGAATGAAGTGAAGGAGAGGTGGGAGGGGGGAAAGGAGGGGGGCAATTCTGATTCTTCTGTTCCCCCATTGAAACCAGATGAGGGGCTTTTGGATACTCTGGCTGATATCTGTGTGAGGGCTGCTTTCTTTAGAAAGGCATTGGAAATTGTGGCATGCATGGAAGAGAATGGGATTCCTCCAAACAAGACCAAGTTTACTAGAATCTATGTGGAAATGCATTCAAGAATGTTTACTAGTAAGCATGCTTCAAGGGCTAGGCAAGACAGAAGAGTGGAGAGGAAAAGGGCAGCTGAGGCTTTTAAGTTTTGGCTGGGTTTGCCTAACTCTTACTATGGAAGCGAGTGGCGGTTAGAACCTATTGATGGATATGGATCAGCCTCTGATTCGGTTTAGTTGCTTGCCTCTGCTACATCAAGGCCTGCCAGAACAAATTAGACAAGAAGGGGACACGGATACACAGGAAGGTAGAAATCAATGTAACTTGAGAAAAAAAAAGTGGCTATTTTGCTCTAAAAATGTCTGTGTCATCACAACACAGTTTTTCAAGCATGAAAACATATAGACAATCTCTTAAGAAAGGTTTTTGATACATTCATACTTATTTTCTTTTCCATCACATTTTCACCCACTTTCTCATCATATCTCTGATTTTCCTAACACATCGTCTATCATTTCTCTTTTATATTCCTATTAGATCAGGAATGCATGTCTCATTTTACAATGTATTTTTATTCGCGTATTCTCATCAGCCATTTGATTCATTATACAATTGCTTACGTGTAAAATTATCTTAGGAGCAATTTGGGATTCGATAGGCCTTGTGAGATTCTTAAGTCCAGTGTCTTATGAGTCATAAGGTGTTTAAACAATTAACTTTTATCTTTTTCTGTGTTTTTGTGATTTAGATACGTTGACTTAGATCCAAGTTCAAAGAACAAAGAAAATGATTTGGAGATGAAGAACAACACATAAAGGAGTGCTTTAGAAAGCAAAATTAAAGGCTTTAAATGAAGAAAAGATTGTTGCAATGTGTTGGTATCAAAATTTAATTTATTTAGTTGAAGTATAAATTTTTTTTTTGAAATGACTTTCATTAAATTAAGCAGAAGCTACAGAAGCCACAATATCAGAAAACAGAAGACTGTCGATGTCCGAAGGACCCTCTTCAACCCAAACGCAGTTGCTAAAGGAGGGAGCCCAACGGACAAGCCAATCAACCATACAATTATCAGCTCGCCTAACAAAACAGAAATCAAAAGAACTAAAACTAGAAGCCAAAGGCCTGACAACCAGAAAGTAAGGAATCAACATAAGAGGAATTGGATTGAAACTTCTTCCACTTGTCAACCAAGACGAGACAATCTGACTATACACAGATGCGCTGAGATCCCAACTCAGAAACCATTCGAACCGCTCACCTGAAGGACACAACCTTAGCTAACTCTAGAGAAGACACCGCCACTGGGTACGCCGTCGCCGCCGCCATGATCTCCCTCCTAAAGTTGTGAGTCACATGTCCAAGTCCAGCGATCCTCGTGGAGGGAAAACTGGCATCAAAATTCAGCTTAATCGTGTTGCGAGCTGGTCGCGCGCACACAACATGGAGAGCCTGAGGAGGACGAAGAATAACCGCATCATCATCACCACAAGGAAGCAACAAAACTGCTCGCATAAGCAAATCCTACCAGCTAAAATTTCTACCTTCAAACACCAGCACATTTCGACGCTCCCAAATGCTATATAGAAGCGTAACAAAAAGACCAATAACCTGCGAATCGCTACTCTGAGCAACCCAAAGAAAAACATCCTAGACAGTATCTGTGTCGGCGACTCGGATGCTTAGAGAAGAAGCAAACCAAGCCTGCCTAACCTCACTGTACAAGAGAAAAGCATGCGAGACTGTCTCCTTAGCCTCACCGCATCCTCGATAGCACACATCTACATCCACCCCACGTCTCACCAATTGAGAGGACACCAATCAAATATCCAGCAAAGCCCGCCACGCCACCTCCCGGCAACGAGGCAAAGCTGCAACTATCTAGAGACACTGCCACTTATCTGTAGGCAAACACTTGCCCCTCGAGGAAGATAGTTCATTGGCCAAAACCTGATTTCTAACAAAGTTATAACCAGTACGTGTCGAATATATACCATTAGTCGAGAAAAGCCAAATGAGTTGGTCTCGACAAGGAAACAATGGTAATAGCCATAACACGGTTCACAGACTGGGGATGGAGAATAAACTCCAATAAGTCTTGACTCCACGCACCATCCGGTGTAAGTAACTGGGAAACCTTAGAAATACCCAACTCGGTAACAAGATCCTCATGAAAAATAAGAGGTGGACCCGAAGGAACCCGCTTATTCTCCCAAGGATTAATGGACTCACCATCACCTACCATCCATATACCACCATCATCAAAGATCTTTTTGGACCGCAAGATACTCGACTAGGCATAGTTAGGATGATATCCCTTCTTGGCAGACATGAGATCCCCGCGAGGGAAGTAAACACCCTTAAACACACGAGAAAGCAAAGAATCCGAACAAGTCTCTCCATCAATTCTTGCCAACCAGGGCAGATTAAACGAGCTAAAGTCCTAAAAACCCAGCCCACCATCGAGCTTGGGCCAACACAACTTGTCCCATCTGAGCCAATGCAACGAGCGCCGAGAAACGTCACCCCCCTAAAGTAACTTACTAATCAAACTCTCAATTTGGTTACATAAGCCATCCGGCAAGAGGAAACAAAACATCACATAAGAGGGAATAGCCTGCACCATTGATTGATAAGAACTTCACGGCCTGCCCTCGATAAAGAGCGCTCCTTCTAGCCCTTAACCTTCTTCAAAACACGATCCTTAACAAACCTGAATATCTGGTTCTTCGATTTACCAATAATGGTAGGGAGGCCTGTATACTTATTGTAGCTCCCAACTGCCTTTACACTCATCAGCTGCTTAAGCTCATGAAAACAAATATCCTGCACATTTTGGATCACAGAGAGTATCGATTTATTAAGGTTTATCATTTGTCCAGAAGCACGTTTATAAGTGGCAAGAATGGTTTATATGCACTCTGCATCCTGAACCGTGGCCCACCCAAAGACTACACTGTCATCTGCAAATAAAAGGTGAGAGATAACAGGAGCATTCCTAGTAATCTTAATGCCATGAAGGCCAGAGGAGGCTACCGCCTTATTAATTAAAGCGGAAAGAACTTCCCCGCACATAATAAAAAGATATGGGGATAAAGGATCCCCCTGGCGTAACCCACATTGTGGAGCAAAAGGGACCTGGGGATTACCATTCACCATAATGGAAAAACTCACCGTCGTCACTCAACTCATGATCGAGGAGACCCATGAGCTGGGAAAACCCATTTGTCGTAAGACACTCTCAAGGAAAGCCACTCAACCCTATCATAGGTCTTTGACATGTCCACTTAAGAGCCACAACACCATTCCGACCATTTATCTTTTTCTTTATGTAGTGGAAACATTCGTAAGCTATTAAAGCATTGTTCGTAATCAATCGTCTAGGGGCTTTGTTTTAGTTGTTCCTCATTGCATCGACTAGCTCGTAACCACTTTCTCCTACTTTCGCGGGAACGAGCTCACTATTTCTGCACGTTGAAAGCTTCTAGAAACATGGTGACTCATCCTACTTTAAGGCCTAAGTTTCTGCATCTTCCCTGTATCTTGTCTCTGTACACTCGATTTGCTTTGCCTAATCACTTGTGCTTCCAATCGGCTAGACCCACTCGAATCGGCTACTATTCTACTCGACCATGCTCTCCAATCGACTCGAGTGGCCCTTCGGCTTCTAACTAGCCGTTACGGAGTTTTAGGTGCCAACAGTAGCATAGCTCTAAATTTTTTTTCTTAATATATGTTAACTTGTTCGGTATTCGATGACGGTCTCTGCAAACAAATGACTTTCTCGTGATTCGATTTTGTGACCTCACCCTTACGAAAATTTAGCTTACCTACCACTAAACTAATGATTAATTACTCTAATTTAATGCATAAATAGTCGATTTTTTATGGATGAAACAAAGATCTATTAAATAAAGATAAAGTTTATTATATCTCCAGTTAAGAAAAGAATGGATCCTCTACTATTACATAACATGATCATATTAAAACTTACAATGCATCAGTTTTTTCTCATAAATTTTTTTTTAGTGTTAATCAGGGTTTTCCACAGTTGATATGTATGAGACTAATTTTTTACTCCATTATAAGCAATGAGAGACTGACTAATGAGTTTTTTTTTCTATTCGTAAGAGTTGAGGATCAAACCCTCAACCACTTGCTTATGAATAAAGTGTTGAATCACTACATCAATCCGGTTCCCATAAAGTAATTCAAAACTTCAATTATTGAAAAATGCTAGAAATGTTTTTTTCTACACTTTCTTTCTAACGGTCTCATTTTAATTGGCTAAAATTTGTGTAGAGCTCACTTAATCATATGGGCATGGCTTCCAATATAGTGGGATCTATATAAATTTTAAACTAATTTAGAAAATGTTAAAAGACATGTGAAAATGAGTATTGATTGCATTCTCAAAAAAGGTAATATTAGGTTTAAGACACACATTAGGTTTTAAAAATTTGTGTTGGGAAAGTGTCCACAACATTTCTCCTATGTGGAACTTTATAATCAGTCGTGAGGCACAAGTCATTCCACGCGGTCTTGTAATATTTTTATTCGAAAAAAGAAAAATGAAACAAAAAAAAGGTCCAGTGAGTGATAACCTCATATATAGCTTCTCTTCCCAACTTGCTTGGAAAACTTTGCCCTTTGACGCCACACACAAACCAGCCGCCACCTCTTCTTCCCTCTCTCAAAGGCTCTCAGGCCTCAGCTCAGCCCCTTCTATGGTTCCACAAAACTACTGAACCACGATGCAGGTTGGTACCTTTCTTGATTCCTCACTCTTCATGTTTCACACCAATCTTTATTACTTCACCAGCTGCATACATACATTGGTTTCATTTCTGGCATGGTTCTTGGATCGCTGTACTCTGCCAAATTTGGGATTTTGGTTTGAGTCAGCTTCTTGTCTCACTTTTGGTTTAATGCAATTATTTTGGTTGCCCTGTTAATTTAGGCATGATTCATGATAGGGTCGATTAATCCATGTAGCTGGTTCTATTTAGTGTGAAAAGGCTTTGGTTGTCTTGTTCCATATGTGAATCTGGCATGTTATAAGATTCCTGTCAGAATTCTGGCTCTAGTTGGGCTTGTAGGAGGCAGAAAGAGAAGCAAATGTGATGATGCATCGACTTTTTCATGTTTAGGGTTTTTGAAACTATGAAGGCACTTACTTACTTCAACATGGACGGAGATGAAATGTCAGACATCGTGACACGGCTTATATCTAGAAAATAGGATACTAGAACATTGCATATTTATATATTATAAAAATAAAAATTATCAATATGACATGTAAATTTAGAATTAATATTTTATGTATCTGTTTGCCTTCATAAAATCAAGGCAACCTAATTTTTACAAATTTTTTTTTTATGATGATGAGCCTACAAATGTCAGATTTTGTGTTAGCTCTGTTATGTGGTGGGGTTTTGGCTCTTGGCACTGCTCTTTTATCGAAATTTAACTTTGCAGCTGATGGTATTGTGTCATAAAAATGTTAGCTGCATGATTTTACTTGGGTTGGTTCTTGCATTTGCATTCTGCAATGGCTGGTAATTTTATGTTGTTTGTATGCGGCCATGATGAGCTTCTTATGTGCAGAAAGTTCCTGGAAAATTGGCCTCTTTCTGCTGATGCCTACCTCTTTCAATTGTGTTAGGAGTTTCATGATTATGAACTATTGAACTGTATTTGCAGAATATGTTACGAGCAAAGCAGATCAGTTCCCTTTCAAGCAGTGCTAGGAGCTTTTTCCTCAGTGGTTCACGATGTAATGGAGCAGATGGAAATTCATGCACTTGTCCTGAGGATGAAACATGTGTATCAAGAAGACAGTGGAGGAAAAATGAAGATTTACATGTGCAGAAGCCATCCTCCTTAGTATCGAAGACTACATCTCAAGTGAAAGGAACCCTGGTTTCAGGAAACTCAGTAAGCTCGGCAAATGCACCATGTGCCCACAAGGCTGAGAGTGTTGATCAATCTGGTCTTGTACCAGTCAGGCCTACTATATGTCCATCAAGTAAACCAGCCACTGTAACATATGCATGTGCTGTTGATGGTGTCCAGAACCATGCTGTGCACTCATCTCTTGATTCTGACCAATTTTATAGGGCAGGTATTGCAGCTGTCAATTTTCTTTCTGATTTAGTTAATTATAAGTTTCCTTCATCAGATGGGATGGGAATACTTAGCCACTCTAAAACTTCTGTGGTTGATGCGGCCAGAACCCTGCCCAACATCAGACCTTCTAAGGTGACGAAAATTAGAAAGGAAGATTTTACCAGTGTTCATCCCAAACCACCTGCTTCTACAAATCCAGGGCCGTCAAAACATACAAGTAATTATCATGGTGCAAAGGGAAAAGGTGATAAATCAAACTTAGGTAAAAGCTTTAAGCATGCTGCTTCTTCAGGGAAAGAGAAGTCAAGAGTGGCTCCAAATATTCCTTTAAATAGTAATAATGACTGCAGAGCCTTGCCAGAGAGAACAAGAACTCATTCAAACCATTTTGTGACAAATGTTGGTCCAAACATGCAAACTTCGAATTCACAAAAGTTGGGATCATTCAATGAAAGCTTCACTAGACACCCTAGGGATCTGAAACTGCCAGCAGTAATTGCTCAAACAAACAGGCATTTTACAAACACAGGGCATGTTGTGGAAACAATTAAAGATATGCTGCAACATTTAAAGTGGGGTCCTGCTACGGAGAAGGCTCTTTATAACCTGAATTTTTCAATAGATGCATATCGAGCTAATCAAGTCCTAAAGCAACTTCAAGACTATTCAGTTGCCCTAAGCTTCTTTTACTGGCTAAAGCGACAACCAGGCTTCTGGCATGATGAGCATACTTATACCACCATGGTTGGTATCCTGGGCCGTGCAAGAGAGTTTGGTGCAATAAACAAATTGCTAGAGCAGATGGTGAAGGATGGATGCCAGCCTAATGTTGTAACCTATAATCGTCTGATTCACAGCTATGGCCGTGCAAACTACCTAAAAGAAGCACTGAATGTCTTCAATCAAATGCAGGAGGTGGGATGTGAGCCTGATCGTGTCACTTACTGCACGCTCATTGATATCCATGCAAAAGCTGGATTTCTTGATGTGGCCATGTCTATGTATGAAAGAATGCTAGAAGTTGGCCTTTCTCCTGACACATTCACTTACAGTGTAATAATCAACTGTCTTGGAAAATCTGGGAATTTAGCTGCTGCCCACAGGCTATTTTGTGAGATGGTTGATCGGGGTTGTGTTCCTAATATCGTTACCTACAATATCATGATTGCTTTGCAAGCTAAAGCTAGGAACTATCAGACATCATTGAAGCTTTATCGTGACATGCAAAATGCAGGATTTAAACCTGACAAAGTTACTTATAACATTGTAATGGAGGTGCTTGGTCACTGTGGTTATCTTGAGGAAGCTGAAGCAGTCTTTGTTGAAATGAAGCAGAAAAATTGGGTTCCAGACGAACCTGTTTACGGTCTTCTAGTAGACATGTGGGGAAAGGCTGGTAATGTTGAGAAGGCTTGGGAATGGTATCAGGAAATGATTAATGCTGGTTTGCTTCCAAATGTACCAACCTGCAATTCTCTTCTCAGCACATTTCTTAGGATGTATCGATTGCCAGATGCATATAATCTTCTCCAAAGCATGGTGGCTCTTGGCCTGAGACCTTCTTTGCAGACTTATACTTTACTTCTCAGCTGTTGTACAGATGCACAATCACCATATGATATAGGATTTTGTCGTGAGCTTATGGGAGTTACTGGCCATCCTGCGCATGCTTTTTTACTGTCCATGCCAGCAGCAGGACCAGATGGCCAAAATGTGCGGGATCATGTAAACAAATTCTTGGACCTGATGCATTCTGAGGAAAGGGAGGGCAAAAGAGGGCTTGTTGATGCAGTGGTGGATTTTCTTCACAAATCTGGGCTCAAGGAAGAGGCTGGTTCAGTTTGGGAGGTAGCTGCAGAAAGAAATGTGTACCCAGATGCTGTCAAGGAGAAAAGTGCCTGTTATTGGCTCATAAATCTTCATGTAATGTCTGATGGAACTGCTGTAACAGCATTGTCTAGGACACTTGCTTTGTTTCGAAAACAGATGCTGATGTCTGGGGTTGGCCCGAGCCGGATCGATATTGTGACCGGATGGGGTCGCCGGAGCAGGGTAACAGGCACCTCTCTTGTGAGACAGGCGGTGCATGAACTGCTGCGCGTGTTCAGCTTCCCGTTTTTCACTGAAAATGGCAATTCGGGTTGTTTCGTGGGATGTGGGGAGCCTCTTAATCAATGGCTGCTCCACTCATATGTGGAAAGAATGCATTTGCTCTAGTTGGTTATTGTGAAATCATTTTCATTTACCTCTTCAGCTTAGAAACAATTTTGCTGCGGGAAATGAGATCAATGCTGATATGATATTGTTGTATTTAATTTCTAGTTTGGCAGTGTGCAGTTAGTTATCCTAGCTATTATCTGCAAAATTTATTAATCTTTGAATCGTAAACTGAAACTGATTATGGATGAGTGTAGCCTTCGCCCTCGTAATTCTATTCAATGTGCTTTCTCGCAAATAAATGAATGTCTTGTAATATTGGTAGTAAGTTTGATGTTCGCTTCTTATTGTATTTTTTATTAGGGTTAATATTTCTTTAAATTACATATTCACTAGCCCATAAAATAGGGATGAAATACATGGTAAGAATTCAAATTTTTGAAACACATAATATTCATGTATTTGAAATTTAAATTACAAAAAATAAACTTCCATTAACGAGCATTGAAATTTTTTGGATTTAAAATACCAAATATAATCTTCATTATGTATACACTTTTAATGCATAATCATAGTCATTCCTAAAAATCACCACAATTTTTTAATCATATCTTATTTGAAAAAATTAATATCCATGAAATTGTTTTTATTACAATATCCATGAACTTTTTTGAAACTATATAATAATTAGTAATATATAAAGAAAATATTTAGAAATGAATATAGATAAAAACGAAAAAAAAAAAATTTAATTTGAAAATTATTTAAAAAGTTAAGATTTTATATTTAAAATATTGATGATAAAAATGTGAAATTCAAAATTCAATATTCAAAATTCAAAATTATTAATTAAGTTTAGTAATTAATTTACTGTAGAAAAAATTAGTAATTAATTGTTATGTATAAATGGCAAAAGTATAATTAAAGCATTGATTCTGTTTAAATAATTTGGAAATTCTGAAATATTTTAAAGGCTTGATATTTTTATTTTTTTAAAAAAGTAGTTAAATATTTATTAGGATATGATACTGTGCATCTTTGTTTACGTAATTTCTATTGTAATTTTAATTTATCAACTAATCCTAAATAATGGTAGCAAATAATTATAAATTAGTACATCCCTTATCATTTGTTGCAAGAAAATTAACGTCTTCATATTAACCATGCTATAAATTCATATAAAATAATAAAGAAAAAATATTAATTTCCTCGATCAATATGCATTTAAAATAGTGAATATTCAATATAAACCATTTAAATTTCAAATTCCGCCCACAAATAAAATCTTTAACTATTTTTATTATTTTTGAAATGATATAAACCTAATTTATTTTTTTACTTATTGTTATTAAAAATAATTAGTTCTACTAGAGTTTTAAAGTTATTTTTAGAATTTAAAATATCACATGGAAAAAGATATTTTTTAAATTCTCTTAAAATATATTATCCCGTAAACTTAATTTTGAAAAAAGATGTGAAATGAGATATAAGATAAGAGATGAGAGATATAAGATATGAGATAAGCAATAACGTGAGATGAGATAAAAGATATTATACGAGAAATTAGATAATACATGAGTTGATATATATAGGCCATGCCCTATCTTTCGTACTTTTCCCTTCTCCTTCCCTACCCACCCATATATTTAAATCTGCAATATTATAGTTTCCGTATGACATTATTTCTGCGTGAAATTTTAAGAAGTTTGAAGTATATTACACGTTAGTATCCCGTGCATCGCATAGGTCACAAACTAGTATTTTATAAAAAATATAGTTTTAAACCCGAATAATTTATATCCTCAGAAATAACTTTAAATATTTTTTTTAAATAGACAAAATATTGATGCTCACGTGAAAAAAAAGAATATATTGATGTGTTTTTTTTATACAAAATATTGATGCTTTTATTACCGATTACTAACAAGTAGCTCTTTTTTGGTTACAACAAGTAACTATTTTAAAGAAACGTTCAATGTATATACATTGTTAGTGCAAATTTATTTTACATAGAAATTTAACGATTTATACTAATTTAACACATTTAATAGATAGTTGGACTATTTAAACATAATACTTTGAAGAGAAAAATCTAAAAATTGATTGACACATTAGAAAACATATTCTTAATTTAATTAAAATCATATAATTATTTTAATACGTGACGCTAAATAATTTGATGTTGATATAAAAAAAGTTTTATAATTAAAAATTGTACTAAAGTAAAAAGATTTTCATTCATTCACATTTTCACACTGCTTCTTCATCATATTTCAACCCAATAATTTTCTATTTTGTTCTCTTTTATTATCATATCTTCTATTTATCTTTTTTTCTATTTCTATTTATCTTTAGATGAAATTATGGATTAATCTCTTATTATTTCTTTTCTATTTGAATATTTCTACATCTCTTTTTTTTTTACATAAGGAAATAAAAAACAAGCAACAAGGAAAGTGACTAGGCTACTGCATCTTTGCACAGAAGCAAAATTACAGAGGACGGAGGTTCCTTCCAAATACACATTGAACACCCTGAATGAGAAGTTTGTCCCGCCTACGCATCCGCCACCGCATTTCTGTCACGCGAAACATAAGAGAATTGGACCTTCCAGTCCCCAACCAACATAGCTTGAATAAAAGCAATAGTATCCCGTTGCCAGAAGGTTCGGGTGTCCCTATCTGGCTTAAAATCTCCACAATATCCTTACAATCCATATAACAAACTATTTCACGGAAGCCCAAGTCCCAAACTAGTTTCAAACCGGATCGAAGCGCCAGAAGCTCCGCCATGAAGGCACAACCAGTCCCATAAAAGCAAGCAAAGCCCGACATCCATCGGCCAGTCGAGTCCCTCACAACACCGCCATCGCCCATCTGATTAGACCCTGCAACCCAGCTGCCATCCGTATGAAGGTGAATCAAGTTAGTATCCTTCACAAACATGTTTTCTCGAGGGTTCTGTGTTATCTTTCCCCATTTCGCAAATCATTCGCCGTTATCAAAATCTGCCGCCAAACCACTTAAATAGGCCACGGTTGAGGATCAAAGACCGCGCTATTGCGCCAATGCCAGATACACCAGAGGGTGGCAATCACAAACGCCTGATGCGGTCCCTGTAGTATAAAGCGAAACCAATCCTGGAAGGAACTCATCGCACGGGGTTGGCAACAAGCTATGAAAATGGTTCCATGTCAATCGCGAACCATGGCCGTCTCGCAAGAGGTGTTTAATATCCGCATCCTACTCACCACACCAGGGACAAGTCGCGGTAAAACTTAGATGGCACTGTCGCCGTCTCAAGTTCGTCGGAAGGGCACCGCGACCCACTAACCAAAGGAAAAAATAAACCTTCTCTGGTGTATGAACATAGGGAACATGATGACACAAACTCCCAGTTCCCAGCTAGTTAGAATACCAAAGCAATGATTGTCCATCACCCAGACACGGCTGAAACCCTTGCTTGAAGGCATCCTTAGCATTGATAATTCCTCTCCACACATAAGAGTCCCCGGGGTGAAAATATGCTGCCAACACCGAGTCAGCTCCCATATACCTCTGTTTCAACACTCGAACCCACAACATGTCAGTATCATACACGAGGTTGTTAACCAACTTCCCCAAGAGAGCAATATTATTCTCCCGTGCACTGCGAATACCAAGCCCACCCTTATCTTTAGGTAGGGTCACAACAGGCCAAGGAACTAAGTTCCAACTTCGACTCGACCCTCCTTTAGACCAAATACAATTCAGAACTAGCTTATCAATATGATCACAAACTACCTCAGGGAGCCAAAAAGCTTGCATAGTATATACAGGCAACGAGGACATGACAGACTTCCCCAAGCACAATCGCCCCGCCTTATTCAGAAACTTATGTTTCTAGGACGCCAGTCGGGTGTTCATCTTATCAATTATAAGAGCAAAGATGTCCCTAGTGACTCTTCCTTTAAGGAGTGGTATCCCCAGATATTTACCAAGATTTGCTGCCCTACTAATCCCTAAAATATTCGATAATTCTTGTTGTGTCCTTTGATCTAAGTTCCCTGAACAGAACATGCGGGACATTTCTAAACTCACCTTCATTCCGGACGCTTGACAAAACACGTAGAGTGTGCCAGAAATCAAACGCATTTACTCCTTGGACGCTTGGAAAAAGAGAAGAACATCATCGGCGAAGAAAAGATATGAGATACCAATACCTTCCTTTGTGATTCAAATGGGTTGCCAAACGCCCTCTTGGACGAGCCGCTGAATTTGAATAGCAAGTCGTTTCATAAAAAGCACAAACAGCTATGGAGACAGTGGATCACCTTGCCTTAAACCACATTGCAGAGTAAATGGGGTAGTTTAGAGCCGTTCCAAAGGTCTGAGATATTCGATCCCTGGACACCCCACATAATCAAATCCACAATGGACAAAGGGAAGCAAAAATCATAGAGGGTTGCCCGAAGAAAATTCCAACTGACCCTATCATAAGCTTTCTCCAAATCAATCTTCAGTGCAACTAACTTGCCTTTCCTCTTATGCGTGTGAATCATATGCATCACCTCCTGAGCAAGAATGATGTTGTCTCTGGTCCCTCTCCCTAGTATAAAGCTCCCCTGAAGTGGTCCCACAAGTTCAGAAAGCAACGGTCTGAACCTGTTTATCAGCACTTTAGTAATAACTTTGTAAGCTACATTACAAAGACTAATCGGCTGCAAATCCTTCAGCTGAACGTCATCCACCTTGGGAATCAGAACAAGCAACGTGTCTAGTAATGAAGGGTCCGCTCTCACATTCTGGAACGCCATGGAGACCATGTGATGGAGATCCGTACCCAGAACATGCCAGTACTGCTTATAGAAAAATGCTTGGAAGCCATCAACTCCAGAAGCCTTAAAAGATTGCATCCCCATGACCGCCCATTGAACCTCTTCAAGTGAAACAGGTTGAACCAGCGTCGCTCTATCCTCATTTGAAGTGACCGGAGTCCTATTCTCCATGATCACATTCCTGCACACCTGCATGTCAACATAAAATAGATTGATGAAGAAGCATCGGGCCTCCCCTTGAAGGTTCACTGGATCCGTACACCAATTGCCATCATGAATGAACAAGCCATGTATTTTATTCTGCTTCCGTCGCACCACATTTTGCGTGTGAATGAACCTCGTGTTCCTGTCCCCCAATCTGACCCAATTCTCCCTGGATTTTTGATACCACAGGAGCTCCTCCTGTGTGAGAATATCACCATACTCGTTTTGGAGAGAACTCTCCAAACGACACAAGGCTTTAGTCTCGCGCCACTCAAGCTCCTTCTGGACCCCATGCAGTCTCCGCTCTACTCATCGTTTCCTCGGGTGAATGCTTCCAAAAACTTCCTTATTGAAAGTAAGCGAAGCCTCTTGGACATTCGATAATTTCCCTGTCAGGCTGGTAGAGGACTTGTGCCAATTATTAGTCACAACAGCTTCAAACGACGAGTGAGTAGCCCAGGCTGCCTAAAAGCAAAAGGGCCGGGATGCCCGATCACCAGAGGGCACCTCGCAGCGCAGCAAGAAGGGAGTGTGATCGGAGAACACTCGTGCCATAGTTTCAACGTATGCCTCGAGGTGTTGTAGCCGCCATTCAACATCCCCCAACGCACGGTCAAGCCTCTTTGCAATCATCCTTCTTCCATTTTCCCTCCTTTCCCATGTAAACCGCGGGCCTGCCGCTCCAAGATCCATAAAACTACATGCATCAAGCATCTCAAGCATAATCATTGCCCAAGCTTCACAAAATTCCCCACCGATAACCTCTGACAGCGAGCAAATCTCATTAAAATCTCCAATAGCTAGTCATGGATCCCTGCAACGAAGCCGAAAGGACCCCAGATAATCCCATAACTCTCAACGCTTCATAGGATTAGGACTAGCATAAACTATAGAGAAAACCCAATATTTGCCCCAACAACGGATATCCACCACTCCATTTGGTCATGAATGTCAATAACCTGTATCGTAAACTCTCTGTTGCATGGTGAGAGAATCCAAATTCCCCCGCTATGCCCATGAGCAGCGGCTTCACCAACCAAATCATACCCCAAACTTTTCCAGAAAGCTCTCACATGATCTAACAATGTGTCTCCATTATAGAAAAAATAGCAGGATGAAATGATCTCACAAGGTCCCGAACTCGTCGTTGGCCACGTGCATTCGCACCACCACGAATATTCCAAGCTATCAAATTGAAAGTTGTACTATCCATAAGCACGAATGGAAGGTTGAGGGAGTAGGTGTGGTTAGGCACGCCATGAGGGTTGCGTGTCAACCACCATGGTCGCAAGTTGTCCTGGATCCGGAGGTTCCTGAGCTGAACCATTCCCTTTGCTACCCGAGCCGCCAGCCTCCATATTCTCTTGGAAGTGAACGTTGCTGCCCCTCACCGGCATTAAATTCATTGTTGACATTACCCCACCACCAAGGTCGTGAACAATATGATCCCCTACCTTCTTCAAGCATGTGCTCACATGTTTCCTCTCTGAATCACCGGCAACAGGTCGCGGAAGAGTACCCTTTGCGTGAGCAAGCTGCGCTGTCGCCATAGAGTCTTCTCGTCGTTCCTCATAGAGGCCACGCTTATTAGCATTAATCTTCTTCCTGCTCATTGTTGCTGGCCGCATGGAATGATAAATTATCATTAATGGCAGTATTTTCCAAATTTGGTAAATTGTCCAATGTTGCATATTTTTTACCGCCGTCTTTATTGGTTGAAATAAAGACCCATTAAGCTTGTTTTTTGAATTCAAATTTTTCCTCCTTTTACCAACTATCAACCAGCTACCATGCGCAGATTCAGGGCGCTTAAAATTTGGAACACCAGCTGCTTGATTTTCGCCTACCATAATGGCGTTATCCTGGCCATTATCTGCGTGATTCTCACCTCTTATCATGGGGCCATCGTTATGGACAATAACTACTCCGTCTAGAATTTTAGGTAAATCTTTTGTTGATGCTGTTGTTGTAGCCGCTGCAGCATTCTCCTCACGGCTGCCTTCCACCGCTGCATGCTACACGATGCCTTGTTTCTGCATTGGAAGAGCGGTGCAATTCCGCTTCAAATGGCCATAACAGCCGCAAGTTGAGCATAGGAGATGGAGACCTTCATATTCAATGTTGTAACATGTATCATCAAGACAAATCATCCCCACGACTGGCTTATTAAGATCAATCTTGACACAGATACGAGCAAACTTCCCTCGTTTCATATCCATCGTATTCATGTCGACCTTGATTGGCGTCCCAACCGACGAGACTAACGTGCCCAAGATGCTTTCATCATAATACTGAAACCCTAAGCCCGGTATACTGATCCAGACCAAGGTCGTGCTTATCTTTGAGTTCGCCGCTCTGAAGTCCGGTGTCCATGGCTTCACTGACAGATAGTGGTCGAAAATAAGGTATGACGCTCCTGTCAACACCTTCTCCTTATCGGACTCCATGTTGAACTTGACAAGAAAATATCCATAATGAATATCTCGCACTTCATACCTTCCTGAGAGTTTCCACATTAATTTCAATTTTTCACATAAAACAGTATATCCAATGTGTTTACCAAGTAGCTTGATCACAAGACAATCCTCACATGACTTGCAAATCTTCTTGTAGGCTTCGGGGTTCATTGGGAATCTAGGAAACAATCGATTCCCATCCACTAACTCAAACTGCATGACGCCCTCTTGCACAAGGTTGAGCACTTTTTTTGGCCTCGGCTCTGTAATCCCAAGGACTTTCTCTTTAAACGTAACATTTCTCTCCGGTGGTTTACTCGCAAGCTTTGCACCGCCGTCCGTTGCCATCACCATCACGCCCTCCCTCTCTACCTCCATAAATTCTCTTTATTTCTCTCTGTATTTCAACATCTCTATGGGGTGAATATATTTTTATTATGGAAAGTAGATTTTCCAAATCAGCAACCACGCGTCCGTATCTTTGTTCCTCTGATTCGACCAAAACGTTTTTTGCATTCTGGTACGAACGAAAATAACCGAGGTCTCTCTCTCTCTCTCTCCCCTGAAATGTTCATTGGACCGTTTCGATTCTCGATTGAACGCCCCTTGTGCTCAGCTACTACATTCACCACACTCCCTCTTTGCTCTCTGCAGCAGAAAGCACCAAAAACATAATAAAGGTTTGAACTTTGAACTCTCTCTGTTTGATCGTTCATGTTGTCCTGTTAATCAACGTTTTACAAATTACATTGTATCCGCTAAGATTTGAATGCGAGTACCTGTCTCTGTTTCATGTTTTTAGGTTTTTTTTGGTAATAATGGATGTGAATTCCGAGCAAAAACTCGACTTGGACGCTGATGTGGTTTTGCTTGATCGGGAAAATGAGGCTTTTGGGCTTGACCCGCCTGGGTTCGGTGTTTCTCAATCAGAAACCCTAAGGGGTAGTGTTGGTGATGAGGTTCTGGTCCATGATCACAAGGTTGGACAAAATGGTTCACTGGAGGAAATGGTGGCTGGCTGTGATGTGATGATTGGTGGAAACGGGAATGAGGGTTTTGGTGATAAAAATGAATTTGTGGGTGATAGAGGGAACAAAGGTTTGGAGGCTGGAGTGGGTGATAGAGAGAACAAAGGTTTGGAGGCTGGAGTGGGTGTTGTTGTTGATGTGAAAGTAGGGGAATTTTCATGTGGGTTGGTGAAGAATGAAGATATGAAAATTCAATGTTCTGGCGGAGGAGCCCCTTTTATTTATGAAGGTGTGGAGTCTGGTAAAGGTTTAGCTTTTAAATTTAATGATGGTGTTCAGAATGGGGTGGAAAGTGTTGCTGAATGTGAGGAGGTAAAAGATGTTGCTTTGGTAAGTTTAAGTAGTGCTGTTGTAGAGGGTGATGACAGTGAGATGGAGGCTAGTTTGGTTACTGAACATCGCGTCGAAGATTCTTGGGCCTCCGGAGTTGCAACCTACCAATTACAGCATTCCATTCCTTA
Source organism: Acmispon strigosus (assembly GCA_030819835.1). NCBI lineage: Eukaryota > Viridiplantae > Streptophyta > Magnoliopsida > Fabales > Fabaceae > Acmispon > Acmispon strigosus. The sequence goes on along the minus strand of JAUAMA010000003.1, from coordinate 56,698,312 downwards.
CATGGATGTCGATGCCAAGGAGTCTGTGTCTGTGAAAGACTTGTCTACAACAAGTTCCCTTGAGCTAGAAACTTCACATGAGTTGAAACTGCCAACCTTGCAGGTAGATTTGATTCAGAATCAAACCACAGAATTCAGTGTAGCTAGTGGAGCAGGTCTTTCTGAGAATGTAAGACACGAGTATCATGGTTTTAATCTTGTTGTAGACTTTAATTCTTATGCAAACATGCAGGAGGATGGGGAAGCTGTGTTTTCAGAACCGAACTATTGTGTATCTGATTTAGTTTGGGGAAAGGTGAGGGGCCATCCCTGGTGGCCTGGTCAGATCTTTGATTACTCGGCTGCGTCTCAGAAGGCAAAGAGGCATTTTAAGGAGGACTGTTACCTGATAGCATATTTTGGAGATCAGACATTTTCTTGGAATGATGTGTCAACTATAAAGCCATTTCAGATGCATTTCTCACAATTGGCCAAGCAGAGCAATTTTGAGAATTTTCATTTCCACCACGCGGTTGATTGTGCTTTAGATGAGGTCTCGAGACGGGTTGAGTTTGGCCTATCTTGTCCTTGCATGTCTGAAGTGTTTTCTAAGCTTGAAACTCAAGTAACTTCTAATGCCGGAGTCCGTAAACAATTAAGCAGAAGAAGTGGTGAGGACAGGTTCGTAAATGCAACCTCTTTTGATCCAATGAAACTTGTTAACTTTGTTAAATCATTAGCACATTCGCCAGTTATTGAATTTGATGGACTGGATTCTACGATAGCACGTGCCCAATTGATGTCTTTCTATCGCTCAAAGGGGTATTCTCAGCTGCCTGTGTTTACTGTGCTTGATGGATTGTATGAGAAAAAACAATGTGATGATCAAGTTGGTGAGAAACAATTGAAAACTGATCTTGACATTTCCCAGACATCCAATCACATTTCTCAGCATAGAAAGCAGCGAGGCAGAAAGCTTAAACTTTTGTCAGATTTGATGTCTGAGAAGAACTTCAGAACTCAAAACGGTGAATGTTCATCAGAAAGGAAAGTGGGTAATAAGTCAATTTTGCGGTATTCTGGCAGGAGGAGGAAGGCAGCTCACAATACTTCTGATGATCATTTCCTTAATTCCCAAAAGAAGAAGCTCGCCCGAGTACAGAATGATTCTACAGATGAGATGTGGTCTCAACTATGCTTGGCTTCCAAGAATCCTTTAGGAGAAAGTTGCTCAAGTGACATGGTACATTTCTTTTCAGAATTTAGAACATTCACTGGCCTTGATAAATCTGTTTCTCTAGAGCAGGGAATATCTTCAGAACAAATGCATGATGATGGTGAGACCGGAGTAGCCACTATTGAAGCATCGGCTTCGATGTCCAATGCAAGGGAGCCTTGCAATGATTCTTATTGGACTGATAGAATAATTCAAAGAGAGGAATCTTCGCCCGAGGCTCCAACTGAAGCTAATTTTCCCTCTCTCAAATCACAACCTTCAGGTTCTATGCAGAAAGAAACTGATACAAATGTTGGATCAGTACCTTCTAAGGCTGTGGAACATGTAGGTGGTAGTTCCAATGAGGGCATTAGCCCCACTGCTCTGACTTTGAAATTTACAAATTTGGATTCTGTTCCTTCCACAGAAGATCTCAACAAGATTTTTGAACGCTTTGGGCCCTTGATTGAATCAAAGACTGAACTGCTAGAGAAGACAAACCGTGCTAGAGTGGTTTTCAGAAGACGTTCTGATGCAGAAACTGCCTTTAGTAGTGCTGGAAAATACAGCATATTTGGACCTTCACTTGTTAGTTACCGCCTCAAGATTTTACCTCGTAAGCCCCAAAAAACAGGAAAGCGAGGCAGAAAAAGCAAAAAAGAAACTAGTTCTGCAGTTTGATACCATAGGTATTGATCCTTAGACTTCAAATATTTATAGGAGGAGTATTTTGATGAGCTAGCTAGTACGGATAGTATGCCAATGCATAGAATTTAGAAGCTGACTAATTAATATGTTTAGAGATTTTGGGGTAGTAAGTATCAATTCTATTCAACCATCATGGAGCAGATATTTTGGGACTAATATTGAAAAATGTTCATAGTTTCTTTCAGCCGGGTATATCACTGTATGTTAATTCTTATTTGCCAAAGGTTGAAAGTTCTCATTGTTAGTTTTTCCTGATCGGACCTTAGCTAAGTTTGAATAGAGTAGAATGGATTTATAATATAAAACTGAAATTCTTTAGTGTCTGTTTGGTATCCCGTTAGGTTTTTCATTTCGTTGTGTTGTATTGGGTCTAATAACTGACCCAAAATATTACAGTTTCTATCATTATCCCTCTAAAAAGTGTGTTAATAAAAAGTGAGAAATTTCTACTTCTTTTCTTTTTCATTTTCATGTTATGCATTACATTACAAATTTACCATCATTCAATACAACCACCCTCATTTCAAAGCAATGCCACTTTTTTTTGTCTTTTTATCTTTAAAAGTACTTTAACTTTTGAAAGAATCACAATAGTCACGTTGGTTCTGTTGAAGTTGAAAGATAATATCAATTGATTTGAAATGTTAAGCCCATAGCTTTCACTTTCCAACATTGTAGGTACTATATTAAAATTAAGGTGATAAATTACAGTGATATGATAGTGCTTCTTTAGTTATTTTTGTCCAAGAAGCCAATTTGTTTATGGGAAAATCATGCGTTGAAATGCTTGATTCTGCTAAAAGGGCATGTATTTATTATTGTTTATATTGGTATTTGGCTTACTTGTTTTTTGTATTAGGTATAAGAAAAAATGATTGTGTTTTGCTAATCTTGATACATTAATTAGAATGCCACTGCCACTAGAGTCCCTGCTGAAATAGCAATCTTAAAGGACAAAAGTTACCTATTTAAAGTAGAAATAAAGAATGTTTTCAACTCGAGGTTCGAGCCATCATATTCGCTCTGACCTAAGCCGAATTGAGCAGTTCAAGTCTACATCTCACAAGAAGAATGTATGTTACTCTTCTGTTATGCCACTGAATAAAATACACAGACTCAACCTAGAGCAATGCATTTTAATTATTGCCACATAAAAGGTGGAGTTAATTATCTCAAAACTTTAACTAATGACCCTCATTGTACATGGTAGGGCTGGTGAATCATGTTCCAAGGTAACTAAGGTACAAGTCGTGTTATAATATGGCCACTTAATATGAACATTATTGTTGGTTTTGTTGTTGTTGCTGATGACAAGACCCTTGGCCATTCTGCTTCTGATGTGATCGATCTCACCAGTGACACACTAAGATATGATTGCTTCTAAAATGAGTTTATCTCCTGATTGCGAAGGGTTCAAATCTTGAAGGAGAAGATTTGTAGCGAAATGATTAAACAATTTTCAAAACCCCCAACTTTATTTAAAGAAGTTTTCCTACCCCGAATAAAGATTGGTAGACATCTAAAGGGTGTAGATCACTAGAGAGAGATAGGAAGAAAAGAGAGATAAGTGATAAATGTGATATATAATGTGATGTAATTGAAGAAAGAGATAGAGAGAAAGAAGGGGTGTCCAAAGATGTCTGTAGGTGTACACGAATCATTGCTCTCCTACTCCTTATCCTTACGAGACTTACTCTGCGCTTGCGAAAAAAAAAAGGTAGACCACCAATTGAGATTGTCCGATAAGAAGATGTATCTTGGATGATATCTCGCCCCTATCTTAGCCATTCCATTTCCATATTCGGTCTCATACTATTATTTATAGAAATAGAATTGAATTAATTCCATTGAAGCCCGAGCCAGATTTTGGTGGTGTTCTGTTAATTTTAACAGTTCATTACAAGTCTTGAATTTGCTACGTCCCTTGTGTGCATGGGTTACTGAGTTGTTTTTATTTTTTTTGAAACTGAGTTGTTGTTATTTGGTCTGAAATTTGTCATTGTAATATTATAATCCACCTTCTGATTATGGTTCTAATGCATTTTACATTTTCGTGGATCATGTTAGTTTATTTTTTCATGCTCTTAGTAAGTCATTTTTTCAAATATTTATTAGAGTGTGTTATAATTTACACTTTTTGCAATAGTTTTAAATGATGAGTGTCACACCCCACAAAACACCTACTAGCTTATTAGTATTATTGTTATTATTGTAGGATAAATATTTTTTTTGTCTTGACCAAGGTATCTCCACAGCCGATTGCCGTGAGACTAATCCTTCGCCCCACGGTCAGCGCACGAAGCGGTAGGGGGCTGGCCAATGAGTTTTTTCCATTCATAAGAGTTGGGATTCGAACCCCCAACCACTTGCTTAAGGGACGAAGTACTGAACCACTACGTCAACCCGCTTGGTTATTATAGGATACGTATGATAAATAATATTTGAAGTATAAATATATTATATTTTTGTGTGTTATAGATTAAAAATAAATAATAATAGCTTATAAATTATCTAAAGAAAAATTACATGAGATGAAAGCACCTCATTAGTCTTAAAATCATCACATCAGGGACCTTGTTACTATTAATAGGAAAATAGAAATTAGAAATTAAAAGAAGAACCAAAGTATGAAGAAAAGTTATTGAGAGACTAGAATTTGAACTTGTCTCCCATCACCATACCTTATGTAGTCATGAGTTTTTCTTTTGACTTCCTTACTCTCATCCTCCTACATTGATTTCCATAAAACCTGGACAAGAGAGACACGCGTTCTAAGTGGTGTAAGATCGTGAGACAAATCTTGATCTCACTCAAATCATTCTCAACTGAGCCTATATAAGGCTGCTAGCACTCTCAATAGTGTCTCAGTATTGTTTCTTGCTCACTAAATTTTATTATTTGCTTTAAAAGTTTTCGAGAATGTTTTGATGATGAGTGGTTTAATTAGAATCAAGAATTTAATTCAATAAATGAATTTTAATTAACATATAATTTACAAAAAAAATTACCCTTTTCTTCTTATGAATGACATAATTTTTTTATCAATAAAAAATCTCATTAAAGAAAAGTTAGTTCAAATTGGGTTCATAGGAAAGTGTTTTAAAAGTCTAAAATTAGATCATATTTGATGTAGATTAAATTACATGTAGAAAAATATTATTATTTAAAAAAATCACAGATACGAATACGCGCGGGTACCCATACTTGTTTAATACTCATTAAACGGGTACCTATTTATTTTATGACGGGTCCAGGTATATACGTGCGGGTATCAGGGCGGGTCCGGCTCCGTGTCCGTGTACCTGCCCCGTTGCCATCCCAAATTATTTGTGATTGATTTTTATTTTATTTTAATTTTAATATTACATTCATGTATTTTTATGTTCAAAATTATTTATCATTTAAAAAAAATCAATTTTTTTATTGTTTTTAGTGGGTGAGGCCGCTAACCCACATGTCCCATCTAAATATATGTTGAGCCCGAACTTCCAAATAGTAAAAGTGAGTAACCCAACTCATTTTTAACATGGCAATTACAACCATGACTGCGACCCACTTTGCCACCCTCGTCACTTGCACGTTACATGAATGAATTTGCATGCTAATACAAATTATTTTCCCCCTAATTCAATTATTCAAACAATTCAACTCAAGATTGAAAATCGCAACTGCAGGTTCTTCATCACCAACTCAAAATCAAAACCCCTAAATTCGATTCAAAGCAACTCCACATGGCTGATGATACCTCTCTCAGATACACCGACAATCGACGCCTCAGTCTCATCGACGTTTCTTCCGCCGACGATTCTCTCATCTCCAGTCCCCAACATTCAGGTACTACTTCCATTGCCACCGCTCAATTCAGATGTATCATAATAAAACCACGTCGTCTTAGTCGCGGACATGTTCGAATCCGCCATTGTTATTGTTGTTGTTGTTGTTGTAGTATTATCTAACTATGGTGAATGCGTTTCTTCTCAGAAAACGAGCCGCTACTGCTGTGCACTCCGAACTCGGGAAAATTCGAGGATGCTGCCACCAAACTCCGAGAATGGGAGCAGGAACCTCAACCAAATGAGACTGAAACGCCGAACAAAAGCAGCAAGTTCAATTTGCGCAACAGTTTGGCTTGGGATAAAGCTTTTTTCACTAGTGCTGGTACGTTAATTGTTATTGTTACTATGATCATCATCACCGTCATTTTGTTACTATTGGCGAGTCTGCCTCCTACCCTTAGTATCACAGCACAGCTGTGGGATATCTTGGTTATTTGGTTATTGTTGTTACCTTGGTGCAATTTTCAGAAACAATTTTATATTCACCAAAAAAAAAACAATGTTGTTACTTTTTATCTTTTTGGGTGTGTTTTCTGTATGAATGGTTAAATGAAAGTGTCATGAGTGTTCAGGTGTTTTGGATCCTGAGGAGTTGAGTAGTATGATTGAGAAGAAGGGTGAGAAGCATGCATTGCCGTTACCGGGGATTCAAGAGGATGTGCACGGCTCATGTGAGTCGCTCTCGACCTTTGAAAGCGATAGGTTGACCCTGGAGAGTCTAGAGGCTGATTTGTTTGGGGATGTTAGAGCTTACATTCAGAAATCCAGCAGCAGGGTGTCCACTGAGGCAAGTGTAAACAGCAAAGTCAAAGTTCCATCACCAAGGTTCCAAGCTGCTGCCTGTGAGTCTTTTTCTTTTATGTGCACTATGAACTTGGTAGTTGTTGTTATTGGCCAATAGTGGCTAGCATCCTTGCAGTCTATTAGTTTCTGTTGTGTGTCCAGATTTTTGAACTGTGAAGAAAGCATGTGTTTACTTTACAGAGATCGATAGGTTAGTTAAGGTTCATTAGATTTTTGTGTTTTTTTTTCCTCCAACAAGAAATTTGTGTGCTGCATACTTTAGGCCTCAATCTCTACTTGCTTTTATCAACAGCAGCACAAGTAATTATCATAAGTATCAAAATCTTTTGCTGCTGTCCTATTGATAATTACTGTTAAGCAAACTCCCTTCTCCCTGACAGAAAAAATTTTAGAAAGAAAGAATTAGAACATATATATATGTCATGATAAAAATATGAGCAATGAAGGGGATAAGATGTGGTGAATGCGTAAAGATATGTCTTATTTCCCTTCACAGAAAACATTTTATCAGTAGTTTATCGTTTCGTAATTTACTAACTGTCCTGGAAAAGAAACCATCCTCCCAACTTGCACCTGACGATGTAAGTCAAGGATTTCTTCTACTTCTATGTTTATGTAAATGTGATCTGACAGAGAGACTTCATTCTTGCTTTTATTGGAAATCGGTTCTAGACTTGTAGTTGCTGGGACGTCATCTTGCGCTTGCACTTTCTGATAAGCTTAGAACTAGTAGGTTTAATTTTATTTAATTTACTCTGCTTATGTTGTGGGACACTGATTCATTTTTTATTGGTCAAATTAAATTATTTCTTAATTTTCATTTCAGCTTCAAAAACGGATGGCACGGCTTCTTGTAATAAGGTGATTGGACTGGTGACATGGATCAGAAAATTTTAGCATATACTTGTTTGAATGGTTTCTTTCTTTTTATGTAAAGAATAGTCGAATAAAATGGTTGCAATAACTATTGATTTTGGATGCAGACCCCATCTTCTAAGAGTCTAAGTGCTGGCAATCCTGGCATGCAAGGAGCAGGGAAGCTGACAAAGAGGAATCGTATTTTACCACATCTTCCACAGGCAAGTAACTAAAGAAAACCATCAAAGATACTTTTGATGTGATTCTCTACTTCTGCTAGCTAATACATGGCAGTGAACACAAGCATTCATAGATCATGAAACTGAATTTTAGTGCCTTATGTGTCTGATAGTATTTTTCTTTCTTAAAAGACGCCTGTTGCTAGAAGGGAAGAGTCATCTATCTTAAAGCAATCAAAGGTACTAGGAAAGTCTACTCCAAGTTCAACAACTTCATCCAAGAGAGCTTCCCCAAGCAATCTACAGGTCAAAAGTGAAAAGGACAAAGCTAAAGGAATAATTGGGGGTTAGAACTTGTTTCAGTACATCTCTTTCCTGATCATGTTGTTATAGTGATTGGCTTTTTCTCAATTGTTGTTCCCTTTTAACTATTGTCGGTCTTTTCAGGTAGGGTCAATTCCATGACAAACACATCTGCTATTAAGGGCTCTCAATCCACCATATCATCCAAATCTCCTCCAGGTCTGTCAGTTGCAACAAAAACAAAACCTACAATTTCCTCATCTTCCAGTAGCAACTTATCTGGTAATATTGGTAAATCACCGTCAAATTCCTTATCTGGTAACATTGGAAAATCACCATCAAATTTCTTGAAAAGAAAAGTTGATGCTGGAACCAAAAAGCTCTCTCCATGCTCAGTTGTCAGAACACCATTAAGAATTGCTTCTAGAGACAAAGTTGGGTCTAGCAATTCTAGTCTTTCAGGCATGATGTCTGTCACTAAGCTCTCTTCTAGTATTTCTCCTGCTAGCTCTATTAGCAACTGGTCTTCAGAGTCCGTATCATCAACTTCTATTGCTAAATATAGGTCTAATAGTTTAAGGGCTAGCTTTGATAGTAGCTCTAGCAGAAAAGACTTATCCGATATGTATGCTCGACAATGTTCAAATTCTCCAAATCCTGAGAGTGCTTCAAGTTTAGAAAGGGAAAAGACTCAGCATACTGGATTCAACAGTCAGTGTGTAATCACTTCAGCTTCAGGAATGGTTCCTGCTCCATCTCCTCCTCAGAAACCTTCTGGCATTCGACTACCTTCACCAAAGATCGGGTTCTTTGATGGGGTAAATTTTCTTGTCTTGTTTATATTTTTTATAGTTATGAACTCATCTTATCAGTACAATTTTCTTGGAGACATTTGTGAATATGTGCTTCTGTTAATTGTGTTTTTTTCCATAATTACTTTCTTCATCTATATTACCTCCCATTTGTTATATCTATCGGTATTATTATGTCATGCAGATGAAATCCTCAATACGCACTCCTCGTGGGAGAATGCAACCACACACTGCTGTATCACACAGCTTGCCCAGACATGGAACTGGAAGTTTCAGTCCATCTCCAAGTGCAGGCCAAAACAAAACAAAGCTCCGAAAGTTGCAAGCAGGAAGATCAGTCGTATCAATTGACTACAAAAAATTCAATAACCAGCAAACATTGAATCCAGTTCCTCCTCATGCATTGTCAGATGTTGCAATTAAGACACCTACAGCTTTGAAGCATGTAAAATCCTCACCCATGGAAGTTCAAAATGAAATGCATTTTAAAGCTGGTGTAGGTAACTTGGATCCCAATGATACCATGGCTGAAAGGAACCTTATACATGACCTGAATCTTGGTTCTACACAGGAAAATTCTCACTGTGATGATCAAGTTGATTGTTTGAGCAGCCAAGTTGGACTTCTGGATATAAACTAGGAGGCGCAAGCACAGTACTCAATCCTACTCAGGCTATTGAATACAAGTTAAAGTATACATTCTTTGATTTATTTATTTTTTTCTTTAGATTGAAACTATAGAAGGTGAATTTTGATGTACTCAATCCTACTCAAGCTATTGAATAGAAAATATGTCATCATTAAGAAGCACTTATTTTGATTTCGTGGATATTCTGGGTTTCTTTCCATGGATTCATTGCCGTTTATTGTGTTGATTTTCTGAACGAAAAGAAATCAAGGTGGGGATGTAATTTTTCGCGCATGAAAATCAATGGAAGTGGATTTTCTACTTTTTGCCATTGGTGAATTAGTGTTTTGTTTGGATGTGAGAAGTATGGAAGAAAAAAGGAAGTGGAAAATGTAGGAGAAAAGAGAAAATAAGCAAGAAAATGAGTAGATTTTTAAGTTGTATAGACCGGGAGAAATAGAAAAGAAAGAAAAAGAAAAAGTACGCAAAAGTATTCTTAAGCCATTGGATTGTGTTAAAACCAATCTATCGAGAAGGTGTGAAAGATAAAAAAAATGTTAACAAATTTCACAAAATTGATCTTTCATTACATGCAAAGAAATATCAAATACCGGAGAACAAAGTGTTAGAATATTATGCAATCATGTCAGAATATTACGCAATTAAAGCAATTGAATAAGAGAGTAAAATAGAAAGAGATCAAAAGTAATTAGGAAAAGTATATTCTGGTATAAAATAGAAAGAGATCAGAAGTAATTAGGGAATGAATATTCTAATATTATTATGTATTATTATGGATTATTTGCTACTAGAATTAGAGCAGATTGCTATTAGAATTAGAGCAAAACTTGTATTATAAATAAAGACCCCTATGTACAAAGGAATGAATGAAGTACAATGGTCTTTTTCCCTCATCTTTATGTTTGTTATTTCAATATGGTATCAAAGCAAACCTGAAACCAAAAGATTCAAACCATGTCAGAAGTTAGTGAAAACCCTGACAACAATACAACCCAAAAGTCAGCCACACAAACCATGTCAGATGTTAGTGAAAACCCTGACAACAATACAACCAAAAATTCAGAAAAGTCAGTTAACATCCCGGATGAACTGACACTCCAAATTGCGGCTCTTCTGCGAAACTGCCTTGGAACACAACCTTCAACAACCAACTCCGAGAATCTGTCTCTCGGAATCAAACTCTGTGGAGATAATTATCCACTATGGGCAACCTTGATGAAGAAAGCCATTGGAGGCAGGGGAAGAAGTGCTCATATCATTGGAGAACTTGCAGCACCAACAAAAACAGATCCCAGGTATATACGCTGGGAACAAGATGATCAGTGTGTATTTACCTGGCTGATTCAGAATATTGAATCACACTTGGTAAACAATGTCTCGCAATATCCAACTGCAAAGAGCCTATGGGACGGGCTTGCCGTAACATATGGTTCTGGAACTGACTCTTTGCAGGTATTTGATCTCCATAGGAGGGCAAACACATTGAGACAAGGAACTGATACCTTGGAAGATTGTTGGAGCAAGCTGCAGAGCATTTGGATGGGCATCGACAGACGAGACCCGAACCCAATGAAGGACCCTGAAGACATTCAAATCTACAACAACAAAATGCAAGAACAGAGGCTGTATCAATTGCTAACAGCCATTGATGACAGGTTTGAACTAATCAAACGAGACGTTCTGAAACAAGAACATCTCCCCTCAGTCGAAACAGCTTACGCCACTATACAACGGGAGGTCACCAGACTTCACATTTTGAAATCGGCATCCTCCGAGGTCGACTCATCATCATGGATTGGTGCAGGTCTGGTAGCCAGAACAGCGGCGGATCGAGGAAATCGAGACTCGGGCGGCAAAGCCAAGTTTCATTCCAAAGATAAAGAAGGCAAGTTGAAACTCGTGTGCACCCATTGCGGGATGAAAAAGCACACCAAAGAAACGTGCTTTAGGATTGTGGGCTATCCAGAATGGTGGGAGGACAACCACAAGGAGAAGTCAGAACCACACACCAGCAAAGCCGCCACCGCTGCGGCCAGCAACCATGACGCTGACGCCGTCCCCAAGCCACCAGACCGCCACAACATCGGGAGAGATGACAAAGGTGTGGCTGGCGACGCAACCAAGAATGGGCATGCGAACCCTAGGAAAAATAATGCAGGGAACGACGCAGGGAGTAGCAAACAGGGCAACCAGCAAGGACATTCTTACGAAGGAGATCATTGGGCGTGGTACTGAGCACGGATGTCTTTACTATGCTGTACAAGTTGAGCATTGGAGATCTCACTACTTAACTTGAGGGGGAGTGTTAGAATATTATGCAATCATGTCAGAATATTACGCAATTAAAGCAATTGAATAAGGGAGTAAAATAGGAAGAGATCAGAAGTAATTAGGGAAAAAATATTTTGGTATAAAATAGGAAGAGATCAGAAGTAATTAGGGAAAGAATATTATAATATTTTATGTATTATTATGGATTATTTGTTACTAGAATTAGAACAGATTGCTACTAGAATTAGAGCAGAACTTGTATTATAAATAAAGACCCCTATGTACAATGGAATGAATGAAATACAATGGTCTTTTTCCCTCATCTTTATGTTTGTTATTTCAGAACCCATGTTTTTTTTAACTATTATACCGCCTAACAAATTTTTAATATTTCATCTCAGGGAAGAAATGTTTTTATGATAATCATTTTTTTCTTTCAATTTTACTATCCAACCAACCAAATAAAAATAGTGAATCTTTAGTAGTGTTTGACCCGGCTTTTTTATGACTTTTAAGTTACTTTTAAGCTAAAGCAAAGCCAAACACATTTGCTGAAAAAGTTCAGTAGCTTTTAAGTAACTTATTTTTATAACATAAAATAGAAATAAGTAACTTTTTAGAAAAAGCTAGAAATAGGAGCTTTTTACTTAAAAGTAACTTATTATTATTATTACCACCACCACCACCCCACCGCCGCTGCCCCCGCTGCTGCCACCACAGCCACCGCCACCGCCCCCCCACACCACCGCCGCCACCACCATCGCCACCGCCACCACCACCACTGCCACTACCACCACCGCACCGCCGCCACCACACCGCTGCCACCGTCGCCGCCCCCTCACGCCACCGCCGCCACCGCACCACCACCACCACGCCGCCGCCACCGCCACCACCACCACCGCCACTACCGCCATCGCACCGTCGCCACCACACCACTGCCACCCCCCGCCGCCGTCGCCCCCTCACGCCACCACCACCACCACCGCACCACCACCACCACGCCGCCGCCACCACCACCACCACTGCCACTACCGCCACCGCACCGCCGCCACCACACCACTGCCACCGCCGCCACCGAACCGCCGCTGTCGTTGCCCCCTCATGCCACCGCCGCCACCACACCACTGCCACCGCCGCCCCCTCACGCCACCGCTGCCGCCGCCGCCACCGAATCGCCGCCGCTGTCGCCATCTCACGCCACCGCCGCCACTACCGCCACCGCATCGCCGCCACCATACCACCGCCACCGCCACCACCGCACCGCCGCCACCGCACCACCACCACCACGCCATCGCACCACCACCGCACCGCACCGCACCGTCGCCTCCCCCTCACGCCACCGCCCCGCCGCCACCGCGCCACCGCCACCACGCTGCCACCGCCACCGCCCCTTCACGCCACCACCCCCCGCCGCCATATATGAAACTTTTTTAAAACAGTTTTACCAAACAACTTTTAACTTAAAAGTAGCTTTTTAAGTTATAAAAAACTGAAAACTGACAAACAGCTTCTTCTTCTTTTTAAAAGCTCTTATTTTTAACTTTTACTTAAAAGTGGCTTTTAAGTCAGAAAAAAGCTGGGCCAAACGAACCCAAGTATACCCTCATTTCTCTCCTCACACACACTCTCTCTTCTCATCTTCATCTCTCTTAGCCTCGCTCCTCTCTCTTTCCTCACTCTCGCCCTTTCTCGCATCTATCCTCATTCTTTCTCTCTCTCTCTGAAATTAATTAACTCGAAGAATGCATAATACTCAAAGAAGAAAGTTATTTTCTAAGATTAATAATATTTTCAAATTTGATATAAAAATATAGAGTAGTATTGATTAGAAATTACAAATTTTATTAGAATGTATTACTTATATGACGATCGATTGTTATGAATTTGAATTTAAACTTTAAAAAAATTTAATTAAAAAATATAGTAAAATTGTTGATTTGAACACTTTCGTGTGTGCGAAGTTATACTATCCAATGAGAGAAGGGGAAGCGAAAAGAAGGAGCAAAGTAGAATAGAGTTCTCAAAATGGGATAAGCACCACAGGCTGACTCGAATACCTGTTTAAAATTATGGGTTGAGATGCTAAAATTTAAGCCCAACCTAAATTTAGCTCAGCTTGGTGAAACGCGAAAATTGACCAACACACTACTAGTGACCCGTTGTGAACTATGTCATCCTGTTGGCTGGACTTTTTCCTTATTTATTTAGATTTTTTTATTCATTATAAACATGTTAAAATATATATAACTGAAATAAATAAGAGTAATAACAAAATATATTCGGCTTTTTTTTCTATGTTTATGTATTTTTTTTCATGTAGAAGAAAAAATATTTTTTACTTTGAATTATTTTTACAAAATTACTTCTCAAGTGAAAATTTTCTAACTGCAATGACCATGTGCTAGCCTGTTTGGCCGATAGCCTATTGAGGGTTGGGTTGGTGAAGTAGTAGCTTGATTTATTTTTTCCCAACCCAGTCCAAAAATGTGATGCCATTGCAAGCTAGCCTGAATGGACATGGCTAACCTGAAAATGGGATTTTTTACTTTGAATTATTTTAAAAAATTATTTTTCCAATGAAATTTTAGAATGCAATGTCCCATGGACCGACTCATTTGGCCGGTTGCTTATAGAGGGCTGGTAAATGTATATTCCGATTCAATTTTGCTACATGCCAACTCATCCTGAAAATGTGATGGCATGTCGCAAGTCGGCCTAAATGGGTTGGCAAGCCTGGATTGTCATCTCTAGAGGAGAGAAAAGGAAGGAGAGAGGCAAAGTGAAGATAGAGATGAGAGAGGAATGAGTAGAGAGAGAGAGAGAGCATAGAGGGCAAAGAAGGAGGGTATAAATAAAATTCCATGTTTTTATTTTTAAATTAGTTTATTGTAAAAATTAATGTAAGAAAAAAATAATGGGTAGTGGGTTGGTCGTGGGGCTATCCTAGTCCACTTTTTAGTAGGCCATGTAGGTGAAAAGCCTCCACTTAATAGTGGGATTTTAGAATTGGGGCAAGAAGAAGGGACTTAAGGAGTCAACCATGGCTAGGGGCCAATCTAAGGGCTCTACACTAACTTTACGAGAATAAATAATATGATATATGTTAAAAAACTGTCCGCACATGTCAAAATATAAGACACATCAAAATATAAAAAAGACAACTATTTTACTACATGATCATATATTTATAATTTTTTTCCAGATATTTATAATTTATAAGTGGTTGAAAAGCTCATTGAGTAGACTAGCCCATAAATTGGACTTAGTTAGTGACTTTAATGTATTTTTATCCAATTTTGTTTTCACAATTTTAAGGCTTATAGGCTAGCCCTAGCCCACATAGTCTGGTGGGCTTTAAGGAAATGTGGGCCTTTTTGTCCCTGACTCATGTGGGCCAAGGTCAAGTGGGGTGGGACGGGTTTATTTGACAACTATACTTAGTGTGAGTATGAGAGACTCATGCCGCTATTCATATCATGATATCACTCTAGTGTTATTCGTGATAAGTTTTTTTTTATTGACCAAGTGCTATGTGCCTTTATCTAACTTGTTTCACACCATTAATTGGAAATGATTTAATTCCTCTAAAGTGAGTTAGAAATCAAAGTAAGTATTATAATCATTAATAGTGATTATCTACATTGAAAAAGTCAATAAAATAATTCAACCAATGGTTGCATTGCTCTCTAAAGTGAGGGGTCAGACACAACTAAAAAAAACGTGCTAGAGTTTGCATCTTATAATTTTCAATCTTAGAGCTCTCAAGGGGCCTCACACCATTAATTGAAAATAATTTGACTCCTCTAAAGTGAGTTAGAAATCAAAGTAAGTATCATAATCATTATTATCTACTTTGAAAAAGTTAATAAAATAATTCAACCAATGG
The DNA here is from genome assembly GCA_030819835.1 of Acmispon strigosus. NCBI lineage: Eukaryota > Viridiplantae > Streptophyta > Magnoliopsida > Fabales > Fabaceae > Acmispon > Acmispon strigosus. Next base: position 56,682,811 of record JAUAMA010000003.1, on the reverse strand, counting down.
TTGTATTACCCTCTAAAGTGAGGAGTAAGACACAATTGAAAAAAGCGTGCTAGAGTTAACAATTTACAAATTTCAATCTTAGAGCTCTCAAGGGGCCTCACACCATTAATTGGAATGATTTGACTCCTCTAAAGTGAGTTAGAAATCAACGTAAGTATCATAATCATTAATGTGGTTATTTACTTTGAAAAAGCTAATAAAAGAATTCAATCAATGATTGTATTGCCATTTAAAGTGAGGAGTCAAACACAATTGAAAAAGACGCGCTAGAGTTTGCATTTTACGATTTTCAATAATCTTAGAGCTCTCGAAGAGCCTCAAGGCAAGGAGCCAGACACAATTGGAAAATGCATGCTAGAGGTGTCCCATCAATATTACACGAAGCCCACTCGCACGGTTTCCTATTATCAAAACCAAATCTCACACTTCTTAAAAATTACGTTCACACTGTTACTAGCATTAAATTTCTTCTCAAATTATATCAATTTTTTAAAACTACCCCTAAAAATGTCGCAATGCAACGTTAAAGTAAAACATAGCAGCCAGGAAGTCTAAGGTACAACTACCACAACCGCAACTTGTTAACAAAATTGAGTTACCAAATTTTATAATTGAGTAACCAATTGGGCAATCACGAAGTTGATTTCGTATAACTCGAAATAATGGTCTAATATATTATTTTTTATAATTTTCGTATTAATTAAGTACATATATCAGGTCAAAATTAATGAAGTAGTAATAAATGTTAGCAGCCTTATAAAAAACGAAACTGATAAAAGATCGCAGTCGCAGCCTTATAAAAAACGAGACTGATAAAAGATCGTTTCACATTTCAAAAACAAATTTCGCCTTAACAAAAACTTTCAAGAGTATGAATCTAATCTTACTCTAGCCTTTATATACTGAACTAATATTTGTAAACTAACTGGAAATTAACTGTGTTTAAGATTATACACGATTTTTCTTCAAAACAAACAAGGACATCTAAAGGCTCTGAACTCCATTTCCTGTTATATGCTGAAGGAACTGACGTCTAAATTAATAATGGCTCTATATCAAAAATATGTTTAATAATTATAATTAAGCATTGTTATGTACATAAATTTACAGCCACTCATCTCAATCCTGCAAAAACCACTAATCAGAGAAGCAACGTTCACAAGTAGAACAAGAGATCAAAGTAGTACTAAATTGAAGTTGTTATACACGAAAATGAAATTTGATTGAAGTGTCAATAGCTACATTACCCATCCATTAACAATAGCAATTGCTAAGCCTAAGAGAATGTGAAGCGCTGAAATGCAACAAAAGCAACAGCACAAAAGCCAGAGAAAGGAACCATAAGGCAGGCAGGGTAAAATCTTACTACAAATGCAAAATGATAAAGTTCAATGATAATAAATCTAGAAAAGGTACAAAATTGTCCATAGAATGCATTCACCTCAAAACAAAATTCATAACATTCCAGAAAAATTAATGCCAACATAGAAGCATTCTACAAATTTAAGACCTTGGCTTTTCCTTCTTCTCCTTGAAAAGGGCAAGAAGAGAGACACCAGAGACCTTTACAACCTTGAATCTGACACCAGGAATATCACCAACAGCATGCCCTTTTCGTCCAAATCCAGCGATCAAGACCTCATCCTGCAACCATAGGCCACACCCCATGTTACAAGATAGATAGTCATAACAAAATACATAGTAATGATACCCCCATTTTTCTCTATCTCTTTTTCTATCTTATCACATCATATATGACATATCATATATCACATTCAGTACTTCTATCAACAGGGTGTCTGATGCGGATATCCAGGACTCATTTTCATTGTCAATACAATATTTTCCAATCCTTACAGTATTAAGAGGATAACCAAACCAACAAAAATGCATGGACAAGCACTTACATTCTCTTCTATATAGTTCAAGCAACCATCATTTGGTACAAATGCAGCAATCTTCTTCCCATTCTTGATGAGCTGAACCCTGGCACACTTACGGATGGCAGAGTTGGGCTGCTTAGCCTCAATACCTCTGCACATATAGAACAACATTAATTTCTCAACATCACATGCTCTTCACTAATCAAAGAAACATCCTAGTGAAAGATATCAAACATTAAGTGAAACTAGTCTCACATCTTCTCAAGGACAATTCCCTTTGCATGGGATGACCCAGCAAAAGGCTTCTTCCATTCATTTCCAAGATGGGACTTCTTGTAGGACTTGTCTGCCCACCTTTGCCTTCTGCGGTGGGACCTCAGCTTGCGAGCAGCTCCCATTCCACGTGTCTTCCTGCAGTCAAGTGAGAAGATTTAAATTTCACACAATTTGTGTTCTTTACATAGAAGAACCAGAGACTGTGACAGCAAAATACAGAGATGTTCCTAACACAAACTGTCATGTCTAGAGGGAAGTTAAACAAAAGATGCAAGTTCTCTGTGCATCATCGATTTTTTCCAATATTTTTCAAATGAAGCTAACCCCCTCACCCCCAAAGAACATATCGACATTACAGTAACACAGCTTCGATTGATATTAAATTAAATTAAGAACAAATCAATGTTTACAGACACCTAATGCCTTGAACAACCTATATTTGTGTATGCATCATAACAACTATAATCGAACTAAACAAGAACTGAGCTACGAAGCAAATCACACAACTCAATAAAGTGAAGGAAGAAGAAATTAAGGGGAAAAAAATCTAGAATTTATATCCTACGCAGTTAACTATAGAAGTGTCCCCTGCTAAAAAATTGCAACTTTTCACATGGGAAGAAGCTATGAGAAGATTTGATTTCACACGGATCCATCGGAAGTAAAAATGAATTCATGAAACATAAGAACCATTCGCCAAGTTGATCCTTCTATATTTCAATAATAGGAATACACAATAACATGCAATAAAGTATGCTGAGAATGTAATGAAGGGTTGCGTAAGATAGTTACCCCATGGCTGCGTTCTTCTGTGTAGAGCTCGGAGGAGGTTATGGAGGAGGAGGCACAAACGCAGCGCAAAACCCTAATCGCTCAAACGAAATTTGGGGCGTTATATATATATATATATAGCAGAAAATCAAAATCTTTGTTTTGGTCCAAAACTACTGGGTCTGTTCAAAATAACAGTTGCACTTATGGGCCTGGCCCATAAGGTATGCTTTGTTGGGTGTAGAGGCTTTAAAATGTTAAATCCACTGAGTCTTTCAGCATCCACCAACTCGACTCCTACACTCTAAGCAAAAAATTGTAAATATATATATATACTAGTATTATACCCATGCGATTCACGGGAAGGTATGCTTATGATATAGTCCCCTCGTTGCGCAGACTTACATTAATATAATATATATTTTAATTAAATGATATTTATTTTAAAATATTAAATTTAATTAAATAAAAAAATAACTTAACATGTTGAAGTTTTAACTCTTGTGTTTTTTTAATCAAAGAGATAAGATGGTAATGTGAAAGGTTAATGTTTTAATTTTGTTAAATTAATAGTATTTGATAATAATAATTAAAAGATTAAATGAAAAGAACTAATAATAAATCATAAAATTAACTGAATTACTTATACTAAATAAATATCAATTATGGTAAAAACACTTAATTTATTAATATTAATTTTTCTGAAATGAGAAATTTAATTCAAATTTTTGTATTATTAATTTTAAAATAAATATATGAACAAAAAATATGCATTTAATAAAATGTTAAGTAAATTTAATATTTGTATGTAGATAAAAACATTTTTTTTGGGTAAGCAAAAATATTATTAAAGAACAACTTGAGAACAAAAACCTCAAAAACAGAGAAAGCAAAAATGAAAACACAAAAAAAAAAAACAGTAGAAGGCCCTGCAAACAAACTAAAAATGTGCAAATATATATATAGTAAACATGTATTATAGGCTTATTTTATAGAAATGCATTATATATTTGTTATGTAAACATGCATTATATGCTTTTTGAATATAAATAATTAGATTTATAGAATAATATAGAAGTGTCTAGAGATATTTTGAAATTCTACTTATAAGTATAAAAATCTGTCGTTTATTAACAATATTTTTTGAAGTTATAAAAATTTATTATAATTTAAATAAATAATTAAAATAAATTCTAATTATACATAAAGTAAACTTAAAACTTTACTAATAATCATTTAAGTATTTTTTGTATAAAACAACACAATTGTTCATAAATTTCTTAATTTATATCTTTTTATACAAATGATACAAATTTTGAGATAAAACGTTTAAACGTATAATCTATTTTCAGATATAAGAAATATTTTAAAAATATTTTTTATTTTTTATTTACTTGTGTAATAATTTAATTTGCTTACTTTCTTATTCAATAATTCCATATATAAATTGTTACGGTTACTTTCACAATTTTTTTATTAATTTTATATTTATTAACTATAAAATATAAAAAGTTGTTGAAAATTTTGTATTTATATGTTTATAATAATTTATTGACTAAACTTAAAACTTTACTAATAATTATTTTACATTTTTAAGTATTTTTTTATAAAATAACACAATTGCTCATAAATTTATTAATACCTTAATTTATATCTTTTTATACAAATGATACAAATTTTTTAGTCATGTAAATTGAAAAAAAAAAATTGAACATGTTTCTTGTTACTATCAATTTTTTATAATAGTAACATAAACACTTATAAAGAGAAATAAATTCAATAAATTTCATTTAAATTTTTTTATTCAAATCAATTTTAAGTTAATTCTTTCAAATAAAAATTGTAGGGTAATTGTGAATTTAAAATAGTAATTTATTTCAAGTTTAATGAGAGATCAATTTTAAAAATAATGAGAGAGAGAGAGAGAGAAATATTATTAATTATGTGTTCATTCCTGGGTCTGTTGCATTATGATTTGGGAGATTTAAGACAACATGGATGGAATTTTATGTGTGATATGCAGAAGGTATGTAGAGGACTATTTTGATATTTTACGAATAATGTAGGAATCAAATTGACAATAAGTAGTATACTTGAAGGACTAATTTGCTTGATTTATGTTTTCGTGCAGGGCCTAATTCTAGCTTTGCAGGAGGTTTTGTCTAGGGTCCAACACATGTACCGTGCAATGCATAATTGGAGGAACTTTATTAAACGATGGAAGGATGAGAAGCTAAGACATGCGGTTTGGGAGTGTGCAAGGGTTACAACAGTTCCACAGTTCAATCAGAGACATGAGAAGGTGAAGAGGAAGAATGAACAGGCTTGGGCATACTTGAATAAGTGGCCAAAACAAGCATGAACCAAGGCTTATTTTAGTGAGTGGTCTAAGTGTGACAACATATGCAACAATTCATATGAGGTTTTTGATAAATAAAGAAATGACACAAAAAGGGAGGTGTTGAATTGTGTGTGTATAAAACTTGACTTTTCAAAACATATTATAAGTTCACAAAAGCTTTTCGTAAACGATGGCGGTGAAAAATAATTAATCAGAGTGTAAACGATAAAGCTATAAACGACACACACTTTTGTAAACGATATGATAAGACATTTCATGCAGCAGAAGTGAAACGTGTGATAGTGTGGACGATGCAGGCAGTTAATGTGCAAGCGATACAAGCAGTAAACGATGCAAGCAATAAAAACAACACACAAGAGATTTATCCTGGTTCACCCCCTGAACGATAGGGCTACATATAATCCTTGGCTTCACCAAGATTTCCCACTATTCAACCCAGAACAGTACAAGTGTTAAACATGACTTCTCCCAAGTATTCCACAGGACTTCTCCCAAGTGTTCAACAAGACTTCTCCCAAGTTTTATACATGACTTCTCTTAATTCTTTTACAAGAGTTTACACTTCTACAAAGTCTCTTCAAAAAGAGTGAGGTAGAAAGTTTAAGCACAAACAAACTCAAAGTATTTTTGGTAAAGGATATACTCTTAAGAATATAGTTGAGGTTTGGTGAAACAAAGATGATTGGATGATAGGTTCTCTGTTTTGGTGTGAAGGGATAAAGAGATTTGACTCTTAGGAAATTTCACACTTGGACAATTTCACTCGTTGTGGGTTTGACACTTAAGTATTAGACATTCTTTTCAGCGTGTTGTATGTTTGTTATGCCATGTTGGTGACTTTTACGCATTATATGTTTATTACGCCATGTTGGCGACTTACCCGCTTTATAGTCTTAGGAGATTCCGCCCTTTTCGGGCGATTGCGTGTATATGTGTCTTCTAAAGAGCCAGTTACATTGTTTTCGCTGAAGAGACCGCACTTGCACATTGGTCGAAACTACCAGTTGAAAGGCGGGCCTCGAGGTGGAATAATGAGGGTTATTTAAGACACACTTTGCCTTCAATGCTTCAGATACGGTGTCTTGTGGGCTTGTGGTCCGAGCGGGCTCACTCGCCTGAATAGACTAGCTATGGGGCCCGCCCAAAATAGGGCCCCATGAGGGCGACCCTAGAGGTCTCTTGCGAGGCTAGGACAGTCACCTCTGTAATGATACTTGACCTTAAATGTGACAAGGCTCAAGTGGCATTTTAGGGTGATTTTAAGGTTTTAGCCTCCACTCACTATATAAGAGGGAGCTTCACTAGTAATTCTCCAACTTCTTCCTAATACACATTTGACTAAGATATTTCAAAATCCTCTCCTAGGGTTTCTAAATTACTAGAGATTTAGGGTGTTCTGGCCTGATTAAAACAAATTTATATGGTAGAACTCTCTAATTTTGGTCCCTCTCAACCTGAATTTCTAGCTCCACCACCGGCTGTGGATAGTCGAAAGAGGAGAGAGAAACGGTGGAGATAAATATGATACATTTTTTTAATTAGAAACTATGATAAAAAAAATTATGCAATTTTAAAAACTGAACTACAATCACTTTCAAATTAAATCAACCATTTTACCTCATTTTAGTCAAACATGTTTTATTTTTAAATTTCCTTAAAGTCTAAAAGTGAAAATTTACAGCCAACCCAAATTGTTCAACCTTGCTTAGTTCAAATTAACTCAGCTTACTCTAATGTTTTAAGCAGCTTATATTTTACTTGAAGTCTCCTTCAAAATTTTTTTTTTTTTACCTGAAGTCAATTCAATATAGAGAGGGCATTGTTTTGGAGCAAGTATGGTGCTAAAATGCGTATAAGGCACCATGTTTGTCACGAGTTCATGTTTTATGCTTTTTCTTTTCTGTTCCTTTGTCTTTCATCTTAAGTAACCTTTGTCGTGTTGAGAATAATTTGACCAATTAAGCGTATCGCAAAAGATACACCCTCAGTAGCCTTTATTGTGTTCTAACAGTCAAATCACCAATTAATTGTAACTCATGAGATGAAAGATTTTTGTGATTACCAACCATACTCTTATTTCCCTTGAACCCCGTTTAGAAAAGCTTATTTAAGCTTATTTTATAGTAAAAGTGTTTGGGAGAGCTTATGAAAACAACTTATAATCTACCTATAAACTGTTTTGAGCTTATTTCCATAAGCTATTCAAAGTAGTTTATGAAAAAGAGATTAAACTTATATATAGCTTATTTTCAATATATTTCAATAAATATCTTAAAATAACTTATTAACAAGAGCTTAAGTCATAAGCACTAACGGTTATAAATACTTAATTAAGCTATTTTCTCAAACGCGGCTACTATAACTGGTAGAGGAACAAAAGAAATAAACAGCAACAAAAAGAAATGCTGTTACTTGTTATTACCAACCATGCCCTTATTATTTGACTTAACTTCACAGCAAAAAGAACAAAAAGAAACCAACAACATTATAAAGGAAGGCACATAACATCTAATACATGAATAGTGATGGTTAAATACATCATTGCAAGTTGCCCATCAATGAAACATTACTGATCACATTAGTCTCGAATAACAAAAGATCAAAACAATTTTCCCCCTGCATTGCCCTACGTACTACAAACTAGGGATATGACAAGAAAATTCATAGAAACAGCAAATACATTTAAGGTCTATAAACACTCACTGCACCATTACAATGTGGTTCCATTGCATCTTCAATATACAATGATTGCTTGAATGGTGATCAAACCACATGGTACCTGAAAATAATCAAAAGCAAACAAGTATGATGAAACGATATACCAAACATCATTGGCTCAACAACAGGCTAACCAGTATGCAATACATTACCTGCAATCGTGCAATGCCATCTATATGTTAATGATTCTTCTTCCATAAAACTCCAATCTTCTTCAACATGTTTGTATTTTTCTTCTTGGGTGAGTCGTCATCAGTGTCTTCTAAATAAGGTGAACCCATCTTGCCACTAATAGAGTTGTTGTAGCTACTGTCAAGTGATGCCGTTCGATCCACAAACTTTCCATTGTTTCCAGTAGAAAGCATAGAAGCAGCTGCTTCGGCCGCTTTTCTCCACTGGTCTGACTGCACCTTCAATCTCCTTAATTCAGCCTCTAACTCGGAATTTGCAGCCTGTGCAGCGTCTAACTGCTCAGTTACCCGTTCCACCCTTCTGTTATTTTTATCAGCTTCTTCTGTTATGTAGCCAAGTTTAGTCAGAGCCTCTTGCTCCGCAGCCCTTGCTGCTTCAGCTGAAGCGACAGCTTCGTCCGTGATTTTAGTCTTCTGGAACTCCCCCTTCTGTATTTCCATCTTGAGTGTATTGTTTTCCTCAGTCACATTTTGCAGTTCTGTCTCTCTGTCCAATAACCTTGCCTTCAACTCAGCTATATCAGCATCCAATTTGTTAAGCTCCATCACAAGTTCAGGTTCTCTTACACCAGGCTGGTTTTGATTAATCCTTGACTCGAGTCTCTCGTTCTCTTCGGACAAACCTTGCAGCTGAGATTCCTTGTCCATCAGGCTTGCCCTTAACTCTTCAATATCAGCTTTAGCAGTTTTCAATTCCTCAAATAATTCAGCCTGTTTCTGAAAAGATTCTGATTTCACACGCTCCAGTTGTTCAAAAGCACTTCTAATCTGCAATGTGCTCTGGATGTACTCGTCCTGGTATCGAACCTCAGCAACCTCCAATGCAGATTTCAGTTGTCCTACTTCAGATTTGGCTGAGACAAGCTCAGCTTTGAGTCGGTTCATCTCCTCACTTTCTACATTTTCCAGTGCAGGTCCAGTTTCATGGATTGTGTTGTTAGCTCTGCTGCCCAAGTCAGCTTGAAGTTTGCTCACAAGTTCCTCCAATGATTTGACTTGAACTCTTGATTGCTCCAACTCTACAGCTAAGGATTGGTAAGCTTCCGACTCTTCCGCACCTTCTGACTGGAGTGTTTCTATGGTCTTATTTGCTGCTTCCAATTGCATTTGAGTTTTGCCAACTATTTCCAAAGCCCGGGATTCAGATTCTTTGCTATGGCTTACCTCATTTTTTAGCTTTTCCACTAAGGAGAGAGTTTCATCAAGCTCCATCCTCATGTCCTGGGTCTCGGCATTTGCTGACTCTGCATTGTCAATCTCAGTAGCTTCAGATTCACGTGCTCTTTCGAGTTGCATTTGCAATTTTTGGATTTCATTCATAGCAGACACCAAAGCGGATGAATCCATGGAGTGCTGCTTCTGGACAGCCTCTAGTTCAGATTGCCATGCTCGATCTCGGTCCTGAGAAATTTTACGAAGCTCTTGAAGCCGTTCTTCTTCAGAAGCAGATAGTTCCAGAAGTTGTTGTTGGGATTCCTCCAGATCTTTTGACATGGCTAACAGCTGCTTCTTTGCCTCTTCGGCCTCCTGCTGAACTTTTTTCTTCCATGACTCAGATGAGTTAAGCTGGTCCTTAGTTCTCTTCAGATCTTCTTCAAGTTGAGCAAGCTGAGACTCCAACTCCTGGACCCGGCTTGTTCGCTTCTTCTAGAGGGACAAGGAGATAGTGTGAATCATAAACTTACAAAAAAATTACCAATAATTTAAATATTTTGGATTTTGTATTTATAGAAAATAGAATTATGAAGGACTTATATAATTGTATTCAGTATCTACAATCCCCTAGATTATCAATAGCTACAATGAATATCAGAGGCTAATAGCATGTTTGGATTCACGTTCAAATCTTCCATAATCAATTCTGCTCCCACAAAAGCTATTAAGAGTAGCTTCTCCCAGAATCAATTATCCTACCAAGTATCAACGTGAAATTTCACCATTGTATCTCTCTAAACATGCACGAAGTCTTAGAGGGGGGGGGGGGGGTACTAAGTTCTAGACATCTAGTTCTAGCCATGAACTAACTTAAAATGTACCTCAGGAATTGGACTTCGTGGTGACTTGCGTTCCGTGACCTTTGGGCTCCTATCTTTTGGAGTCTTACTTGCTGGGTTCGGAGACGATGAAACTGAGTCAGAATCAGATCCAGGTATCTTCAATTTGCGAGCTGTCCGAGGACTTGCAGGAGATTTCCTTTGAGGTACTTCTGAAGTACGAGTTCTGCTCAAAGCCAACCAAATTCCAATGAGCAAGCATAAATAAATTTGGAATGCAGATTAAAAACCATCTTGATATATCACAAGAAGAAATTCAGCTTAAAGAGCCCCTTTTCAAATTATTTCAAGTCATCCCTGTTATAATTGGTTGGGACGACATAGCAGATAGATCTACCACAATATGACTTGCTACAAGTTCACCAAACAGTTCCAAGTTCCAACTAAGGACAAATATGCCCCCTAACTAGTACTTCAGATTTCCTTGAAATAATGGATCATCATAGTTAAGTGTTCATTCATCATTTAGATCCCAGACATAATCATGTTCAATCTTTTAGAATAGATTTAATGAAATACGATGCATTAGGACTTCAGAAATCAACTCCAATCAAATAAATAGGCAAAGGAATAAAGCCTTAAAATATATAACCAACCAATGAAATTATAGCAATTCATCCCTAGTTTAGAACCCAGAAAATAGGAATGCTGCAAAAGTGTTGAAATGACAATCTTACCTTGCTTTTGGTGTCTGCATATTTTAATATCTTGTTGATAGAAAGCCAAACTAAATAACCTCTCTCTCTCTTTTAAAGCCCCTGAGCCACACTTCCTGCAATGGTAATCCGCAAAAGGAATAAAGACAATAAGGAATATGATTTATAACTATGAAAAGAGGAGGCAAGGTTTTGCACTTTCCAGTAGATGACAACCTAGGATCAGCATTCAAATAAAAAAGAAAATCTAACAAACAAACAGCATATAATCCCTTCAAAGAAACTCCAAGTAAACTAACTCCACTAACACCTACCCAACTCAAAACACAAATAATAAATAGACTAATTGAGGTAAACAGAACCTTGCACCAAAATAATCAGTAAATTATTATAAATGGAAAACCATCTTCCAACTTTCCCAAATTTCTTTTTGGACCTTCCCTCACTTCTACTCCAGCCTTCATGGAACAGCAACAAACTACAATGATAACCCCATCAGCATCCAAGCCGTACTTAAACCAAAATGTAAGCAATACTCTGAACCCATAATAAGCTCAAGAAAACAAAAACAACTAGAGATGATTGGTTATGCTCTGTAGACCCCCACAATTTCACAACCCTTTCATGTTCCAAGACAAAATATAAAAAAAGTCCAATTTTTTTCTGCAACATTAACCCAGGAGCCTTGTTGAACAATGGAAGATTACAAGTGAAGCTAATGAAGCTTTTACCACCCCACTATTCATTTCATGTTGTAAGTGAAACCCCAAGATGAAAAATGGAGGAAAGATGCAAACTTTTTGTGTTCCATGAACAGACTGAAAGACAAAACCCAGATCTACATGCAGTCCGAGAAGAAATCACTATCACTATAGTACAAACGAAAAGCAAAGTACCCAATAAAAAAAAAAACAGAGAGGGTAAACCAGCAGAAGCACTGGGAGAGAAATCATCAATCACACACCAATAAAAACAAGCCCTCTATAAAATTAACATGTTTTGTTGCTAACGAGTTGCCAAGTGTTGTAAAACAGAAAAATAAGAGAAAAATAAACCCAAAAAAAAGAGCAGCATCCACGGTTTTACATGAGAAGCATGTGCATGAGTCCCCATTTTACTTGTTCAAAGCACACACCAGGCAAAAAATGAGAGGTAGTCATGTCGGAGGAAAAAAAAACAGAAATTTAATAAACCAGCTACTCACAAGTGCACATGTACTAATAATACCCATACCCACAAGAATTTGAGTTAAAACTGAGAGGGGAAAAAACAAGAACTGAAATTTTGTATGCAAAAATACATGGAAAATGTAAAAAGTGGAAAAAAATAGAAAAGTTACCAGAGGGGGGAAGTTGGTGTGGTGTGAGATGCAGTGAATGTGAAAGTGTGAGGTGAAGAAGAAGAAGAAGAATGAGGAACCCTAATTTTAGAAAGAGGAGTGGTGGAGGGTTGGCATTGGTAGAGGAAGTTTTTTTCAGTTTTCCGAGTTCCCAAGTGTTGTTCAATCTGGTTTGTGTTACTGTTAGTGAGTAAGTATTTGTTTGTTTTGGTGAGTGGCAGCAGCGGGGATTGGAACAGGAAAAAAATTAAAAAAAGTTTGAAATCGAGGCGCCATTAATGTCACGCTCCACGCGCCCTGTCACAGAAAGGGACCTACAAGTACAACACTGCGTCTGCCGGTGTTTCTTTCAAAGCCACGGTGGGCGGCAACTTGGCAAGTGCCCAGGTCCCCATCCCAACTATTCATAACGCTACATGTTTGATTTATTTAGGAGAGGTTATTTAATAATTTTCACTATTTTTATTTTATTTTTGTTTCTATTTATGTATTACTTTTATAATTTTAAAAAAGTATTAATTATATTTTATCAATTATACTCTTAGTTTAATTGTGATAAGTAAATTGAAAAGTTAGAATTAATAAGACAGATAAAGGGTATATAAAGAAGTTTGACAATAATTTAATCAAAAACAAGAGCATTAACATCATTTCTTAATTCATGTATCGAAACCTTAAAGTGACACTTATATAGGAACGTAAAGAGTATAAAGAAATACGCGAGAAATTAAGCGCCTGTTTGATTTCAGTTTTTAGAAACTGTTTTCTGTTTTCAAAAACTGAAAAATTTAAAAACCTGCTTGGCAAAACCTGTTTTTGAAAACTGTTTTTGAAAACAGTTCTTATTTTCAATTTTAAAAACTAAAATACCAGAACAGCTAAAAGATGTTTTCAGTTTCTGTTTTTAGTTTTCAAATTTCAATTTTTTAAATATTGGAAAACGTCTTATTCAACTGTTTTTTTCTACTTTTATTTTGAAAAACAGTTTTCAAAAACAGTTTCTAAAAACTCTTTTTAAATACAGTTTTCAAAAACTACAATCAAACGGGTCCTAAGTAAGTTTGATAGTTCTTTAGTATATGAGGAAGAGAAGAAAAAATCGAAAAGTTAGAATTAATAAGAGAGATAAATGGTACATAAGGAAGTTTGACAATAATTTAATTAAAAATAAGAGCATTAACATCATTTCTTAATTCATGTGTCGAAACCTTAAAGTGACACTTATATAGGAACGTAAAGAGTATAAAGAAATACACGAGAAATTAAGTAAGTTTGATAGTTCTTTAGTACATGAGGAAAAGAAGAAAAAATGAAGAAAAAGAATCATGTGGGTATTTCCCCCTCTTGTTTGGTTGAAGAGAAGAGATTGCTTATATGAAATGACATTTTTATCCTTCAATATATATGTAAATTTATATAGTTAGAGTAATATAATAAATGAGTAAAGATGAGAAATATCACAAAACAATGTCATGAGTTAACATTTCTTCGCAATTTTAAGAAGAAATGAAAAATGTGTAATGATGGGTTCTGACATCTCTCTTTGCAGTTGTCTTACTGAAACCAAACGAGGGAGGATTTGGACCCCTTCTCAATTTCTCTCTTTTATGTCTCTCTCTCTCTCGCATAAACCAATTATACCAAACATAGTGTAATTGTCTTGTTTTTTATACATCCATTAGAATCTTAAAATCTATCATCAAATTCAAAGGTTCTCACATAATTCCTCTGCTAGTTATTATAAGAATTAAATAACTACATCATGTTTCTTAAGAAATGTAGTTAATATAGATATCATGATTAATTTGTTCTAACTTTGTATTAACTTTTCAAAATTACACATAAGTTACTTTTCTTATGCATCATTAATGATTTGAATAGTGGAAAGAGCGAAAAATTTAGTAAGAGTATTCTTGTCAAAAAAATTAATGCACCACAGGCTTTAAGATGGTTTTTATAAAAATTATTAAAGTGTACCTCCAATTTGATTCTTATAATAAGAAATGGAGCTCGATAAACGTTATCTTCAATAACTATTTTCAAAGAATGGGTCTAGTTGAAAAAGATATGACTCATTTCTACCAAGACTTGATAAGAGATCGAAGGAGTACGCGTAACTCCCCTCGGATATTATGATATTCGACTGACACTAGAAGACCAATACAACTCTAAAACAATCAATTGCAAGTTCCTCGATGTTGACTATCCCCACTAGTTACAACACAATCCTAGGCCGACCTTCGCTTACGTATTTCACGCCTGCCTGTCCACCAAACGGCTCACCTTGAAGTTCCCGACTTATAATGTCCAAATAATCTCCATTCAAGGAGATTAAGAGGCGGCTAGAAACCGCTAAAACATGAGTTTGTATATAACCCAAGAGTCTAAGAAGGTTAAGGAAACAAAGAAAACGACGATAAACCTTGAATGCAATATGATCAACTTTAGATGCCTTGCAGGCGCAGGGTAAGTTGTCTACTTCAAGGCTTGGGCAAATAGCCTCTACCACCGGTCACCTTGTTGTCCGATCACAAGTTGATGGCGAACCGCTTGAGGCTTCCACCTAGAAGCCACAACTTGAAGTGCTACACTTTTATTAAGCGTTACCAAATTCGTTGGAAGCTAGCCCGGATGATCAATATGTATTGACCACGAAACATCCACAGAGAATGAGACAACAGAATAGTTGAGCCAATCTCTCTTTTCTAAGGGGATTTACCATTTGATTATCAGAGAAGTTCCTCATAAGCTAGTCTAAGGAGCAAAAGCGAACATCTCACAAGAGTTGGGAGGGCCCACAAGGTTGCTACGAAACACTGCAACCCGAACCCTTGGAGGATCTCTATCCGAAGCCTTCACTCTACAAAATACAAACCACACCCGAGAGGAAAGGCTCGTATTTAGTATGAGATAGGAGCTTTGAAAAAGAGAGCAGTGTAAGCAACAAATACTCAGACGAAGGATGGCGCCACTTAGTGGCCAAAACCAGCTTCAGGCGAGAACACGTCGAAATTTCACTGGCTTGCTGTTTTTTGCATTTTGTTATTTCCTTTTCACTTATCTTCTAGAACTTGTATTCAAAATTTAAATGTTTAGCTTATCTTAATGGTTAAGTTCCATGATTGCGTAATTGACGATGTGTGCACTTGATAAAGGCCAAACAAATCAATAGAACAGAAACGTGTATGGATAATGGTGAAAAGTCTAAACTCACTAACATGTTACCTTATCTAAATAAAGAATTTGAAAGGCTAAGTAAAAGAACTTATAACCTTACCATCTAAGTCCCTCGCCCGAGGCTTTGCCTCTGATAAGTGCGACACCATCTAAGCCCCTTGAGGCACACCTCCAATGAATGCGCCACCACCTAAGTCCTTCGTCTGAGGCACTTCATCCGATGAGTGTGGTACCACATAAGTCCCCCATTTGAGGCACTCCCTTCGATGAGCACAACAACATTCAAGTCCCTCGTCTGAGGCACTATCTCCAATGAGCGCGACACTATCCAAGTCCCCCGCCTGAGGCACTGCTTCCAATGAGTACGAAACCATCAAAGTCCCTCGTCCGGGGCCGTGCACCATCTATGTCCCTCATCCAAGGCACCACCTAAGTCCCCCGCCCGAGGAAATTCCTTTGATGAATGATGCACCATCTAAGTCCCTTGTCGGAGGTAGTGCCTCTGATGAACGCGGTATAATCTAAGACCCTCATCTAAGGCACTGCCTCCGATGTGTGTGGCACCATCTAAGTCCCATTTTCGAGGCACTACGTACCTCCATTGTGCGGGAAACCATCTAAGTCCCCGGTTTGAGGCACTACCTCTGATGAGTGTGGTTCGATATGAGTCCCTTGTTCAAGTCACTACCTCTGATAAGCGTGACACCATCTAAGTCCCATGTATGAGGCCCTTCCTCTTATGAAAATGACACCATTTATGCCTACGTCCAAGGCACTCCCTCTGGTGGGCGCAACACCGTCTAAGTCCCCTTTCTTAGGCGCTACCTCCGATGAGCGTGGCACCATCTAAGAACCTTGTCCTTGGTGTTGCCTCTGATAAGTGTGAAATCAAAGTAACTCATATGAGGCACTGCCTTTGATGAGTACCACACCATCTAAGTCCCTCATCTAATGCATTTTCTCTGATGAGTTTGACACCATCTAAGTCCCTTGTTTGAGGCACTGTCTCTGAAGAGTTAGACATCATCAAGTCCCCCGTTGGAGGAACTTCCTCTAATGAGAATGACACAATCTAAGTCCCTCGTTCGAGGCATTGCCTCCGGTAAGCGCGGAACCAAGTCCCCCTTATGAGGCGCTGCCTCTTATGAGCGCGGCACCATCTATCTCCCTCGTATGAGGATTTGCCTATAATAAGTGCAACACTACCTAAGTCCATCGTTCAAGGAGTTTCCTCTGATTATTCTGGTACAATTTAAACCCCTCGTTCGAGGCACTTCATAGGATGAGCATGGCACGGTCTAAGTTCCTCTTTTGAGGTGTTACCTCCAATGAGCGTGGTACCATCTAACTCCCTCGTCCAAGGCACACCCTACGATCGGTTCATCGTAATAAAAGGACCCACCCGAGGCATGACCTCTGGTGCATGTGGTTATCAAGTCAAGAAAACCAATCTTCATATCCAAACCACTAACCAACAATCTTTGATGCAACTTATTAGGACTGAATCGCAACACCTCCGAGACAAGGATTTTACTAAGATTCTTGAACTGCAAGTGAAACAGTGAAAGCAACATTGTGCAAATGACCCTTAGTTTAAAAACTTAGTAACAACCTAGGTGAAGAGGGATGAGTAAGGCGCAACAACTTGGATGTAGCTAGACAAAAGGTTTGAGCTGCAAGCTCACAAGAATGCTAGGTAAGCCTTAAAGGGAAGTCATAAAGAACCCATGGTGCAATAATATACATTGCTACATGACAGCTCAGACTTCAATGATAAGCCTAATTCGTCATACAACAAATTTGAACCTACAAATATGAAACATACGAAAAGAAAATAGACATGTTAAGGAAACGCCAAGATCTTATTCCAATATGTTTCAAAATATTACATCAAATTTCAAGTCATACTACATTCATGAAGAACCGTGAATGGGTCAGTGAAAAAAAAGAAGGAACCTGGAGATGCATATCTCGTTGCATTCGATGTGCTCCCTCAGTAAGGAACTAAAAGTCAGCTCGAAATAAATTCCTCGCATCTCATAAAAGGAAAAATCTCATTCACTTCAAAACTAGCCTTGAGAATGTGAAGGCACTGTCAGAACTTGTTGGAGTGCCTCAGGATGTTAGGTCTCTATGCTGGCAGAAGACTACAAACCTCCCATTAAGAGGCGATTGCTCCCCCCAACATCTTAGAACCTCGAGATCCATTCTCAAGAGAAGGAGCACCATATAAGACTTCCAAGTTCCTCCTCCGATCTAAAGGGGCAACCAGATAAGACAACGCACGACAAAAAACCCTAAGAAGCAAGCCCTCATCACGTGTCTCTAGACCCATGGGGAAGACTTTGCACGATACCAATGGCCCTCCACCGTCTAACTCACATCAGTTCCCCTAGGTATTTCAGAACAAAGAAGCAACCAAGATTCATCACCTAACTAACAAACCGGGTATTCTAGCTACGGGTGAACTAGAGGTGTTCATAACCAATCCAATCAAATAAAAATCGAAAAAATGATCCGAAAAACGAAATCCAACCAAACTGAAAACTGAAATAATTGAAAACCGAAAAAATGAAACTTTTTCATTGGATTGAATTGGATTTCATATTTGATTTTCAAAATCAAACCAATCCATCCAAACCGAACATTAGCAAATATATATAATTTTCTTTATACATATATCATATCATTCATTCTTACATACTTGCATCCTTATATGCTTATATATTTATTATATGGTGCATACTTATTTATAAAAATGTACTTGAATAAATAGAGTTTCAAGTAATTATGTGAATAAATATGCATCAAAGTGAAAAAATATAATCATAATTTCTAAAAATATTGTTTCTATTATAATTTATGAATGCTACATTGATGTAATAAATTATTTATCATTGTAATTATTATATATTCTATATTTTTAAGATTTATATACTACATTCTTATAGGAAACAAAGTTAAACTAAAACTAGAAAAGCCAAACCGCTATAATTTGAACTAGATTGGTTCGGATTTAAATTTAGAGACAAATCCATTAGATGATAAAATAGAAAAATCAATGTGATTGGATCAGATTAGTTTTTCCTTCAAAATCAATCCAATCCAATCTGCAAACACCCCTAAGGTGAACATCAATGTTAACATGCCTAGAAGAGATATGGAGATAACACTCGTGATCGTCACCAACATCTTGCTCCATAAAATTCTTTAAAGGGTGACCCTTGAACCCTACGATTGAAGGTAGAAAGGAAGAACGTATAAAAATGGATAAGAACACTATACAGGCCACCTATTTATAGGTGATAGAAGCCCTTGTTTGTAACAGACGCAATAAAAGCGCAATATCATCAACCATCACGCTCACTAGACCAAGACCAACATAAGGAATGTTCATTAAAGTGGAGCGTTGAACGAATATTGAAATGTCTTAAGTGCTATTAAAGGCACGATAATGGTGTGTTGTGGAATTCCACATGCCTTCATAATTCCTTCTTGTACAAAAACTTTTCCCGTTGATATAATTCTGTGAAAGGTTGAAAAAACAAACATCGAGGACCTATTCAAGGCTTACCCAAATCCTCTCAATGGGATAAAGCACGTGAAACAAATTAAAGGAAAAAGGGTAAGAAGGTTCTAGACTAAGAGCATGGAACAGAATCTGAAAAAGCTCTTCCAAACGCCCAACCATTCATGTGAAGCTGAGAAGGCACTACTTGGAGATGATTCAGAACTTGAACCTCAAACTTTGAAAAAGGAAGATGGAAATCAATTACTCCGAATCTGTGATCATAAAGATACATAAATATCCTTGCCCATACCACTTGTCGCATACTTTGTCATAATGACCCAAAATTTTGACTAAGAACTCGTCTTCCTGAGCGCCTCCAACCGGCAAACACAGACAAGACTGGAGTAACGGTTCATCTCTCTTTATAAAAATGGATTGAACACATAGCACTCGTGGATCAATCCAATTTGAATCATAGCTGGAGTGGAATGCTTAATACAGAACTTTGGGGGAGTTCTCTTTGAACCCATACCACAAACATACCTACACGTGAAGAGATGAAGGGTGAGAACCCAACATTGGTAAAGAAACAACCTTTACCAAATGAAGAAAGGGAAGAGAAAAGGCAACAACTTTACCTAGTTATCTCCCATTACTATGGCTTATGGCCTAAGTCTCCAATAACCTTGATTGTGCATGACGGTGGGAAGAAGGGAGACGACCACTGCTTGCCACTAGCACTGAGGCGAAATAGCCTACCCTGCATAATGAAAAGTTCCCAACTTGCACTATTCCCTAATTAACATGCAACCATGAAGAAAGATCGAAAAACTTACCAAAATGGAAGAGAGATGAAGAATTTCAGGCAAAGTTATCCACGCGTTCTGTAATAGAGGTTTACAACAATTTCCAAAGAGGAACACTTAGAAAAGATGATGAAAAAGGAAGGAGGCGAAATGACGCCTAATTTCATGTTTTAAAGGTAGTGAACCGAGCACAAATGTGATCTTTCACTTCCTAAGTGAAGGCTAAAATGATATTTTTCACCCTATGACCCTTCATTGCGCCACCCTTAGAGAATCATGCTGAACCAAGCCTCACTAGTCGAAGAGTCACACACCTCAACTTACTCCCATCAACGGCCAAACTATGACGAGACACACCTCTTCTCATTCTGGGGGACCTTGGAACAAGGTATCAACATGAAAATAAGAACTTATGGCAATACAAATTCAACTTATATCATCTCGCACGCATGCTTTGAAGATTTTAAGCTCATCTTAGATCATGAGTGTATCGCAAGGGGAAGGCCAAACATCTACTTGCTTCGGACCAGATACTATCTTAGATCTCGACATTCCAAGCATCTTGTTGCATTCGATACTCAGAGTGGGGGAAAAGTGTTAGGGAATAAAATGATGTGCTAAATACTTTGTCTCGATATTGATTGTGTCATATGCGTATGAGAACAGTGATTCCTAGTTAAGGTAATATCTATTATTAATGGATAGTATATGTTATATATCTATATATCTCTATCACATCTTCACATGATTCCCTCCAAGTTTATTACACTCTTGTGTATAAATACATGTTAATGGGACACTCCTCATGTACATACTATCTTGTAACCCTAACTCTTATTTCTTTTTTAGCTTTGCTGACTTGAGCTTTATAATATCTTGTAGATATTCACCTCTAGTGTCCATTTGATAGTCGAATACGAGAAAATGATATCCCTTCCATGAAGGAGCAATCTAATGAAATACATCTTCCACATTGCCAAATATCCTTATTCAGATTTAGTTATCCTTTTTAGAACCTTAACTTAGATTAGTTTTTTTTTACCATTTATATAAATTTTATGCTATTAAAACATGCTCTAGATGGTTAAATATTTACATCTATTTTATATTAAGAGCTGTGAGTTGTACAGATGTATTCTTTCTTACACTAAAAGCAAAGAATCATAAACCTAATGCATATTTATATTTTATTGATCCTTTCAGTTTACTCTTTGGATATATTTTTCAGTTTCGAGAAAAATATGTACAAGTAATTCTACTACCACTTGATCATTGTAAGATCCCAACATGGTGGAATCCCAAATGTCCTTGGAAATTGCATCGACTAGTACTCGAGGCAGGAGTTAATGCAAATTTGTAGTAAGGGGTAACTACAAAGTGAATATGGTTCATGTTTATCCATTTAAAGTAGGAGTATCAAATTTCAAGCATGTGCTACATCCAGCATAGGGAGGACCAAATGATATAAATAGCCAAACATGGCAGAAGCTTTTATTTGATTTCAATTAACCACGTTACTCAGATTGTCCTTCCTATGTCCATAAAATATATGGTCTCCATAGTTCAGTAGACTTATAGCATATTTTATTTTTTTTCTTCTCAGATTTTTTTCTTAGGTACACAAGAATAAAATAAACTTCACATTTGATTTTGATTTCAGAGTGATTATGAAACGTGTTCCCAAATATGCTATTTATCTGTCTAATCATCATGACCTGAAGATGCAGAGGAAATATGAATTACACATTTTCGACAATTGATCTGTATTTTGTTAGATTTTAATGGAAATGATAGAAGAAGTAAATCATCATTAAATATAATGCTTTTATGTTAAATCATCAAGAATGTGAATATAAATCAATAAGAGAGGAGAGAAAAAAAAAACAATTCGTGAATGACTTAGTGCAGAACTATAGAGTTTTGATTTTACAAGTCTATATGCACAATTCTTCTTAACTCCTTTGAAAGACTTCTACTGATGAAATATTAGAAAGGAAAATTATGCATATGTTGGGGGGCCATAACTTACATATAACATGAACTTACCCACCAAGAGTCTTATCCTTTAGGCTATATTTGGATCGATGAGAATGGTATAATGAGATAAAATAGAATGAAGTGTTATTATATTTTATTGTTTGGTTTTATTAAATGAGGTTGAAATGACATGGAAGGTGATGGAATCCATTTCATTTCATTACTTACCATCAATTTTCATACTCCAAATTGGATGGAAGAAGATGAAAAAAAATAAAAAATAATAAGTACTAAAACTATAAAAGAAAAATTTACCCATACCTATATTATATATTAAATATTGGTGATTTTGAAAAATATACCCATACCTATATTATATATTAAACATTGGTGATCTATTATCCAAACAATAGAATGGTAAGTTTATACTGCTTCATCATAAAATATCCAAATAAGGTAAATAGATTTTCATTTTTTTCGTATATTAAATTATTCTCACAATTCCAACCCGGATGTGATAAATGTCAAAGATTTCCCCAAGAATGCAGCTCCTAAGATTCGAACACTCGACCTAAAGGTTTAAACAACCACTGCGGCCGACACTCATTAGGTCATCTTCTATCCATCTAAATATAGCCTTGGTGTTTTGTTAATTATAGCCTATAATAAAAATAAAAATAACACTTCTGACATTTACACATTAGAAATTTTATACCTAGTGAAATGTCATAAATTTTTTTTTTTTTTTTGAAGGAATAAATTTTAAAACTTAATATTTGATAAATCACTTTAAAATAACTTATAAACATAGTTAACTATATATGTGGGCCATGTTGTTTGATGAACCTCCCAACACATAGTCATTGAAAGAATATTTCATCTTTGAAACCCTCTTTCTTAAAGGTTACAGATGGGATATATTTAATTTTGAACCATTTAGACTAGAGATATACCATTACTATATAGACTAAACAACAGTTGGATATGAACTGACGTTGGAGAACGTTGGCACTTTTGTAACCTCCTAAATTACTTGTTCTTAGTTATTTTCTTTTTCACACACTTTGTAGTGCTCTCCCTATTAGAAACTATCCAAGCAGATACTAAATTTACAATTGTGCAAGGAAGAGTATTTAACATCATTCTGATAACCTTTACATAATTTTCCCATTTTCTTATAAAATAAGATAGCCACTTCTATAAAAAGTCCAAGTAAATTTATGCAAAGCCAGGAACTGTTAATATAAAGAAATGAGAGGGTGAAAAATTGATAAAGAAAAATAAAGAGAAGAAAAATGAAGGGGATCATGAATAGATTTTATTTGTTATTTTGTAAAAAAGAAAAAAAGTAGAAATGCGAAAAAAATTCCACCTGGCGGTTTGATGAAAAAAATGACAAAAAATTGATATAATAACTCTTTTACTCTTATGAGAAGGAGAGGGAGGGACAAGAGGTAAGTAGGAAATTAAAACTGAAAAATTTGTCTCCTTTAAGTTTCCTATGAGTTTGACAAAAAAACCTTCCGTATGAGAGAACAAAATTTGACACCCTATAAGAATGAGGCAAAAAAATTAATAGTGAGCGATACTAAATCATGACTTGCAATGTTAGTGAGAAAGCTCTTCCTCCACAAAGATATTTAGCTAGATATTTTTCTACTCTTCTCGCCACCTATGCTTTGTACTTGCCCTGTCAATTTCTTCAAAATTCCTCCCCTATGTACCTGTTAGCAATCCCAAAATTAACGAAATGAAAACAAAATTGCAATTGCATATAGAACATGCATGATGATAAAAAATATTAAAAGCAGGATTCAATCAACTTATTTTCCCACAGAGTTAATTTTGTCACCCAAAAGTTACTCCTATAACGTTGTCCCCAACATTGATTCTGGCTTTAGAATCACTTGTATAATTTGTTTCCATTATCATGTATAGTTTTTCAATTCAGAATACTATTTGTGTTTATTTCTCCTTGAGGGCAGGGAGCTAGTTTTTGGATAACCTGACACGCATTCAGCAAACTAACACAAAGCCGCAAGAAGCACAATGCAATTAACAATAAAAGTGAATATAAATTTATTGGGGATCAACCGAACAATCCATGGCAGAGAAATAAACAACTCAGTAAAGAGAATACTTACCATAATTTTGGTGCACTCTCGTGTAGTTGTGAAGAACTTTTATTAAGGAACCGTATCTCATTGAATTTAATGGTCCCATATGCCTGAAATAAACATCAGTCAGGATCTAATCATAGAAAAAATAGAAAAAAGAAGCTATGTACAGAATGGAACTTCTTACACAGACAACCTGTGCAATTCATGTAAGTTCAATTTTTAGGTTTAAAGCTTAAGCACAGAACTGTGGAATAGCAACTCTGCCACAGATTTAATACCCAAGAAAGAAAACATAAAAAAAATAGGAGAGAAATAAAGAGAAACTAAATCAGATGCAATGATATTCAGTGTTCACTAGCCAGCGACCACTCAAAGATTACTACTTTCATTAACATGGACTTCTATTTCAGCTTATTGTTAACAAACTAATCCAAGCTTTTTTCTTTTTTTATCAAAAACTAATCCAAGTTGATAAGCCTAGTGCATAACAGAAAATCCATGTAACAGAGTCACTGGTCCTTTTAGCATCTATGCAGAAGCATTGTTGCACTTCATGAAAACAAACAAGCTAATTTTTTTTATTGCACTGATGATTTCCTTGAAAGAACATACACAATCTCTGTATACCGAATTCTCCATGCAGGAAAACCAAGATGGCTCCTCACGGGTCCATAAACCAGTAAAAGGTCAGGTTCTGGGCCTCTGCCACCTGACAGTGAAAAAAAGATTGTTATTATTTGGATAAGAGCTATGTTGCACCAGAAAATCAACTCTTTGAATTATTAGTAGGTTTTGAAAGCAAATATACCAACAATTTGCAGTGCCTCATTCAGTTGCGGCTCTAATAAGATTTGACCATCAAGTTCTCCACTCAAATTATGTCGTTTCAATTTCTCCACAAAAATCAAGTTAGCCGCCTTGGCCACTGCCTCCTTCCCATCCACATAAGAAATAAATTCTAATGTCATGTGATCAGGAGTATGGTGCGCGGCAGCTTCATTAACTGCCTGCACTGGGTTAAAGGTAGATCCGATCAAACAAGTGAGAAAACTATATTGAGGCTTGTTATGGCGACTAAATGAGAATACATAGAGAATACTAACATAAGAAGAAGGAGGAGTAGGAGGAGGACTGCTGTAATGCAGAGTAGTTCTCTCCTTTCTCACGTCATCTTTAGATAGAACCTTCTTGTAGACTCAAAGGCTCCAAATTCCTAAAGTTAATAAATTACTTTCTAGCCTCATTTTCTTTCCCTTGTTTTTCTCTCTGCTCATCTTACCAGATCATAACAAGTCTAAAGTCTAAACTTAAATACGTTGCTTATATAATATATCAACAGAAACATGTATTTCATCTCCTCAATAATTTTCTTAGATGGTATATCCACAAATACTATAGGTAGGTCCCATCAGTTACAAACCTTTTAAGACGATAGAAATTGGAAATGAGACAACATTCATTCAACAAATTTCAGGTGTAAAACCGATTTAACTCAATCTTGGACACTTCATCTCCCATTATCTAAATAAATGTTTTTTATATCATCCACCACCCCCATATACGCACAGGAAAAGAATCAGACAAAACAAAATGAGGTGAATGTGAGAAATACTGAAATACCAAAACTATGAGATTAATATTGGCAAACATATAAGATGAACTGCTTGGTCAAAAGCAGGTTAATATCATGCACGAGGAGGGAAATTTATTAATATATTAAGAAAGAAGCAATATGCCGTGAGAAATAATAAATATATGGTACCTCTATGGGTTTTGCATTCTTCAATTTTTGAAATATGGCTTCCTTAGACTTCTTCAACACTCCTATAATATAGCATTCAAGGAAATCATTATCATCTGGCCTAAATAAAAGAAAGTTTACCATTGCTGATTCTCCAAACCTTTCATACCATTCATGTCATAGAGGCACACATATTTTACACCGATATAGTCCAGCCACTGCAGAAGTTTAACAACTTTTGACGTCTGATGAGCATCTTCACTTTCTATGACAATGGCAAGGGACCTAAGTTTTCCTATATGAATAGACTTGTAGTTCTTCAACACTCCATAAGAGATGAAATAGCTTTCAAACAAACTAACCACTGCTGATACGAAATACCATGTGCTGACAATTACTTGCAGAAAGTACCATATTAGCTGAAGCCCAAGATTTCCAATCTGCACAAGCCTTAAAACTCACTACCCATCATGAATGAACTTTTAAATTTTAGATTGAATATAAAAATGTGCTAGGTCGTATAGACTAACCATTCATATTAAACGCCATTGCGTTCAACAATACATGGAGCAACAATAATATAAATTAATATTGGAATAATGATCCATTAGAATGGACCCCGTTAACAAATTCAAGTTATAGTGAAGTATGTCATAATCATGTTTTATTTTCTTTAAGAACAGGAACGTTTAGTGATTTAGCATAATCAGTTTAGGGCACATATTTACATTACCATTTTAAGAATAGGTGCGGACTACAGATCAGTTAAATTTCAGTGTAGATAGTTCTTTTTTCTTGTTTTCATACTCTTGCTTTGGTTTAATTATGTGTGCACAACCAGAATGCTTAGATTACAGCACTTAGAGCCTTTGAAACCTATCCTTTTATGAGCACATTACTGGAGTTTAAAGCTGTGTCCATGATATTATAATGTTTGGAAGAGCTAGTTTGAGCTTATTGTATAGCATAAGCGCTTATGAAAGTGTTTGGGTGAGCTTATGTAAATAGCTTATGGCCTACCTATAAGCCGTTTTGGGTTTATTTGTATAAGTTATTCAAAACAGCTTATAATAAGAGGTTATGCTTACTTATAACCTATATTCATCTCATTTCAATGAGTTTCTCAAACTAGCTCTCCACATACTCGTGAACCTAAATCATAAAAATGCAATTCAAGGGTATAAGAAATTGAACACTTACAGCAACAACGCAATGAGACAACTTGTGAGCTCCATCTCTAAAATCCACCATCCCTAAAAGTAAGAAAACATCAAATACAAAAGAAGAAGCTACGACATTGGTGTTTCTCCTACTTGCCCAAAAGAGAAAATAAGTAATAAGTAAATAAATAACAAAAAACGAACAGGCATGGAGAATGCTTGCTAGTACGAGCAAGCATGGAGTCGAAGAGGACTTTTCCTATTGCTGATTTTTTTTTTTCTAGAATCGAAATGAAGAGTAAGAAAAATTGAACATAACTCAAAAGGAAAAAGTGGTTCCGTTACCTGCTTTTGCAACTCAATCAGCGACGATGAAGGATGAACGAAGGAGAAGAAAGCTCAACAGCATCGCACCATCCTCGTGGGTCTTCATCATGCAGTCACGAAGTCTCCATTGTCGAAGTCACCGGCGATTTGAGCTCCACCGCGGCAAACCACTCGTCGTGCGCCTTGATGGTCCCGCTGCCGTTGACCGAAACGAAATAAACCGCGCTCCAGCTCTTGATAGTTGGGCGATTGTGGAAGAGGCTCTTGGGACGGAAGACAAGGGTTTCTAAGGAGTAAATAACCAATTTTTTTTTGTCTTGACCAGGTATCCCCATTGCTGATTGCCGAGACTAATCCTTCGCCCACGGTCAGCGCACGAAGCGGTAGGGGCTGGCCAACGAGAGTAAATAACCAATTTGAGCAAGGGTATGGTTGGTTTAGGAGAAAAAATAAAGAGGATAGAAAATTAGTTGAGAGAAACATTGGAGAAATATAATAAATTTTGTAAGTTTTTTTTGTCTCGACCAAGATATCCCCACAGCCGATTGCGGAAAAGAAGATAGATAAAAGAGAAAAAATAACATGTGAAGTTAAGGTTTTTTGAATTTTTTTTATTCCACCAGAACCACTTTCTAGTGGTCTCTTTACACTTATTGAACAACAACAAAAATAAAAAAATTGTGTGCCCAACTTTCTTCACAAATTGTGGGGCCCCAAAAACAATGGGTCCACCTCTGACTTGTCTCTTCCTTCAGCTCACATACAAACCAAAGAAGCATACTTCTCCTCTTTCTTCCCAAACTCTCTCTTCTCTCTTTCTTTCTACTTTTTCCTCCCTCTAACAAACAAGGCCTGAAAGTCCATGTCCGTCTCATCACTTAGCTCACATATGTTAATGAGATGTAACATAAATGTTTATGTATTGGCACGTTACACTTTGACAAGCCATTGAGTATCATATGTGGCAATTATCTCAATTTGGTCCTTAGTACATTTCACTCTCTCCCCCCATCCCTTCCTCATCCTTCCCCAACCACCACCATCATCTGCCACTCTTCCTCCACCCCATTGTTCCCTCTACCCCCACCACTACCAAATAAACAGAGTTACTTAGAGCCACAACCAATACGTTGTGGGAAGAAAATCTCTCTAATACAGAAACTTCAGCAGCAGCAGAGGAAGAGTTAGAAAGAGAACTCTTATCAGATACCCATTGTTGAAGCTTGAGCCATTGCCATGGCTTCAAATTTGAGCCTTTTGGACTCGTAGGCTTGGGAAGCCTCATCGGGAGTATTGTAAGTGCCTAACCAGAGACGGGTTACGAATCTCCGCAGCCCACTTACACCACATCCTATGCCAAACACCTTTGTATTTGCCAAAGGATTGCCTCCTTGTTGATGGTTTATGGGTTGAAACCCTCTAGTTGTTGTGAATCTCAACATAGTTGCTCTTGTTGGTTCTCTTCTCAGGAAAAGAGCCAATTCCAGTAGAGTTAGAGAAAACTCTGATAGTTAAAATTCCAACTTCATTCAAATTCAACATGTTTTTAGCTACAACACCATCTCTTATTCTAATATTCCACTAATCAACTTTAGCTAGATAAAACAAAATAGGCTTATGAGAGTTACGAGAGTGATGTTCCAACGTGATGGTGCCTAGCGTTACGGCTGGCGGCAGAGACGTGGCGGTGGCTCGCGTTAGGGCTTACTGTTCCAACTGACCCACACACTAAACACTGCATGGCTTCCCTTATGGTTTCCTATTGCGGCTGACACTTTTTTTTCTGTTGTCTCACTGGTGTTTCCCTGCCATTTTTCACTGGTGTTGCCCTGCTGCTACGTATTGCTAATTAAGGTGCTGCTACATGCTAGTCTCGGTGTTGCGTTCTCTTGCGTTTTGCTATGGAACTTCCACCCCAGATCACCCTAAGTGGAGAGGAGGCAAGGCAAAGGTCCTCAATGTAGGGGTTATCGCCGTTGACCCCTCCTATGGGCCAGATGTCTGGCTTGCTGCGAAGCTGTTGCACAGAGGACACTTTAATTCTCTTGTGTTCAGAAACGCGATGCTACGTCTATGGCGGCCTAGAGGCGGTTTCAAAGCCAGAGTGGTGGGCTCGAATCTGTCAACCTTCTGGTTCGTGACCAAGAAGGAGCGTACATTGTCCTCAAGTCTGGTTCTTGGTTCTTTAACCGTTCTACAGTGATCATCAACGAGTTGCAGGTCAACGTGCTTCCTACAGAGACTCATGAAAAAATCAGGAAAAACAAAACTAACAGCACCAACAAAACCATTCCTAATACACAACCTCTCAACATCCCCATTTCTTGTGTGATACCTTCATTCTTCAACATCATTACTTCAATCACAGCATCATTCTTCAAAACACCCTCCTTCAAAAGCCTCAATTCTCCAATCACATCTTCATTCTTCACTAATATTTCTTTCAAAGCTGTTAAGAACGAAGGTGTTCTTGAAGAAAAAGGAAAAACTTGAGAAATAGAAGATACTTAAATTGATCTTTCTATTTTGATTATTTCACTGTTACAAGCTCTGTATTTTTACAAAGAGAACGACGAATATTCCGAGGTCAACTATTACATTCGGAATCATAAACAATAATAAATACAAGATAAGATCCTGGATATTTTGGGATTGCTAGTATTACTAGATAACTGGTTTACAGTTGGCACAGTACAGGTCAGATGTTACATCTGGCTGGAAGATATAGCTTGACAGACGATCCATTGCTTCAACACGCAGATGATTCTTATCAGACGATATATGACCAGACAATGTTTTCCTTTGTCAGTCAATACGGCAGACGATCCCAGACCATGTTGTGCTCGATTCTGCGCATCTCCAACAACAGACGATTCTTATATCTAACATCCCCCCGCAAACTCAATGTAGGTGAGAAGGAAGATAACCTTAAAAAACACGTTGAGTTTGACATTCTTAGTTGCAACTTGCTTGCTTGTACTTCTCTTCCAAGCATCACGAACAAGGGTGGAAATGTAATGCTAGGAATAGTTGCGTTCCTTTGACATTGATGCTTGTACTCGAAGCGAAGGGTTGGGGTATGATGTTAGAAATGAAGAACATGGAAGATGAATTGCACTGCTTTCCCAGATCCACTAGATTTGCTTCACCAGATAAAGAGAATGCATATTTTGTTTTGTAAATCAGAAAGACACTTTGGATCAATGATCTTTCCATGCTAGTTCGAGGAAGTATTGCCTGGGCATGTTCTTCAGTGGGAGCCTCAAAGGTCATTGACTTGTGCTCCTTCATTTGAGTCTCAGAGGTTGTATGACTGCAATGGCTTGAGCTCAGAGGAACGTTAACAAGTGTTACCCCTCTATTCATGAGTCTCAGCTTTGAAAGGGTAAATAAAGAAAATGTAAAGCATAAAGGCTTGAGCTTAGAGGAACGTTAACAGGTGTTACCCCTCTGTTCATAAGTCTCAGCGTCGAAAAATCAAACAAAGGCAAGGATAAAGCTTGACACGAAGGTGGAGCTTCTGCCATGGAAGAAAAAAAGAAAAGAAAAGGAAACCATGGACCAGACAAGCTTTGATACCATGTTAAGAACGAATGTGTTTTTGAAGGAAAAGGAAAAACTTGAGAAATTGAAGATACTTAAATTGATCTTTCTATTCTGATTATTCCACTGTTAAAAGCTATGTATTTATACAGAGAGAACGACAGATATTCCGAGGTCAACTATTACATTCGGAATCATAAACAATAATAAATACAAGATAAGATCACAGATATTCCGGGATTGTTAGTACTACTAGATAACTGGTTTACACCTGGCACAATACATGTCAGACGTTACATCTGGCCGGACGATATAGCTTGGCAGACGATATAGGACTAGACGATGTTTTCCTTTGTCAGTCAATACGGAGACGATCCCAGACTATGCTGTGCTCGATTTTGCGCATCTCCAACAACAGACGATTTTTATCTCTAACAAAAGCCATGGCCTCTTCATCCTTCCTATCCCTCGAGCTTCCCTCATCTATAATTCCCTCACATGTGATTCCATCATCTTCATCTCAAACCCAAAGGAAATAGTTGCAATTTTTGGGATGGTTCTGAAGAAAAAAAAACAGTCCTTGGTTCAATGGCAAAAAAATATAACAAGGGATGAGGAGGAACTCACCTTGGGTAAATAACAACCATACCAAGGTCTTTGTGGGTTCAAATCTGTTATGGAAATCCTCACTTTTGCCTTTACACCATAGTAGCAAAGCACGCTTCCACCATTTACAGAAGAGCTTCCACCATCTTGATTCTTCGAACCCAGGGACTTTTACACGCGATTTTTTGAGCCTACTGCCATGGTTATGTAACAAACGCGATGAGTGAGAAGTATAATTGAGGGTTGAGAGGATTCTTAGTCAGATTTTAAAGATTTGTGTCACTAGAGTTCATTGGGGATTCTTTTTGTAGATCCAAGAAGAGACTTATTTGACCGATTTCATGAAGGTAAAATATGACCGTTGGACTAGACGTGGCAAGCCCGCTGATGAGTGGATTTTATATGATGTTTTTAGGGTCTTTTTAGTCTTTTTATTTTATTATTTTTGAGTCACATGTAGGTTTTTTATTGTTTTTATGTAGATTTTATATTTATTTTGCATTTTGCATGTAGATTGGATTTTTTGTGTTTTTCTATCTTTATTTTATATTTTTAGGGATTTTTCTAGTTATTTTATATTTTTAGGAAAAGCTGGTTAGTTATCATTTTTGGTCCAGGGACCAATGTGTAAAGTTTCAGAAAGTCAGGGACCAAATTGTAAAAGTTCAAGAGTGGAGGACTTAAAGTGGAGATTGAGAGAATATGAGGGCTTGAATTGAAGTGCTAACCAAGGGAGGACCAAAGTGAAAAAGAAGAATATGAAGAATCACTCTCCAATTTAGCACATGGAAAAAATGTTTAAAGAATTGATGAAGGGTTTCAGAATTAATCAAGGCTGGTTAGTGGCTTTTTATGGCCATCAAAACCCACTACCATGAATGAAGAAGGAAGAACAAGCAAGAAGATGAAGAAGCAGCATCCCAACGCTCCAGCGTTGGGATCCCAGCGCTCCAGCGCTGGGGTTCTGACTAGATGATGAGTCAGATGGTGACCCAGCGCCCAAGCGTTGGAAATCCAGCGCTCAAGCGCTGGGCCTCGGACAGAAAGTGGATTTTTAATGCATCCTAGCGCCCATGCGTTGGGAATGCCAGCGCTCAAGCGCTGGAGGCTGGAATTTTACTATAAATAGGGCCCTTTTCTTCACTTGTAAGACACACCTTCATAGAATACAACAAGTATTCTCTCTTTCTCCCTCAAAGATCATTGTTCCTAGGACTTGTGGGAAGCCATACTTGAGCTCCTATCCAGGGTAATTCAATGAATCTTTTAGCCATGCTTGGCTAATTCTTCTTTTAAGTTTTTGGGTTGTTTTAATTTATAATTCATGTTCTAGTTTTCTTTTACATTTCTGAATAATATTTTCTATTCATGTTTATTTCTTTGTTCTTCATTAATCTTTATGCGCAAAAGGTTTCATGCTTTCTACTTATTCATAAGGCCATTTGTTAAGTAGTAAGGGAAATAGGAAATAAAAAAGGTTATATGTTTGCATTACTTAAGGCTATAAGGATGTACGTAATCTTGTGTTGGCTCGGATTCCTTCTTCATCTTCTTCTCTAATTAACTAATAACCAATGCTATGGAGTTAGTAATTAGGAAAGGAAGTTCTACATTTCTTAAGGCCATTAGGGTGTAGAAACTTAGGCTATAGCACCATGAATTTGAATTTAAAGTTCAGAAATTTAGTAAGAGTTTTCTAGCATGTTTTATAGATTATGTAAATCAACCCAAGAGCTTAAATTCCTCTCATCTT
Source organism: Acmispon strigosus (assembly GCA_030819835.1). Lineage (NCBI taxonomy): Eukaryota > Viridiplantae > Streptophyta > Magnoliopsida > Fabales > Fabaceae > Acmispon > Acmispon strigosus. The sequence continues at coordinate 56,649,840 of JAUAMA010000003.1, read as the reverse complement.
ATTTCTTATCATTTTATGCTATTGTTATATCTTTGTTCTAAACCAACTTCATATTTCTATCTTTTTATTTTTATGCTTAAGTACTAAATTTTATATCAATAAGAACACCTATCCCTTGGGTTCGATAATCTTTTATATTACGCGATAGTAAATTGTACGCTTGCAATTTCATTATCAAGTTTTTGGCGCCGTTGCCGGGGATAGGTTCTCTCAAGTTCTTGTTTTTATTTTATTTAGTACTTCTTGTATATATAAAAAAAAATAATAAAAAAAATATTTCTGCTTAACAGTTTGTTGCCATGTGGAAAGAAGAAGATCCTTTAGAGACTATAATCTCTGAAGGGTTGGATTTTGAAAATATTGAAAGCAATGACAAACAGGTCATTGAAATGGCAAGATATCTGGAGGCTGCCCATTGTTTCCAACCAAAGGGAAATTGGGTAGAGGAGCTCAGAAGAGAAGAAGAAGTTCAAGAGGAAAAGAGGGAATTGAAGCCCTTACCTTCCACCCTTAAGTATGCTTTTCTTGAGGAAGGTAACAATAAACCTGTCATTGTGAGTAGTTCCCTCTCTCCTCTTGAAGAAGAAAAACTGGTAAGAATTCTTAGAGCCCATAAATCTGCTTTGGGTTGGACTATTGAGGATATTAAGGGCATAAGCCCCACTGTTTGTATGCATAAAATTTGTTTAGAAGAACAAGTTAAACCTGTGGTCCAACCCCAAAGAAGACTTAATCCTGCCATGAAAGAGGTGGTAAGGAAAGAAGTGATTAAGTTGCTTGATGCAGGGATCATCTATCCCATTTCTGATAGTGAATGGGTTAGTCATGTTCAGGTAGTTCCCAAAAAAGGGGGAATTACTGTGGTCCCAAATGAGAACAATGAATTGATTCCCACCAGGAAGGTAACTGGTTGGAGGGTTTGTATAGATTACCGGAGGCTGAATTCTGCCACCCGGAAGGATCATTTCCCCCTTCCCTTTATTGATCAAATGCTTGACAGGTTGGCTGGCCATGAGTACTATTGTTTCCTGGATGGTTACTCAGGTTATAATCAAATTGTTGTTGATCCTAAGGATCAAGAAAAAACTGCTTTTACTTGTCCCTTCGGGGTGTTTGCTTATAAAAGAATGCCTTTTGGCTTGTGTAATGCTCCAGGAACCTTCCAAAGATGTATGTTTGCTATTTTTTATGATTTAATTGGTGAATGTATGGAAGTGTTCATGGATGACTTTTCTGTGTATGGCCCCAACTTTGACAAGTGTTTGAGCAATTTGGAAAGGATTCTTGTTAGGTGCCAAGAAAAGAATTTGGTACTTAATTGGGAAAAATGTCATTTTATGGTTAAAGATGGCATTGTGCTTGGGCACAAGATTTCTGAAAAAGGGATTGAGGTGGATAAGGCTAAAACTGAAGTTATTGAAAATTTACCTCCTCCCACTAATATTAAAGGAATAAGAAGCTTTCTTGGTCATGCAGGTTTTTATAGGCGATTTATAAAAGATTTTTCTAAAATTGCTAAGCCTATGACAAATCTCCTTGAAAAAGAAGCTCCTTTTATCTTTAATGATGAGTGTTTGGCTGCTTTTAAATTATTAAAGGAAAAACTTGTTTCAGCCCCTATCATTGTTGCTCCCCAATGGGATTTGCCTTTTGAAGTTATGTGTGATGCTAGTGATAATGCAATAGGGGCTGTTCTTTGTCAAAAAAATGGAAAAGTGTTGCATGTTATTTACTATGCTAGTAAGGTTCTGAATGAAGCTCAAAGAAATATGCTACAACTGAAAAGGAGTTGTTGAGTGTAGTTTATGCTTTAGATAAATTCAGACCTTACGTTTTGGGTACTAAAGTTATTGTGCATACTGACCATTCTGCATTGAAGTATTTGTTTGCTAAGCAGGAAGCTAAACCCAGGTTGATCAGGTGGATCTTACTCTTGCAAGAGTTTGATCTTGAAATTGTGGACAGGAAAGGGAAGGACAATGGTGTAGCAGACCATTTGTCAAGACTTGAAGAGGGGAACTCCGATCCAATTCCTATTCAAGAGGAGTTCCCAGATGAGAGGCTTTTGGCTGTCCAAGAGATAGCTCCATGGTATGTACATTTAGCTAATTTTAAAGCTGCTGGTGTGTTGCCTTCTGATTTGACTTGGCAACAAAAGAAGAAATTTTTGCATGATGCTAAATTCTTTTTCTGGGATGAACCTTATCTGTTTAGAGAATGTTCTGATGGGATCATTAGAAGGTGTATTCCAGAAAAAGAATTTGAGGCTATTTTATGGCATTGCCATGGCTCCGATTATGGAGGCCATTTTTCAGGTGAGAGGACTGCAGCTAAAGTCCTCCAAAGTGGTTTTTATTGGCCTACTATCTTCAAAGATAGTAGAGCATTTGTGGTAAGGTGTGATCGCTGTCAACGAACTGGTAATATCTCAAGAAGGAATGAGATGCCCCAAAAAATGATTTTGGAAGTAGAAGTTTTTGATGTTTGGGGCATTGATTTCATGGGACCTTTTCCACCTTCTTTTGGTTGCCAGTATATTTTGGTTGCTGTTGACTATGTTTCTAAATGGGTTGAAGCATCAGCCCTTCCCACAAATGATGGAAAAGTTGTTCTAGATTTTCTGAAGAAAAAGATTTTTACTAGATTTGGGGTGCCAAGAGCAATAATCAGTGATGGAGGTAAGCATTTTTGTAATAAAGCTTTTGAAACTCTTTTGAAAAAATATGGTGTTAATCATAAAATTGCTACCCCCTATCACCCCCAAACTAGTGGGCAAGTAGAGGTTTCTAATAGGGAGTTAAAAAGGATTTTGGAAAAAACAGTCGGTACCTCAAGGAAGGATTGGTCAAAAAAATTAGATGACACCTTGTGGGCTTATCGTACTGCGTTTAAAACTCCTATTGGAACCTCTCCTTACCAGTTGGTTTATGGTAAGACTTGTCATTTACCTGTGGAACTTGAGCATAAAGCCTTTTGGGCTTTGAAGCATTTGAACATGGATCCCAAAGAAGCTGGGGATAAAAGACAGGTACAGGTACATGAGCTGGATGAATTTAGACTCCAAGCATATCACAATGCTAGGATCTACAAGGAAAGAACAAAAAGGTGGCATGATAAGAGGATCTTGCCAAAAGAATTTAGTCCAGGACAGCTTGTGTTATTATATAATTCAAGGCTGAGGTTGTTTCCTGGAAAGTTGAGATCAAGATGGACAGGACCATTTTTGGTCACCAAAGTTTTTCCTCATGGTGCGGTTGAGTTGGAAAATCGGGGAACAAAGAACACATTTCTTGTCAATGGGCAAAGGCTGAAACCTTACCTAGGAGGAAATTATGAGAGTCAAGTGATGACTGTTGAACTTGCTGAACCCCCAATTGATTAAGGGGAAGGGTCTATCTCGGACCTTAACATTGAGCTGGTTGGGAGACAACCCAACTTAGGATAGTTTATTTTTATGTCTTTTTAATTTTCTGCACAACTCTTGTAAATAAATAAAAGAAAAGAATTCTTTGTTGTTGCAGGAGGGGCCAGCGCTTAGGCGCTGGAGGCCAACGCTCAAGCGTTAGGCCCCTGTTTCACAACCTCTGATTCCAGTTGATCCCAGCGCTTAGGCGTTGGAGGGCTAGCGCTCATGCGCTAGGCCCCTGGAATCCACCCAGTTTATTTTCTATTTTCCAGCGCCATAGCGTTGGAACCCAGCGCTTAGGCGCTGGGACCTCTGATGCCCAGTAATTCTTTTAATTCCAGCGCCCAAGCGTTGGCATCCCCAACGCTCAAGCGCTGGAGCTCGGGCAGTTTGCTGTTTTTACTTTTATTTGCTGTTTTTAATTTTTAATAAATTTTGTGTTCACCATTTTTCTGAAAGTTTTTAAGTTCTTTGAGTTTTCCTTTGTTTCTACAATGGTTTTAATTTTTGGGAAACTCAAGAATTTTTGTTTTTAAGGTGGACACAATTTCTCAACCCATGATTTTATTTGTGCTAATTTTGGAACTAACAAGTCAAGCAAGCTTTGCTTGTGAGACTTTTGTTTGTTCAATGTTACAGGATAGGTACCAAAAAGAGGGAGAGCCCTCTTGAACTTGAATGTTCAAAGTGAATTTTTACATTGAGGTTCCCTTGGACCTTTGTGGAAAATTTGTTACTATACCAGCTTTTTAGTTTTTGTTTTTGTTTTTATAGTTTTTAGTTTTATTTTTATTTTTAGTTTAGTTTTTCTGTTTTATTTTTGCATGAGTCTTGAGTATATTATCCATTCTGAATATTGCTATAGCTTTGTGAATGCTTTATCTGATTGAACTGCTTTGTGAAAAATTCTATGTTTTTAAGCAGTTAGGATTGCATGCTGTAGAAAGGATTTTTGATGTCTTGATTGTTTTGGTTGTTGGCAAAGTCTTTTTCTGAGTTCTAAAAAGGGTACCACTTACCCTATGTTTTTCTGAGAGCTGAGGACTCTGAATTCTTGATTGTGAAATTTTTCTGCCTTGTGTTGCATGTTGATTGGAGTTTTGTGTACTTTGTGAGTTGAGAAGAGATATTAGGCATTTTTGAAAACTCAGATTTTTGCTTGAAATGTTATATCCACTAGTAGCCCCTTTTGAGCCTTAAAAGAGTCATTTTTTGGAGCCTACTTTGTGTGATAATTCTTAAAGTTGTTATTGTGATCCATGTGCTGAATTGTTAGAGCTATGTTTGTGGGTTCCTCTCTAAAAAAAAAAAAAGGGGAAAAATTGAAAAATAAGGTATGTGCCTTAGAAAAAATAATGAAGTAGTGGGGTGAGAAAGAGTATGAGGGGAGTAAAATTCAAGTCATTCATCCCATACATTCCACTACTTTGTTCAAAAAAAAAAAAAAAAAAAAAAAAAAGGAAAAAGTTCAGAGAACCCTTGTGTTGAATTGTTGAAGCTCTTAGTCAAGAAAAATCACTTAACAACAAAATTTCTGAGTCAGCCAATAGAGTTGCCAAGTTCTTGAAATCCACACCTTGAATTGTTCAACCCTTTGGCTAAGTTACAACCTTCAAGAATCTCTTCAAAATCACTTGGTTGCTTTACTTCAGTTTTGATTTGAATTATAGGCAGGATTATTGAGCTTTCTTGTTTTCATGGAGAATATCATTTTGTGAGCTTAATTGTTGAACTCAAACATGTTAAAAGCCAAGCCTAAACTTTCTTGATTCTTTGTCTATAAAACATGCATGTCTTCCTTTTCTGCTAAGCTTTCTTTGAAAGGTTTCTGTGCTTCAAGTTGTAATCAGATAAAACTTTCTCAAAACCCAGGGACGAGTTTTTCTTTAAGTTTTGTCGCTTGAGGACAAGCTGTCGTTGGGTATAGTGGTGTGATGAGTGGATTTTATATGATGTTTTTAGGGTCTTTTTAGTCTTTTTATTTTATTATTTTTGAGTCACATGTAGGTTTTTTATTGTTTTTATGTAGATTTTATATTTATTTTGCATTTTGCATGTAGATTGGATTTTTTGTGTTTTTCTATCTTTATTTTATATTTTTAGGGATTTTTCTAGTTATTTTATATTTTTAGGAAAAGCTGGTTAGTTATCATTTTTTGTCCAGGGACCAATGTGTAAAGTTTCAGAAAGTCAGGGACCAAATTGTAAAAGTTCAAGAGTGGAGGACTTAAAGTGGAGATTGAGAGAATATGAGGGCTTGAATTGAAGTGCTAACCAAGGGAGGACCAAAGTGAAAAAGAAGAATATGAAGAATCACTCTCCAATTTAGCACATGGAAAAAATGTTTAAAGAATTGATGAAGGGTTTCAGAATTAATCAAGGCTGGTTAGTGGCTTTTTATGGCCATCAAAACCCACTACCATGAATGAAGAAGGAAGAACAAGCAAGAAGATGAAGAAGCAGCATCCCAACGCTCCAGCGTTGGGATCCCAGCGCTCCAGCGCTGGGGTTCTGACTAGATGATGAGTCAGATGGTGACCCAGCGCCCAAGCGTTGGAAATCCAGCGCTCAAGCGCTGGGCCTCGGACAGAAAGTGGATTTTTAATGCATCCTAGCGCCCATGCGTTGGGAATGCCAGCGCTCAAGCGCTGGAGGCTGGAATTTTACTATAAATAGGGCCCTTTTCTTCACTTGTAAGACACACCTTCATAGAATACAACAAGTATTCTCTCTTTCTCCCTCAAAGATCATTGTTCCTAGGACTTGTGGGAAGCCATACTTGAGCTCCTATCCAGGGTAATTCAATGAATCTTTTAGCCATGCTTGGCTAATTCTTCTTTTAAGTTTTTGGGTTGTTTTAATTTATAATTCATGTTCTAGTTTTCTTTTACATTTCTGAATAATATTTTCTATTCATGTTTATTTCTTTGTTCTTCATTAATCTTTATGCGCAAAAGGTTTCATGCTTTCTACTTATTCATAAGGCCATTTGTTAAGTAGTAAGGGAAATAGGAAATAAAAAAGGTTATATGTTTGCATTACTTAAGGCTATAAGGATGTACGTAATCTTGTGTTGGCTCGGATTCCTTCTTCATCTTCTTCTCTAATTAACTAATAACCAATGCTATGGAGTTAGTAATTAGGAAAGGAAGTTCTACATTTCTTAAGGCCATTAGGGTGTAGAAACTTAGGCTATAGCACCATGAATTTGAATTTAAAGTTCAGAAATTTAGTAAGAGTTTTCTAGCATGTTTTATAGATTATGTAAATCAACCCAAGAGCTTAAATTCCTCTCATCTTATTTCTTATCATTTTATGCTATTGTTATATCTTTGTTCTAAACCAACTTCATATTTCTATCTTTTTATTTTTATGCTTAAGTACTAAATTTTATATCAATAAGAACACCTATCCCTTGGGTTCGATAATCTTTTATATTACACGATAGTAAATTGTACGCTTGCAATTTCATTATCACCCGCATGACATTTCTCTCTCATATTCGACCCTTTCTATCTTAAGAACCAACGAAAAATATAAAAAAGGACCATTATGACCGACGTCAACATCGTTAAAGACCAATTCATTAATTAATGACGAGATTGATGATCTTCCCACGTTAAGTTCTTTTTGGCCTTTTTTTTATAGTACTATTATTAGATTAGATTAGATTATTCGTTTTTCTAACGTGGAATCTCCTTTTTGAATATAGGTCGGAATATTATTATTATATTTTTTGATCTTAGAAAAAGAAAAAGTTCAGCTTCTTCTAGTTCCACTCTGCTCTACTCTAGTCTAGACTAGACTTAAAAAATTAGTAGCGGTTGGGTTGGGTATGTGGCGTGCATCATCATCATCATCATCGTTACGCGAGTAACTTTATCGGTTTTAAGAATTCAGATTGGGATTGGCGTGCATCGTTCGCTCAGTGTGAGAGCGGTGGTGGAAGAAAGCAAAAATGGTGGAAGTGAAAGGAACGAACTGGTGGAGGGAGGAGCTGGCGAGTCTCGTGGAGGATTCCACGGTGCAGTACGTCGGGGATCCACTTGATCACGTGGACGTTTCGTCCTCGGCGGCGGCGTCGTTTGAGGCCGGCGGCAGATCGGAGGAGAGCTTGAAGGAGCAGTTTGTAGGGTTCGTGATGGCGTGGTGTGAGATTCTGTTGGAGTTGGGGAGAGGTTGCAGGGACATCGTGCGCCAGAACTTGCTCAGCGACGAGTCATGCGTTGTGAGGAAGCTTCGTGGACCTTGTGCTAAGCTCTCCAATAGGTTGAGGTTCCTCAACGATTTTCTCCCCGAGGATCGTGATCCTCTTCACGCGTGGTCCGTTGTCTTCTTCGTTTTCATTCTTGCGCTCGCAGGTTAACTTCTCTTTGCCAAAATCCCCAACCTTCAGTTGCAAAAATATTCTAGATTATAGTTCTTAATTTATTACTCCCTCCGTTACTAGGGAAGAAACACAAGTGCTATTAATGTTGTTAATTTTCATAAAAGTAATATTTATTTTCGTATTTTACTTTCTAGAATGTATTTTATCTTTTCTTATTTATTGTTTCTGCAAGGGCATTACTTGTAAAACATTATTTAATCAGTTAAATAAGAACTTAGAACGGGAGGGAGTACTAGTGTTTAGTGAGCATTTTAGGACGAGGATCAGAGAATAGAATGTTGCAAGAATAGATGAGATTAATGTAAAAAGAATTAGAATAAAATTACTATTTCATTAGTTTAAGAAGGAATGAAATAAAAAATAATAATTATAAACCTGATTTTATCCTGTGTCTCCTAATTTTGGAAAATAAAGTAAATTGATGTTTTTGGATAGAATGGAATAGAGTTCATTTCAGTATTTTGATGTTTAATTTAATTTCGTTCTATTTTTAAACTATGCAGACAATGGAACCTAGCATAAATTCAAGCTTAGTTTGAATGTTATTAAATTCTGATTATTTATGATTATTATTTGGACCTTTCATTGTTTATCGAAGGGATTGTTCATTTTACTAGGCATCATTAACCATAGGTTATTTATAGTTCTTTGCTTTTGACTGATTGTGTGTAATTACATTATATTATTGCTCGAATGATGGGGACTACAAGACGATTTTTTTTTGTAAATGAAGCTAGCCATTGATTCTCAGCCCATTTCTTTGTGGCAGATTGAACTTGTGTGGTGTTCTATTATTGATTTTCTATCTTCATACCAGTTTTGGTCAAGTCTCATGTATATTTCTATTAGCTTTTGGAGCAAATTTTGTAATTGGTACAAGATTTACTGAGTTTTTATGAATTATTTGCAGCTATAAACTTAGATCCTGACCGGGAAACAGTAACACCAGGGGTGAAGGTGCGCAAGCATCCTTCTAGTGCTAGTCGGATACAACTTCCAGATGGTAGATACATGGCTTATCATGAGCAAGGTGTTTCCGCAGACACAGCAAGATTTTCACTTGTTGCTCCACATTCTTTTCTTTCATCCCGACTTGCAGGTAGTATATAAGTTGGAATTCTAATTATCAATTTATTTTTGGATACACTCTATGCCAAACATGATTAGAAACTGAATATTATCTTTCATCTTATTCTACATTTTTTCTCATGATGGAAGGTTTACCTGGAGTTAAAGCATCATTGCTTGAAGAATATGGCATTCGCTTTGTCACATATGATCTTCCTGGTTTTGGGGAGAGTGACCCTCATCCTAACAGAAACCTTAACTCATCAGCTATGGACATGCTGCATCTTGTCAATGCTGTCAATGTTAGTGATAAGTTCTGGTTACTGTGCCATTCTAGTGGATGCATTCATGCTTGGGCTTCTCTCAAATATATTCCCGAGAGAATTGCAGGTTGTTTACCTTTTTAACTTCTAGATACCTTTAATGTTCTCATAAAAAATTCATCTCGGAGCTTATATGCCTACCTCTGTTTGCTTTCTCTTCTAGTATTTCTACTCTCGAACCCCCAAAGAAAAGAGACACATGCAGGGTCTAATCTCTAATGTAATTTATGATTTCGAGATTGCAGGTGCAGCTATGTTGGCTCCTATGATTAATCCATATGAGCCACACATGACCAAGGATGAGATGAAAAGAACTTGGGAGAAGTGGCTACGAAGAAGGAAAATAATGTACTTCTTGGCTCGTAGGTTTCCGAAACTTCTCTCCTTTTTCTACCGGAAAAACTTCTTGCCTGAAAAGCATGATGAGATTGATAAGCATCTATCTTTTACACTTGGAAAGAAGGTGAGTGTGAAATAACCTTGAACTATATAACAAGGATATTTTCTTCTTAAATATGTTGCAGTTTTCATCAATGGACATGAGCTAACTTTCTCTTTATTGCAATATTTGCGTGGCTGCATGTCAGCTTGAAACAAAGTTAATTTCTACGCATTTTGTCGACATTTATGAGGTCGGCCTGTTGTTTGTTCATGACTGTGTGTTGTTAACTAGAAGCCCATGCTTTAGCAGCTGGATCTGGATCTCTGATTTTTATGTCTGATTGTCAACTGTCAATATCTTGTTAAAAACTAACACATTGAAGATACCTAGTCTTACCCCTGACTTCAATCTTGTAGTATTATGGAAGAAAATGAGAAATTGTGCTCGGAAATATCTCTATGTAATGATCCTGGTTATTGTACATTATGTGTAATAGCTTTATCTCAGCCACATCTGGCAGAAACTATTTATTGTTGTTATTATTAAAACATAAGTCCATTAGAAACTGCTTTTCCTCTCTCCCTTGTCCTGCTTGGTGGAATTGACATTTAAACATAAAGTACAGCTGACTTTTAAATATAAATTCAAAACACAATGGTAGGTAACGAAGATTACTTCATTTCACTAGAACCTTTCACAATTGTCTGCTTGTAAAAGACATTTAGCTGTCATGATCTGTCAACACAATCATTCACATATCACATATGCAGGATAAACTGCTGATTGAAGAACCAGAATTTGAGGAATTTTGGCAGAGGGATGTGGAGGAGTCAGTTCGACAGGGAAACATACACCCATTTACAGAGGAAGTTGTTCTGCAGGTATCAAATTGGGGTTTTGACCTTGAAGAACTTCATGTGCAGAAGAAGTGTCAAACCAGAGGCATTCTTCTTTGGCTGAAATCCATGTATAGTCAGGCGGAATGCGAATTAGCTGGATTTCTTGGCGTTACACACATATGGCAGGTTCGAACTTAGAACACATTGTTATACTTTGGATAATACAGTATCTTCATCTGCAACTGAAGAAAACATGAGCCTTTTTGTGCATCCATCCCTTGTCATTTCTGACATTCCCCGTGCTAACTTGAAGGTTTTTGAAGTTATAGGAATGTAGGGAGATAGCATTCTCGAGATACTTATCAGTAATTTTTAGGGGGAAAAATGGTTATATAGAACACCCCATTGACCTTTTCAACAAAGGAGGACTGCAAAATCAGGAAATTCAACCTTTTTTAATGATAGGAAATGGTAGCCAAAGGTATTGCATTAACAATTCCATAAAACTCAACCACTGATTAACCTTTGATGTCTCTTCTAAATTGATACGGATCTATTTACCCCAGAAAATGATTTTGGTCTCCATGCTCAACTCAATATTATGGGACATCAACTTCATTTTTTACATTTCAAATTTGTAATTCATCTTGGAAAACATTTATTATAGTGCTTAATTTTGTCTATTTTAGGAGATTCTAGTGTAAGCTTAGCCTAAAAGAACTTAGGTACACTAGTCAATAAAGAAATTGAAACATTATCATTTCATTTCAAATATAAAATGTGTGTCACAGATTTTGACAATAATTTAATGTAATACATTACGTCTACACTATTTATTGCCTCAAGGATTTCTCCTGTTTCATCAAGTTCAACTTTTACTACGTGTGAATCTTACTTTTCCCTTTTGAATCCTTAACAGGGATTGGATGATAGGATTGTCCCACCATCAATGATGCAGTATATAGAACGGGTTTTGCCAGAAGCGGTCATCCATAAGCTTCCAAATGAGGGTCACTTCTCCTACTTTTTTTTCTGTGAGCAGTGCCACAGGCAGATATTCACCACACTCTTTGGAGTTCCTCAAGGCCCGGTTGAACGACAAGAGGAAACTGCACTTGAGGAAACTAAGGAAGAGGTTTTACAAGTATCTGTTTGACTGTTTCTAATTTGGAATGACACATAACTGCTGATATACACGACATAGGTTGGGTGTAAATATACCAAAGGCGGCTCGACTGCTCGTTGGAGCTCGAAAGAAGAGAATGCTCATTACATTACATCATTCCCAATTTTTTTGGACCGTAAGAACTCCTGGAAATATAGGTAAACGAATGTCACTTAGCATGTTTGGATTAGTTTATTTTTCCTCACATACTATTTCTGGCATCTAAAAGCTACCCACGGAAGCTTCTCCTCATATTGGTTGTCTTTAGAGTCAATTGTTAAAAGGTTTCCAAACATGCTATTAGCATTGCCTAAGCAAATTGTGTCTTTTAAACCCTGCCTAATTGGTTTTAGTTCTACTTGTAATCATTTTTCATCTTCAATACTGGACGTTCTTCTGGTTGTGATATTATTGCATCTCCACAGGAAGCTTCCACTAATCGACACCTTTACGTATAAAAGAAAACAAAACAATGTTAAATCAAATTCATCCTAAACATGTGTGTGCGTGTGAGTGTTTTGTAGCTCAGATATAGCAGGGCTTAATCGTGTACTGATGGGAACAGAATTGATATACCTAGAGACGGTGCATTTGTTTTCAGTTTATTTCTTGCCACCAGTACTTTAATGTTCATGAAATGTTTCATTTAAGATGGTTTAGAGTTTAATAGAGGAAGATTTTTGGTGCGTTGAGTTTTATGTACGCATACATCATATTAGAGAGCACGACTGGTGAACCAAAGGGAGATAGGCAAGTTAGTAGAAGAACATTAAGAGTGAAGTTCAAAATCACAATATCCCAATGAAGTAGCAAAGTGCATAACTTTTATGTAAACGAACGATCAAATTTATAATTATATGAGTGGTAAAGGGTTGTACTCGAGGTATTGTGCCTTGACGAAGTCTTTGTATAAGACTTTTGTGATAATTGTTGCCCGTAAGCTAACTTGCAGTAGTGACATAAACATGTCTGCTTAAGTCTGCTCAACTATAAGTTTGACGAGATAAAACTCATTTCTAGTCGTCTCGGTTGGTCAACAGAACTTAGTAATGTATTCTCTGTGTCTCCTTAGGAGATATGAGCCTAATAGTCTTTTGGCCAACCATATGGAATAAGAGCACCCCAGCTTGAAATATAATGTAATGTAATTCCACTCCAACCTGACTTATGACTGAGAAGTGCCTGTTGTGGGTGGCTTTGTTTTGTTGATCTCTGCTCCTCCTTATATGATTCAAGTATGAACTCAGATCTGCGTCTTGAACCATGTAAGGGCTTCCCCTTGCATAAACAGTGTAACCAATTGGAAACAAGTTTCTGATGTGATTTGATCGTGAATGAAGTATAGAGCTACTTGATTAACAAATCTGTAGGTTTAGCTCCATTGAAGAAGCTGGGCTGCAGTGATGACGGATGTAAATCCAGAGTTGGGTGGGATTGGGAAATATGTGTGTTATAGCTTGGGATTAGGTAATGGTGTGGGTAAAAGGGTTGGTCAAGTAGATAATATATTGGGTATGGTTGGGGGAAAGAGAAATGGTGTGCAATGAAACATGGTTTGCTCCTCATAGCTAGGTATATCAGAGAATGCACCAAACATAGTGAACTCGAGATGGAAGCAAGAGAGCAAGAATTAAAGCATCAATTTGGTAGGAAGATTTAGGCTAAATCTGCTACTAAAGAATCAATAGAAAAGAAAATATCTAATTCCTATCGTAATTGGGCTACCGGATTCGCGCAGCAAATAACATGGCGTCAACGACTCAAAGGTAAGTGACATGTTTTAACTGAATATGTTTTTATAGTTTAAAATGAGTTATATTGCTGGTTCGATTGTTGAGCACATGTTTTGAATGCCCTATAGTACTGCGATGGAGTGCTAAGATCGTGGGTCTCAACGTACATGGCGCTTGCATTATTATGATGCATGAGTACTTCATTTTGGCTGCGTACCCGTATCGGTTGCCATACCTGATACGGGAACGCAACCGGTACTAGTACTTTGGTGCTCATCGGTTACTTGAAAATACATATGTGGTATGTATCCAAATAATTTTTTAAACAAAATAAATTAGATACTTTTATGATACTCTTGAATACTTTTTAGGTACGCATTAACTAAAATTAAATTTTTAATAAGTTTTTATTTCTTGGTTATGTATGAAACTAATAAAATTCCTACTTGTATGACACATACACTATCCATATCCTCAATTTGCATCAATCAATTGTCTCAATATGACAACAATGTGCATTTTAAAATTTTAGTATAAATATATTTTCTTAACATGTTGAAAATATAATATATATATAAATAATATGAGCGTATATGTACCTTAATTTTTTAGAAAATATCATACCTCGCACCCGTACCGGTATTGTACTCGTACCCGTGTAAACTTAACTGCATTATTGGTACGAGAGAAATTGGAAATTTTGAAATTACGATGTGAAACACAAATAGCGAAGGTTAATCCATTGCTCCTCTATAATTTCTGTCGAATAACTCTATTAGTTTCACCACATCAACATAGAGTTAGTAAGTGTCCGCAATATAACAATGTTTCTTATTTTTCTTCTTCATAGCATATAACAATGTTGTTCCAGAATAGACGAGGAATTCTTTATGTAACCAAAAAAAGAATAGACGAAGAACAAATAAAATAAAGATGTGCGAGTTCTAATATTACCTATTATGTGTGTTTTTTTGCTAATAAAGTATTCGCAATATTATTATTTTTAATTATAAAAAGTATTAGAGGAAATAATGTATCAATGACTCAAAGGATTGCTGAAATTGTGTGGAGACCTTGACGTGAGTGTAAGTTTAATATAAAGAAACCTATTAACACCCTAAATTCAAAAATGAGGGGAATGAGTCACTTGCAAGAGATCTTAGCCATCAAAAATGTTTTTTATTTATGGATGAGATCTCTCAAATGGTCATATCACTTGAGATCTCTCAAAAATGTTTTTTATTTATGGATGAGTATCTATTCCATATTGTTTGGTTGGAGCCTTGGAGGAAAGGGGTTTTTAAAAACTAATAAGTATTAAATCCCCTCCCCTCCCATTCCCTCCATTAAAATCCCTCCCTCCCCGCTGAACCAAACACACCCTTCATGAGAAGTGAGAATATGATAGAAGATATAATAATGAAGAAACATAAAAAGAGAAAGTGAATGAAAATGAGATAAAAAATTAGGAATGGATATATGAAATTTGTTAAAATAATTATAATATGAATTTGTTTTTAATTTGAAACTCTTTATTCAGTTATTATACTTCCATGATTTAACACTTCAGAATTAAGATAGCTTTTAAGCAAGGTAACCCCAAAAAAATCATGATATAGAGCCAATGTTCAAAAGTGAAATGTAAGTCAAACTTCATGTTGAAGAGGCACAGACATAAAAGAGATTAAGGAGGAAGAATTGGAAAAAGTGCAAAGTAAACTCACTTTAATTGATAGCCTTCGCAAGGCTCAACTTTAATCAAGTTACAATTGAACCTCATTTCAATCAATGAGTAAGCATGTTCTATTTTGTCACTATAGAATTGGGTCTACGAGAAATAATTGAACAACGACCAAAAAAATATATCATTTAAGAACCAATGTCTAAACTGTCCAAATAATGGGCAGAGAGCAGGCTTCAAAATGCTGACCCACCACCCTTGGTCTTCCCAAGCAACACATCCTTTGCTTCATTAATTTTGGATGCAAGGTAATGGCTTCCACCTAAATCTGGGTGGTTAGCTACCATCACTCTCTTATGTGCTTCTTTAATCTTATCTGCTGGAGGGCGCTCTATGCTATTCTGACAAATGAGAATCAGCAACAGGAAAATATAAACAAAGCAAGACACAATGCAAGCTCATTAAGCTTCAAGACATAGTGGGATGGTTTTTGAAGATTATAAATACATACAACATCAATAATGTATACAATACACAAAAATGCTCAGAAAAAAATAACCAAAATCATCATCAGCAATCTAAGGCATGAAGATTAACAAGTTTAATAATCAATAACAACAAAAGCATTATGAAAAATAAATAAAGGAACAGAGTGATAGAAAAAATACAGAACACATCAGACAAGTAAACATAGAACAATAAAGTTGGGGAAAAAAGAACAGAAACAGATTAAGAATATGAATGTGAATGAAGAACATGGCCGTACTGAGTGAGAGGGCTGCAACCTGACATATTGAAGAGAGACCGAATCTGAAAGGGAAGAACACATATGCCTGGATGCTGGAGAGCAGTGGGTTTGTTAGAAATTGTCAAAGTTGGCTGGATACTGTTGGCAAGCAGTGGGTCAGTGGCCTCATAGAGAACAGGTCACATTTCATGTTTTTTGGTTCAAATAGAGGTCATACTTTGGTGATTGTTTGTGTCAAAGATAGAAAACCTGTATTTATCAAAAGTTAAAAGAAGCCTATAACAAAAATACCCGACATAATTGGTTCAATAACTCAAAAAAAGGGTGCAGCCCTATGAAGGTAACAGACATGACAACAATGTTTTTCAGGAATAGATGAATAGTGGCCCATGACTGTTGCCGTGCTGGAAAAATGTTCTGCAGTAGAGGCCTTGTGGCGGCCTTAGGGTGCTCCACCATTATAGTGTTGCAATAGCACAATATTGACTACCCTGGCGACTGCCAAGTAATAAAATTGACAACAAATGGGCAATTTTGAAGTTTTCATGCTGCATTTACATAGCACTGTATCTACACCATATCGTGTAGTACCTCTAAACCATCCGTATCCAAGTTGTTTGAAAGCAATATTAGATTTGTATGTAAAGAAGTTGCTGTTTGGTGCTCCATAGCTAACTTCTAATATTCTGACGCAGCCCTGGATACCAGACTGGTAAAGAAGTTGCTGTTTGGTGCTTCATAGCTAACTTCTAATATTCTGACTAACAAGAACATAAGCTACATGCTTAAGATAAGAGTGCTTAATTAATCAAAAACAGAAACTTGATGCACACACTGGCAAGCTACAAAAAAGGCTAGAATTCAACATGCTAAGATGGTTGTGACTTCCGACTGTCCTTAGAATCTCTGACCGACTTTATCCAAACTTAGGAAACATCAACCTGACCTCTAAGGGCTTGTTTGCAAGTTGGATTTTGGAGGGGAGGGAAAGGAAAGGGGAGGCTTATGAGAAGCCCTCCCCTTGTTTGAGAGTTTTGAAAACCCTTCAAAACCCCTCCAAGAGCCTCCTTTAGTTATTTTGTGGAGTTCTCCCAAATTGTAGGTTTTTGAGGAATTTTGAACTTCCAAACAAGGGGAGGTTTTACCCTCCTTCCCCTCAAAGTCTTCCCCTTCCCCCGGTCAAAAACTCACAAACAAAGCCTAGATGAACCTCTCATTTTAGAAGAGCCAAATTATCGACTATAAATTCAATCAATTAATGTTTCAGCATTTTCCCCCATCAGTTATCATTGCAATAAGCTAACACGATCAATGTACAGAACCATTAAACGAAAAACAAATGGCAGTACCTAAGACCCAGTATCCGAGATGCTTCCCTCCTAGTCATGGTAGCCTCAAAACCACCCTGATAAAATTTAAGCACCCTAGGTGCATTCCGGAGTGCTTGCCAAGCCTGTATACTATATCTACCAGCATAAGCTGCAGCAGCCACAGCCACTCCTGCCAATAAAGGTGTAGCCTGTTCCAAATATCAATATCAATTTTAGTTCCACATAAGAAAGACAATTGAAAATCAACAACGTCTCAAGAAAAAAAAAAGGTCTATACCCGGGAAAATTTAACTCAAAATGATGCCCATCAAGATAAAAAGGATGTTAAGTTTAGGTCACAGTTTCAACATATCACGTGATAACCATTAACCACAATCAGTCTCCAACCCCAGAACGGTAAATTTAGAATCAATCGCATTGCATCAAACAAAAACTAATGACAACAATTAGCATATTCGAAATCGAATGGAAAGGGCTGAAATTTGAAGTATAACGATAAAAAGCTTACCATAATGTTGAAACCTTAGACGAGTGAAGATGGCTAATTCGTATAGAATAGGAGGAACGTGAACGAAAAGAACCTTGGTTTATACATTTGTTTTTTATTTTCAAATTGTCTTGCTGCACACGTCTTTTTTTTTTTTATCGGAAAACGCTTGCTGCACACGTCTTTTTTTTTTTTATCGGAAAACGCTTGCTGCACACGTCTCACTTCTCTAGAAAACTAACAAAAGGAAGTATACTTACAATTTTTCCGGTCAATAGAATGAAGCAATCTATGTAGTTTCCAACAATCAAAACTGATTTCTGATACTTGATAGGTGCTTGATCAGATTTTGTCCATTAATATTTGGGTGAAGTTGCAATAAAATGACTTAGCATTTAATATTAGTTACTTTGTAAGAAATTGTGTCATTCTATTACTCCTGGATTTCTTTATAAATCTTTGAATTGTAGAGTTTAGTTAGACAATGTTTGAAAAAATTAATCAAACTTGTCAGGTCGATAATATTTAAGACAAAAGACAAGAAGAAATATATGATTAAATTTTTTAATTGATTTTATTTCTTATCAAGCACCAATTTGCGGACACAGTTCTTTGCGCTCGGTGTTTTTATTTTAGTCAACCACTCCGTGTTAATGGGATAAGCTTCACAAAACAATTAGGGATAATCATCGTATTGGTCCTTGTGTTTGGGTCGCCGTCTGAGGTAGGTCCCTCGCCGGAAAATTCTTAGCAAAAGGTCCCTCTGTTTGCACACTGTCTGAAATTGGTCTTCGCCGGAGCCCGGAGCTCCGGCGAAAGTGCTGAGTGGCAGGACAGAGATGATGTGGCATTATCCACGTCATTATTAATTATTTTTTAATTTCCAAATATATAGTTAATTATTAAATTATAATTAAAAATTATAAAAATCATTAATCCATAATTAACTAAAACTAAATTTAGCAGTAAACCCCTAAATCTTCATCATCATCATCTTCAAACAATCTCCATCGACACCAACAACACCAGCCACACCAATTTGGGAAAATTGTTCCTCAATTCCCAACACCTTCTAATCATGTTGCTGCACCCTAACCACACCACCGCTGTCCTCTACGTGGACCCGAGTCGGCGGCAAATTGGCCAGCGACGGCGACGAGGAAGTGGATCCAAACCCAGCATAACCTTCATCCTCTCTACCAAGCCAAGAAACACAAACGAAGGAAGTAGAAGGAACCCCTCACAAACCCAGCGTTCAACCCCACCTCCGCCTTCCAGCCCCACAACCAGATCTAAACCCCCCACAACCTGATCTGAACCTCCACCATCCATCCCCACAACCAGATCTGAACTCTCTCTTGCAGGTCGCAGCTGGAGCAGAGTGAGAAAGATGCAGTGGCTTCCTTGACGGCGGCTCTGGTGAAGCGGAGAAGGTTCACGAAAGTGGAGCTGTGGTGGCACGATCCTAGATGGCGTGATGGAAGCGGTGGCTGGAGAAGCGATGGATCTGGCTGTGGTGGGAGCGGCCGATCCATGTTCCTTCTTCAATTTGAAGTCAAAGCTCTAAACTTTCTGCTTCTTCTGGGGTTTTTCTCGGATTTTTTCTCTTCTTCTTCCACTGGGTTGTGGGGTTTGACAATGTTGGGGTGGCTCAATCAGGGTGGGGTTGGGGTTGGGGGTGGTAGCTAGGTGTTGGGGGTGCCTACATGTGGGTAGGGCTGGGGTTAAGGGTGGCTGGATTTGGATTCATAATCGTCGAAGTTCATCTTTATCGTTGTTGGGGGGTTCAAATTTCATTCACACACCAAGAAATTTTGAGCTTTGGGGGTTTGATTTTTTAGAGTTTTGTTGTTTCTGGGTTTGGTGTTCTTGTTTTAGGTTTGAGATTTGATTTTTTGGAAATGGTAAAAAGCAAGATGAAAATGAGGATTAGCATGAAGAACATGGTCATGATGGAAATGAATTGAAGGGCTGAGGATTAAGATTTTTTTAATTTTTAATTATTTTTTAATTAATTAATTAATTATACATTTGTCATTAAAATTTAAATAAAAATGACGTGGATAATGCCACGTCATCTCTGTCTTGCCACTCAGCACTCTCGCCGGAGCTCCGGGCCCCGGCGAGGACCAATTTCAGACAATGTGCAAACAAAATGACCTTTTGCTAAGAATTTTCCGGGGAGGGACCTACCTCAGACGGCGACCCAAACACAGGACCAATATGATGATTATCCCAAACAATTATACTTGCAACTGCCTTTGTTCAAAGTTTGGACCTTTGATTTGTTGATATTTTTCTCTCACAGTTATGATTCGGGTATGGTGAATGTTAAATATCTCCCCCCTAAAAATGTGACTCTTAAGAATTGAACTCCCAACCTAATCATTGGGTCTTCAATTAGTTAATTTGATACTTCATTTAAAGCCCGACGAAATAATGTTAGACGAAAGCACACAAAATAAATATGATTTATTCATGAAAAGGTAAAATATTTTTTTAAAAAGCAATATTTTTTTATTGTTAGATGAATAATATAAAAAAAATAATAGCATGCATTTACTTTGAAAATTTTCCAAAAGTTCAAATAAGGGGTAAACATAATAGAAGATGCATATACTAGATATATTTATAATATTTAATAAATATTTTTGAGTGAAACATATAAATATAATTGATATAATATTTTTGAGAAAGATATAACTTCGGAAAAATTATTTGTTGAGAGAGACCACCACTATACTCTGAATAGGTTGTCAAGTAAAAATATATAGAGTAATATTTTTGAGTTTTGCATTGAACATATATGTTTTATAAATATAGTACTTTTTAATTTTAAAATAAATTAACATTTCAAATAATGTATCTATGAATAAATTTTTTAATCCTTATTTTATATAAATCATTCAACTTCTAATTATAATCATATTTTTTATTTCAATATTTATTTTGAATTTGAATATAAGTAATTAATTGTGATTGTTGAATTAAATGATCTAAATATGACATTTAATAATTAAATATGATATAAATTTGTAAATACAATTATAACTAATTCATAAGTCATAAACTTGAAGAGCCACAGTGCTCAAGACATGATGGGAGCACTGCTATATAGTAATTCTTGTACAAACATTGTATTAAAAATACAATACAATATTATTAAATAACCTATAAAGTCTACTCTTTGTCACCTGTTTGGTTGTTTTCCTCTTCTCATCTCCTCTCTTTTCTCTATTTCTTTTCTTTCATTTTCTCATTAACCAAACAAAGCATAAAGGGAGGAAGTAGGATTAAGTTTTCTATCTAAAAATTAGATGTTGATAAAATAATTTTCATACCAAGGACAAGACCCTGTTGCCAGATATCCTCATCCTCTGATAAACAAGTTCTCCTCGGTTGTTCATAGATCCTCGTACCAGATCATACAACATAACGGTTCATAGATCCTCGTACCAGCCATACACAGCATAAACATCATTTTTTTTAAGGTACCCCATTATGAGAATAATTTGAGACTCGAAGATCAGGTAAACTTTTTTTAATAATTCTTTCTCCATAACACCGCTTGAAACATAAACTAAATATTTAAGGAACTCAACAATCTACCAACTGTGTTTGACTTTATTGGTACAACATAAACGCCATAGCTTACCAAAACAATCTAACATAAAACGCAATGAAATTGAATATACAGTTTTATCACAAGCAGGAATCAAGACAACATAATGATAATGATAACGTCCAAATTGGGAGGCTTCGAATGAATTTCTGACAGCTGACATGTTCTTTTGTCATAACACCATCACGAACCACATTTTGTGGGTAAATAAATACATAAAAAAACAAATAGATAAACGTGGTAGGTAAAACGGTTTTTACACACAAATCAACAGCCTGGAATAAATCATAAGATACACATAAAAATTCAGATAAATAAATAAATAAAATGGACACTTCAGATGAACATTTCCAATCCCAGTTGAGTGTTTCTCATTCTTATATAATCAACCAGCCACACCATTGCCAACTGTGATTTCTGCATTCATGCTGCTTTCTACCTTTGGTGGACCTGAATGCCGCCTTGGTCTGGCGGGGGAAGCCGGGAAAGATAGCCTTTTCTTGGCAGTCCCAAACACCCCCTTCTCCGGTGTTCCATTCTCTGCAGCTAATGGACTTTGCATTCTGGACTTAGCTTTTGCAGATTTAGTTGGCACCATGTAACTTGGAACAACTGATGGAGAGCTTGCAAGGCTTTCATCATCTCTGATTGTTGATCCCGCAATCGAGTGCCTCCTTTCTGACTGCATACTCACCATGCTTTTGGTGTCATCATCAATAACCCGGATGTCCCTCGGGCTTGCCTTCTTCAGTTTCTTACCAGTTGCTGGCTTGGGAGGATTTGAATGGGACTGGAAGTTAGGTGAGCCGGGGTTTTGGCTCGCGGTTGGAGAATGGTTTTCGGAATTCAGCTGGAAACGAGCAAATGACTTGCTGATTTCAGCGCTGGTAATGACGCGGCTTGAACTTTTTACAGATGAATTGTCGTTCTTCTCTTTTGCAGTCAGGTTCTGGCTCTCCCATGGCCGGCCTGCCATCCATCGTTCCAACCAGCTCCAACCCCAGGAAGGATTGGTAGGATCCATGAACATTGGGTTTACAGATCTCGATGAATCCTTGCAGTTTTGCTGTCAAATGTATGCATAATTAGTTCAAAATATCAAGATCTCAAACTTGCAATAATAAATGATATCATAGGCAATGCTACTAAATGCGTCAAACTCCTACTTTCCCCTCTCCTAATAGAGAGCATAAAATGAAGGGGGTGAAGGTAGGAGTTACAAAAGCAAACTCATGCTTGTGCCTCTACCAAAAGCTAAATCATGTTACACAAGTTTTGACATTACAGGATATCTTGGCAATTGGCATGGTTACTAAGCTTATACTTGAAAAAGCTCAAGACATTAATCCAGGTGGGAAATTCATAAGTCTTAAGATTCATCATCGAACATCTTTGTTGTCTGAATTCTGATAATCATTGATTGATTTTCTCTTCAACGAACTAAAGTAGACTAGAGGATTAACATCAAATATAAAATAATTTTTTTGTTGAAACGAAAGTCTCCTTTCGTTTATAGTTGGGGAAGGGGAATGAGGTAAACTTTCTGCAAGTCTCAAAAACACTTCTTCACGTTCTTAAAACAAAGAATAATGTCCAACCAAAAACGACTTGATCCACTATATATTTGTTTGACACCAAAACAGAGAGAAGGAATCACTACAGCAATGAAAAATGCAAGCCTAAAGAGGTTTAAGCAGAGGATATGGTTCTGAAGATAATGAAAAGATAAGAAGGATTCATAAATTTATCGAGCCTAGGTTTTAGAATAAATGAGAAAAACAAGAGAGATGACAAAACAAGGAATTAATTAAAATAATAACAGCTTAACATCAATGCTTGGAGTTCTTACTTTAGTTCTTTATATTATGCATCATTTTTATGTAACCTAACTGGCTAAGCCAATTTCCCTCTGATATTCCAGTTCATCTAAAATTTTCATCCATATCCTTTTCTCATTTTTTTTATCTCACTAGACAAATGTAAATTGATACGAGAAATAGAAAACCTGATGAGAGAATGAATAAGCCATTGCTCTTTCTCTTCTCATAGTGGCCTCATACTTGCTAAGTAACTTGGCTTCAATCTGTTCTTTTGATTGTAGGCTGTCATCCCATTCCTCCCCAATCTGTTACGAGAATTTGGAACAAGTCAAAAACATTTCAAAATCCGTAATAAAAAACTCAAATAATGATGATTTTATGTCAACAAATTATCATTTTACATTAAATATATAACAGGGAAATGAAACCCAGAGACCTTCAAGCACTCTAGTTCTTTTGTGTGCTTGCTTAAGAGCTGTTTTTGCAGAGCTTGGTTCTCCTCTAACATCCTGAGCCTCCTAGATCGAATCTGAGATTGCACATGAGCTAAAGTCTGCATAGAGCGAAGGGTACTAATGGCTTGTCGCTTTACCACCGGCCCTGCCATCAGTGATTTCAACCTGACCAGCCCCCTTAGAGCCCGCAATGCTCTTCTTGCCTAAATGATTTCAAAGAAAATTCAGCTTCAAAGTTTATCATTGAATTATTTATGTCATAACTTAAATGAGAAGGGATCAATTGACACCAACTTGAACACTTACACCCCTTCATAACTTTTTATACCATGCAAAATGAATCGATCCAACCATTGAATAATGTTTTATTACGCTAATAATCATGATATAAATTTTCATCCAATTTGGATACTCATAGATACGCAATCAAATGGTAAATATTTACTTATGTTTAAGTAACACATTATACGTTAAAATACAGTGGAATGATGAAGTAGTAATTAGTATTTTATTCATATGAAATTTTGTAGACTTAATATACTCTATAAAAACATTAAATTCAATAGTTAGATCAATTAATTTTGCATTGTATGAAAATTTATGAAAGTGCTGTAAGTGTTCAAGTTTGACACCTGGTGTCAATTGATCCATTCTCAACTTAAATTAATCTCCTGTTAGTGTTAACAAGAACTTGACATTATTGTGGTGGAGTTTTTCATTAGTAAAACTTCCAACATTTAATGATATCAAAGAGGCCCAAAAAACAAGAACAAGAGGGAAATTTATATATATTTACATAAAAAATGTAAAACATACCATGTATCCCCGAAAAGCTTTTTGAATCCTGAGTGCTGCCACTTCATCATTTGGCTTACATGCAAACTGAACAACTGTAGTGGCTTGAGCCTCAGCAGGTGCTGTCTGAACAGCAGGAACAGATCCCTCAGCATCCGCAGCAGTTGTAATTTCAACAAGATCATGATTTTTTTCATTCTCAACTTGAGTTAAAATAATCTCCTCAGGTGGAGGAAGGGGAGGTGCTGTATCAGTTTCCAAGTGTGGTTCTAAAGTCTCCAATTTTTGCTTCCCAAACCATTTCTTCTTTGATCTACTTGATTTCTGCAAAAGCAGTTGCTGACACTATAAAAAAAACATCCCAGACCAGATAACTAGAAAGATTGAGTATAAATTGTATCCCAACCTGATCCTTCTTCTCCTTTGACTCAGGGCTAAGAGCTTTCTTCACAGTGGAAAACCAATTTCCCTTCCTCCCCATTGTCTTGGCATTCCTCAATTAGACCCTTTATACAGAAACTATGTCAATTTTAAGATTTCATTCCTCAATTTGCCTTTGAATAGGAAATCTAATGGCATCAGCTTATATTATTAAATTAAATACTACTACAATTGTGAAATTTGACACTGAAAAGGAAAGAATTTCACAAAGTATAATCTAATGGCTTCTTTGTTTTAAGAAAGGAAACAAAAAATAAGCTGCTGCTAGGGAAGCTCATTCAAAATCCTAATCTCTAACTACATATCAAACATGTATTAATACAGGAATCTAAACAATACCTGCAAATCCTAAGGGAAGTTTTCTAATCGTCATTCTCAATTCTCCAAACAATATGAACAACTGAAACTATCTCCTTATCCCATTTTACAGAAAATTAGCACAGAGAATGCATGTTTATCTAGTTCAACTAGCATTTTCAGTCAAAATAAAGCAACACCCTGGTACTGAAACTGCGAGAAATTTCACCAAACACAAAAAAAGGAAAAAAATTGGGAAATTATACACCCACCCAGAAACAGTTCGGCGACTTAGAAAAGAGATAATGCGAAATGGAATTCACAAAAATAAAAAAAAAGGGTCACATGTAGATGGAAAATGGGACTTACCTGAAGTGAAACGAAAGAGAGAGATCTGAAATATCTTGTTGGGTTGTTTTTGGCTTTAGAAAAAGGAACAAAAAGATGAGAACTTGAGGATTACGCTGGCACTATCTCCCCTGTAAAGAAGGGCAATGTGATGATCAGATCTTGGCAAAGGGACAAAGACTTTCAATGATTAAGTTTAAGAATATGAAGAGAGAGAAAGAGAGAGAGAAGGCGAGAGAGAGACCAGCTGGTCCTTCCAATACTGTGACCCCAATTGGAGTAGATTGGATGCTCACACATGATTATGTGGGACAGGTTCAAGTTTAAGACCAGTAATTATTAAGAGATACATAAAAATGTCTCATGTGGTAGCTGAATTACATTAGGGATGATCCATTATTGGAATGAAAATTTGGCTGATAAAAAAAAAATAGAAATGCATATAAATTTTTAATGTAATAAGGTATTGTAAAAGAATCTAACATTTGAGTACCCTTTTCAACCCCCATAGAAAAATTTACATGCCTTCCCAAATTAAGTTTTTATTTTGGTATTAATTAAATATTTTCAAAGTCGATACTTGTGAGATAATCTTTCACTTCATTATCAGTTCACTAAACTGAAACACTATGTTAAACCAGTTTCTTGTTTTCAAAACCCCAGTTGGTTTATATATCATGCAGTTCTCTATAAATATATTCGTCTCTAAAAATTCTTTAAAAGTGAAAAAAAAATGTCAACTGAAATTAGTTTTATAATAAGTAATAAATGGGTATTACTTAATATGCAATATTTTCCCTAAATTTTCCATAAATTTAGATCAATAAAATATTTAATTAGTTTTGTTTTGTTTGAGTTGTGTCGTTTTTTTTAACATATTTAAACTACACCGATTTATTCCATATGTAAAAAAAAACTACACCAATTCAATCAAAAATCGAGTTGATTTAATATTACTAACTTGTCGTCTCTAATGTGTTGAAGTTTATCATTAAATTTATCCAATGAAAATTCCTAGTTAATTAAATTGATTTTTTTTTCAAAAATCACTACATTGTTTAATTTTTTTCTTATGATTTTATAATTATTATGTTATATCTGATTTTCTTTTTAACATTTCAATTTTTGACGTAGTTGTCAGACCCGATCCAACTCAACCCAAACTGTTAATTGTTTGGTTGGATAGGTTTAGTTCAAATTTAAAACAAAAATATAAAAACCTAATCCGGATTTACTAGATCAATTGGAATTCAAAATGATATACTCCCTCCGTCCCAAATTATAAGACTCTTTAGAGACAAACTCGGTGTCCCAAATTATAAGACCCCTTCTAGATTTCAGGAAAAGAAAAATAAGATTTTCCTTTTTTACCCCTTGCATTCATTATATTTTAAATTTTAAAATTTTAATTACCACCTCTACTAATTAACTTCTTTCATATTCCCAACCAACTTTTGCTATATCCAATACTTACATTAACAATTTCCAGATTTTTTAAATAGGGGCATATTTGGAAGATTTGTATAAAAAGTAACAAAACCAACATATTAATTAGCTTATTACATGTTTTCTTAATAGGCGTAATTGTCTGAAAATGACCCTATAATTTAGGACGGAGGGGTATAATGTAAGCAAAACATCAATCTCGAAGATAAAATGATTGGGAGTTTCCATTTAGAGAACAAATTAACTCGACCAACAAACCCTCTATCTATTATTTAATTCTACTAACCTCCACTTATTGAGTTAGGTTAGGGGCAACGGAATCCATTCAATTATATGTCATGATTCAAATCGGTTGTTTGTTATTTTTGTTTAATTTTTGTATGAATAAAAGTTTGAGTGGGTTCAGCTCCAGTCACCATCACTAAACATGTACATGTTAACGGCGAGAAATGAGTGATAGTACCATTTCTTAATTTCCATGGATGTTGATGGCGGTGGTCCCACTGATCAGACGGCGGTAGTTGCATGCCAATTGTCTCGTTCCTTTCTTCCTCTCACTATCGCTCCTCGCTGTTCTGTCTTTCGTCGGTCCTTACTACATTATTCAATTCAATTGCTCCTTCTCGATAGTTGTTGGAAAATACAGAATATTTTAAAACTTCACATTACCTACTTGATAACCCTTTTTTGTGTTTATATAGTTTGTTTCACATTAGGTGGTAAAGAGTCTAGTAAAAGAGTTGATTTCACGGGCATGAAATTGTGCTTTGTTGATCGGTGGGTTTGCCTCCTTGCGCCCATGAAATTGTGCTGGATTTTTGCTAAATCCATTTTCCCTATTTTATAAAATTCTCTCATATATTAAGTACATGTTTAGACATATGGAAAAAAATCACATTTGAAAGATTTAAAATCTAATAGAAGTTAATATTTTTTCCACTATGATTTTGGCTTATTGTTATTTTACTAAACATATTTGGAATCATGTTTAAGCCTTTTTGAATTGATTCTCCTTACCCAAAATTTAATAGGAATAATTTTTTCCATAATCAGTTCCACTTGTATCGTGAAAAATTTATCGTGTATCTAAAGATGCATGCCCCGAAGATGTTCACCAAAGCCGAATTCATTCCTACCTAATTTCTTTTCATGTGTGCAAATTATTTCACAAGAATGATACTTTGGCATTTCCACGCTTTTCTCTTTCTCACACAACAATAGCTTTTGCTTTTATATATCTTTATTGTCTAAGTAGTGACTAGTGTGGAGTTTTCAATAGTGGTAACTTGCGGTGCACACTATTCTATAACAAATTATACTACTCTTTAAGCTTATCCACCAAAAGTGTTGAATTGCGTTCAGTAAACAGAATCTGGTTGATCAATTTTATAATAAAGATGCATGGATAGGTAAACATAGAAATAAGTTGTCTATCAATTATTATTGGTAAAAACAAACTCTTATTTCATAAACATATAACAAGCTACATTACTTTTTCCCATACAAGAGCAACCAAAGTCTATAGCCCTTTGAATACATTAGTTGATTTCTCCATTGTATTGACCAAAAGAAATCCTAAAAGAAAAACGCATCAATAATTACACAATAATTAAACAAAATCAAGACTGTAATACTGTATTAACTATTTGCTGAAGTAATGAAATATTATGTAAAATTAGTTGACATTTTATTGAATCTAAAAATATTAAATATCAAAAGAATTTCATATTTTATTAATATTATTTATTTTTCATTGAATATTATATTTATAAGTCACTTTCACCTAATCTAGATTAAGAAAAGTAACTAACAACATAAATTTTGTTAATCGTTTTATTAACCTTCCTAAATCATCATTATTTAAAAAAATTCAAAGTCTAATAATTTCTCTCTACTTTAGTCATCTGATCAATTTCTCATGAAATTTTCACTCCGGGTTAACAATTTTTCAAAATTTCACTTTCTTTTTCATATTAAATATGAAGATGATTTGAATAAATAAATTAAATATTTTATAAATATTATAAAGTATAAGGATAAAAACTCTTAAAAATAACCAATAAATAGGAATGGGTGAAATATTTCTTTAGCATAACCTTAGAAAGTAAGGGAAGTTAAGAACTTACTCATCGCAGTTCATGTTGTTGCTTAAGCGAATGCCTATATCAGCATCACATCGTTTTGGAAGTGAGGCAAGTAGGTCATCCTTTACGTTTGGGAAGAGGCTTACGGCTTGCTTAAAGCATTCACAAACAGCGCGTCGATCTGCTTTCGTACCTAATGAAGGTTTGAGATTTTGAATAGCAATGCAACAAGAGGTTGACGGGCCTCCACCACCACCAACGAGGTATCCCACACAAGGAAGCCATGATAGTTTCGCTTCTTGGCAATTGAAGGCTTGCCCTGGCTCCATTGTCAGGAACAATGTAGCTAGCACGGTTAGAAATACAGCAATCTCACTCTTCTTCATCTTGTAATTGGTATTGATTCTCTCAATGAATTTTCAAGGATTTTCTTGTGCTTTGTTGTATGGAAAGAGATAGTTATATATATATGTGTGTGAAAATGAGAGATTGTTGAAGAAGAAAGGAGCTTGGATCACGTAAAATATGGTAAAGAAAATTTGTCCACTTATTCTTCACGAGAATGGTATAGTAGATAGCGTTTTTTTCAACTTGCATATATCTTCACTAGATGTGAATTTGAATTGGACTCCATTTTTTAGGCATTTCTAGAATTCATTCATAAAATTATTTGTGGAAAATCCCTCCTTTAAGTAATGAAAGCACAGTACTAAGCAATAACACCCTTGGAATTATGGCTTGAATATGGAAACATATTTTTAATATTGATAAGGTTACTTTGATGTGTTCAATTATACCATAATATATAGGTTTGTAAAGTATGAAATTTGTATATGTTGAGGTAAATGGAAATTAAACTATGTTTATATGCGAGACTTTAACATACACATTAATTTAGATTCATGCAATGACAAACTAGATCAACAAAAGGAACAAGTAAACTTGTGAATAAAGGTAAAAATATGAAAAAGGGAAAAAGAAAGACAAATTTAGGGGTAAAAGTATTTTCTCAAAGAAACAAGTTACTTTATTCTACAAGTGATGATTCAAAATAAGAAAGCCTCGTGATTTCAGCAAAAAATTCAGCCTCAAACTAGTGAAAGTTCAATCGCGAGCTCATGGAAATCATTTACCTACTCTCATTTCCCATGTCCTTTGAATCAAGAACCTTTCACACCCGCACTAAAGCTTCAACATTAAGACGAAAACAACACGTTATCGATGTGGGCACAATCAAACATGTTTACGTGTGTGAAACAACAATCCTGTTCTAGGTGCGATGCTACTCGATATAGAATTGTCGTCAAAGTTATAAATGATTTATTAAAAACAATTATGATTACATCGGCCTGGCTAACGCTAAAAGACCGTTGTATGTGTCGGTTAAGTCGGTACTATTTTTCATTTAATGTGAGTCTCGACTCTAATACCAATAGTACTAGCACATAATGTACAATTTGAGTATCTTTAAGGAGGATGTTATTTTTTTTTCACATAATGATAACTCTCAAGAGGTATGATGTCTTAAATATTATTTTTGAGTTTCGATGAGAACAATATTAACTTATGAGAAGTAAACTATTTTTAAGCTGACATTGCTAGAACTAAGTGTATGATATGACAAAGCATAGTCTATTGAGATAAAGTAGAAAGCATAAGCATTAAGCATCGCCCTTGGCTTGGTGGTTATATATTACACCCTCTGTTATTTTTATAAGAAATAAATTAGCATTTTATGTCTTTTAAAAATATAGTTAATTAATTAGTTGCATTAAATTTGTTTCAATTTATATCAATATTTCAAAATTACCCATAACCTACATTTCTTAATTTCTATACATTACTAACGCTTTTGTGAGTGAAAAGAAAGAAAACTCAATTAAATAAGAGTATTTTTGTCAACAAAATTAATTCACCACGAACTTCAAGTTGGTTCTTATATAAAAGATCAAGATGCACATCCAATTTGGTTCTTATAATAAGGAACGGAGGGAGTATATTATGCGTTATATTCATTGAACTCAACCCTTGCTTTGTGGTTAACTTCTTGTTTTGCAACTTGTGAGTTGGAGGTTTGATCCCCACTTCCACCAAATGTTTGATTTTTTAAACTTGACACGTAGGATACTTACGTGTCTGTCGTGCAAGATGTTGACTGTTCAATTAACGGTCACGTGGACATGACCTTCAGATGCTACTTCACTTTGTGACACATATTCTTGACACAATATTGCTGCCGGTAATATAAGATAAAGACTTAATTAAAATTTTCGTTCATCACTTATACACTTTCTGCGAATTTGGTCCTAAACAAAAAAAAAAAACAGTTAATTTCATCTCTAATGTTAACCGTCGTTTGCACTTTTGGCTTTCCATCCAACTTCTGTAAAAAAACTAACGATTTATGAAAAAAAAAAATTAAAAACTAGAAACTCAAAAACAATGATGAATGTTCATCATCTTCATCACCTTCTTCATCATCTTCATAATCAAAATCTCTGAAAATCTCAAATCTATCACACTAAAAAAAACCCCAGAAACATATTCATCTCTTCTCCATCATTGAAGCCAGAAAATCAAAATATCTCCATCTCCTTCATCATTTACCCTCCTTCAACATCTTAAACCCAGAGAGAAAGAAGAACCTATCCCCAACCCCACCACCCCAATCACAAAACTCAAGAACCCAACCCCAACCTATGATGCACGAGTACTCCACTTTGGCTGTCGTACCCGCACCGAGTATGCACCCGGTACTGGTACTCTTGGGTACTTGTTGGGTATTTGAAAATACATAATGGGTATATATCCAAACACTTTTTCAAATAAAAATTATAGGTATTTTTAAGGTACCACTTGTGTAAGATATGATAACTCTCACCACAATTTGTGTGAGGTAGTCAATGTATTATTTATATAAAGGAATTACAATAGAAAGCAAAATATGCTTAGGAATAATAAGAGAATATCCTATAGGATATTATAGCCTAGAATAACAAAGGAATCTAATTATTCTTAACACCCCCGTCAAGCTGAGCGTTGGATTAATGCCAACACGAAGCTTGGATCTAAACAGTTCAAACAATGGACGAGACAACGCCTTGGTGAAGATATCAACAAATTGTAGAGAGGTAGGAACATGGCGAACAGCCAAACGACCAGAGGCAACCAACTCACGAATGAAATGACAGTCCAAATCAATATGCTTAGCATGCTTATGAGCTACATGTTTCTAAGCCATAAACAAGGCACTTTGATTCTCACTGAAAAGAAGGGGAGTGGCGGATAATTGAACACGAAGCTCATGAAGAAGGTTGATCAACCAAACAAGGTCAGAAGCAGTATTAGCCATTTCCCGGTACTCAGATTCACAACTTGAGCGGGCAACAATAGGTTGTTTCTTGGCACTCCAAGACAAGAGATTGTCACCAAGAAAAATAGCATAGCCATAGGTAGACCGACGAGTATCCATGCAGCGAGCCCAATCAGCATCACTGTAGCCAAGAGCCACTGGAGAAGAGGAGCGGCGAAACGTAAGACTGAAGTCTTGTGTACCACAAACATAGCGGAGAATACGTTTGACAGCCTGAAAGTGTTCAACAGTGGGAGCCTGGAGAAACTGACTTACCGTATTCACAGCATAGGATAAATTAGGACGAGTAATAGTCAAGTACTGTAAGGCCCCAACCAAAGATCGGTATGAGTCGGGTCAGAGTAAGGCTCACCAGCGCTGATGAGATGAGAGCCAGCAACCAGGGGAGTCAAAACAGGGCTTGCCTCAAGCATCATAGCACGAGAGAGCAGATCATGAGCATATTTGGCTTGTCCCAAGAACAAACCATCAGCGATATAAGTGATCTCAAGACCAAGGAAGTAGTAAAGCTTACCCAGATACTTAATTGCAAACTTAGCATTGAGTCGAGCAATAAACTGAGAGAAGAAGAGAATCATTGCTAGTAATAATGATGTCATATACATAAACCAGGAGATAGAGAATGATGCGCCCCTTATAAAGAAGAACAAAGATGGATTAGCCCTGCTACAAATAAACCCAACCCGGAGGAGGAAGGAACTCAAACGCTGAAACCAAGGACGGGGCGCCTGTTTGAGCCCGTAGAGAGCCTTGGTCAACCGACATACACGTGTTAGAAAACAAGGATCAACAAAACTAGGGGTTGTTCCATAAAGGCAGTTTCAGTGATTGACCATGAAGAAAATCATTCTTAACATCTAAATGATGAAGTGTCCATCCATGAAGCACGAAAAGGGATAAAACGAGACGAACAGTAGTTGCCTTGACAACAGGACTGAAAGTAAGTGAGTAATCAAAACCTGGAATTTGCGTGAAACCCTGAGCCACCAAACGCGCCTTTAAGCCCTCAACAGTGCCATCACTTTTGTGTTTGGTGTGAAACTAAATAAATCACACAATAACTGAGAAACAAACTAAATCCCAATTGATTTTTCTCAACAACTTATTTTTAAAAACTGTTTGGAAATAATGAATCTGTTTGTCCATGCTTATTTCCACGAAATAATTAGTTATTTAAAAAATCGCTTATATAATTTTTTAACTATTTGTGTATGCTTTTGATTTAAAAAAATCAGACTATTTCTTTAAATTATTTCTAGGAGCTTTAGAAATAATTAATTAATTCTAGTGGATTTTCAAAGTGAATTTTTTTTTATATTTATAAACAAATATAAATGGTTTTTACATTTTAAAAGTTCTCATAAATTAAATTAATTTTTTATTCAACTTTAAATCACATATTTTTTTGGGCGAACACAAATGTGTCCAATATATGTATGTATGTTGGATCTCCCACAAAACAGTGATTGTGACGTGGTGGGACAAAGTTATTATTGACTACCAAAATGCTATTTATTTTCAACCATAAATATAATTAAGTAACACCGTTGGTATACAAGGCAAAAGTCTAGCGTGTGTCATTAAAAAAAAGTGATTCACGATATATCATTGAATAGTTGAGGGCAGCATAAAAATTTTGCCAACATTTAAAGGTTTTCAAATTTTTAAAACAATCTCTTACTACGAAGCTTTTCCATTTTATTCTCGTTGGAATCACTTCTGGCCACCGCGTACACATCGTCACCATCACCACCACTACTTGTTCTTGACAATCACCACCACCGACTCAGCCCACACACAATATAGAACCTATGCTAGCTATATATGTAATACTTTTCAGGGTTAATGGTCTATTTGGTCTATGTGTTTGTATACGTATTTACGTTTGGTCCCTGCCCGAAAAAAAAATGATAATAAATCCCTGAAAAAAATTATTTATCCCAAAAATAATTGTATGTATTCGAAGTTCAAATCAATTGTCTATTATCCCTAAATGTTATTGTATATATCGGTTTTTTTTTTTTATAAATCATCTGTATCTATTCCAAAATTAAACTAATTATCTAAAATAATTTCAGATTTCAAAATAAATCACACAAAATATCAAACGCAATTTTTCGGTGGCTTCTAGGTGCACTTGCACCCTAAGTGGTGCACCGTGCACCACTCTAAATGACCTGCTATAATAGATTTTTTCTCTAATTTTTTAAAAAATTGAAAATAATAATAATTAGTTAATATCATTTTTAGTTTTTTACCCCTTCTTTCACTTAAAAAAAGTATGAGAAATGAGGAGAAAGACATTAAAAAGGGTTTTATGGTAATGAATAAATTGAAATTGTAATAAATTATAAAAATTAAATAACCTGTACAATCGGTTTCCAATTTTTCACCTGAACACTTGACACGATCTCATTAGCCAAAAGATGGCAGTGTAAGATGCACTATTTAAATGGTAGTTCACCTTAGACAACACCCAATTTTTTCCATGGAAACATGCAAATCTAGAGCACGAGAGCACAAATAACATAACTGAGAATCAAACTAAATCATTATTGATTTTTCTCAACAACTTTTTTTTAAAGTAATTTTTCTCAACAAATTTTATTTAAAAGTTGTTTGGAAATCTCCTATGTTTAACTTCCACACTCTCAAATGTTTGAGTTCTGAGTTGAGAGAGTGAGACATTCAACTTTCATACTCTCTCTCACATGAAGTCACGTCATTGATGACTGAAATTCGTATGATGTTTTTAGTATTTTTTTCTTTTGTTTTTATGTCTTTTTATTGAGTCTCATATAGTCTTTATTTCACTTTGTTAGGTTTTTCTCTTTCTTTTTGCATTTGCATATAAATTAGTAACTTTTGTGTTTTTAGTCATTTTAGTTATGTTTTATTGCATTTTTAGTCCTTGTTAGAGGTTCTGGTCAATTAAGGAACATTTGTGGGGATCTTGGTGCAAATAAATGAAAGAGTGTGGTTGAAGTTAAAGAGTAAGAAGAATCATCAAACCTCCTATGCTTGTTTAACATGTGCCTAATTGAAGAAATTAAATAAAGAGATGAAGAATCAAACATTTAGCATGTGCTAAAATGGAGACATAATAAAGGAAATGAAGATTTCAGCTGTTGCAAAACACCCATGAAAGCCACAATGAAGCCCCTTAATTGCATTTATGAAAGGAATCAAAAGAGAAGAGCAAGAACAAGAAAATGAGGAGTCTGTCGTGCTCCCAACGCCTGAGCGTTGGCACCCCAACGCTCATGCGTTGACATTCTGTCTGAACCTGAGGTTTAATGCAGTCTCCAGCGCTCAAGCATTGGAACCCAACGCTTGAGCGTTGGCCTGCTCGCAGATTGGCTATAAATTCGGTTTTTGGCTTCTCTTTTGTATCAAGCCCTGGAACCTGAGTTCCTTCCTTTGTAGCCTTGTTCTTGAAGCTTGTAAGAGGCCTTTGGAGGCCTTGTTTCAGGTTTTGTTCTTTTAATTTTAATTATGTTTTCCTTAGCCATGTTTGGCTAAGTTTTCTCTTGTATTTGGGTTGTAGTGAATCTATTTCAACTATGCTATAGGTTTTTTGTTTATATATGAATAAAAGTTCAAGTTCTTAGCTTCTATTCTCTGTTTTAATATTATTCTTGTTGATCACAAGTCTTCATGCTTAATTCTTACGCAATGGTAATTGGTAGGATTTAAGGGAAATGAGAATAGAATGAATGATTGTATGCCACTTAGGTATAATGGTAGAAATTGTTAGTGTTGGCCTGAACTTGGAATTCATCTTCAATTTGATTAACTAATCACTAAGGTATTAGACTTAGTAATTGGATTGAAAGTTCTATTTGATTAAAGTATTAACAAGTAGAAACTCTAGGCTAGAACACCTAAGAACATGTTCTGAATTTCATATATAGAATTGATTCTGAATAGCTTAGCTAGAGGTAGTGAAACTCAACCCGAGTACTTGTTTTATCAAGCTATTATTTCTGTTTTTATGCTTCACTCTAAATTCCAAAATCAAAACAAAAACTTCTTTTCTTTTTCAAACTCTAAAGAACCGATTTTAAATCAACTCAATCCATGTGGAGACGACAAAACCCGATACTATACTATGATTGAGTCTTGAAAGAGATTTGATAGTAGTTGGTAGAGGAAAATCTCTTTTATTCTTTTTAGTCATCAAAATCCCTTTCATCAGTGAGAAAAGAAAGATAATTTTGTGATAAGGAAAGAAAAGAGAGTGGCATAACTAAAGAGAAAGGAAAGTAGGAAAAGAAAAAAATGGGTATGGATTTAGTAAGTAGGTTAAGGGAAGAGAAGTTTGAGAAAGAGGGTAGATTCGGACAGAGGTGTCAGTATGGGTCCCACACATTGTATCTTTTAAGCCATGTTTCTTGTTATATCAATTTGAATTGTAATAAAAATAAAATTACCATTTATTAAAATGACACAAAATTCAGTTATTTAATTTTAAGGCATTGCTCCGATATCTCTTATAAAAAAAAGGGTACAATACCTTTGGGTCAGTTTTTAAAATTTTTAAAGACTACATTGTAAATTATAAAAAATTATTTTTTTAAAAAAATATGATTATCATGGAAAAAAAGTATGAAACTCTCAATTATTAAAAGGGTACTGAAGAAATAACCTTAACTTTATATTAAAGATGCATGGATAAGTAAACATGAAATAAGTAAAAACACTTCTATTTCATAACCATATAACAACTTAACAAGCTACATTACTTTTGCAAACAAGAGCAAACCAAAGTTTATATCCCTTTGAATATATTAATTTATTTCTCCATTGTACTGACCAAAAGGAATCCTGCAAAAATAAAAAAAGGTATCAATATAATTATACAAACTAAATCAAGACAATTACTGTAAAAACTTTGCTGGAGTAATGAAATGGAGTATTTTGTCTGTGGTGCCTTAAGAATCAGTATATGTTAAATAATTCCAAAGTTAAATTAATTAAAGTTTTGAATATTAACCCTTACTGTTAATTTAAATAATATAAATTAAAAAAATTGAGAAAAAAGAAGTTATTGCAATTTGTAATTCAGGTATAGTAGATGTTTTCTTTTATGAAAACTTTCACTTTTGTAAAATTAGTTCATATGTTAACGAAACTATGAAATAAAGTATTAAAATAATTTTACATTTTACTAATAACATTTTATTATTTTCATTGAACATTATATTTTATTTCCTTGACGATATCCTTAGAAAGTATGGAAAGTTAAGAACTTACTCGTTGCATTTCATATTCTTGCTCAAGGGAATGTTTATGTCAGCATCACATCGTTTGGGAAGTGAGGCAAGTCTGTTTTCATAGATGCCCAGAATGCGGCTTATTGCATCTTCAAAGCATTCACAAATAACTCGCCGATCATCTTTCGCACCTAATGATGATTTTAGACTTTGAATAGCAATGCAACAAGAGGTCGAAGGGCCTCCACTACTACCAACGAGGTATCCCACGCACGGAAGCCATGATAGTTTCGCTTCTTGGCAATTGAAGGCTTGCCCTGGCTCCATTGTCAGGAACAATGTAGCTAGCAAGGTTAGAAAAACTGCAATCACACTCTTCTTCATCTTGTAATTGGTATTAATTCTCTCAATGAGTTTTCTAGGATTTTCTTGTGCTTTGTTGTACGGAAAGAGATAGTTATATATATATGTGTGAAAATGAGAGATTGTTGAAGAAGAAAGGAGCTTGGATCACGTAAAATATGGTAAAGAAAATTTGTCACTTATTCTTCACGAGAATGGTATAGTAGATAGCGTTTTCTTCAATATATTCTTGCATATATCTTCTCTAGATGTGAATTTGAATTGGACTCCATTTTTTAGGCATTTCTATAATTCATTCATAAAATTATTTGTGGAAAATCCCTCCTTTAAGTAATGAAAGCACAGTACTAAGTAATAACATCCCTGAAATCATGGCTTGAATATGGAAACAAATTTTTTAATCTTGATAAGGTTACCGTTTGACGTGTTCAATTTTATCATAATATATTGATTTATAAAATATAAGATTTTTATATTTGAGGTGAAATGGTGAATGGAAATTCAACGTTTATATGCAAGACTATATAGTACACAATTAATTTAGATTCATGCAATGACAACTTCACAAAAGGAACAACTAAACTTGTGAATAAAGGTAACAATAAGATGAAAAAGTATAAAAGAAAGAAAAATTTAGGGGCAAAAGTTTTTTCCCAAAGAAACAAGTTACCTTATTCTACAAGCAGAAGAAAGCCTCATGATTTCAGCCAGAGATTCAGATTCAAACTAGAGAAAGTTCAATCGCAAGCTCATGGAAATCATTTACCTACTCATGTTTCCCATGTCCTTTGAATCAAGAACCTTTCACACCCGCACTAAAGCTTCAACATTAAGACGAAAACATGTTATCGATGCGCGCACAATCCTAAAACGCTTATGTGTGTGAAACAATAATTTTTTTAACTTGCCACATAGTATACTTACGTGTCTGTCACGCATGATACTGCCTGTGCAATTAACGATTGCGTGGACATGACCTCAGATGCCACTTCACTTCCATTGTAACACATTTTTGACACAATATTATTACCAATAATGTAAGTTAAAAACATGCTAGACAACTCCCTTATCATCTTCGGGGAAATTTCTTCCCTTTGATTGTGTTTGTGTCAATGTATCTTCGTCTAGTCCCATAAGAGAACAAAAGGTAAACTCATCAAGTGTCTATCTAAACAGTATAATTTCTATTTCATTGTCATCTATTATTGCATCATTTCTATTTTACAGGCATCATAGGCCTAAAATATCATTGTGTATGTGTTCTGCTGTTCTCTTCAGTCTTCATCATTTGCACCTGAGCTTTGCAAGCTTCTAAAGTGAGTGCTCCAATCCTGAAAGAAAATTTCGAAGCAATCTGCCTGCAAAATAGAAACAGAGCAAGGTAAGTTAAAGTAAAACATATTGGTGCATATGTAAATCTGAAAGTTAATAAAATAACTTGGAATATATATGCCTTTTTTGCATAAAATAGAAACTTAAATAAGCCTCAAATCATGGAGAATATTGAATTAAAAACAGACTGTGCATTTGGAATGCGTGCATTATTGGCAATTTTGGAGGAAACACCAAGTCCCGAATAACACTGTCCTTGCAAGTTAGCACCCCAAACAGCTATAATTTTGTGTCCTATAACTATTGTTGCTGTGGGGTTGGATCATTTCAGCTATAATTTTGTGTCCTATACTTGATATGATTGTACCTGGAAGATGATCAAATTTAACTTTCTTGGAGCCCTAAGATGTCACCAATTTCTGTATACACTATGCCCATTTTATCTTGCTCCAAAATGAATCAGGAGTCACCGAGTCAGGACCAACACAACGAATACTTTTGAAAAACCGAGTGTGGTGAAAAATAAGAGAAACGTGGGGATTGAGAAAAAGAATGTTGAGGTTATCAATAAGAAAACAACATTGTTATATGGACCTGTCTAATAGAAGAGAAAACAACATAGTAATGGCTTAACAATATTTGCACCGTTACAATAGGAAATTAGGAATGAATTTTTGGAAATGAATTAATCTGCAAAAAGAACAGTGGATCTAAAAATTGAAAATAAGAATAAAATAATACATGCAGTTTATAATTCTATTAGAAGGCACACAAACATTTCATTCAACTTACATGAGGACTCAAGGGTACACAAGTTTATAAGATCAAAGAGTCCATATCAGAATACTAGAGAACATACAAATAAAACAACAATGTGATTCTGCAGTGTTTGCTTCTCTTATGGAGTTGGATCCAAGCACCAGAAGAGGAGAAAGCAGAGAAGAATGAAGGACCTTAAAGAAGATGAATTCGAGTCTGTTTGGATACCAACTTATTGAAGCTTATTTACTAGAAAATGCAATAAATAAGCTTCAATAAGTTCTCTTTGGTTTGCATCCAAACAGGTGCGAAGTTGAAGAGATGAACTAGTCCCCATTGAGTTTTGTGCTCCACTGGAAGCAGAGGCTACTATCACACTAGGCTTTATCTGAAGAGGACAAGGAGCTCGCTTTTATAGCATTAATGTCTGTATGATGTTTGCACATGTTGCAAGGCTGCTAGGAGAATTGATTATTAAGGTGACTTAGATTGTACTAAGCAATCTGTTAAGATTAATAATTAAGGCCTTACTTATTAATCTGTAAGGCATAACAGATAAATAATACATAGAGGATTACTAATCCAGCATTAATGATTAATAATAAATTCATTAATCATTAATCAACTATTTGGCATATGAATTATCAACTTGATTAATAATAAATCAGGACAACTAAGTTGTTTCTTTCTGAAGTTGACCTCTTATGTGTTTAGTTACTGTTAAAATTCCATCTACAGTTCACCTATTTTGTTCCACCTTTCAACTAATCCTCTGCCAAGATTAATAATCCATATACCAAACATTCTATTGGCCCTCCTATGCCAGTATTTGGATAGATATTGCCTCAAATACACCAAACAATCATGAAAAATACTTTCACATCCTGATTATAGACATCTTCCAAGTCCCTCTTCCTCACTCAGCATCCTATATGGAATAAGAGGATCCTGAATAATTCTTTAAAAATTTACTCTCAAGTTCACAGATAAAATTTCCGGATGGACGGTTTAACACATGTACCAATTCAAAACTTCCAGTTTATCTAAAAGAAAAACAATTATGGAGTTAATGGCCGCTTAAATTTCTAACTCAAAGTTACTTTTTTCATCTTGATTAAAAGAATATCAAGAGGCATTAAAACAAAATTCATATTCTTATTTTGAAATTAAAAAAAAAAGGTCATATATGCATGTAATATCTCATAAATGTTTCCGATTCCTGTATTTATCCATGACAAAACTTGAGCTTTTAATGCCTACTGAAAAATGAGGAAGTGGAAGAGTCAAGAAACATAGATCTTTCTTCTACAAGTAGCTTAGGTTTTTCTTTTTCCTAGGTAGGGGCAAGGTGAGGACTAAAATAATGTTAAACATTATACCTGAATCAACCATCGTATATTAAAATAAATACAAGCCTTCTTACCTGGATAAACATAGAATGGAAAGGAAGTAGACTTAAGGCCAAAATATTACAAGAAAGAAGAAAATCTGGCCTTTTTTATAAGCACAAGAGCAAGCACCCTGCACACGATGTTCTCAACACTTAAGAATTGAATATTGAGCTCAGCATGAGTGATATTAAAAACATGTTTCTAAATGAATACCAGGAAAATGGTTCAGAAGGAACAATTTAATCAAGATGTACTAGGCTATTTTTAATGAAGATCGTTCTGAGTTATTTTATGATTTTAAGACCTTTTGTATTGAGGTCGGGCCGTGACCATGGGTGCTGGTCGACGGTGGCCAAAGGAGGTCGCACGATGACCATAGGTTCTGGTTGAGTTCAACACATTTTCACAGATGAAGATGAGCCACGAGATGGAACGCGGGTTCATTTACTCAGAAGTGAAATCCCAAAAGTACCCTCAAAGTTTAACCTAATTTTAAATTTCAAGGGCAATTTGGGTTGTTCCGCGAGTTCCACTTATCTTTTCCCTGTAGCGTCGCGATCTGCCGAGATTGTCTGCGATTTTCCACAATTTTGGCCGTGAATCGCGCCGCTCCAGCCGCAATCTTCGTCTGCGACGCGATTACAACCCCATAGCAGCAGGAGGCCGCGACGCTCCGCTTTGCCGCTGTAGCGCGCTATTGACTAGGCATTGAAGAATACTTGCAATTTGGTATAGGATAGTGGAGAAAATCCAAAAGGTGTTTTAGGGATTAGAGGTAGCCCTGCCCTAGTGGTTGGGTGGACCAGAATAAATATCTTGTGTGGCTTCTATCTATTATCTATTATCTCTTATATTTATTGTTTGATCTTACCTAAAGGGAATTGAATTAAGTTTTGAAGTTTGTATCATAAATGACAGGACAGGCTGCTGATTTTGAATAGTTGAGGCCAATATCAGAAAAGAGTATAACAAGTATGGACAATGAATTGTCATAAATATACGCCTGGAGTTTCTATTTTTATCCCATAAAATTTATTTATCCCAACCTTCATGAAAATGACTTAACAAGGATTGAAAAAACTTCATATCACAATTATCAATAACACACATGCTCAGAAAATTTCATTGGCGGAGTGAGTATTGACTAGGAGCACAACATGAACTAAAGAAGGCGTCGGTGTCACAATACTAAATAGGAAGGAGGGTTGTAATCAAATAACATTGAGCTTCGGTTTACAAGATTTCTAGGCTTTATTTCAATAGCTTTTCTACATTAGTCTGCGTGACTTGAACAGTTTGCATATCATATTGTACTTGAATAACTTGGGACCTATCAGTTTATAGTTTATACTATACCCGAACTAAGCACTTAGCCAAAATAAAGCAAGCATGATGACAATTGCTTCCTTTACCATGTCATATAAATAAAAAGTAACTATAATTAGAATGTAAAGCATTCACATGACCAACGAATCCTGTAAAATACAAAAAAAGCAGAATAACAAGGAACAACATTTCACGCCAGGCATAAAAACAAACACCTCAAGAGTGGTTCCTGGAGTCAAAATATATAGCAATAACTAACAGAACTCAAACTTCTTTTCAGGTAAACAGAGTAAGAGCCTGTT
Organism: Acmispon strigosus; assembly: GCA_030819835.1. Taxonomy (NCBI): domain Eukaryota; kingdom Viridiplantae; phylum Streptophyta; class Magnoliopsida; order Fabales; family Fabaceae; genus Acmispon; species Acmispon strigosus. The sequence goes on along the minus strand of JAUAMA010000003.1, from coordinate 56,606,917 downwards.
TGGACATAGAATTATCGGAGCTTATTGGGCTAATTGGAGCTTATGTACTAGAAAATGCACTAAATAAGCTTCAATGCTCCAATAAATGCTCTTTGTTTAGCATCCAAAGAAGTTGCAAAACCTTGTCTCCCTCTTGAAACATCTTTCAAAAAACAAAAAGTCTAATGTATAATTTTGAAACCCCAGTCTAACCTACAATCCAGAGAAGTTGCATGAATCATAACAACAACAAGACAAGAGGCAAAGCAATGGAGCAATCAAATTATAAACATGTAGTAGCAGCATGAATGGATAGTCATAGTTCCCAACATACATACAAACATACATACATACATACATACATACATACATACATACATACATACATACATACATACATACATACATACCCATCATCAATCAGTCTTATTAGAGGTGGAGGGCACGTTTCTCCTGGCAGCTCTGGCCTGTTCATACTCAAACTTCAACACGTTGGGGATATGCGAAGTGTCCTTCATATAAAACAGCTTCCCAAACGCGCTTTCTTCAATAAGAGGGAAATAGGGGCGCAGCACGGTGTTAACAACCCAGAACCAAATCGCGCCGAGAGAAACCCCCAAAATGGTACCGGCGAAAACCTGAGCGAGCGTGTGGTAACCCAAATACACCCGAGAGAACATGGTGAGAAATGCGAGGGACCAGTTAGTGAGGTGAACAAGGAGATTGCTCTGGAAAACGGCGAACCCTTTGGAGGCGTATAAGAGGGTGAGGTAGGTGGCGAAGAAGAACATGTACTGGCAGTGGCTGGAGGGCCAGCCATGGGAATCGCAGATTTCGAGGATGGCGCAGGTTTCGGGGCGGGCTTGCTGGACGGTGGTCTTGACGAGCTCGTTGATGAACTGCGAGATCAGGAGACCGACGGCGAAGAAGATGCCTTGGAGCTCGCGGCGGAACATGAAGTGGCAGAAGAAGCCGCCCAGGCTAATGAAGACAGGGACCAGGGACACCCACGCCAGGAAGTGACCCACGCGGTCGCCGCGCTGGTACCTGACGTGGGTCAGCGTCACGGCCTTCAGCGCCGCCGTCGACATCGCGCGATCGGAGATTTCAGATCCGAGCTCGTTGGTCGGTGATGTTGATGATCGTCGAACACGAACCTCAAAAACCAAGATCGGGCATTGTGTTATTTATTATACTAGTGTTTTTTAAAAAAAATGGCTAGTTATGTTCGGGGTGAGGAAATCAAATTAAATTCCTAAAAAAATAATGTGTAAAATATTATTTTTAATAATTTTTTTAATCAAATTAAGAATGGTTAATGGTTCAACAGGTCCCTGAAGTTGTACCAAAATTTGTGTTTGGTCCCTCCTTAGAAAAAATGACGTTTAGTGGCGGTCAAAAACCGCCAGTAATTGTAAAAAAACCGCCACAAATCGTCATTTTTCTGAGGAGGGACCAAATGCAGATTTTGATACAACTTCAGGGACTAGTTGAACCATTAACCCAATTAAGAATAAATTTAAATTTTAAGCTGATTAATTATCTAATTATTTATGTCATTATTTCAACGTGACTTTTACTCTTTTTTCAATTTCACATCCTCTTCATCTTCCTCCTCCCTCCCTCCCTCTGCGACTCCACCACTTATTTTCTTCCACCATAACAAACATTCAGAAAAAAGAAGATGAAAAGAAGAGGGTTCAAAATTAATTGAACCATAAATCGGCCTTGGAGCCACCGTCAATTGCCAATTGCACCACCTCTAGTCGAGCCTCCCACCACCACAGACACAATCAAACAGCAAAGAGAAGGGATGAAAGAAAAACCAGAACCTTCATGAGTCCCAAAACAAACCCCTGGACCAGAGTCAGAATCCCAGCCTTCCACTCGCTTGAGGCTACCACCGCCACCACCTCGTGTCGTCAAGCTTTCGTGGGTTCTCGTCTGTAAAATCCTTCTTTCTCTCCATCTTCATCTTCAACCTTAACCACCACCACAACCCATCAAATCTAAAAGAAGAGGAAGAGATTTAGAGAGTAAGGAAAGGGAAGTCGAAGGACAGGGAAGAGGGAAGTCAATGGGTGGTGGTCGGATGTGATGGAAGTAAGCGACGGTGAAGAGAGGAGCGAAAGTGAGGAAGAGAAAAGACAATGATGATGAGGACAAAGGGGAGTGTGGCGGCACAGAGGAACAACAGGAAGGGAGGTTAGGGTTTGATCTTGGTGGAAGAGGAAGAGAGGTGGCAGCTAAGTAAAGGGAGTAAGGAATTAGGGTTTCAAAAGTGAGAGGAGAGGTTGGGCGGCTGAGTGTTGAAGGAGAAGGGATGTGGAATTAAAAAATGAGTAAAAGCCACGTGAAAATGATGATAGGGATAATTAGATGACTAATCAGCTTAAAATTGAGATTTGTCCTTAATTTGATTAAAAAAAATTGTTAGGGATGACATTTTGCAAATTATTTTTTCAGGGACCTAAATTGATTCCCTTTCTAATGTTAGGGACCCCGAACATATTTAAGTCTAAAAAAATTAACGATATTTTGATTTATAGGATTATAAATTGATTAAGTTGTGTTATTCCTATCAGTTTTGTCAAGTGACGCGGTTATAGCAGCGATATAGTATGTTATTTTATAGTGTTTTGAGGGCTCACCCTACTCCATTGTTTGCCATTATGTTCTGACTTTTAGGGTTTGAAATAGCGAATTTTTGACTTTCCACTATTACTTGCGATACATGATTAAGAACACTGATTACTACTAACTTTAATGAACTAAGCACCCCTATAATGTGATTTCCATTAGAAATGAGAAAACTAAGATATCAATCATGCCTAAATGGTAAAAGCCATATTTTCAACGGTACCACGACTACAACATATAGTATGAATTGCCTGTATAGTGAACTTTTTTGTCAACTATGAAATTCTCATCTCGCTAACTAATATATGAGTACTATAAAATGGGGTGTTGAACAGTAGAAGAGAAAGTGAACCAAGAACAAAAATATAAATGCGAAGCAAGAAAATATGCTACAAAGATTGTTTGCTTCAAAGCACCACACACCAGATAATTTCTTCAATTCAGTGTGTTAGTGGATCATTTCGGTAAACACATCCAAGAAGGCATGAATGAGATTATTGTATACAATATTTTGATTAACTGTGGTTCTACAAATAAGAATATATATAATTTACCCGAATATATTTCAAACTGCAATAACTTGACTTACCAGCCAAACTCTGTTACAAAGTTCTGTTTGTTCATGTGTCGGATACTCATCTCAAGGTGGCAGATTTGTGGTTGAATTCTTCATGGAACTTCGCTCCTCTGTATACAATGCTTCCTTTGGCGGTTAGGGATGAGATCAGTGTTGTTAGTGTGCCTACCCATTCGACGGGGCGTGACGCTATTCGCTGGGCAGCCGCTAACGATGACAAGTACAGTGTGTCCTCGGCTTATGCAATCTTAGGTGACTTTGAGACAATTGATTCGGGGGCGTGGAAGCGTGTTTGGCGCTGTAAGGTTCCTGAGAAAATAAGATTTTTTCTTTGGTTTCTTATGAAGGAGGGGCTGCCCACTAATGAGAAGAGGTACCAAAATCATCTTAGCGGTTCGGCTTCCTGCTCGCGGTGTGGAGCAGCATTGGAAAGCCTGACACATCTCTTTCACGAGTGTCCTTACTCTTGTTTGTTCTAGCGTCAGTTTGGCTCAATTTTACCACCTCTAGTTGTCCCATTCTCGTCTTGGCTCGTGAACTTACTAAAGCAGCAGCAAGGTATATTTGGGGTGGTGGAACGAACAGTGCTTGGGAGATAACAAGTGGGACGTGAACCAAGTGCTGTGGCGGGTTCTGTCGGATTTTGTTGCTTGGCGGACGCATATCTGTTCACCGCAGCGGCCGATATCTACGCGTGATGATCGTGTGGCGCCTTTCCAGCTGCTGGTTGATGGCAGTTGGATGCCGGCTTGTGCAACCATGGGAGGGGCTGCCGTATTAATTGATTCCTCTCGGCGTTGGCACTCTGCTGTTTCGCGAGCTCTCCCGGTGGCAACGCGTTCCTGGCAGATATTTGGGCGGTGGAGCTGGGTCTGGCTCATGCTTGGGAGTTGAGTGTCCACGATGTTGTCTGTGCGTGTGACTGCAAGGAAGTGGTGCGTGCTTTACAGTCTCATGCTGATATTAGCACATTTTGGGAAAGCGACGGCTCGTGATGGAGCTCCCCGGCGGATCTGAAAGCAGTCTCCTTCTTTCGTGTTTACGTCTCTATATCTTTACGCTGTAGCTAGTTTCTTTCTCTTTCCTATTGTAACAAAAAAAAAACCTTTACTCTTGCTCATTATTATTATCTCTTCTTGCTTTGTTTCTACTCTTTCACTCGATTAAACCAAACACAGTCTCCATTAGGTTAGGCTATATAACGCACTGCAAGTAATCCAGTTATGATGGTTAGCAAGTAATAATATACTAGAGTCGGGACCAGTGTGAACTGTCTAAAATAGGGGGCAAAAGATTCAAACGAATCACTTCCCCCTCCCACTCCCAGTGCTGTTTTAATCAATGGCGGATTCTGATCCTCCTGGCTTCGCTACCCACAAAAGGGACCCTATTAAGTCCTCACCAGGTACGTGCGTTTCTATTCAACAACACAGCTTTAGGTTTTTTCTTTTTGGTTTTCTTCATCTGTGGGATTCAACGGTTTGTTTCAGTTGGGGATGCTGCGGGTAGCAGGAGAAGACAAAATGCGGTCACAGTCGGGAAACAAAGGAGGGAATCGCTGCTGCGTGCGAAACGGCTTTGCAGGGTTGCAATTGATGGCGATGGCGATGTTCCTCTTGACGATGCTGACATGATGATTGATGAAGACCAATCCATTTTGGAGTCTCAAACTTCCTCGGCGGTCGAAAAGTTGAAATCTGCACTTGCTCATCAGTAAGCTCCTCTCCTCTACTGTTTCAAAAATTCTATCTTTTTATAAAACAATGAACAAGGATGAGCATAACCTCTTATTCAATATGAGTAGCTTATGAAAATTAGCTCAAAAGTCAAAATAACAAATAGGTAGGTCATAAACTATTTACAAAGCTCTCCTAATCATTTGCATAAGCATTTATGCTATAAGATAAACTCAAATAAGCTCTTCCAAACGAGGCCTGACCGCAGACACTATTGCGAGAAAATGGGGTCAAAGTACTTGCAATCCTGTGTAGAATTCTTTGGTTGAAATTGTGTAGTTGATACAAAATTCTGGTTTTAACCATGCTTGACTTGTAATTAGAAGATTGTTTTTACTCGTTTGTGGAAAGATGAAATCCATAGAGCGTTCCAAATTTTCTGATTCAGAAAGGAAACCTTTTTAGCTAACTATGTGAGAATTTTGTATACGTTCATACTAATGCAGGGTCTTCCTATGAAGTACTAAGATTGATATTGCATTGTTTTCTTCTTTTATCATCTTAAAATGGCGTTTTCTTTAAGATTGTCTTGGCCATGTTTTTTGTGAAGGCTGAGAAAAGCTTCAATTATGTCAACTATAAGGTCACATATTCATTAACTTTGGCTTAAGTGTTATACCATTACCACATATATTTGTAATTGATAGGGAGAAGGGTGCAATGCAGACAAGAGTAGGTGCCCTTCAAGAATTAAGGCGTTTACTATCAAGATCTGAATTTCCTCCTATTGAGTCTGCTCTTAAAGCTGGAGCTGTACCCGTTCTAGTGAAGTGTCTTTCATTTGGTTCTCCAGATGAACAGGTCTGAAGTTTCATTTTCTTTGCATAATTTTTCAATTCCTTCTACGATTGTCCTCTATATCATTTGGTGTATGTTATGCTAAGGATTAAGGAATCAGTAGAGGCTATAAATTTTTGTATTACTTATGTTTTTTCGTTAATAACTTCTGTAGTTGCTCGAGGCTGCTTGGTGTCTTACAAATATTGCTGCTGGTAGCCCAGAAGAAACAAAAGCTTTGCTGCCTGCATTGCCTTTGCTTATTGCTCATCTTGGGGGTGAGTGATTACTTTGAGATTCCTTTTGCATGTCAACAAATTAATTAATTTCTGATTGATATTTGTATAAAGATTAAGAGGAATTCTTATAGCCTTAATTGCTAATGCATTGTAAATATCTATCATCTGAAGGTAAAAATGGGATGGAATGTAAGGAACTTAGATCTACTGGCATATCATTCTTTTTTTCTAAAATGTCCACCTTTCATCCACAAAGCTTTTGCAATTCTAGTCAGCTTTTATAGCAGTTGTTCTTGAAGGTTTAAGCTAATCCAATGATTTTAGCATTTACATTTACCTTCAAAATTCATGAATGATCCTGTTCTGCAGAAAATAGCTCCTCACCTGTTGCTGAACAGTGTGCTTGGGCACTAGGAAATGTGGCTGGTGAAGATGAAGAGTTGAGGAATGTTCTGCTAATTCAAGGCGCCGTACTACCTCTTGCCAGAATGATGCTACCAAACAGACGTTCAACTGTTAGAACAGCTGCCTGGGCTTTGTCTAACCTCATCAAGGTTCCAAATCCATCAATTGAATATGTTGTATATTACATAATGTTTGTATGAATAGTTGATTTTTCCGTATTAAATCATCAATTGTGGCTGTATGCTCTATCTGTATAACTGTATTCATATTCCCTTTGGATATATGTGAAGTCAGTATATTTTTACATGTGTTATGCAGTCATCAGCTTTTGTGGTCACTTGTACATTATGGTTTTTGTGGATGGAATATCCATATCCATTTGTTTTTATATGTGCATGTGTGGTTGCAGTGGCCTAAGTTCCTTTCTGGAAATATAACTTGACTACAGTCTATTTGTATGTAGGGTCCAAATCCTAAAGCTGCTACCGAACTCATACGTGTTGATGGAGTATTGAATGCAATTGTTCAACACTTGAAGAAAGCGTAAGTTACTCTGGAATTACTTGTGTATCCTAGCCATGATGTTTTAATGTTGCTTCAGACTTGCAGTTGCTTTCTGACATGCGTGCTTTATAGCAATATGCTGCTTTACTGTGCATGGATGACTAATACCTTCTTTTTTACCGTTTGTTGTTGAGCTTGTTACTACAGTTAGTATATTTCATGTATTTAATTTATTCTTTTCTGTTTCTTTTGGTAGAAAAAACACAATTCACATCATAAAAAGATGAAATTTACAAACATGTCAAATTTGTGAAGTATATGTGGATAGACATATATTTGCACCATACCAAACTATATAGAAAATTGGCATGTCATTATAATCATGAGGATGTTAGAAATGAAACTTTCATTTCCTTTTCTTGTGTCTCTTTCTTGCTGGGATCAAGATCTTTTTGTCTATTAGCAATTTCTGTTGTAAAAATTCTGTTTCTATTTTTAACTTATCAACCTTGAAATTGTTTCTACTTTTGTATACGACTATTTGTGTATGAACAAGCTAGGAGTTTATATTATCAAAATCACTAAAGAAAATATCACGTCCTTGTTTAATTTAAGTTTTGATTGTTACCAATCTTTCATAGTTTCTGATGAATCAGGTTTTTGTGTTCTATAGAAGACATGCAGACACCAAAACTAACATTAAAACCTATTCATAATACAAGTGATCCGCCTTGAAATGACCACCCTAATCTGCCAACCTGACAATTACCGAATTATGTCAGTGATGACTGTCTATATATTTAAACTAGAGAAACGATTTGAATTTAACATCATTGATGACTTTGGCTGCTCTTGTTTCCAAGTGAACAAAACCTTCCTATATATTCTGGTTTTTTTCTCTCCGTTAAACTATTTCTTATATATTTTAACCAAATTTCTATATGTTTTAAACTTATTCTGGATGAAGTCCCTGAAATTTGTGTGCCTGAAACTACTAGTCACGAAGTTCACTTTCTTATAGGGTTCTGAGCTTAAAGTCAAAATTGATAGTAGTGAAAATCCTCTTTTAGTATAATGACTATGTACAAGATTTTTTTTTATATTCTGGAATCGTTACAGAAATAACCAGCTCTTTTACTTATTTACATTATACCCCTGAAAGGTTAAGCCAGTTACTGTTATATTAATTTCTTTTTATCACCCCAGGGATGATGAATTAGCAACTGAAGTAGCATGGGTAGTTGTTTATCTATCAGCGCTTTCAAATGTAGCTACCAGCATGCTGGTGAAGAGTGATGTACTTCCATTGCTTGTAAATAGATTAGCGACATCGCAGAATTTACAGTTGCTGATTCCGGTAATGATCTTCAAACTTTAGGTTGATCTGTTGAAAGAAATCTACATTTGTAACATGTTCCCCTGATATCCATGTACTGATACACCCAAATTACAATGCTTATATCATTCACTTCGATCTGTTGTTTCTAATAACAAAGTGAAATCCCTACAGGCTTTGCGAAGTTTAGGTAATCTCATTGCTGGTGATTCCAATTCAACTTATGCTGTTCTTGTACCTGGACTTGAAATTACAGGCTAGTAACGGTTTTTATACTTGCCAAGCTGAATACATGCATTTTGATCAAACATTATGGGTCAATTTCTTACATCTGATTATATGATGACATTTTCAGATAATGCAATACAAGTCCTGGTAAAATGTCTGAATAGTGAACAAAGGGTCTTAAAGAAGGTATAAAATATAATCTTCGACTCTATAATCTAAATTTGGACCAATCCTGATATGAGCTTTGTTATCTTATCCAGGAAGCAGCCTGGGTGCTGTCTAATATAGCTGCAGGTTCTGTTGAGCACAAGCAGCTGATATATTCTAGTGAGGCAGTGCCTATGCTATTGCACTCACTTTCTGCTGCTCCATTTGATATAAAAAAAGAAGTGGCTTATGTATTGGGCAACCTTTGTTGTGCCCCAACTAAAGGTGATGAGAAGCCTAGTCTGATCCTGGAGCACCTGGTTTCACTTGTTGAAAAAGGATGTTTGCCTGGTTTTATCGGTTTGGTTAGATCCGCCGATATTGAAGCTGCTAGGCTAGGACTTCAGTTCATAGAGCTGGTAAGAGATCTTGATGGTTGTACAAATAATTACTTCATAGAATTTGGCTAGATCAGTGTTTGTTTGTGTAATCTATGATAAGTTTCCACCTCATGGGAAATGTGAAGTTCTTTGAGATGTCAGTGTTTATGATTTCTTGTGTGTGTAGGTCCTGAGGGGGATGCCAAATAGTGATGGCCCAAGGCTTGTAGAACGTGAAGATGGGATTGAAGCCATGGAAAGATTTCAGTTTCACGAAAATGAAGATCTAAGAACTATGGCAAATAGTCTAGTTGACAAGTATTTCGGAGAGGACTATGGGCTTGATGAGTAGTCAGAATAGAAAGATTAAGTTACTGACGTGGCTGAGCATTCTTCATTGAATGCCAATAGAATCTGTATCTGGTATTGAGATGTTTGATAAAGTCTTCAGGGGCTTATAGTTATCATCTTTTCATTGGTTTTTTTTTCTCAATACATACACAATAGATTGGAACTGTAAAGTTTTGTTTGTAGTTCCATTTCAAGTTCTCTTAATTTTTAGTCCAGAAAAAAATGATAGTTACCATCAAGTGCAGTTTAGTCCTGAACTTAGGAACTTAATCTTTAGCTTGGTTCAATTGAACCTCGCGTTAACCTTGTTAATTGTTGTATAGTTCAAACATTTCGTAAGTCGCAGGTTAATTGCAAAATGATGTTTGTCAAATTATCACCTGACGACTCTATTTGAAGTTACGGATTGTAAGTGGTTTAAAATTTTAAAATGATAACTACCTGTTATGTACATGTTTAAATCTCATGTTAATTCTGATATTTGATGGGCATATTACACTTGATTTAGTCCACTTTGCCCAAAATACCAACGCCCAGTTTTCTCTTTATTTTCTGAAAAAAAAACTTTCGTTATGTGTGCAAAAGGAATAAATGGAAATAAACCAAATTCATCAATTCTACTCGAGGCTCTTCAACCCAGGTATATATAAATTCATGACTTTCAAGATGATATATGTTATTTTATGCTTATTTTACTTTGTACGGCTTCAGTAATCAATAAAAAATTCAAGGGGAAAAAAAAACATTTAACCCTAAATTTTTTCTTTCCAAAAGATGCATATTAATTCATATCCATCAAAATACACATCCACATTTTGCAAAACCTTAGTGTGTCTGAAACACTGATCAACACACAATTATAGGCACATTAGGCCAGAAGCTGCAAGGAGCTTTAAAAGCCGAACCTTCTTGGGTCAAAATCGCAAATCCAAACACAGTGAATGTTTAGAAGTCATACAACTTATTTAGAAACCAAATTTAATTCTAGAGAGAAGCTTGTGAGTAAATTTTGATTCAGACAAAAAGGAAGTTGAACCAAACATGATTGTAGAATTGAACCAAGGAAAAAAGTTGATCCAAACCAATGCCAGGACGAAATCAATCTAATCAAGCAAGTCCATTAAATACAGGAGGTTAAAATACCTTTCATAGATAAGCTTTCCTACAGGCACTGATAGTAAAAGAGAAGTTGAAATAGTCTTGCAACTACTTGGTCTTTTAAATAATAAATTCTCACATAAGTCAAAATCATCAATTTTTTCAAAAGTCCTCATCTAATTTCTACATGAACACAACTTGAAGTACTTTCTCGTAAGTTAGAAGCCTAATAATTAGTTGAGAAGCTCCTATATACTAGAAGCTAATCCCAACTTGGCCATTGCTCCCATGCTGGAATCTGTATATTAATGCAGGCAAAGAGTGGACCAACAAACCAGGATGATAAGCAGCTATACTAAGTATTTATACAGTGTATAAAAATTTCACTGTCATACACGATAATAATTCTCACACAGCATATTCAACATGTTAATAAGAGCAACAATAATTAAACATAAAGGGGAAAGATAAATCAGCCTTCTTGTTGGATAGTACAACTGTCCCAATGTGTCCATCATCATTTCCCCCTGGAATTTATAAGAGAAAATTACTTTGATTAAATTTAGAAGGAAAAAATCAAGAAAAAGATGAAGATGCAATTTTAACTTCACTTACGTGTTCATCATTAAAGTTATGTTGTCTCCTTTAAGAAGGATCCTCCCTAATCAAAATATTAACAACCTTCAGAAGATGCATAAGTGGGATAGACAAAAAGAATAAAAATTGAGAAACTTTAGCATACCTAATGTCTTTCTGCTATTCTTCTTGACGTTTACTTCTTCAGCATCATCCAGAACCAAATTCATGTATTCATCAAAACCCTGTTCAAAAAATAATAAATCACAGGATCCTTGACAATATACTCAAATATATCCAATTTTTAATGAGGTGTGCTGTCTACACTCTACAACAACAACAACCACAACAAAGACTTCTCTCCTTTTGACTTGTTCATGACCCAAAAAATTACACAAAGTTAAAAGAGTCAAGAAAGATTTCAAATTCAAAGTCATGTGTAATACGCACTGAAGATAAGGTAACCTTGGGGTCTCACTCACATCGGACAAGAACAATTTGGGTCTCGCACTATCACTCGGGTTAGTCATGTCACCCAAGAAGGAGCGGAAGTAGGGATAATTGACTACGAGGTCGGGGTAATGTCTCCAAAAGAGGCCAATGGATTCAATTAGGGTTAGGGTGTTTTCAAATTCCGGTTATATCATACGGGTTGAAGATAAGGCTTCAGATTTGGGCATTTTTTCCCAATTGTGAAATCCTCTTTTGAATCCCAATTTTGTTCTGATGTTATGACGTGACTCCCAATCCCGGGATTGTACCATGCAAAACCAGATTCTAGCTACCTATTTACAGCTTACAAGTTATTCTCCGTACTTTTCTAATGAAAAAATAAGAACGGCACAAGGAAGTTTTTCACCTATTGCACAGAAAGGTTTTATAAGACTATTAATTCAGTCACAATGTCAAAAACTCACATGTAAACTTTTTTATGTGAGCGAATTCTACAAGGATTCTAATTGTGGGGTTCTCTTTCTAGACTCATTGTAAATACCAGGACCAGAATTCAGGGAGGATAATTAGCAGTGCCAGTTCCAAGAAGACAAAGGATGGCCTTTACTATATTGAAGATAATTTTTGACTAATAAAGCAGCTCAAGGTCTTAGAGGTGCAAGTTCAAACTTGACCCAAACCAAATAAGTAACGTTTTGCCACCTTTGACTAGGGGATCCTAGTTTTCAGGATTATCCTGCTTTGTATAAAAATCTGGATTGTTCTAGCTTTCAGTGCGACAGTTGTATCATTGCCAAAAGTCATTGCATTTCTTATGTCTCTAAACTCGTGATTCTAAGCCATTTCATCTAATTCATAGTGATGTTGGGGTCCTTCAGAAAGCAACACAATATCTAAGCTTAATTGAAAATGTACACAATTATAGTAGTTAATAGAGCGCTATAGAGGCATAGCTGAGCATCATAATCTCCAGACAGGGTGGGGATTGACAGATAAGCCCTTGGTTTTAAATGCTTAGTTCAAAGCCCTCTGTACGTAACTCCCACGCTCATTTTGTTTGATCCTTCTCTCTCTGAAGTCTCCTTGCCTACTTTGAGTTCGACCACAACCACCCCCTTCTCTGGATACAACTGTTTCAGGCTGTTTTCCCCCTTTCCTTTTCTCTCTGTTATCTTTCTTTTCCTCTTAACCAGTATTTTTTTCTTTTCCTCTCTGTTTTTTTTTTTCCTTCTCCTCTTCCAGACATGGCATCCTCATCTCAAGCTCAACCAACTAACACTCCCTCCGCGGCACTGATATATGTGTCAAATGTTGGACATTTCAAGCCTACAAGGGAGAACATTGATATAGCATGGCAGTGGAACAGCTTAAAGGACTCCAAAAGATAGGAAGAGAGTCACATGGGATTACTATGGAAAGGTTACTTCAAGAGGAATAACTAGAGCTAAACGTCTTCAAATGGGAATAATAGGGTATGTGAATGCTTGTAGGAAAACTCTAGATGATGTGAAGATGCTATCAACAGAAGCTTTAGACAAGAAAAAAGGGAAAATTGAAAAATGCTTGAATGAATTGCATGAAGATCAGGATGATGAAGATGATGTGCAAGAAATTATGACCATTCGAAGTGAGAAAAGGCCTACAGTTGCATGAAGATCAGGATGAGGTGCAAGAAGTTATGACCGTTCAAAGTGGGAAAAGGCCTACAGCTAGGCCATCCATGCCTGCTGAGTGCTGCCAAGACAAATGTTAGAGGGCCCATGGATTTACTTACCATGGATTTCCTTACTACATCTTAGAAATCCAGAGACAAGTTTGAAGTTGGTAAGAGCTAAGAGGTAAACTATCAATAATGCATGTGACAAAGAAGCAAGAGCAAGAACATATCAATACATTGCTAGAAACTTTTGTAGGTATAGCATTCCTTTTAATGTTGTGCGGTCAAAGAGCTTTAAATTGATGATAGAGGCAGAAGGCTATTGGAAACTACGACCCTCATTTGAAAGTTCCAAGGTACCATAAGATGAGAGTTCCACTCCTTAAAAAGGAGTTGGAATACACACGAGAGGGCAAGGTATGGTTGTTTGATTATGTCCGATGCTTGGACAAAAAAAGGTTATCCAACCATGGTCAACTTTTTAAGTCACTGTACATTCATAAAATGCTATAATCAATGTTCAGCCATCACTGATATCATGTTAAAATGAACCCTAGATGCTCTCAATATTGCCAACTCACCGCTGACTGGGTAAAATTAATTAACAGACAATAGTATCACTGCAAGCCAACAAAATCAAGTGCCCCGAGAAGCATTAACCCATAATAGCACAATAAGTCGCACACTCACAGTAAAACTTAAAACTATCTACCTGAATAAACAGCATTACCGTGTGTGACAATGGAACAATACTGTTTAGTTAGTGTAATTCCCCAATAATCCAATACAGCATTAATCACAGCACACATTTAAAGTCACACATAATTGTCAAAAACATCACAACCTCTTCATCTCTTTGCAAGCCATTTTAAAGTCAACAAAACAAAATTTTGACGAGCACCCATGTAAAAAACAATCATTGAAAGTAAAACTCACAATGATTCGGCCTTCAATCCTCAAATCCTTTTGCTCAAAGAGCCAAATCTGAATGCGCGCTTTCTGCGAAATCGCAACAAACGAAAAAAAAAAAGTCAGATAAAAGAATAAGGGAAATTAGGGGAAGCTCAGAAGTGAGTGGCGGGTAAAAAGGACTTACGCTTTGAAGAAACCTGAAAATCAAGTTCTGACGAAACCAAGAAAAGAAGAACGAGGTTAGGTAAAAAAAAAAATTAGCATATTAAAATCGAAAGCGAGAGAGAACTTTGTGAGAAACGTACAATGGGCTGGGTCATAACCCTCTGAACTTTGGTGCTCGCCATGGCTGCTGAAGTGTATGCGCGAAGTAGATCGTACTTTGCAGCGACGCTAGAGCAAAACCCTGAACAAGACTGAATAAAGCTGTCCCTTTAGTGCAAGGGTTTAAGAGAACATACCTTGATTTATACAGAAAAGGGTCTAAAAACGTGTAAATAATCAAATTGGTAAATGTAAAATTAAGCTCTTAATTTTATTTTAGGTACATAAAATTAGTCTTAAAAAAATTAGGGGTGCACATGCACCGGGAAAACTCAATGTAATCGTCAGACTCAATCCAATTCGATAGAAAAACACAGTTTGGATTAGACAAACAAGTTAATTTGATGAATTTTATTACAATCCGATCATGTTCAGATCGGATATTGGGTTCGAGAATAAAATTATCCAGCCCAACTCGAAACCCCGCATATAATAATAATAATAATAATAATAATAATAATAATAATAATAATAATAATTTATTTAGTATTTTTTTTATAATTTTACCCATACATCCCTAAAACTTACTAGAAGTTTGGAACCCCATAATTTTTTCACAGCTTCAACTTTCACTTTCTTTATTCTTACTCGTGAGCCCTCACTCCCAACGGCCAACATTGTGACGCCTCTCACTCCCACCACAGTTCCACCGTTAGGTTTGCCGCTTCCGTCACTTCGTCGCCATCCGTTCCAAGTAGGTCCCATCTCCCCTCCGTCGCCTCCATTAGCATATATGACACACAATGATTGGATGTATGTGTTAAGAAACTTTACACTGACCGTGCATAAGATTAAACTCTTAAAATTATAATGATTTAGAACTTCCAAATATAAAACATAAAAAAATAATTTTATTTGTTTCTTTTAGCTTTCCTTAAGTCAATTTTACTTATATATATATCTATTATTAAATGTATATAAATTAATTTTTCAAATAATATGCACAGAAGTAAAATTAATAGCATAATATCATATAAAAATTTGCAAACTATTTTTTTTATAAAGTTGTTAAGAAATAGCATTATTTCATTAAATAAATTTAATAGTTAATATATTTGTTCAATATAAAAATATTACTGAGATTAATTTTATTATTCTTTAGGGGGAGTTTGTTTCACGGTTTGAGATTACAATCCCGGGAATCACACTCCAAGGAATGAGATTACTGGGAATCTTATTCCTGGGTAAGTTTTTTACATATGTTTGGTAAGTTTTTAGTATTCCTGGGTATGTGCTTAAATTAATTTAATTTTAAAATTTTAAAAATAGAAAAATATGAGAGATTGTGAAGAAAGTGAAAAGTTATATTTAAAATAATTCATTTCCCATGGGAATCTTGCATTCCCAACCCGATCGATGGGAATGAAATGAAGGGAATGTTGGCGGTTATTCCATTCCTGGGAATGATTGATACCGGGAATGTGAATTATTAACCTTGTAACAAACGTGGGAATGTCCACTCCCGACCTCAGCATTCCCGGGAATCTGATTCCATGCCGCGTAACAAACGCCCCCTTAGATTTTGACTATTCACATTTGACAGCACCCCCAGAAACCCGTCCCTCTTCATCTTTCCTCTCTCTCAAAATCTGGTCTCCCTCTCTACTAACCCATCAAACCCTAATCCTCTTCTCCCCCTCACCACCCTCACTTTTCTCTTCGCTGCCACCTCGACCACCAGCCTCACTCCCGAACCCCTTCGCCTCTACATCGCTCTCTGCTCTTCTTCTTCTCCTTCTTCCATCATCGATTCTCCCGAACTCCTTCTCTCTTCGTCAACCGCCGTTTCACCGTCTCAAACCAAAGGCCTTCCTCCACTTCGGCCGTGACGCTGGAGCCACTGCCGTCCTCTCCTCTCCTCTCCATCTTAAGGATCCGCCGCCGCCGCTCCAGCCGAAACCCGTTCGAAAGCGTTCGGGTGCCTGTCAAGTTTGTCTGCTCTTGCTGTCAGAAGAATAGAGGTTGGTTACTCTTGTTTGGTTTTGGTTCTTTGCAACACTGGAGTTTGTAACAGAGGAAAATTTTCATTACTCATCTTCTCATCTGTGTCCTTTTTTGGTTTTTTGTTTGTAATAGTTTTTGCAATGTCATTTTTTACCGTTTTTATTTTAATACCATTGTAATTTGATTCACTCTTTCCTTTTTTTAAAGAAATACTCTTACTAATGTAGGTAGGCCCTGTTGCGTATTTAATACTACAGTCAAGGGAACTTTACTATATATATATATATATATAGATGTATTCTGCTATGTTGTAGTAGGTGCGCTAAGTGCCAGCACTATCTTTTTTTATTTCTGTTCTGTATTGCTTTTTGTATTGGATTGAAGTACCCTTCTACTCCCAATTCAATATACTATTTGCCTATAAAAAAACCTTTATACTACAATCACTATGTTGAAAGTGCCAGGTCGGGTTTCGGGTTTTTGTGCTGTGTCCCTTTGTTTATCACGCGTTTGGGTATGGGAAACCTGAAACCCAACGGGTACGAGTTTAGCTTTTCCACCCGAACTGAGTTTGGGTTCGGGTTTTTAATTTCGGGTTCGGGTTTGGGAAGAGTAAAACCTGCACCCAACCCTACCCGTTGCTTGTACATTCCTTTGAGAGGACCCAAGTATTTAAATATACAACTTCATCATATTTAACAAACAAACATAATCCTAAAACATAATTATCTTATATATATGACTTTGCAAAACATATCATAAAATTTATTCATAATTATCTCTTATTTAATTACACTTTACTAAATTGTTCCAGTAAGCTTAATTAATTAATTATATAGTTTTACAAATTTGATTGATATTATATTAAATATTATTCATCTAAACTCTAAATCCTGATATTAAAAATTATTTTAATTTTCTTATTTTATTTTTACATGATTTATAAGAAAAAAAAAGAGAAATCATTTGGGTAACATACATCTTCCTTTAAGGTAGGAAAGATAAATGAGTCTTACACATCCGACTTTAATGGAGATAATAATTTGAAATGAAAAAGTAAAAGGTTTCTATTGCAAATACATTTCTAAACTTACCCTGTGTCCTTTTTGTATGTTTCCTTTATTAATATTTTCGGTTAAATATGTCTTTTTTCCTGTCAAATATGAGTGAATTGGATTTAGTTCTTTCAATTTTTCTTTTATAGTTTTTAGTCTCCAACATCAATGAAATAGTTGAATTTAGTCTTTGTGGTAGATTTTGTGGCAATCAAAACCGCCACTAAAACATTTTGTGGCTGTTTAGTTAAAAACCGCCACAAAATGATTGATAGGACTAACTTTGTGATATGTTCATACAGGGGTCAAAACTCCACAGTTTCGGTATTACTTTTGATTTAAAAATGTATATAGCAGTTTCTGTAGTAGAGGGAGAACTCTGCATAGTGCGTACTACTAGAATCATATTAATGGAAAGAAATGTATAGTCTTTTTGACATGTTTCCCCTGATTTTTAAATTGAAGTCTTGGTTTTAGTGCGTTCGCTTTGCTCATAGTTATTCTTATGCTATCCCTTAGATCAAAGAGCTTTCATGATAGAATGCTGATAACTTGCAGCAAAATCTTTTGATTAGACATTTTATCAAAGAGCTTTGTTAGGCTGGCCCATGGAATGGGCTAGGGCTTGTGGGCTACCCACTTAAAAGTGGGTTAGTTTTTCTAAGTTAAGCCCACGGGCTGGCCCTAACCCATGTGGCTTTATAGACTATTCAGCCTTGTGGGTTTTCTATATTAAGGTCCTTTATGTCCCTGGCCCATGTATGTTAGGGTTAAGTGAGTTGTTGGGTTGGCCCATGTTGGAGGTTCTATGAATTGGTTCCTAATAAAACCTTGTTTGTTTCCTTACAATTGCAAATGCAAGTGGGTGTCAGAGGCGTTTCAATTTAATGGCTGTTTCCTACGTTCACATGCTTCAATTTGCCAGAGGTTTCCACAAACGTAACCTCTCCTTTTCCAGTCATGAGAATCCTAGATGCAGTTACAAGACCCACCACTTAGCTTTCGCTTCTATGCACACATCAGACCCCAAGGTACGTCAATGTGAACTAACTAGCGTGTTTTCTAGGATTTGATTGCTTTGCTTAGCAGGTTATTTGGGAAATGGGTAATGGAAGCTCTTGAGAAAATAGGGGGGGGGGGGAGTGGGTTGCCTTTATTTTATTTTGTTTTACATTTTCAGATGGTATGTTTTTAAAAAGCATTATAAAATACTAGCTTGTTTCACTTTTGTTTACTTTACTGAGCTACAACTTCTGTAAGGCTTTGTTTGGGAGTTTTTAGGGGAGGGGAGGGGAGGGGAAGAGAGGGTAAGCTCTCCCCTTGTTTGGAAGTTCGAAGTTCTACAGAATCCCCCAAATTTGGGGAACTCAACAAAATAACTGAAGGAGGCTTGGAGGGTTTTAAGAGATTCCTCAAACCCTTCCCCTATTTTTAAAAATGTTCCAAACAAGTGGACACCTTCTCATAAGCCTCCATTTTCCCTTCCCTCCCCACCAAAATCCAACTCAAACATAGTGTAAAGAAAAAAATGTAATGAAGAAAGTGGTGAAAACAAAAACAAAATGTTCATATTTTCACTCATAAAAATTTGAAGATATGAAGCAAATGAAAATAAATGTCATTTTTATGACTATTAGTAAAAATACATCAACTCAAAATGAATGAAAAGAAAAAAAACTAAACCAGACCAAGGGATCAAGTTTTTGTATTGGCCAAGTTAACGTCTTAACGGTGCATTCTTCTTATGGTGAATTTTAGTCTGGATGTTAAAAGATGGTTCTGATGATATTTGTGATTGTGTCCTTGAAATACGTAGTATGGTGGGTACATTGTTTTTTCTTTTTTTAGAACCACAAACGAGATTCATGCATAAATTTCTCTTTGTGTAAAACTATTAACAAGTAAACTACGCTCACCTGGTTATTTATGTTACTGAGAGATCATCGGCATTCTGTTGACTTGGCTATTCATGTTACCGAGAGATCATTGTCATTATATAAACAAGGACTTAGAGTTCACAAAGCATTCTAACCAAAAGGAGTTACCACTTTGTTGACTATCTGTTACAGACAGTCATTGTTTAGGATTTCATGTTATTCTTGATGTAGTGGTAGTGGACATGCTATTTGATTATGCAGTTTAAATGACAATTAGATTGTTTAGAAGTATCTCATACAAGCATCCACTCTGCTTTTGATTTTAAAAATTAATTGGTTACATAAGCATCTATCAAAATAGTTAAGCCTATTCCTAAATGGAGGTGGTCACATGATTGAGAAACAATCATGAGGCTAAAAACTGAGGCAGACCAGAAAATAATAGAAGTTGTTTTTTATCTTTGCAAAAGTAATTTTTATTTAGCTACTACTATTGCTGCCTGCTTTGTTATCCTTAAAGCTTTGGTGTTATGTTAGTTGTTTGATTTTCTATCCTAAAGTTGCACTTCACATTAAATTGTGCAGTTCACCTCATGTAAGTTCTATTTATATTTCTGGGTTGAAATTTGAGCAATAATTTAGTTCCATTGGATAAAGTTCACAAATTCTTTTGCATTTTTATGGTTATTGTAAATATGTTGTTAAGACTAAAAAGAAGGCTCGTCCTTTGTGTTGCTTATGAAAATTCATGGCAATTGTTATTTTTTCCTTCTTTCTTATTCTAGTGTTTTTGTGATCATAGAAGTCCTTGCTTTCACTTTAAAAAGTCTAAACTTTTGTCAGGTAGACTCATTTCTGGATGGTTTAAAATGGGATGATAAAGGTTTGGCTGTGGCAATAGCTCAGAATGTTGACACAGGAGCCATACTAATGCAAGGCTTTGCAAATAGAGAAGCAGTGGTTACAACCATTTCTTCTCGCAAGGCCACATTCTATAGCCGGTCACGATCAACGTTGTGGACCAAAGGAGAGACCTCTAATAATTTTATCAATGTTCATGATGTCTTCCTTGATTGTGATCGTGATTCTGTAAGCTCTTGCCTTTTCTCCCGATGAGAATTATTTGCGTTTTCCTTTTCTTCTTTAAATTGGTATCATATGGAACCTTGATTAATTTTTTCCCCTGGCAATATCTTCTTAGATAATATACCTTGGAAAACCTGATGGGCCTACCTGCCACACAGGAGCAGAAACATGCTACTATACATCAGTCTTTGACTTGTTAAAAGAACAAGAGGTTAGCTTAAATTGATTAAAACGAGCATGTTGTTGTTTTTTTACAGATAAAGAGGTCTGCAATATTGAAATTTATTTGGGTTATCTTTTACAGGCTGATGGAAATAAATTGGCATTAACTTCTTTGTATGAGTTAGAGTCTACAATATCCCAGCGCAAAGCAGAATTGGCGGAAGAAAGAAATGGAAAGCCTTCGTGGACAAAGCGATTATTGCTTAATGATAAGTTGCTGTGCTCTAAAATCAGGTTGTGTATATCTTGTCATGTTCTTCTCTTGAGTTTGAACTGAAGTATATGCTTGATTTTCTCTGAAGTGGTTTTTCGTCATGACTACATGTTTGGGTGAAATTCTTAGTGCACTTTAGGTTGACGAAATTATGTTGAGGCCAAAGCAAAAGGACCAAACTTTTGAGTTAACATGAAAGTTATTTTAGCTCTTATCCCAAGATATTTCTATTATTTTCCTATAAGCGTATCCAAACATAAATTACATTATTTTCAACTCACTTTAATGATAATCAATTTTATCAGAATCAATTCTATCCAAAATTACTTCTGCCAACACTAAACTAAACCAAATTCCTTTTTTTCCTTTTCATTCCCCGAAAAATCCATGTTGTCCATGCTTTTTTCAGTCCTTGGGAAGTCTTTTAGCTGATACAATTGCCTCTGTATAGAAAGCTTTTCTTGAAAACACTAATTCTTTTATGATTGTTATGATTCAGTTTGCTTGA
The DNA here is from genome assembly GCA_030819835.1 of Acmispon strigosus. Lineage (NCBI taxonomy): Eukaryota > Viridiplantae > Streptophyta > Magnoliopsida > Fabales > Fabaceae > Acmispon > Acmispon strigosus. The sequence continues at coordinate 56,585,692 of JAUAMA010000003.1, read as the reverse complement.
AGAGAACATTTGGACTCAACGCGTATTATCTCTATGACTTCAGATTGTAACTATATCTTTCTACTTGCAGAGAAGAGGCAAATGAGTTGTGTCAAACACTAGAGAGTAATGAGGACAAGTCACGGACTGCGTCAGAGATGGCTGATGTACTCTACCACGCCATGGTTCTGATGGCACGGAAAGATGTCAAAATGGAAGATGTTTTGCAGGTTCTTCGGCAGAGATTTTCCCAATCTGGTATTGAGGAAAAGAGAAGTCGTGCGTCCCAAAAATCAGTGTAAGGGTGAGTGTTTTGTGGAGTGTATTTTTCAAACAATGTATTTAGCTTCTTAGCCATAGTGACCCAACCTATGTGTTCTTACCCGTGTGAGGGCATAGTTGGGATAACTTTTGTTCAATAGGGTCAGAATCTGTATGCATCAATTAGCTATCATTTGGAATTCTTTTATCCTTGCAAATATCCAAACAAACAAGTAAAACCAAAAGGGGTTCAATAGATATCATGTTAGGATAAGAATCAATTCTGACACTCATAAGCTACTCACATATACTGATTTTAACTTCAGAATAGATGAATTTCCAAACAAACAAGTAAAACCAAAAGGGGTTCTAAATCTCTAGATACCCTATCATTGACACACTGAAAGTCACAACTTTAATCAATGCCCTCGGATCAAAATCTTTCTCAGAGGCAGCTAATTACAGTCATAAACATGATGTTGGGTAGAACAAATGTCCAGGCTTTAATGGAAGCTCACTTTCCTCTGGTTCTTCCCCTGCATCAACAACAACTTGGTCTTGTTCTTATTCATTTCTCATCTTCTTCGTCGTGCATTCAGCCTCTTGCTGCTGTTGTTGTGATTGTGAACCTCGTCTTCTTCATCTGCCTTGTTCTTGTTCTTATTATTCTCCTTTGCCATCGCCATATCTGTAACTCCAACACCGACTAACCAACAATCTCTGCCTCTCTCTTCTGCACAAGCTAACTTGTGTTCTCTGACAATTATAAGGATGTTGGAGTTTTGTGAAAATTAATACAACACAAAATTCAAGTTTATTCTTTTAAAATGAGGAAGAAGTATATTTATAAATCTAATTCAAGTTTATTCTTTTAAAATGAGGAAGAAGTATATTTATAAATCTAATTTTTATTAGGTTTAATAGCATTTTTGAGTCCTCACTTATCACGATTTGACATTTCTGGTCTCTCTCGAAATTTATTACCATACAAGGTCCATCACATTTACAAGAAGTTGCAATTTTGGTTTTCCGTCAATTTTCATCCAAAATTTAACAGAATATTCCTTAAAAATTAACTAAAAAAATAAAATTCAGAATTATTGATGAATGTTCATCATCTTCATCATCTTCTTCATACAAAAAACTTCAAAAACCCAAGCACAAACAATGGATAGAAGAAGAATCCTTAAAGCAATCATCTCCTCTCTGTTCAACCTCCAACCAACAAACCAACAGAGCCCAAGCCCCTGTCTCCTCCACCATCAGAACCCCTTCATTTTCCACCATCAAACCAACCTTCTCTAAGCCATAACCAGAAGAGGAATATGAAAGAAACTCCCAACATGCATAAGCCCCATCCAGAACCTTCGAACTTCACCCAAACCTCCATTGAGTCAATCCTTGCAAACCCCCCAATTTCACCATCTCGACCACCATGCTCTCCGTTCACAACCTCAGTCACAAAAATCCTCACTCCCCAAATCAAATCCAAAATGCCCCAAATCCTCACTGCCCCAAATCTGCAAAGCCAAAAACCCAAAACCCAGGAAACCAAAATGATATGAAGAACCAGCAACCCCATGTGAAATCCTCACTCCCCAAATCAAATCCAACCCATGAAGAAACCCCCACCACCGCTTGAAGAGGAATCCCCATTTCCAAGCCCCACCAAGTTTTGATTTTTACAACAGAATCAAAGACCCAAATGCCCCAACTTCACAGATTAACCTCTGAAGCCATGAAACCTCCATCTGCAACGGCGCTCGATGAAGCACAAGTTTTCTCCGACGGCGCGACACCACCATCGAAGGTTTTGGCCTTCACAAAAGCCACCGCTCAAACCAGCTCTAGGTCTTTGAATCTGCTCCGTGCACAACCAGCCTAGCCACCTTGATAAACCGGGAATTGCAAATCATCTATCGAGAATAAGGTGGGAGTGGCTTGATCTAGGTGTTGGGGTTGCTCGATTTGGGTGTTGGGGTTGCTCGATTTGGGTGTTGGGGGTGGCTCAATGGTGATGGATAAGGTGGTGGGTTCATATTTGGTGGTGGTGGGTTCAGATCCGCTCTTCTTCTTTGTTCTACTGCAATTTTTCTCCTGTTGTTGTTGGTTTGGATTTGGGTATCGTTGGGGTTGGGAGTGGTGGTATTGGGGGTGGGGGTGGGGGTGGTGATGGTGGGCTTAGGGGTCTTGACCTCTGGGGTTGGTGATGGTGGTGCGGTGTGGTTGGGGTTAAGGGTGGATGTGGGGTTGATGGTGTTGGGGTTGGGGTGGTGGTGCGAGTTGAGTGGTGGTAGTTGTTCTGCAAATGTTATTTGATGGGTTTTCTTAGGTGATGATAAAGATAATGAAAAGTTGGATGAATGTTTAGGTTTTTTATTTTTTTTAATTAAATCGTTAGTTTTTTAACAGAAGTTAAACGAAAAACTAAAATTGCAACTTCTTGTAAATGTGAGGGACTTTGTATGCTAATAAATTTCGAGAGGGACCAGAAATGCCAAATCGTGATAAGTGAGGGACCAAAAGTGCTATTAAGCCTTTTATTACAAGGATCATAGTGGTATGAAAGGCTGAAAGCACATTTTGTTTATAGAAAATAGAATCTCATTACTAACATATTTACTTTTAAAAATAATGGTTCAAACAATATGTAGAAAATATTAGCTGTCATCATGGAGGGCTCGTTTTAGGTAATATTTTTTTTTTTAACGCCAAATCAATGTTTTTTATATAATAATAAGAAATTATTATTATGTGTTAATTGTTGCATTTTTCACATAATATGTTACATTTTTTTACATTATTATCATAGAGTATGAGAAACTATTATGAAAAAGAAATAAGTAATGTCGGAACATGAGACCGTCGGTTGTATGAAGTTTAAAAAACATTTTTCGTATATATAACTACATTTTTAAACTGTTGTGAATAGAAAAAATGTTATAGTAACACTCAGACTTTTTTTTTGTCTTAATTAACATATTTTGCCATATTATTTGCATAAAAGTAAGTGAAAATGTAAGGCTAGCATTTCCCCAGACATACTTTTTTTTTTTAATAGAACATGTTTTCATCGGTAGGGATGGCAATTAAATCCATACCCATGGGTACTTACCTGAAACTGATCTAATTCGACGGGTAAAACCTGCTTTAACTGAATTTGAGTTCGGGTTTGGTATTAGTGATACCTGCACCGGAACTCGTTCGGTATACTTAAAACTACAAAAGTGTCCTTATATATATATATATTAATAAATTAGAGTCATATATATTGTCTTAGATTGATTATCTATAAACAAAAAGGTCTTTTTTTTATAAATGGTTTATCTTACAATTGTTTATGCACAACTTTAATTATAATATATATGAGCAGATTTGTTTGTCAAAAGTTCTAAGTGCTTCCATGTTATAACGAGTTCAAGTATAAGTTTACTCGAATTAGTTGGGTTCAGATTTGGGAAAGATGAAACTCGGACGCTACCCCCCTGGTTGTCATCCCTACTCATTGGTTTATAGTTTAATATTTATTTTCTCATTATTTAATAAATAAACAAAATTTAGTAGTAAAATAGGTGTATTTAAAGTCCAATAAACTATTGTACGAAGGAGCGTGTTAGAAGCAATGTGTCACATACATGTAGTGCATGTTTGGATATAAAATGAAAAATCACAATAATAAGTCAAAATTAGGGTAAATAAAAGTCATTTTTCCTAGATTTTAGAGGTGTTGTCCTCTCCATGATTTTAAGTTCACCTTACACCATGTATCCAAAATCCAAATAGGTTCAATGAACGTTTCTCACATGTGAAGAGGGATGGCTGTTTTGTAATTTGAAGGGAAATGGAAGGGTGGATTGGAAGGAGAATGGAGTCAAAGACAGAGCACGCCTGTGATATTTATTTTGGTAGAAAATATCTGCAAGTGAAGAGTACTGTTTGATGATGGCACTAGCCCATTTAGCCGACAAAATCCTAATCAATCATGGCCGAGAGAATTTCCCCACATAGGATAAAAAGATAAGGAGATAGAGGGTCACCTTGCCGGAGGCCCCTATGAGGAGAAAAATTGTGATAAGGTTACCCATTCACTGTAATAGAGAAACGAATCGTAGTGACAAAACTCATGATAAAACGATTCAAAGAGCCTGAGAACCCCATTTGCTGTAAAACACTCTCAAGAAAAGACCATTCTACCCGATCGTATGTTTTTGCTATGTCTAACTTGAGAGTCATTACTCCTTTAAGACCCCTCATCTTCTTCTTCATATGGTGGAAACCCTTAAAGGAAATGAGGGCATTATCTTTAGTTAATCTATTCTGCACGAAAGAACTTTGACACTCATCAACAAGATCAAGAAGCATAAGTTTCAGCCGGTTTACAATGAGATTTGTAACCAGCTTAAAGATCACATTGCAAAGGTTGATGGGTCTGAATTGGATTGCATGAGACGACTCCTTTACCTTGGGGATAAGGACAATGAGTGTCTTGAAATGCTCCGGGGAAATCTGCCCATTTAGAATGCCAAGGCACAAATCTGTAACATCACGACCCACAATATGCCAATTTTTTTTTTATAGAACAAAGCAGGTAAATCATCCTTCCCCGAGGATTTTATGGGAAGCATTTGGGATGAAGAAGTTTGAATCTCGTCACCTGTGAACGAGCTCTCCAACTAGGCCAGATGTGAGTCAGACAAGCGATTTGAGACAAGAGAAGTAGTCTAAAGGATACTAGAAGGAGAGGATGACCGAAACAAAATCTAGAAATAATTTTTTTAGCACAAGGGCGATGTCCTCTTCCTCCTCAAACTCTCGACCCAAATCATCCTGGATTTTCTCTTCTTCCTCTAGGATGCCTTCCTGTGGAATAATTTGGTATTCCGGTCACCATGTTGTAGCCACGTAGCCTTAGACCTCTGTGATCACATAGTCTCCTCCTGCTCAAGAAGACCATCTAACCTCAACTCAGCATAAGCTGTCTCTCCTAAAACAACATCATTTTTAGGTCCCACATTAACTTTCCGAAGGGCCTCCTTACAATCAGCAATTTGGCGTGGAAGCGACTCAAACGTAGCATCCCTCCAAGCTGTTAATGTCATAGCTATAGAACTGATCTTCCTACCAATATCCTTCCAAGCCTCCTCTACAACCTATGTGCACCTATCCTCCTCCTGGACCCATACTTCCTTGAAACGAAACATACACTCCTGATCTTCCTACCAATATCCTTCCAAGCCTCCTCTACAACCTATGTGCAGCTATCCTCCTCCTAGAGCCACACCTCCTTGAAATGAAACATACACTCCTAATCTTCCTACCAATATCCTTCCAAGCCTCCTCTACAACCTATGTGCACATATCCTCCTCCCGAAGCCACACCCCTATGTGCTCCTCCTCCTCCTCCTCGTCGGCGGCAAAGCCATCCTCCAAACATCATTTGCAAGGGAGGGACTTAAAATAATTCTAATGCTTATAAATATTCAATATATTATAGAGTATTGATCGTTATCTGAAAATATGTAGTGCAATGACTTTTAATGAAAAAAGGCATTATTTTTTTAATGAAAAGGTACACTCTACTAGTGGGATCACGACGTTCTCATGTGAAAATTTTCTCTTATTCTTTGATGTTAAAATTTTGTGCTTGACTCTCCTTTTATATGTATTAAATATACATTTGTTGGGAGAAGTATACTCACTTAACATGATTTTCGAGGCTCGAGGGATTAGTATCATAATTATCGGTCGTGGGATACATTGGGAAACCTAAAAAAATGGTTTGTTCAATTGACATACAAGGAAAAAATAGCAAAAGGTAGTGAGTTTGGAAAAACAGCTTATTTAAGCGTTTAATGGTCATAAACACTTATTCATATGCTATTTGAAGAAATTTATTAAAATAAGTTGAAAATAGATTATAAATAAACACAATATGTTTTTGATAAGCTATTCATAACATATTATGAAAATAAGCTCAAAACAACTTATAGGTAAGCCATAAGCTGTTTACGTGAGCTATTCCAAACACTTGCATAAGCATTTATGCCATAAAATAAGCTCAAATAAGATGTTCCACACAGAGCCTATACCTATAAGCTGCTTTGAGCTTATTTTCATAAGCTATTCAGATTAGTTTATGAATAAAAACCTATACTTTTCTATAACATTTTTCAGTTTATTTGGCCCCGTTTGGATTAGCTTGTTAGATCTATTTAGCATAAGCTCTTATACAAGTGTTTGAAAAACTTATTTACATAACTTATAACCTACCTATAAGTTGTTTCGAACTTATTTTCATAAGTTGTTCAGATTAGCTTATGAATAAGAGTTTATGTTTATCCACTAACATATTTTCAATCTACCCCGTTTGGAAGAACTTATATGAGATTAACTTATAGTATAAGTGCTTATGCAAGTGTTTGGGAGAACTTATGTAAATAGCTTATGACTAACCTATAAGCTCTTTTGAGCTTATTTTCATAAGCTAACCAGAGTAGCTTATGAAAAAGAGCTTATGTTTATATATAGTTATTTTCAATTTATTTTAATAAATTTCTTAAAATAACTTATTAATAAGCGCTTATGCCATAAACACTTATGGTCATAAGTGCTTAATTAAGTTGTTTTCCCAAACGCGAATAGCTTATGAATAAACACTTTTTTTTGAACTAATGAATAAACACTTATTGCATAAGTGATTAATAACATTAGGGTTTAATTAAACTCCTTACCCAAACGCCGCAGCATGAACACTGAATTAAGCTATTTTACCAATCACAAATATATTAATATGTGAACTTATTTTATTTTTCTTTTTCACAGTGCTGATCTTCAATCGGCGAAGTGCAAACTAAACAGACAATCACCAGTTTTTAGTCTTGTAACAGTGACTGTCAGTGAGGCTGTCACCTGAAATTTGCACTCTCCCATTTTCATTCCTCTTCTCAATCAATGTGGCACCTTCTCCTAGTCGTTGCGGTGGCCGGAACCTCTTGTTTCGCCACAAACCGCTTCTTCCACCCCAGGGCCACCGTTCAGAATGCCAAGACCGACGACCCGACTGATCATGATTCCGGGTCCGAACACGCTTCTCCGACCCAAAACGAGTCTCCTTCTCGGCCTAAGCAGCGGAAGGGTCATAGATTGAGACAACTCTTTTGCTGGAAGAAAAGGAAAAATCCCAACAGCATAGCTCCCGCAAAGGCTCCATTTTGTTCCCCTGAAGGTCAGATCATTGTAAAAATCATATATTTCTATTGCGCTATGCACACTGTAATTGAAATTTTGATTTTTTTTTTTCGTGTGGAAGCTGCTGAGGTAGGTGTTGTTGATATGTAGCGATCATAGTTTTTCCTTATTGAGGTTAGAAATAATACTATAAAACCATTATGTGGCCCTTACCCAACAATTAAGTTTTTGGGATAATTGGTTCTTTTAGAATTGATACCTGGCAGAGGCAAATCAACGCCTAAACTGTGTTGGAGACTTGGAGTGTTTTCTTTTTTCTTTTTATGGGGGAGAGAATTGATGGTTCTTAAATAGTTTGGCATTTGTCAGTCTTCCTGGTTCTCTATCCATTATTATTTATCTCGCTTGACCATATATTGTTAGCAATTATTTCAAAAAATGAAAGAGCAAAAGGCGCGTTTTCCAGTAGGAGGTTGGGTGAACTATGACCTACTTTGAGAATAATATGCAGTTTTAGTCATACTGTACTGAGTTTTTCTGTCCATATTCTCTTCTTAGTAGTTATGCTATGTTTGCTAGCCGCGGTGTGCTGTTTGGTAGTGTTATTGGAACTGCACCCTCTACTAATCTGCATTTTCGCGTACTAATAGCTAAATTAGTTGTTGGTTTGAAAAATAATTTGATTTACGTTCTCCAAGTATCGAACCTTGCAATTAAGGTCTTTTTATTTGTAAATATGTCATTTTCTTGTTCTTAATTGGCGAAAAGTGAGCTTAGCATTGCATTGTTTCCTTCAGGTAACTCCTTATTTGGTTTGGGACTTAGCTTTGGCATCATATTTATGATGTCTGCACGAAAAGCTGAGATCGATAACCTGAACAAGACCATGGACGAGACAGCTCAACTTGTTCAGGAGCTAAAATCTGAGCTCAAGAGAAGAAAATCATCCTGTGCTCATGAAAATTTGGATTCTGTTGGCAATACTGATTTGGACTCTTGCAAAATGAGCAGCAGGAATGAAGTATTGATCAAGAAGACAAACAGCGAGCTCAGAGACAGCAGCGTGAAAATTTGGAGCCCTGCTGTAAATGGCAGTGCTGAATGTGGAAGTAGTGCTCTTACTGAAGAAACAGAACCAGGGGTTCTGGAAATGGATCAACTGGAAGCAGAACTAGAACTTGAACTCCAAAAGCTTTCTGGGTGCACTATTGACAGTCTTTGCCCTGAAGAAATAAAGCCAGAATTAGAGAAGGTGAACTTCTTGGATAGTCTTCTTTTGTTTGTCTAATATTTGTAATATTAATATGCCCTCTATATAATCTCTACTCTCTAGCTTCTGCTTTTATTGAGATAGCTGTGTGTGTTGTCAGTTCTACAATGCAGTAACGCTTTTACTCTTTTATCTCTTTCTCTTGATCACCCCAGGCTTTGTTGTGTGTCTAACTGCTTTAGAATTTCCTTTTTAGTTGTCAATTAACAATTCAAGCTGTATGATTGGTCTCGTAGTCTCATGTCTCTTGTTTCTGGCGTAGGAAGTCAACTTCTCTGCACCACGGTTTACTAGAGAAACATTCTAAACTCAAATCGCATGTAATATGTACTTTTTCCTAAGAGAATATATATTGACGCAGCAGAATTTTATGTCTCTTCTTTGATGACTGCAATCAGATGTATAATTGGAGAAATATGCTTTAGACTGCTTAAATCTTGTTAATTCTCTATAACCTCCTACTGCAGCTTGGGGGAGGGTACCGCTAGGCACTAGCCCATTTAACTGACCTTTTTCCATGTCAGGTTTTACTTGATTGAGCAACTTCTCGTCTTCATGATTTCAGCTTGAGTTTGATCAATACAATAATACTTTGCAGGTTGAAGCTCCAGATGAAGGTAGCCATGGAACAGATGACTGGAATTTCAACTACTCTCAATCCCATGGAGTGCCGGCATCCGAACTAAATCAGAAACTAACCGAATTGCTGATAAAACAGCAGGAAGACCAGATCACAGAGCTGGAAGCTGAGCTGCACCGGGCTCAATCCAAGCTGCATGAGAAAGAAGCTGAACTCCAGGCACTAAAGGACTGTGTCAAATGCCTTACTGAGCTTTCACTATCCGCAGTTTCAGGCATGTTATACATATTTCATGCTCACACACTCCTCATAGGCTTGCATGGAACTCATTGAATTACATTTTGGTCTTATTGTTTGTTTTAAATGTTCGGAATGTGTTCATCCTAGAAAGCGAAGGGTTAGTGAGGAAAAAATGTCTATGCAAGATTAGTTTCCTTATCTCTACTTTGATCATTTTTATTTATACACTATGCAATGCCTACTCTATACTGCTTTATCTCCTTGAAGCTGTATTTTATTTTAATTTGTTTTGTCTCAGTAGGCTTTATTAGCGGAAGCTGTCTGACTCTGCTAAATTATTTCTCAGATGATGAAGCTCAGACTCTCACTGATCCAAAGGCAACCAGCTATTGTGACAACATTAATGTGGGACCTGAGTCAAAGCAATTGGTTCTTGGGGCAAAAAGACCGTTGGATTCTGAATCTGGTTCGCGTTACATGTGAAAAAGACTCTAATCTGTGTAGGCATACATAACCAATTCTTTATGCAGATAGCTAAAACACTAATTCAATAGGCAGTTTCTTCAGATTATAACCTAATTGTTAGGCCTTATTAGTGTTTGTATATGCGTATTAATTTTTCTAGATATAGTTATCAAATTAGCAACTCGTACTTGGATATTGATTGTTCATACTTGGATATTAACCATGAACATGCAAATTTTATTGATATAGTAGTAGTTCAATGGGTCTGATTATTTGATATATTTTATGTTCTACATTCTGGAACTGAACTGAACTGAAGGACTGTTTGTCAATTGACTTTGGGGGTAGTTCATGTTAAAAGGTGAAGCAATTTTTTGAGTGCCAGGAGGTAAAAAAGGTGCCTTGCCTCGTCTGTACAAGCTTTTCTTGACTTTAGTTAATCTATTTGCTGGTCAGATTATGGGTCTGTCCACTTGGTCCGGGCCATGTTACTCAAAAGTAGGATATAGAGGACTTGAAGAAGAGCACCTCTGGATACGGACAAAAAATACTTATTGAAGCTTCTACCCTAAAAGCATCTCTAATAGGAATTTAAAAGTGAGATAATAAGATCTGGATTTTATAAAATCTCACCCATTAGAGAAGGGTGACATGGCTTGGAATTTTATTTTGGTGTCTTGGCTGATTCCTCTTTTAAAGTGGGATTTTAAGTAAAATACTATTGTTTCTCTCTCATACAACCAACAATCAACCAACAGAAATAAAAGGGAAGGAAGAACACGGATGAAATAACCAGAATAATATGGCAAAATCAAATATATTTGGGAAGAAAATTTAAAAAATTACATATCAGTTAGCCAATGACAAATACAATAAAAAATACATATAAAAAAACAAAATGTATTAAGAACCCTCCGAGCGAAAATAATATGTATTTGGGAATGAGAATGATGAAAATTAATTATTATGAAATATTATGTATTTTATTTAAAATGTATTGTCATTTATTTTTCAATAATATGTATTTCCTTTCATTTTCAATTAAATAATATCATGTTGAACTTTAATTATGTATTTCTTATCTAATTGATATTTAATTATATTATATCTTTTTTAATTATTAATTATGTTTGTATAGAATTATTAGTTTAATTTAATTTAATATTAGGTGGAAATAAATAATATAAATATATTGTGTATTGTGGGTCTAACTAAAAGTAAAATAAGATCCAAACCAGCGGAGTAAAATATGCAGTGAGATCTTATGGATGTCTTAAATCCTATGTGGCAGTATGGACCCACCAGAAGTGTTTAAGACACGAAAATAAGATCCCACCATTGGAGATGCTCTAAGGTAGCGTTTGACGTAGTTTTTTTTGAACTTAAAAGTTACTTTTAAGTTAAAACTCACAATAAGATCTTAAAAAAAAAAGCAAAAGTTGTTTGCCAGGAGTGTTTTAAAATTCGGTCCGGTGATCGACTCAGTCGAGGTACTAGGTCAATGGGTCACTGGTCGGACCGAGAGGTCACTGGTCGGACCGGTTGACTCGGTGTATATTAAAAAAATCCAATGCTATATGGATTCTATATATATACTAAAATAAAGTTTAATCCCCCTACTCCACATGTCCTACCCATTAAGACCTTACCCTAACTAATTATTTTTTATGTTATTTTTGTCAATTTAATATTTCAGATTTTTATAAAATTTTGCATTTCAGATTTTTATTTTTGATATTTCAGGTTTATTCCCACCTACCCCACCATGTATATTTATGTTGATTTGTTTTTTTAAATTATTTTTTGATATCTAAAAATAAAAGAATGCTTATAAAAACAACTTTCATTGCACCTCTACCGTCTCTAGCCACCAAAGTCGAAACAAACAAATATTGCCCCCACAGTAGCTGCATATAGACTAATGAAGAATTTTCAAAGTTTTGAATATAGATATTTTAAATTGAATTGGTAGTTTTGGCTTTTATTTTAGTCCTTTCTTAAATATGTATTGATTAAATATTTAAATTTGTAATCAATAAAAATTTAAAGTATTAAATATTTCATCCATGTGTCGTAATATAAATATTATTAATATTTTTTAAATTCATACTAAAAATAATGTTATTCATTTTTTAATTTTTTAATCAGTTTAGAAATATAAATAATAAAAGACATGATTAATCACTAATAATGTTGTGGCGTAGTGGTAAAAAAACAAGGTGACTCGCTGGTTCAACCAAAAACCGGCCGAGTCACCAATTTTACCCTTGAACCGGCCAGGTCGTACCGGTTTAATCCGGTTCGTTTGCAGAACTGATCTGATGAGCAACTCAGACTGGCCATGGCACCGGTCGGACCGTCCGGTCCAGTTTTTAAAACACAGTTTGCTAGTTTTCGTTTTTTTTTTAACTTAAAAGTTTCTTTTAAGTTAAAAGTTGTTTGGTAAAATATTTCTGAAAGTTTTTTTTTTGTGAGAGTGCTGTTGTAGAAGACGACCGGAGCGGCGGTGGTGGTGGTCGAAGGCGGCGGTTGTGGCCGGAGGCAAGGTGGTCGGAGGCGGTGGAAGGAGGTGGTGGTGGCCGGAGGCGGTGGTGGCCGAAGGCGGTGTTGGTGGCCGGAGGCGGTGGCCAGAGGTTGGAGTTTGCTAATGAAGAGGGGTCTGAGTGAGGGTATGAGAGTGAAGTTGAGAAGTGAAAAAAATAACTTATTAGAAAAAAGTTCCCTCAATTAACTTTTTACTTATAAGTTATTTTTCAACATTTTTTATGTAAAAAAAAAGTAACTTATTTTTTAAGAATTTATACAAAATTGTATTTGACCCAACTTAACTTAAAAACAACTTAAAAGTCAATAAAAAATTGGGTCAAACGCTACCTAAAATTTACATAGTACTTGGTTGAATGGAAAGTAAAAAGCTCTTTAATGTATTTTTTAGTCCGCATTTAGACAATGTCCCATAAGAGTAGGATTGGAAAGCAGTATTGTTAGCCGAATCCATGGTTGAGTGTGTGTTGAGACTTGAGACATATTACTGAAAAGGTTTGTAAGGCCATGGTGGTGCTGGTGGGGTTTCAGCTGTTGGAGTGTTGCGTGCAACATTTTTTTCTTCCTCGTCCCAATTTAAAATTCATAATGCCATAATCACTGCTCAATTTCCTAGACCATTCACTTTCCTCTTTTTTTTTTCTTTCTTTCTATTGTTAGTATTTTCTCGATCATATGTTTGACTGTTTGTTGGATTGGTGATTGAACGAGGAAACGAGAGGCTAAAAAGTGCCCAAATAAGGAAAAGAGGTCTTGTTATAAACTAGGAGCTATAGTATATGAGTCCACAATTCGGATTGTAAACTAAGACCAGTAGAACGAATAAACAACTCTTACAATTTATGTCTTTTTATTGGGGATATATAACATATATAGTTATTTTGTTTAACTTTTATGCAAAACATTAAAATGGTTTTTTTAATATTATTATAAATTCTAAAACATTTTTTTTTCTAAACTTTAAAAACTCAAACTATATGAAGAGGAAATTCCTAATAGTGTGTTGCATTCTAATGGTTTTGGTTTCGCGGGATTCTGAATTTGTGAACTATTGTGGTTCATATGAAAAATTACATCGAAACGAAACATGTGATTAAAATATTAAAGTACTAAAATGCCCTTATCACTTATTTTTCATCCCCATTCTATCACTATCTCCTCTTATTATCATCACCTCATAGCCACCACCATCTTCCTCATAAGTTCCACCACCACTCATCCTCCCGTCGTTGTTACCGGCACTCCCCACCACCGGCATAACCTTCCAACCACCATCTTTTGTTCTCTATTTTCTCCCAAGGCCCATGCTCTCAGGCCTGGCCACCTTCCTCATCCACTCTCTCATCCCAATGGGCCAACACCGAAGACCACCAAGAGATCCCGACGCCATATCTTTATCCAAAACCTTAAAGCATTGAGTTTATAAGTCATAATTCTTATAAACTTTTTACTTCCCTCATTCTTAACTAATGTGAGACTGTAACTTACACTTGAATTTCCTATAATTATTCCTTAAAATTGTTTGTACTCTAGGAGGGAAAAAATCCATGTACACGCTTTTCCCACGGCTAACTTGAGTTTTGAATTCATATTTTGCAACTAGTAATTTGACAGTTAGATAAAGAATTTTGTTCACATCCACATGATTTAAGATTGGACTCATGCATTATTAACACATAAATACATAAATTTTAGTAAGTATAATAGTTTGAGAAAGAAGACCCGCTTGCTACATTGAAAATGCTTTGCTAAGTAGTACCTGCATCTGAGTTTTTCAAATAGGGTAAAAAATATAGCTATATTTTATTGAGTACACCACAACCATGTCCCACACAAATAAATAAGAAATACCTCGAGGGTAGGCCAAGGAAAACCTCACGTTACAAAGCACAACCTCCAAATATATATCAAAAACAAATCTTCACAGCAGATTCACTCATCCACTCGTGTGATCTTAAGAAAAATGAAAATAAAACTATTTTTTTGGTGCACAAGTATCTCATAACATAGAACTTATGAGATTAATTATTTTGACACTCGGAGAGCATTCATAATTGAGGTATTTTAGGACTATTTTATCACTTAACAATTATACTTTATTTAATATTAAAGCAAGTCTAAGAGCTCGTTTCGTATGCCATATAAGTCATGATAGTATAAACTTATACAATACCTTATAAGTTTATTCATTGTTTCATGCTAACATTGTATTGTATAGACTTATCCATCAATACAGTCATATACTTCAAAATGATGAATTATTTAATCCTATATATAGATGATGGATAAGACCTGATAAGATTGTGACATATAAGCTACGTAAAATTATTTAATCCACTACCACAACTACCATCTTCCACCACTACCACCATCACCGCTGCCGCCATTGCCATCGACACCACCACCGCTCCACCACCACCACCCACCCCACCGCCATCAGCACCACCACTACATCGCCACAACTAACTCCACCACCACCCTCACCACCGCCATTGCCACTACTACCACCACCACTTTACAGCCACCACAACCACCACAACCATTGCCACTAGCCTTCGCCACTATCACTGTTGTTGTTGCTGCCAGTATCACCGTTGTTGTCGCCACCACCACCCTTCGCCACCGCCACCACTGCCCTACACCGCTGCCACCACCACCACCACCACTACTCTCACCGCCGCCACCACAACCAACTCCACCACCCACTCACAATCGCCTCCACCATCACCAATACCGCCACCACCACCACTGCCACCGCAACTACTGCCGCAACTACCACGCTCCACCGTTGCCATCTTTACCACCACCATCATCACCACTACTCTCCACCTTTTTCGCCCTCCACCAAACATATGATTGTATCAATTTAAACGATATAATAAGTTATACAGTGTATGACCAAATGTTGTATAATGTTATATTTTTATCAAATCTTATCCTATCAGACCTCATACTATCAGGCTTAATAGTATTAGGTTTTATACTATGCAACATACCAAACAAGCTCTAAGTGGCACTCCAAAGAGCTTACAAATAAGGTTTTGTGTTTCTACGAGCAACTATACCTTATGATTAAAATATTATTTTTTTCTCTTCTGCATTAACAATTTATTCTCTTTCCTACATTAAGTGATAATAAAAAATGAGTTGCTTATGGATTTTTTTTGAAACTACTATAGGAATAAAATCTCCATGAGGTGCTTATCAATTGTTTAAATAGTATGTGACATTTTGATCTCACATAAATAAAATTAAGCAGCCCATATAAACAACTACCTTTCTGGATGTTTTGCGATCACATTATTTAGAAAGATTTCTCCCAACAAATTATTTTCTATACTCACCGGCCACCATCCACCGTCCAGACACTAAACTAAATGTTTAAGAGGTTGAACTATATACCAACTTTGTTGTGACTCGGTGGTAAATAAAACCCATAATTATTACATAAAAACAAAATTTTGACAAAAATAAATTAAGAGCTCTTTTTTTTATTTCCTGTAGAAAGACAAGCTCCCCCATCTGCATCAGACCATAGCATCATATCTTGAGTGCGTTTCACTAAATAGCATGGCAAAGAGAAAAAAGTCAAGTGTACCAAATTCACAAAAAGTGGAAAAGAAAAGAGTGAGAGTGAGAGAGAGAGATAGGGGAAAAAGGGTGAAAGTGTGAAAGAGATATAGGAGTATATCTTCTCTTGCTCTTTCTCCACCAACAATACAAACACAAAGAAACAAAGAGTTAAAAGCAGGGGAAAACAGAGGAGGGTCTGGTGGTGGTTGAACACTCAACTCTGAAGAACAATCAATCAACATGAAGCAGCTACACACGAAACCCATTTCCAGTCCTGGTCGAACGGAGAAGTTTCCACCGCCATTGATGAGGTTCTTGAGAACCAGCACAGGTAGCAGAAGCAGGGGAAGGTCAAGGTCTTCAAGCAGCAGCACCATCTTCCTGAGGAAGAAGAACACCGTGATTGAAACACAAGAACCTTCTTCCCCCAAGGTCACTTGCATGGGGCAAGTGCGAGTTAGACGCGCCTCCAAACAAGCCACCGCTAAAAGGGCACGACCCTCATCCTCCGCCGCCGGAGACGGTGCTCCGACCACGTGCCGCTGCTGCTGTTGCTGGTGGTGTGTCCCGCATGCTCTGTTTTGCGGCATATTCGACACGAAATCCAAACCCGGTTCTTGCTGCCAGTGCCAGTGCAAACCGATTCGGCTCAATTGGGGATTCTTCCAGAGAAGGAAAAAGGCTTCGAATTTGAGAGAAGCTTCAACGGAAACCGGGCTGAGTTTCAGGGACAGAGAAAATGACGAGTCAGAGAACGAAGAAGAATCAGAAGGTGAAAACAGAGTTAACGCTAACGCTTTTGTTTCTAACTCTTCTTGTTCTTCAACGCCACCGAGAAACGCTTTGTTATTGACGAGGTGCAGATCCGCACCTTATCGTTCTTCGTCTCTGGCGAGCAGATTCTGGGGTTCCCCGTTAAGGAACGAAGAAGAAGAAGAAGAAGAAACAGAGCATGAAAACAGAGCACCCTCCGAGAGACCCAGTGAATCCGTTGAAGGGGTGAACAACAAAGACCCAAAGATGGAGGCGAAATTGAGATTCTTCAAAGAGCTTGAAGATTCAATCAAAGAAAGAATAATGGAGTCAGAAAAAGTGCATGGGTTGAAGAGGAAGGACGAAGAAGATGAAGAAGAAACAGAGGGAGACTCTGCACGGCCTCTGGTTCTCACAAGGTGCAAATCGGAACCGGCCAGAACCACCACCGCACAGAAACTTGATGGTGAGGTAAACGATTTCAGGGAAAAAGACAAGTTTGGGTTTTGCAGTGATAAATGCTCTCCACATGGTTCAGATTAATTTCTCTCATCAAAGTCATTTTCCTCTTTTTTTTACTTTCTCACCTTTTTCTGACCACTGAGTTGAATATAGTTCTAAAAAGTTTTTTCTTTTTCCTTTTTTACCATTTGTCTCATGGGGCTCAGAGAGAACCTCTATGGCTCTATGGTTATATGTGAAAAATGTACCTTGCTAGATCATACACATGGAAGAAAGAAACATTGGGTAATGCCATTGTTGTTATTATTATTTATTAAATCAAGTGAGTTGAAGTACTAATTCAACGCTTTATCCTTTAAGTAAGTGATTAGAGCTTTAATTTTTAACTCTTGTAAATGAAAAAGCTCCACTGACAATTGAATGAGACAATAGTCACCGCTACCGGCCATAAGATACTTTAGTAAACACTGAAAAATTAAACTAGTTTGAAGAGTTGGGTTTTTCTCTGCTTTGTTTGGTGTTGTTGTTCTTGTCGGGGTGTAATTTAATTCGTTCCATGTGGTGTTGTGGTTTTTTCTTTTCTTTTAGAACTCGTCCAATTTCAGTTCAGCATCTTTGGATTCTCTGACCAAGTGAGAAACTGGGAAGTGGGGAAGTTAATTTAGTAATATCTTTTATGACTTTGAGGTGAATCGCATCAAAGTTGTAATGGATTTGTGTGCTCCATGATAAATTATTTTTAATTTCAATTCTGGCATCAACATGAAGTGCGGTTTAGCTATTAAAAAAAGAATTTCAAATGTGCAGTTGTGCACGCTTCAAGGGTTCAGAGCAGATGAAGGTTAAATAAATAATAGTAATATGAATAGTAATAATGGTGATTTCTTAATTTGAGACAAGGTATGTGGCCTTTGTCAATCCAAATCGGCTAAGGCCAACATCCAAAATAGATTTGGTACCAAACCACTTTGCATTGTCTATTTACTTTAAATTATGGGGTTGTTGCTTGCTCAACTAAGTTTGGCGGTGGCCACAATGGCATAAATGAGGGTCAAGATTTTCTCATGTTGATACTTTATATAAGACTCTTATGTTGAAATTATGTGTTATATCTCTTCTTTTATATCTACTAATGAACTAAATTTATGATGTGAGAATTCACATGACAACATAAAATCCTGATCTGAATTGTTGATCAATGTGTGGCTTGTTTTTTCCATGACAAACTCTTGTAGGAGTTACTATGCTCCCTTTGGGACTGTAAGAAAAACACAAGAGGGTTGATGTGTTTTCTTCTAAATTTCACAAATAAATTTTTGAATCAAGATGATACATACACAACCTTGAGTCCTGATCGGTGTTTTTAAAAACAGACTGATCATTGAACCAATAAAAATAAAATTAAATGTTAAATTGACATAAATCCATCATAAATATATTTTATAAGATAAAAAATAATGATAAAAAGATAAAAATAATAGCTCATGTACGTGGTGGAATTCCAATTTCTAAACCATCAAATAAGAGGAGATTTTTTTTTTCAACCAAACAATTTAAAAACCGCCACGAATTCCTTAAACTTTCATTTATTTTTCTTTTAAAAAAGCTGTCATTTCGTTTTATTCTTTTCTTCCACTTTTTTTTTTTTACTTTCTCTTATAACCAAACATGTAATAAAAGTTCCTACTGATTACTTATTTATTTATTTTTATTTTATTTACAATTTTTTGAAAAATAATACAAAAACACACAAAATATATCCGTTCTAATTATACATGTACCAACTTGAGATTATGGGTGTTCATCGGTCCAGATTGACCCAACATTTTAAATCAAACTAATGTAATTGGTTCTAAGTTGTTTGATTAATTGGTTCACTTTATTTAAACTTGAACCAAGCCAATTTTAATAGATATGTATTTTGAATTTATTTTTTTCAACCCTAACCAACCTGATCACTCGATTAATATTTTTTACATTTAGCTTTTATATTTATCTCTTAAATTTTAATATTTACAGTTTTTTTATATTTTTCTAAATCATTTTAACTTTATCTTCTTGGTTATGACGTGTCTTTAGTTATTTTTTGTTTGGTTGTGTTATGGCGGAGGCTTCTTTGGGTATTGCCTCTTTTGTTAGGTTTTACGATCCTTTGTCGAGATTGTTTCTCAACACTTTCAAATAACAACAAATATTTTTTCCTGTATGAAATAAATTATTATCATAATTTAAAATGACTAATAAGTCATAAAGTTATAATTGTAAAAGATAAATATTGATTTGAAGTATATCAACATTTAGATTTGTCGACATAACTTAAAAGCATATCAACAATTAAAAGCATATCAACATTTAAATTATCACTCTTCTTACTCTCGTTGTTTGAGTAACACGGAGGAACACATGATCATCGACTTTGAACTCCAACGCCTTACGACGTTTGCCAGCATAACTCTTCTGTCTGCTCTGAGAAGCCTTCATCTTCTCTCGAATCTCCTTTACCTTCTCAGTTGTCTGCTAGATGAACTTGGGTCCAACAATCAAGTTCTCCCTGTTTTGGTACTAACACAGAGGAGTATGACACTTACGACTGTATAGATCCTCGTAAGGTGCCATTCCAATACTCGCATGAAAGTTGTTATTGTAGGCAAACTCAATCAGGGGCAGCAGGTCATCCCATCTCCCACGATTATCATGAGCGCAGGCTCTCAACAAGTCCTCCAGTGATTGTATCGTTCGCTATGTTTGTCTATCAGTCTGAGGATGGTAGGCGAAACTCAATCTCAACATCTATACATGATTCAAGAAAGATGAGCAGGTCAAGGAAATACAAGGATCGATTAAGACAGTATATACATTGAAGAACTCATTGTCTACTAAAAAGTGATATACCACTATTTGGTACACTACGAATCAAGTACATTACAAAAGGTACATAACAATGGTATTAGTACATAAGGAAGCTTCTCCAGCATGCTTAATGTGAAAAAAAAGCTTTCAGTTCAAGCAAGACTACAAGTTCAACGTTCCATTACTTGGTAGCAGCAAAAGACAAATCAACTGTTTTAGTTGAATGGAAAAGGGTTTATAGCCCTATCCACCAAGTAGAGTAGCCTTGGGAGTGCAAGTATGCAGAATTACTATTGACATCACTTTATTGGGAAAGCTTTATGTCATGAGCCGTAAAAAATATCACATTCGACTAACACACAACAGAAAGCTTCTTCCAACAGGCAGAAACAATCAAAGCACTTTAAGGAGACGATGAAGGAAGTTCTCAACAAAAGAAGCTCTTTACTCAAATAAGCTTGAATCGTTTATCAAATTCAAGAGCTTAGAAAAAGAGTCGTTGATAAGCAGTTAAAGGTAAATATGATCGTTGAGACTTCACAACTCTGAATATTTATTTTCTTGACCTTCTTGGGATATAAAAGGAGACTTTGAAAACAGAAAAAAGTAGTACAATAGATATGCATCAACCATATAAATGAATTAACGTACTCATTACTAGCAAGGCTTCAACGTAGAAATGCACAAGATGTAAAAGATGTTGTGATGTATCATAGTGTAGGAAAGTGAAGAACATTATGCATTAGAATTTGAGATGAAAGAACAAGGTATGCCATGAGGCTTACTACATCAAAAACGCGTCAGATGAAATGAGCATCAGAAGAGGAAGCATCCACTCATTGAAGTTCCAATGGAATTCCTCCAGAAGTAGAACAAGAGTAATAGGCTCGAGTAGAACCTCTATCCACTGAGCAAATACAACAAGAATAAGAGAAGAATCTAAGATCAATCATCAACACTCCAACATCTATTCAATTGAGAATGAAGATTCAGAGATCTTAGAAGTAAGAGCATCCAATGCCAAATCAGATTTGGATTGTAAATACCCTCAGAAGGTTGCTATTCAGTACAATTATGTGCATCTATCTCATGAGTATGAAATGGGAATCAATCATAACATGTAGGAGGAGTCCTTGATAATACTCATTAACCCTGAAGAGGCTTGTATAAGAATACTTGGTAGGAGGAGTCCTTGATAATAATCGTCAAACCGGGAGAGGCTTGTACAAGAATACTTGATCGGAGGAGTCCTGCGAATACTTCCTAAGCCTGGAGAGGATTGTACAAGAATACTTGGTAGGAGGAGTCATTGATAATACTCGTAAGCCTGGAGAGGCTGGGACAAGAATACTTGGTAGGAGAAGTCCCACGAATACTTGATGATACTATTGAAGATCATGGTAGAAGACCAAAGGCTGGACGTAGCCCACGATTGGGTGAATTAGGATAAAATCTGAGTGTGCATAACTTCTAACTCTTCTAACCATCGTGCCTACAATGTCTACCCGCTGCACCATCGTCTGATGGAATGTTAGAAGGAACCTTTGAATCAGAATGATTAAAATTTGTCAACCAAACGAGAAGTTTTTATAGACACAATTCAACTCCCCTTCTTATGCCCCTATGATTACCTTCACATCCTTCTTCTTCACTAACAACACAAACGCTCCCCAAGGTGAAACACTTAGTCTAATGAATCCCTTGGATGAATGATCTTCCAATTGATCCTTCAGATCTGTCAACTCTACAGGTGTCATCTTGTAACACACAATTAAGATCGGTCTAGTTCCTGGAACAACATCTATGGTGAACTCAATGTCCCTCACATGTGGTAATCCCAACACATCGTTAGGAAAAACATGAATGAAGTCTTGCACTGTAAGACCCTCAAGTTTTGAGTATTTATGTTTTGGCCCTCGGAGATTTTATAATTAGGTTTTAGTCCTCTAAGTTTGGATAATTGTGTTTTAGTCCTTGAACTAGTCAAAACTGAATTGGAATTCACTAATTAAGAGCTTTTAATGATGTTTTGAATTCAAATTTCTATGGGGGACATGATGGTTTGGCTTTGAGGATTATAAGAATAGTTTTGTTAGAGTTTTAACAAGATAAGTTTTGTTAGGATTATAAAAATAGGTTTGGCTTTGAGGATTATAAGTAACTTATTTTTTAAATGCTTGTTACAAATTGCATTTAAAAGCCAAACACTTCCAAAAACAAGGGTCGAAAAGAGAGTATTTGAGGCTCTAGAATTTGAAGAAGAGTGAATTAATATAATGCATAAGAAGATCCAGCTTGCAGTTCGGGTAACTTAACTCGTCAAATCAGATCCTTAATTAAACTTTGGAAAGCATGTGACGAGTATTTGCGCCCCCAGTCCAGCCACGAATTAGCTGTTCATTAGGCCCAATTTCCATCAAAGCCAGCTGCTACTCATTAAAATCATGGACATGGACTAGTTGATTTTGGACACCATCACCTCCACCATTCAATTTAACATCTATCATAATATGAGACATGATAGAATGAAGTACTCCGTCCGTCCCAATTCATAGCTTTTTTTTTCTTTTAAAGTATAAGTCACTTTATAGTATTAAAGAAATATTTAATTTTTGGGTTAATAGTTCAATAGATCCCTGAGTTTGTACCAATGTGTTTGCCATTGGTCCTTTGCCGGAAAAAAGTTTGCTATAGGTCCCTCAGTTTGCACCAAGTTTGTGTTTAGTCCCTACCGGAGACCGGAGCTCCGGCGAGGGCATACGTGGCGTGCTGACTGTGTCGATTATGATTATGTGGATTTTTTATTTTTTTAAGGGGTGCCATGTAGGAAAATCATTTTAATTTTAACACCCCAATTTAACTAAATTAAAAATTAACCCCGATTAAACCCCAATCCTCCTAAATCATTTCTAAAGTCAAATCTAAAAATCTCCCAACATCCCCCAAACACAAACACATTTTTCAAATCCCTAAATCATCCCTTTTCTATATTTCTCGCCCTATTATTACCTCGTTATATATTACTTCTCTTCCTTTCTCTCTCTTGTACTAATATGAGTGTGAACTATTTTACACCCTACATGCTAAATATTGATTTACCCATTCAGGTAAGTGTGAGAAAATTAAGGCACCCACTTCCCATACTTTTGCTTCACATTTTTTAGTTTTGTGATGGGCAAAAACTTTATAAGAAAAAACGTTTGCATGTTTTGTTGTAGCACTAAACATGCTTTTCTTCAAAAAACAAACATCATCGAATCTGAGTGAGTAAGGGTTTGAAAAGCAAAACAGACAAAGATTCTGTGTTATCAATTCTCACAATGGTTGGAGGTATGCAATATGATCCATTCCCGCTTTTGCTATTGATTGATCTGAGTATGTTGCTCTATGTGTTGGTATGTTTCTATCATTTTTTTCTCACATTAGGTATCATAACTTGATTACCTCTGTCTTGCTTACTGTAATTTTGGTTTCATAGTATGAGCTATGTTGATTTAAATTTGAATATGGGTTCGCAGGTTGAAGATGATTTTGTAATGCAACCCTTGTGTGTCATTTTGGCTGCTGAAGTTACCAAAACTTGTATGCGTTGATATATGATAAAACGTAAACATTGATCTAAAACCTAAATAGCGCAATTTGAACCCAAGTATGCGCTGCCTACTATTTCATTTTTGAAATTGAATTTTTTTAAAGCTTTTGGAAGTCACTGGGTTGTTTGCTTTTCAAAATATGTGTCTCTGTTTAATTTTTAATTTTTAAACTTGTACTAGAATTGGATTTGCTAAGTTATTTATATATATTGGAGATTTTTCATTTTTCTTATTTTTTATTCAATGTAAGGATGCAATGTTGAGTTGAATAGTTTATGCTTATTAAAATTAAAGAGCTTATATGTCTTTAATTATGAATGATGTGTGCACAAATTTATTTCTTCAAAATTGTATGTATCATTTTATCATTGATGTACATGCAAAATTATATTAATTAATAATACTTGTGCATTATTATTGAATTTACTTGTATAAAGTTATTCAATTATTTATGTTAAGTGATTAAAATAATTTTAATTAATTAGGAGTAGCCGCAACATCTTTAATTAATTAAGATTGTATGTTGAGTTTTAGAATCACATTAAGAACATTTCTTGTAATTAATCATATGTAATGTGGACCGGGCAGGTCTTACTCGCCCCTATAACCAACCAAGCCACAGAGTAGGGTGCATGACATAAGAGGCTGGTTGACCGCTCGGAAAAATGCATCAGTGGGGCCTGAGCTACAAAGAATGACGTGTGGAATCATGAAACATCCTTTTTTATGATTGATGTTTTTGTATGAGTTTCTGGGCCAAATGATTAAAAGGCCCAAAAGGTCCATTTTAAGGAAAACTAAGGTTTAATAGATTCTCCCATAAATAGGGGATGATGCATTGAATGAGAGGACCTTCCTTTTTCTGACTCATTTATGATAAACAATTTTCTTTCCATTCTTGCTTAGCTCTCCTAGGGTTTTGTGCTAGTAGATCTAGTGTTGTAGCCTTGGCTAGAACATTTTGGCGTCATCTAGCAGGGTTCGAAGCAGTGATGCCACAGTCGTAGAACCAGCCAGCGCCGGAGCAACTGCCGGTGGAGACACGCCCAGATTCGGTCGTACAACCAAATCCAGCACCGATGTTAACAACAGATGAGGTGCAATAGTTAATGGCTATAGTTCAGGCGATCCAATGCCAAAACGACCACTTATAAGCTCAGTTAACTTACCTTCACCAGCAAAGAGACTATCGCCAGGGAGGGCGAGTGGAAGCACAAAACGTGGTAGATTTTCAGCCGTTCGCCCCAGCTGTGGGGGTGGTCGAAATATCGGAGCACTTGCAAACCTTGGTGCTGGATACTTATTCGGGCGACACAGACCCGATTGATCATTTACGTTACTTCAACACGAAGATGGTGATAGGCGGGGCGACCGATGCTGTGAAATGTAGGTTGTTACCCTCAACGTTTAAGTCAACCGCCATGACTTGGTTCATGTCCTAGCCTTCTACTCCATAACGGATTTTGGGGACTTGTCAACTAGGTTTTTGACACAGTTTTAAGCAAGTCAAGCGCAGAAGGTAACGACGACCGCCCTGTATTCCTTGATTCAGGGACCTGGAGAAACACTAAAGGAATATATGGCGAGATACAACAAGGTATCAATACATCTTGAGGACTCAAACCCAACGACGTGTGTGAAATGTTTTAAGCATGTGCTCATGGAGGGGCCCTTGAATGATGATTTGAGCCGCAAACCAGCCCAGGACATGGAGGAAATCAAGGCTAGAACAAAGGAGTTAATTCTGATAGAGGAAGATGATTTGGCTAAGAAGGCAAGGGAAGGACTGGTAGGGAAGGCAGTCGCCCCACAAGGGCGATCCAGCAGGCAGGCAGTGCAGCAAAACACACAAACAAGTACAAGGCCACATGAAGCACGCTCTTTTCAGGCAAGACAACAACGGGCAACACCCTACCCGCCCAGCAACCAGACAAGCAGGAGTGTTTGGAACGGGATGGATCTACCACCTGAAACCACAACACCCTTAAAGGCGAGCTATACCGCAATATTCAGGGATGTCAGTCAAATGAACCTAGTATGATACCTGCCACCACCCAGACGACCACCTCCAAATATGGATACATCCAGATGGTGTGAATTCCACAAGACAATGGGCCATGATACGAATGATTGTTGGTCATTCAAGCGGGAAATTGAAAGGCCCATAAAGGCGGGGCATCTATGGAGGTATGTTAGAAGCAAGCTGCCACCACCCCCACCTCTCCCAGCAATGGAATAGGCGACGATCGTTGAGCAGGCGCCCGAGGTGGTTGAGGCTGAGGTACCCCCACCCACCGATTTCATTTTCTCGATTTCTGGTGGTTTCAGGGGTGAGAGCTTGAGTGGTAGGGCACGTAAGAATTACTTAAGGGCGGCTCAGTCAGTATTTTCAGTAAGAGGAGGATTCCAACACCCTGACATCGTATTCACATCAAGAGACTTAGACCACATAGTACCATATGAGAATGACCCGATTGTGGTCAAGATCCGGGTTAATAACTACATGAAGGAAAATGTGCTCTTGGATCGGGGAATTGTTGCAGACATAATCTATGGGGATGCCTTTACGAAGCTGGGGCTAGCAGAGGCAGATTTAAATCCTTATACGGGAACCTTAGTAGGATTCACATGAGAAAAGGTGTTAGTAAGAGGATATGTGGAGTTGCAGAGCATATTTGGAGAGGAGGGTATGATGCGAGTTTTGTCCACGAAGTTCTTGGTGCTGCCTTGCGCATCACCCTACAATATCTTAGTAGGGCCGGACACGTTGAAAAAACTTTGTGCAGTAATATCAACACCACACCTAAAAGTAAAATACCCATTGCCAAGTGGAAGAATCAGTGTCATAAGAGTTGATCAAAAGACCGCCCAGTCATGTTACATCGAGTGTTTGAGTGTGTATGAGGAGAAAGCAGAAAGAGAGGGATACATATGTTATGAGCTGAGTATGGATGAGGGGGCATGCTTGGATCCCTAGGATGAGGGGCGGGTGGAGCGCCCACAACACACGGAGGAAACAAAGGCGATCGCCATTGCCAGGCGATAGCTGAAGATTGGGGCAAACCTAACAGGGGAACAATAGACGTGCTTACGGGATATTTTAAATCGCTTGGATGGTCAAGGAGGTCCCGAGGATAGATCCGAACATCATTTGCCACCGGTTAGCAGTAAATCTGGGTGCCAAACCGGTAGCTCAAGTAAGAAGAGAGATGGGAGAAGAGAAAGAAAGGGCGGTTCGACAGGAAACAGAAAAGTTGCTGGAATGTCGATTCGTTAGAGAAATCCAATATCCCACCTGGCTGGCTAATGTAATCATGGTGAAGAAGGCCAATGGGAAGTGGCGAATGTGCACAAATTACACGAGCCTTAACAGGGCGTGTCCTAAAGATTCATACCCACTACCAAACATAGACAAATTGGTAGATGGGGTGTCAGGGCATGGAATGTTAAGTTTGATGGATGCTTACTCAGGGTACAACCAGATCAGGATGCACCCACCAGATGAAGATAAAAAAGCTTTCAAGATCGCCCAGGTCAATTATTGTTATCGAACTATGCCGTTTGGCTTAAAGAATGCAGGGACGACTTACTAACGAATGATGAACCGGGTTTTCAAGGAACAAATTGGCAAAAACATGGAAGTGTATGTGGATGATGTGATAGTAAAGACTAAGGAGGGAAGACAACACAATGTGGATCTTGCAGAAGCTTTTGGAGAAATTAGAAAGCACAACATGAGGTTAAATCCAGAAAAATGCTCTTTTGGAATACAAGGTGGAAAGTTCCTGGGCTTCATGATAACGTCAAGAGGAATTGAGGTGAATCCAGACAAGTGTAAGGCGATCATTGAGATGGCTAGCCCAACCAATGTGAAAGAGGTACAACGACTCACAGGGCGGTTAGCAGCTTTGGCAAGGTTCATGCCAACCTCAGGTGAAAAGGGAGCGTCTTTCTTCAAGTGCTTGCGCAAGAATGTGCCATTTGAGTGGACAAGGGAGTGTGAGGAGGCATTCAACAAATTGAAAGTTATGTTGGCCACACCCCCAATCTTGTCCAAGCCTAAGCCGGGCGAACCATTATTATTGTACTTGGCGGTAATTGACACAGCAATAAACACTGTTTTGATGTAGGAAATAGAAAAAGAGCAAAGAATTATTTACTTTGTGAGTCATACATTACAAGGTCTAGAGAAAAGTTACCAAAAGATAAAGAAGGCAGCCCTGGCCATATTGATAACCACCCGGCGGTTAAGACCCTACTTCCAAAGACACCAGGTAAAGGTGAAAACAGATTGACCATTATGACAGGTATTGCAAAAGCCGAACTTATCTAGGAGATCAGTTGGATGGGCAATTGAGTTTTCGGAATATGACATAAGGTATGAGGTTAAAGGAAGGGTGAGCGCCCAGAATTTGGCAGACTTTATCCTAGAAGTGATAGGGGAACAGAGTACAAATCAGGCAGCAGAATGGATATTGTCTGTGGACGGGTCAACAAATCTGAAGGGAAGAGGAGCTGGAGTGACCATTTAAGGACCAAATAAGTTACTCTTGGAACAGTCACTCCAATTTAAGTTCAAGGCGAGTAATAACCAGGCAGAGTATGAGGCGCTGATTAGAGGTTTAAAGCTCGCCAAGGAGCTGGGATTGGAAGAACTTCTCATCAAAATGGGTTCTCAACTTGTTATGAATCAGGTTAAAGGGACGTGCCAGGATAGAGATCCATAACTAAGGAAATACCCAGAGATAGTCCATCAGCTAATGAGGGCGATTCTGAAGGTGGATATTCAGCATGTGCCTAGGGAACAGAATCGAAGGGCGGATGTCCTAGCTAAACTGGCAAGCACAAGAAGTTAGGGGATCTATGAGATGATCGTTCAGGAAACACTTGCACGACCAAGCATAGACGTAGCAGAGGTAAACTTGATAGAGGGGGCATCTGCGACTTGGATGGATCCATTGGTCAAAATACTGCAGGATGGACACAAGGAAGATGAAACAATTTCAAAAGAGGTAAGGCGACAAGCGACTCACTACACCTTGGTAAACGAGCGGTTATTCAGAAGGGGGTTTATGATGCCATTGTTAAAGTGTGTCAGTGAGCTGCAGGTGAAAGAAATAACGAAAGAAGTTCATGAAAGAGTGTGCGCCAGCCACATCGAAGGGCAGTCATTAGCACTAAAGGTTACTTGGGCAGGCTTCTTTTGGCCCACCATGAGGAGAGATTGCTTGGAATATGCACGAAATTGTGTCAAGTGTCAGCTGTTTGCAAATATGCACAGGGCACCAGTAGTTGAGCTCACGAGTATCACGTCGCCTTGGCCATTCGTCGTTTAGGGCGTAGACTTAGTTGGGTCATTCCCAACAGGGCGGCCACAGATGAAGTACATTCTGGTTGCAGTAGATTATTTCACCAAGTGGATTGAAGCAGAGTCACTGGCAACAATCACAACTGCAAATATTACAATTTTTTATTGGAAAAAGTTAATTTGTAGGTCTGGGCTACCTATGGCGATTGTGTCTGATAACGAAACATAGTTTGCAAGAAAAAATACCATGGAATTTTATGAACGCCTTGGAATTCAGAGGCAGTTTACTTCTGTTGAGCATCCACAAGCAAATGGGCAAGCAGAGTCAACGAACAAGGTCATCCTCGCAGGATCGAAAAAGCGGCTAAATGACGCCAAGGGGTGATGGGTGGATGAATTGCTAGTAGTACTTTGGGCATACAATACAACGGAGCTACCTATGGCGATTGTGTCTGATAACGAAACATAGTTTGCAAGAAAAAATACCATGGAATTTTATGAACGCCTTGGAATTCAGAGGCAGTTTACTTCTGTTGAGCATCCACAAGCAAATGGGCAAGCAGAGTCAACGAACAAGGTCATCCTCGCAGGATCGAAAAAGCGGCTAAATGACGCCAATGGGTGATGGGTGGATGAATTGCTAGTAGTACTTTGGGCATACAATACAACGGAGCAGTCAAGCATAAGAGAAACTGCTTTCAGGATGATGTATGGGTCGAACACCATGTTGCTAGTAGAGATACAACACAGATCACCAAGGGTGCAAGGAACCAATGAAGAAGACAATGGGGAAGGACTAATGGCCAATTTTATCATGCTGCCTGAGGTACAGGGTTAGGCACATGTTAGAGAAATGGCGAGTAAATAAAGAGTGGCACAAAAGTATGATTCTAGAGTAGTCCTCAGAAGTGTAAATCTTAGTTCTTGATTTTTATGTGTTGCCTATGAGATTGTGCGTTTCTTAATTTTTTAACGAAGCCTACGTGGATTTTCTTCTTAGGCAAGCTGTATCAATATCAATCAAGTACCAACCCTCAATTATTATGTTTGGATCAGTTTTTTATTCACCATAATCAGTTATGAAACCTAGAAGCTACTAAGCTTATCTCATAATTGATTTTGACTTCGGGTTTCTAAACATGCACACAAGTTGAAACAGAGAAGAAAAGGCCGCGTTACCAAACATATATATATATATTCATCGAAACCTTCCTCTAGTTGTGAAGTAGGTATCGACGGGAAGCTGTGATCTCCTTGTTACATATAAAATCAATTTCAAAAGATGTGCCGAGACTTCCATTCGCTAAGTTAAATTATTCTGTACTAGATAGAATCCAGCACCAAAATCTTTCAATGCATGTTCCTGCGTGGCCTAGTTTGAGAAAGAAACCATTAAAACACACAAGCAAAGGTTGAATTTTACTTCAGTTATGTTAAGTTCTTGAAAAGAATTGGTACATCATCACGTGTGTTTAGTAAAGTGGCAACGTTTCAATACATTACAATTGGGCTTCATTCTTTGGTCTTTTTTCAGTCTTTGGTCTTAATGCATGCAGTGTGTGACTGACTACGTGTATATAGCAGAAATAAACACACCATGCCCCTCTTCATGACAGGCATCAATTATAGACACATGGAGCTGTCCCAACCACACTTCATCTCTCTCCCCAAGGGCCTCCTTGAGCAGATTAAAAGTTTAAGACAGTAGATTTTCAAGGTAGAAACAGATTTGGTTCTCGGAGAAACTACTGCTAGCTAGTAGTTGTGGGAGAAGAATTGATTCTGAAAGACTTGAACATTAATCCAAACATACGCTAAGCAGACAAGGGAGCACGATTTTTACTTTTATATCCTAAAAATGAGTTAAATCAATCTCATTATATTCAGACCAGCCAAATGACCAAAATGCTCAATAGTATCTTAACTGGCTTAAAGGTCTCACAATTAAGTGAGAACCACAAAGATAGATGAAATAACTTAGTTAAGGAACATTTCGTCTCCGTTAAAGTCAATCAGTCATATGAAAACACACTTATTGACGATCACACGAGGTTGCCCTTGGGCAACCATAATCTTGGAAGTCCTCCCATAAGGCTTCCTAGCGACTTGTAGAGACATTGGCGACCAACTCTGAGCCTATAAATACATGTATAGTTGTTCATTTACAGACACATTACTCACTATGCTAAACTTCGAGTTTTTCTTAGACTTTAATATTCTCTTTTTACTTTCTTACTGACTTGCGCGTCGGACTGTCTTCTGCAAGTACACCTGATTGTATCAACACAACTCCGTCATGCAAGCTAAGCTAATCAAAGGCCATGCACCACCACCGAAAGCAAGGAGATTAGAGCAATCCCGTTTCTAGAAGAATGACATTAGAAAATATTACCTAAAATATTTTCAACAATGTTACCCAATTAATCATAGAGTCATTTAGCCAACCTCAAGTTCTTCCTCACACACACTTTCAAGAAATTAGCCCTATATATGGCAAATTAACCGTGTGACATATTGGTGCCTGTGGGCGCGCTTATGTGTTAAATCAAATATGGGTATGTTATGGAAGCATTAATGTCCCAAACCAACACCTCCACATTTGTATCTTGCAACTTACTGCTGTGTGGATGGCGATGATTTCAATATGTAGCTAGCCACACTGTCCCCACCATCTCTAATAATTCATTAAAAACCTTCCCCTTTTTTATTTTTTATTTTTTCAGTTTTTCCTCCTTATAAATGAACCCAAGTTTAGCATATTCTTCTTACTTTTAATAGTGAGTTTTAACAAAAAAAATCCACAAGAAATTCGAGCATGCTGCATATGGAGCTTAGATCTACCTTCACCACCTGCTTCTTTCTCTTTCTCATCCTTGCTCTCCCTCTTCTCCTAAGAGGTTTGTATCTTTTATACATAGACTCACGCTTAATTTCTCTCTATCATATGCTATTATATACAATTAATAAGTCATAATTAAAGTGTTTGTTGGTGGTAAATATTTGATTAATTGATGATGCAGGGGAATCAGAAGCATTATTACATTCAGAGATATATGAGATTGATTATAGAGGTCCTGAGACCCACTCATCTGTTCCTCCTCCTCATCATTCTGGTGGTAATTCTCATTCAACTACTAGTCAGAAAGCACTGAGTGCTAATCACGCAGAAAATAAGGCAAGACTTTCTAGCTCCTTCAAAATCATTGAATTTCTCTGTTTACTCATGATCTAGGTTTTAATTAGTGCCTTAAAAGGAAATGGAATTGTGGAATAGAAATTGTGATATCCACTTTTAACTTTGGGTAATTAGTAGCTATTGGGAGTATAGAGATCAGTTTAATTTTGGGTGATGTATTAAGTTAGGTGTCCCTTTTTCGGACATCAAATTACACCGGTGTAAGACTTTAGTAAATCTTACACCGCTTAATAACATTTTTATAGATAATTGTGTCATGAAATTCACCATTTAATTGAAAGCTACTATAATATAATATAGATCATATATATATATATATAATTTTATATTAATTTAAAGTCTTTAACTTAAGTCATCAAGATATGCTAAATTTGTATCGTATAAATATTTCAAAATGTATGAAAATAAAGACCGTTTGGTTATAAAATTTTAGTTACTTAAATTTTATAGAAATTGACACAAATGGCCAGGATGACTAGTTATAATTCAATGATTGGATTAAAAAAATCTATTCAAAGTTAATGATAGTGCAATATTAGTAAAGTCTTACACGGGTGTAAGTTGAGCAATCATCATATGTATCTATGGTTGAAATTATAGGACTAGCTCGTAATAAGAGTACGAATGTATGTGCACAATACAGATGTTGTATCACAAGTAATAGATAATTGCTGATAAATAGCGTGCATACATTCTTCTTATTAAGGTGAAGAATGAGACTCTTCACCAACTCTGAAGAGTAATCACTAACAATGATTCTTGTTGAGAGAATAGGAGAGAACTCTAGTCTAAGAGAAACTACTCTATTTCTAATAAATTTGATAGCGGTTCCGCAAGTATACGGATTGCCCGAGGTAATAAAAGAGTATCGAATCCACAATGATAGTTTGTTTATCGATTCACACCTAAGTTTCACTATTTGGATTGAAAAGTAAAAAGATATATGATTTGAATTTTGTTTGTGACAAAAGAACACTACAAAAGCAATAGAAAATACGATGGAAATTACTTATAGGTAAACAGTGCTATAGTTTCACCAATTCCAACCATGCTTCTTGCAAACAAATTCCTATATGAATTTAGGTAACCTTCCTATGGTGATGTAGCATTTACCTTTACTTGTTAATACCTTAATCAAGCAAAACATTCAATCTCAGTCGCTAAGCCTAATACCTTAGTACCTAGTCAATTCAATTGAAGAATAATCACTTTTTGATCAAGCCAACACTATCAATTCCTAACTTATACCTAAGTGGCAGAGAAAATCAATCATCTAAACTCAGATCTCCAATCCTTACCAAACTATCAATTCCTACCCTTATAGCCAAACATTACCATAAAATTACAAGAAAGAAAAAAATCAAACCAACAAGCTTCAACCTTGAAGCCGCTGCTGTCCTAGTCTCCTCAAGAGTATACTATCACCTCCTGGTCTTCCCCCTCAATCTTGTTTCTTCCTCGCAATATACTTCCTACGTCTCTAATTATAAGCTAACATAGTAAAATTCACGCTTATTAAGAAAATAAATGATAAGGTTAGTTGATGCATTTGTTTTAAAAAAATTGTATAATCTTCTCTATTTAGCCCTATTTAAGATCAAATTTTTCAATCATTGTAGTATTGAAAAACCAATAAATGCAAGGGTAAATATGGAAAGAGAAATTAATTTTTGTTAAGTTAGTTTATATTTAATGACACCATATAAATGTCAATATTAACTTATAATTAAAGACGGAAAGAGTATAATATGTGCTGGTCGTTTCTTTCCTCTTCTTTTTGTCCGTAACTTATCTTTATTGTGTGTTTCTTTTCACCCCCAATTAATTACATCGCACCAACCCATCCGCTTGACACGTTCGATCGTTCAACATGAAACCAAGCACCTGAAAAATCAAATGAACGAAGACAGATTGAGATATTACATATTCGGTTTGGGTCAGATTGGACATTTTAGGTCTGAACCCGACTGAAACAGGCAGTTGCTCAGCCCTAAGTCATTCATAACAAAATTTTAGTTGAAAAACCCAACTGGAGGTTTCCACCGAACCAGCCTAATAGCAAAAGCAACCCCCTGTTAAGTATCAAATGCTGCACAAATTCAATTCTCGAGGGATATCAGATTACTGAAAATCACCTTATCTCTCATCTATTTAATTTTTTTTTTGAACTGTCATCTATTCAATTGTTAAAACTTCTAATTGAATACTACTCTCTCCGTCTCAAATTATAAGACCCTTTAGACACAAACTTGGTGTCCCAAATTATAAGACCCCTTCTAAATTTCAGAAAAAAAAAAATAAGCTTTTCCTTTTTTACCCCTTACATTCATTATATTTTAAATTTCAAAACTTTAATTACCACCTTTACTAATTACTTCTTTCATATTCCCAACTAACTTTTGGTATTTTCTATACTTACATTAATAGGGGTAAATTTGGAATATTTCTATAGAAAATAACAAAACCAACATATTAATTAGCTTATTACATATTTTGTTAATAAGCGTGATTGTCTAAACATGACCCTATATTTTGGGACGGAGGGAGTACTATGCTTGAGAATACCATGCCAAAGACATGAAATCTGTCAAGCAACTAATTAATTAAAATATTTTACTTACTTACCTACGTATCGTGAGTTGTTTATATCAAATTTAACTGAACTGAAGATTATAAAGAACATGAATAAAATTATCTCAACGTTTGATGACATGTTTGAAAATCACTTCTACAATTAATTTTGAAATCAAAATCTGTTATTGATAAAAATTATTTGA
Organism: Acmispon strigosus; assembly: GCA_030819835.1. Classification (NCBI taxonomy): domain Eukaryota; kingdom Viridiplantae; phylum Streptophyta; class Magnoliopsida; order Fabales; family Fabaceae; genus Acmispon; species Acmispon strigosus. The sequence continues at coordinate 56,550,653 of JAUAMA010000003.1, read as the reverse complement.
GTAGCATAATTGATTTTAATGAAAGAGAATTTAATTAAGATATTTGATTAAGTCATCTCCATTGTTTCTATGAAGTTATTATAATTCCAATTTACCTTGCTCACTCTTATTCCACCTACTTGCATTATAATTTTGTTCTCAACTGCAGGTTAAGAAAATTCATGGATGAGGAAGCTTTTGAAGTAAAATAGGCTATGACCTCACGTTCTCATGTAGAAATACTTTTATTCAGAGAATGTAATGCTTGGAAAGTTGGGAGATATTGTACCATTGTCTTCTGATATGCAAACTTGACAATATATATTTTATTAAAAATCATGATTAATACGATATTAGAGTGATTTAATGTAGTCATTTCTTTCACTATATTATATAATTTTTATAGCAAGTATTATTTAATTAATATCGATTCGACAACGGATCAAGCACGATTGGACCTTTAAACCACGATATCAGTGTGTATATTTTAAAGGCTTAAATATGTTTGAGGTCCCTGACATTTGAAAGGGAATCAGTCCAGGTCTCTGAAAAAATAATTTGTTAAATTGGGTCCCTGACATATGTTTTTTAATCAAATTAAGGACAAATTGCAAATTAAGCTGATTAATGATCCTAATTAGCACACTCAGCAGTACATGTGTTAATAACAGATCCTAGTCACTATTTTCTACAATTAATTTATATTTGTAATTACCCCCAATTTTTTTTTACCATTCCCCCAAATTAAAAACCCTAATTCCTCTTCTTCTCACCACTGCCGCCTGTCTTCATCGCCGTCTCCTCCGCAAATCTCATTTTCCTTTCTGATTTTCCAATTTTTCTCCCTTGATCATCGTTTTCTCGCCGCTTCTCCGTCTCCGACCGGGTGGTTTCGCTCCATCGCCATATCAGAACCCGTCTCAGGTGGCAGAGAAGTGGCTAGATTGAGCGAGGAGATCGGCGATGGAGACCGCGAAGACGAAGGCACAGTTGCGGAAGAAATCGTCAAAGATGTTGAGGGCGAAGGGGTGGCAAGTGAGGGTCCAGGAAATTTGCAAAACGGCGATGCAGAGTTCCAGAACGCGAAGGGTTTTGGAGATGCCTTGGGTGATGGATACGGCGACGTCAAGGCTTGATGAAGGGAAATTTGCTTCCAGTGGCGTTGGGCTCGATGGCTTCGGTGGAGAAGGAGAGGATGGAGGAAACCAGTGAAGTGAGGGAGAATGGAAAGGGGTTGATGGCGGCTGGATGGAAGAGGAAGAGGAAGAGGAAGAGGATTAGGGTTTTGGGTGAGAGAGAAGCTGATGTGGCTAAAATAAATAAATAAAAATTCCATGTAGGATTAAAAAGATGACGTAGAGGTGCTGACTAATTAAAATTTCATGTTGACTAGTCAAAATTGGTCAAAAGGACTTAATTTGATTAAAAAACATATGTCAGGGACCCAATTTAACAAATTATTTTTTCAGGGACCTGGACTGATTCCCTTTCAAATGTCAGGGACCCCAAACATATTTAAGCCTATTTTAAAATATAAGAATATAACCGCTCAATATATATGTATATCTTTGATTTATTCTAAGATTATTTGATTTGATATATATATTAGTTCAATAAAAATTTAGTTGGTTTTAATCAAGTACTACGGACTTACTTGATGACAATTAGATAAATAACCAACCGATTTCATTCTCAAATCAAACAATTATTTGAGTAAGATACTATGCTCTTTAATACACATTTTTAAGATATTCCATAAAGCTCCTAGTTGACTCCTATTACTAACTTTATCAAATATGACTTTATAATGACTAAGGTAAAGACAAAGTAGCTAAATAAAGTAAATAAAACATTTTAAGAATGAAACTTTTAATTAAATAAATTAAATTAAATGCGAAAGCGGTAAAGAAAATGTAAATATACATGAAATTTGCATTTGTGTTGATTGATTTTAATTGTGTTCTTTTACAAATTTCCATATCCCTATAAATAGGGTCAAAATCTAGTTGATACTACGATTAAAGGCTTAGCATGATCTAACCACATCCATTAAACATGTCTCTATTTAAATCGTGATTTTCTACCAATTTCTTAATCTAATTAGCTGAAGACTTGGGTAGCGTTTGACCCGATTGTGTTTTTAACTTTTAAGTTAAAGTTGGGTCAAACATAATTTATAACAAGCTCTTAAAAAATAAGCTACTTATTTTTTTACAAAGAAAATATAAAAAAATAGTTTTTAAGTAAAAAGTTAAATGGAGAACTTTTTTGAAATAAGCTGTAGAGAGCGTCGCAACCACCGCCTCCATCACCACCTACACCACCACCTCTACCATCACCTCCACCACAACCCTCCACCACCACTGGTTCTACCACCGCCACCACCACTGGTGCCACCGCCGCCACCACCTCCATTGACACCACCACCACTTCTACTGCCACCACAGTTGTCACCTCCACCACCACCAGTGATGTTGTCGTCGCCGCCTCCACCCTCCACCTCCATTGCCGCCACCAACCACCACCTCTGCCACCGCCTGCACCACCATTGCCGCCACCAACCTCCACCACTACCATTGTTGTCACCTCCTCCACTACCACCACCATCGCATCCACACTCCACCACCATTGCCATCGTCACCCTCCACCATTGTCATCGTCTCTATCGCTACCTCCACCACCACCACCATTGTCGCTGTCACCTCTACCACCCCGACCACCGTCGCTACCAAGTAACACCCACAACCACTGCCTCCTCCGACACCACCACCACCACCTCCAACACCACCATCAGCGCCTCTGGCACTGCCACCACCTCCGCCACTACTGCCACTACCGCTAACTCCTCCTCCATAACCAACACTATCACCACCTCCACCATCCTCCACTACATCCTTCACTATCATCACCAATGCCACCGCGCCCACCACTAGTAACAGCCATCGCCACCGCCACCACTGTCACTAGGTAACACCGACCTCCAATACCAATGCTACGTCTAACCCTCCATCATCGTGTCGTCTCAACCACCCAATGTCGTAGATTTACTAACTGAAAAATAGTTTTTTAATTAAAAGTAGCTTTAAGTTATTATACAAAATAAAAAACTGACAAACAACTTTTATTTTTTTAAAATAACTCTTATTTTAAACTTTAACATAAAAATAACTTTTAAAATAAAAAAGTCGGACCAAACGATACCTTAGCCTTCTAACTTATATCAGTTGGCCCCACTTTCAAACCACAATTCCTATATTTTAGGAAGTGGATCCTAATTTAAATTGTAAAAAACCTTAGGAATCGTATGAGTATTGTGATTATAATATTTATTTTGCCTACAAAGCTTCTGAGAAGTACTCTCCATGACTCTTGCTTATAAACTATCTTCTTGAAACGGCTGACGATTGTCTTTAATTCGACTCGTAGGACCTCGATTGTGTTAGCTTTTAGCTTATGAATTCCCTTATGATATTTTGTGCCAACACATTGCCCCCTTTATCTTAAAGATTTGGTCAATCTGCAAATTACGACTAGTTCTTCAAGTATGCTTTTATTGACACTACATTTTATATATCTTCTTTGAACTTATTAACCGGTAAAATACCATTTTCCTCTTTTTTGTTTAAACATGGGTCTGATATCTTCACCCAAACCGCACATGCGTAATAGATAAGGAACCAAAATTACAATTAAGCCTAATAATAATAATAGTAATAATAATAATAATAATAATAATAATAATAATAATAAATTCTATGTAGACAAGGAGAATAAAACCCCTCCCTAAGAAATTGAATAACCAGTAGACAACCCAACTGATGAGTTAGCCATGAAATAATTTGTCCCTGATATATTTGCTAGTGTACTAGTTTATGTGGCCAAAGATTTCAATCACTTGCAATGTAGCACATATGATAGGAAGATTAAATTTAACATAACTACAGAGGCCACAGAACGAGAAAATTTTCCTGTGTATAATTCAACACCACATATTATAAAGTCAGAAAAAAGTCTTTACTCTCCTGGTGCAGAGACACCTTGCTTCAGCTTCTCCTTTTTCATCTTCTTCTTCGAGATTGGCTTCTTTTTTCTAGGAGGGAGGGTCTTCTGTGCATATGTGTAGAGTACATAATTTCCAACAAGAAATATCAACAGTAACCCAGCAACAACAAGGAGGACAATTAATCCTGGGTTGAACCCTTTTGAACCAGAATTGTTAATCCCATTTCCCTATGTGTAACAAAAAAACGAGACACTTCCATAAGGCCACATCATACAACACTCAATAACAAGTTTGCAAAATTAGTATTCAATATACATGCAAAACAAAAAAATTCACCACCAAGATTGTCAAAAGTCACTCAAGCATATGATAAGATATACATTGCAGTAAGTGAATTTACATGGCCTGGTTAAAATGTAACTTTTTCTTTTTGAGTAAATCCCCATTTTTCTCCTAATGTAGATAGATTTTTTACATTAGTCCCTACATTAAAGAAATACAAATAAAGGTACTCTTCAAGATACGCTTCTGATGCACATGTTAGTCCTTAACTTAGCTTTTATCAGTACAGAAACATTCGTCCCTAGCCGGGGACTAATATGACAGATAGAAAAATAAATCAAAGACTTTTATTTATATATAGACTAGTATGAAAAATCATGTCAATATTGGGGATAAAATGAAGTTATACTCTAATTTGGTTTTTTAAAAAAAAAAATCTACATAATGTTATATTATGATTGCACTTGCTTTAGATTGGTGAGAACAGTTTGTGAAACTGGAATATTTGAAGTGGCTACTTTAATGTGCCATGTGTGCTCATAAGACCACAAGCTGTTTCCCAGAGAGAGTATCAGAAATGAAAATTTAACAGGTAAACTCAACAACAACAAAAGCCAAAGTGAGAACAGCTATATGGATCACACGACGCATTCAGTTTGATCAAAAAGCAGATTATGGGGTTGATAATAAGATTACTTTTAAAAATATCTTCCCAAGTTCTTTTTGGTCTCTTGCTACCCCTCAAATCTTCCCAGGTAAACTCAAATTGAAGGAAATTATAATTATAACTTACAAGGCTCAAAACAAAGTCACACAAATAGCTCAAGTCAAACTTTCGAACACTAGAAACTTGTTCTGAATATCATTACCCTACTTTAAAAATGCAAACTGGTCTTAATCATATCTTATTGGCTGAAATGTTGAATGTTAATACTTGAAATTGGAATGTCGCAATTCAAAAAAGAATTTCATGCACCCAAGGGAAATGCAACTCTTATATATGTATGAGTATCACCCATTTCGTGCAGATCAGAGACAACTGAAAATTTCAAAACTTTTTTTGTTTCCCAAAGTATCCACAGCTGGCAGTCAAGACTAAAGGCTCTGAGCTCACATTAAATGGGTAAGCCTCTCCCAACTCCGTGTGCAGTTTCCATCCTATTCAAACAGCATGGGTTGACCTTTACTGCTCTACCTAGACTATATTCATGTTACTACTAGCACCTAAAGCGTTGATGGAAAAATGCACTGAAAAAATACAAATTTCTAAAACGCCAGACAGCCATAACCTTAAACAACCAGAGAATCATGACTCAATCGTGAAATTAGAGAACGATCAAAATGCCCAAATGCAATAGAAAGGGGAAACCCCATTTTTCAGAAGAAAAACTAAAATGTTCAGCAAAAATGCAAATGAATCTAACGATCTGAGCTTCAAAGACATGCAAATCTTCACGCAAGCAAGGTTTGATCTACGATTTCAATTTAGAATCCGTTTGGTCCGTGATTAAAACGAAATTAAAGAAAGAAAATGAGAGAGAAAGGTGAAAGCATAAGAAGGGAAGATGAAAAAGAGCGAACGTACCACGCCGTCGGCCATGGATGGAGGAGATCTAAGGTGAGGAAGGTGGTTAGGTGGGTGTTTGTTTGCGCCAAACGGAGACTTGTGCTCTTTCTCGCACGACAAGGTCTCAGAAATCAGACAGGTTAATTAACCCGTGCTAGCACTCTCTCTCTTCTCTCTCTAGTGTTTGTTTTGCATTGCTATTGTTGTTTTCACCATATCTATTCATACTATTCTAAAAATATGTGAATATATCTTAATAAATTTATTTATTTTCGCACACAATTTCAAAGTGCAAATGGGTATTGCAATTCATAGTTACAAACTGCATAGGTGTGCTGTTTAAAACTATGTTTACCGTCGCAGTTTAAACTACGATGCGATCGCAGTTTAAACTGCGTCTACTGCGGTCATCTGCCAGACTTGTAATAATTCATTCATTGTTCCTAATTTTCCTTGCCTAATTATCATACATTCTAGAAAGTAATTATCCTTACCGTTATCCATAGAATCATTGTCACTAACATAAAATAAAAACCATGTCCATACAATAATCCACTCCTCAAGCATCCCTCGCATTCTGCCTTCTTCTCCTCCTTCTCGCCTCCTCATCATCCCAATGCAGAGTCTATTGTATCAGTGAGTGCATGTTCTGCAATACAACCCATACTTCTGGGCCCTCCTCCGGTGCTCCTGCGCTATCCGGGTCCACTCCAATAGCAGCCCATTTTTGCGACTAAGTAAGAACTCCTAAACAAATGACAAATAGTCAAGATTAATCAGTTATGAATTACAACAAATTACAAAACATAGAATGCATTTTAAAATCTACAAAAACTAACCGTCAAAGTACCAACATTACCGTCTCTGCTATCCGAAGGCACCACGCAAAGGTGAGCTACGGATCTATACCATGCCCCATACTCATCACATGCCTTAGAAGGGAATGTTGCATGACGCACCTCAACTATATGAGTAGGGTATACTGCAAACATGTGATCAATTTGAAAAAACTTGGACTTTTGATGCAGGGAAGAAATTCATGAAGAATTCAAGTCTAAAGTGAAAAACTGCTTCCACATCGTCCAGTGACCCATCGTCTAAGTCTCTATCGTCTTCTACTTCGCCACCGTCCACTAACTCATCGTCAACTTGCCCATCATCCAAGTCCTCCATCGTCTACTACTTCGCCATCATCTGCTGTCCTCCATCGTCTGCTACTTCGCCATCGTCTGCTGTCCTCCATCGTCTGCTACTTCGCCATCGTCTGCTGTCCTACACCGTCTGACTCATCGTCCACTGACCCATCATCCACTGCTACTATCGTCTACTCCTTCTTGCTACCATCGTCCAGCTATTCTATTGTCCACTGCTCTCACCAAACCATCGTCTACCTGCCATCACCGTCTAGACGATGGGAGGAAGAGGACGATGGGAGGAAGCAGACGATGGAAGAAAGAAAACGATGAGAACGTCCAGCAACTGGCAGAGGCGGTTTAGGAAACCCAAGGACGCAGTCTTTGACTAAGCAGCTAACGTCCAGCAACTGGCAGAGGCAGTTAAAGGAAACCCAATGATGAAGTTTTCGGCCGCTAAGCACCTTACCCTGTTCACCCCTTTTCACTATAAATAGAAACACTTATTGGAGGAAAAGGGGATCTAGAGTTGGAAAGTGAGAACAGAAAACATAGCAGAAGTGACAAAGGAAGAACTAAGGAGTTGGGTGATACTCCGTCGAGCTGGGAACACGTCGGTGGCGCTGCCGCCATGGATTGTCATCTTCTTCATAGTTCTTCTATTTGTAAGTTAATAGCATCCATGGAAATGGAGAGCTAAACCTCTCTTGTTGGGTTTGGATGTAACCTTTAGCTATGTAAATATTTTTTTGATTTCTATATGAAAATATCAATTCTGTCTCATGATTCAATGGTTTCCTCTTGCTCTTAATGTTATGTTTTAGTTGCGCACCTAGAACATATTGATTGATTCGACTTGTGAGCGAAAGCTACAATGTTTTGAGTCCGAACTAGAGTTAATCATCTAATGATCCTAATTGCTAGACATAGGGTTAGGTTTGTTAGTCACTTAAACACCTAAACTTCATGATAATTATATTTCTTAATCATGTGAGACATCAATGTTTAGGATTAGAGAGTTATTGCTATCAGCTCATGCAAGACATCGATGAAGTAGGGTTGAAATGGTGTAAATGATACATGGATAGGAATTAAATTGCATATAGAATCATAGAATTCTAAGAAGTTAAAACGATGAACCCCAAATCCAGCAGTTTTCTCATCTTGATATCCAATATCTTTTATTCTCGTCTTGTTTACTTTCTATACACTTTGTTACCTAAACAATCATTAATCAATCGTTGAATCCATTGCTTGAGTGATTTCGCTAGAGACCGGCGTTGTATTCCAATTCCCTAAGGATGATAAAACTCATATCTGCTTACTACAATTGAATCTTAAGGGTTTAGTTCAAAAGCAGTACAAACAAGGAAAAAAACCTTTATCAGAATAGTAAGGGGCTCATGCAAGCCTCTTGGTTTAAGGTCGAAAGGGTGATGCTTTCAAGGAAGAAGGTAAAGTACAAGTCCTAACTTGCAAACACGAAGTAGTCAAGCAACAAGGCAGTCGGGAGGATTCATGTGGGGTACTCTTGATCTAAGCTATCAAATAACAAGCTAGTCATGGGGATTCATGTGGAATCCTCGATCTAAGCTATTAAGCAACAAGACAGTTAGGAGGATTCGTGTTAGACCATAAGGTAAGCTATCAAGAAACAAAACAATTAGCAAGATTCGTGTTGAGATCTCAATCTAAGGTTTCATGCAACAAGGCAATTAAGAAGATTCGTGTTGAGTTCCTTATCTAAGCTGTCAAGCAACAAAACTTTAAGAGGATTAGCATTGAGTTCTCAATTTAAGTTGTCAAGAAACAAGACTGTCAGGAGAATCCGTGTTGGGTCTTAAGGTAAGATATCAAGCAACAAAATAGTTACGAGGATTCTGTGCCAATTGCCAAACCGACATTAAATATTTTAGCGGAAATACCTTATTTTAACTGCGGTTAGAGCCGCTGCTAAAACCTTATTTTAATTACCACTAAAAATTGTGTTTTTTTTGTAGTAGAACTAAATAACCTTGTATATCCAACCCTATTTATTCTTGGTTGACTGAGATCACTATATAGTGCATGCAAATTAAACATACATACTTGGCTAGCCCATTATATTTTAGTGCGCTGACCGGGGGACGAGTGACATGATTACCGGCTATGGGGATACCTTCATTAAGACTAAAAATTTTAACATACATATATGCATGTATTCGCGCACCAAAATGGCTAGCTATTATCTAATTTGCATTGACATAGCGACAATCCTTTCTGATTTCGCCTTGGTCACCAGTTAGAGGATTATTCTCCGACAAGAAGAGAATGGCCCTTGAGAATTGTTGGTGGAAGTATTCATTGTCCTCGGCCATCTTTCGTACATAAGGTGAGGTTCTCGGGTCAGTGGCAAGTTCTTCATCCACAGTAAGCAGGCCTTTGTGTTGCAAGATATTCTTGTAGTAGTTGTTGTCAATGATCATGGGTGTGATCCGGTCGTTCCTCGAATATTGGACATCCTTTGGATCGGGATTTGGCGTCGGGCATCGACGTTTCAGGTACTCAGCTTGTGCAGGGTCTAGAGTTTTGTCGATGGTAGGGTAAAGCCTCTGGACCATGTTCGCACAGTGAACTCTTCCCACTGAGTGCGCTCCTGATGAATCAATAACGTGATTATGTTAGTTTCATAAATAAGTTATTACAACCCCAAATTATATGATTAAGTTTCATATTAGTGGTTCGGTGGGGTGTAATCATACCAACAAAGTAGAGTTTTGTCTTGGTTTCTGCCTAAATGGTTAGGCGTCCTACCATAGATTTCAAGTAGTGAAAGATGCTTATATGTTGGTGTTTGACTTTGGGAAATAAATGTGAATGGTGTAAGGGCTTTCAACTGATTTGTAACAGACCTTGTCAACAAGATAAATTTATTATACCTAAAAGAGCAACTGTGGCTTCAACGTCAATGCCAATGGATTGAAAACGAGAGAGCACTAAGGATATGGAGTCATTGTGGTTCGGAATAAAATCTTCCACCACCGTTGCATAGCTTTCTTTGCTATCCCTTCGCCCACTCTTCATCTCAATATTTGGACCTCCCAACTGCAATCACCAAAACACACAATCCATATTTAATATCAATCATTTCCAATTTTATTCCCCAAAAAACAATATATTAGTCTTTAAAAAATATATATTTTTCATATTAATTTTGAGTTTCTCTAAATGATCTTATAAAGAGTTTAAGTTAAATAATCCTAGTCTTAGGTAAACCAAGATATTTAAGATAAATAAATAAATAAATATAAAATTCTTAACTTACTTATCTTAAATGTCATTGATTCACTCAGGACTAGAGTTATTTAACCAAAACTTTACCTAGAGTCATTTATACAATCTCATTAATTTTAGAATAAATTAAATTGTATTTCATCTGTCTATTTTTTAAAATACAATGTCTTCTACAATAGGTAGGTAATATTGTTTGAGGCATTTTCTTTTGTAACCTAAGAAAATATTGTTCGAGGTTAATTTTCATATTATGATGACAAAAGATTTCTTAGTGGTGGTTTTTTCTGATACAAAACTTCAACTTGAAATGTTTCTTAGAAAATATTAAACATGTATCATCTAAACCAATCACACGTTGGTATTTGAGGATTAATTTATTTAAAATTCTCAATTTAGTTATAATTACATATAGATCAATATAACCGATATTATATCTTTAGGATTAATTTGATTATTTATTATTTTAATTGTCCTTTGTTGGTGACATACATAAATAGGGATTGATATAAAAGTTGGTGCTCCAGCACATGCAGTCATTTTTATGGTAAGAGACCATAATCCAAATACTCGATACACCGTGTCCTTAGGCATTAGGCATTGCGATGCAATCATATCACATCTAAACCATGTGTGTGTGAGTGTGAGACATACCATGACAATGCCATCTCTAGCCGACAGAGCAACAATGTCAGCACATGACACAGTCAAGGGGCACTCTTCCTCAACAGCCGCTTTGATGGTGTTCACGAACTTGAAGTTCCTCATCCCAAAGCTTCTCCCCGAAGTCTGCTCCGACACGACGCCGCCGCGCACTGTCGCTAAAAGCAAGGATGCATCACATGACTGCAGGGGAACTCATATAATTTGTTAATTGTTTCCTCTGGATCAATAACTTGATGTTATTCATGTGTGTGTATATACCCACCTTGACTATGCAATCATGGAAGAGATTTCTAACCCACGAAACTGCTGTGTTTCCGTGCTTGTTATATAGCTGGATCACTTGTTGCTTGATGATCTCTTCTGCTTTTGGGCAGCTTTGGGAGTAGTAGTTCACCTGAAGTTGGCTTTTGCCTATTCAAATAATATAAGATCAATACATAACAAGTGCAATTTCCGGCCTATATATAGCAATAAAATTAAAAATAAAAATGCGTAGGAATTGATCCTGAATGTTCATTAAGTAACACAGTTGAAATTTGATAAAAATATATATAATGGTGTAACTCAATAATTATTTTCTAGCAAATTATTTAGTGTATGATTACATAATAAATTTTAATTGCAGAAATGATTTGTGTGCCCAAAACATTTTGGTAACACCCTATAGACGAACGCAGTTTGTGACACTTTTTAACCACTATAACTTAAGAGAATACAAAAACACATCTCTAGTGGTTGGAAATTGGGGAGTTATAACAAAATGCAAAGTAGATATCTAATGTCACTAGAAATGTGATTTTAAAATTTTGATGACCCTACAATTTATCGTACTTGAAAACGATAGCGTTGTTATGGTATTTATTAAAAATGAGATGGCATGATATCTTTTAATTCATATTTTAGCATATAAATGATTAAATTGTATATTTAAAAAGTTTAAAAAACATAACTAAAGGGTATGAAATTCTTGAGGGTAGTGTAAGTAGATACTAAACGTACCGAAATTAAAATGTGAGAGAAGCAATAGAAGGAGGAAACAAATATTAGAACGAGGGTTGGCAGCCATATCTCTCACTCTAATCAAGGTACTTGAAATTAATGTTCCTCTTGAACTGCGATTTTGTTTGAGAATTTTGGAAGCCTTATATAGAGCAATTAAGCTGTATTCGTTTGTGCACTACTCAATTAGCTTAATGGCAATGGGGTTGGAAGAGTAGAACTGAAGCCTCCGTCTCTCCACTACGCAACTTTCTTTGACCTTCAAACCCACGCTCGTGGACCCACTGCACCAACTAGTGCTTAATTGCTTATATAATGGATTGGGGATGGAACATTATAACATCAGAAAAATCCTTGTTTAGTTAACTTATAATAGATGGAACATTAAATATTTGGCATTTGATTTCCAAGTTTATCATCGTTATGAGAGTAATGAATTAGTGACTTTCTCAATTTCAGGCAGGTTAATTTCAAGGCAATGACTGCAAACACATTGTCACAATGTAAGGCTGAAGGTCAAAGTAGATTATAGTTATTAATGAGTGGAGCTAGTTGCCAGCCAAGTAAGTCATTCGAGTTTTTTTATCTCCTCGTAGTGGTATTTATTTTTCAGAAACAATCATATCTATGACTTGATAGTGCTTAAGAGATATATCTATACCCATAAGTACAGGGCGACCGAGAAATACTAGCCTCTCAAATTGGAATACCATGTCATTCCTCATTGGTATTAGTGGGGTAATTTATATTCACACAGAAACTACTACACTACTTACCAACAACATAAAGCATCTAATTGTATTTAAACCATGTTAGAGGAAGGACAATGACATAGACTCAATCCGGGTGCACAAACTCGCAAGTAATGCAAAACATGACATAGACTCAATATGGGGGAATTGTCTGAGCCACGGACTTAATCAACATCTCCCTCGGTGCTCTAGCGAGAGCCTTCTCCTTCTGCCCCTTGAGTTTCTTCCAAACCCTCTCCTTGACAAAATTAACTATTTGAGGAAATCGATTTGGTATAGGAAAGCTTGCTTCATGTCAATCAGTTAGTTCCAACTAATTGTATCACTGATGGCAGATAGATACAGCACTGAATCAGTATGTATTGATTATAAGCCAATGGGAGCAAAGATGAAAAAAACCCAACTAAAGGATTATTAGATTACTAGGACCAGAAATATCATTATTAGAAGTCTTTACCCCTCCTTCCCTTCATAATGTCTTTCACTTATATGACTTAACAATAAGCTTCCAGATCAGATTTCTATGCAATCCAGATATTAAATAATACCCTTACAAAATTATGTTATAAATGAACACCAGAACGAGCAACTAGCTAATGCAACCATAAGAAATATGATTTCAAAATAGCATGTTTTTAAGGTTAATATGTTCACAACATCAGATGATAGGTTTGAAGACTGCAAACACTTATATTTGCAACATCAGATGCAGAATTTCATTCTTAATCCCAGGTAGCCATGGTTAAACATAACTAACTAAAGTTGATACTACATGCAGATACCCATCCGATTTGCATTCTTGATTATCCAAGGATGTTCGATTATCTTTTCAAGAGAGAGCCTTTGTGAGGAGTCTTTCACCAAGAGCTGCACCAATTTATAGATTGCTATCAGAAGAAAAACTAATACGTTCATAGAAAGGATTTTCTTTGGCCAGGATATGAATACTCAATTAATTAGATATGAACATACCTGTCTAATCAGATGTTTGGCATCAGAAGAAACATAAGGGGTAGAAGGGAAGCTTAGGTCAACCTTAATTATCCTACACAAAGCAGCTAAATACATTAGATATACATCGGAAGAGAAAAATCTATTTAACTAAATATTAAAAGGCACCCACACTTGTGTACCTTTTGAAGGTATCAACTTGACTCTCAGCCTCAAATGGAGGAACACCATAGAGAAACTCATAACAAAGGATTCCCAGAGTCCAATTATCAACTGCGTAGTCATGAGCTTTGTTTTCAACCATTTCTGGTGCTAAATAATCCAACGTTCCACACATGGTACGTCTTTTGCTATTAGACTGTACAGACCAACCGAAATCCGCAATTTTAAGACGACCCTGTTAATAAAACTGCTATAAGATAGTTGTATAGTTCACTTAGACCCCAAATATAATTAACAGCCCCTAACTAGTTAAGAAACGGACTCATCAAATATTAGCAAAAACAATACTTTCAATCTAAGATTTCTTTCATTTTGGCTTCTTTTATGGGTGGAATGGATCCAGGAAGGGGACTCAAGAAGTAAAAGCAATAAGTAAATGACAATGCTAGAAAACGACTGTGTCAAAACTTAAGGTATGAGAGCAAGCTTTTCAAAGAAACATAGAATGAACCCTTAAGAAGACAAAAGGGGGATGTGGCAGAAAACGGCTTTGAGATGAGCTGCAAAATGTTTTATACTTAATATTCTGAAGGTATTCAATTTCTTCCAGCTGTATTGCAACAAGTTGGCAAGTGCAAAAAGAATACATTGTTGGCAGAAGAAAAAGAAAGGAAGTTATAATGAGGCAAAGAAAGGGAAAAAGTATAAGGATATTTTGGCATACCTCATGGTCAAGTAACAAATTTTCAGGCTTGATGTCCCTGTGAATAACATTCTTGTCATGACAATAAGCCAAGGCCTTTGTGAGGCTCAGAATATACTAGAATTATCAAAATAAACAAAAGTTAAGGGTCAACACAATAAGAAAGACAAGCAGCAGAATATTTATTCCAAAAGGGCTTGTTGGATTCAATCGTACCACGTAATCCTTTAAAAGGAATTCTAATCTCAGTAAAAGACTACAATGATGCATGCAATATGTTAGAAATATAGTATAAAACCATTTATATGCCTTCACCCAACAATTTAAACTTATGTAATAATTGGTTAATGACATAGTATTAGAGCATCTATGATCAAGAGATCAAGATTTTGATCCTGGCAGCCCCTATTCTCATAATAAAATGTTAAATTTTAGCTTGGTAGATGAGTCTATGCATTATCAATGCTTTAAACCCAAAGGACTTTCGCGTAAGGGGCATGTTAGAAACATAAAATAAAACCATTCATGTATATTTCCCCAAAATGCTAGTTGGTTCGTGACACAAGATAATATAATTTCTGTTTATGAGATTTTTTTAAGACTTCACAAATTTCCAACCCATTTTCAATTAATATCTTTATAATCCCATGTTTCACAGCATGTCATTACATTACAATCAATCTAGTTGCTACAATAGTACAATCATCATAAACATCTCATAATTCCATGTAAAGATTTCTTAAAGAAGGTTTATGATTTGTTGTCCATTCAATCTCTTCAGATGGGCAATCATTTTTTCTCACAAAACATACTAAGGCACCTTTCTGTTCATCTCAGCTTTTCTCAAGTAATTCCTAGAACCAATGAAAAATGTTCAGTTTCCCAACTAGAAAACATACATCCTTCCCTCAAAACAAGGTTAGACTTAGAAGAGAGCAAAATCGACAAAGGAAAAACAATGTCTTGAGTCATGACACAAGTTTCTGAGATCCGAAACCAGAAAAGAAGCATTATATGATTTATGACAAAGTTTTGAGAACAGATGCAACATATAAGAGAGGATTATTACCGTGGCAGCTTGCTTCTCAGTGAGATACCCCTTTTTCCTCAGCTCCTTATAAAGCTCACCATTATGAGCATACTCAAGAATCAAGAAAACACGTTCAGCATCGTGAAACCAGCCATAGAGACGGAGGATGTTGGGGTGGTGAAGACTGCTCTGTATCTCCATCTCCCTCCTCAGTTGTTTGTGAATTCTGTACTTCTCAATTTGTTTCTTGAAAATAACCTTCAATGCCACAACATATTTGCTCTAACGAAGAAAGAACAAAACAATCCATCAGTCCCAAAATGTCAAATCAGCTCAGAGAGCAAAAACCTAATCCTCATGCAAGTAACAAAGACAAGTGCTCATCAAATCACTACAACAACACCCAAATTTGCTAAAGAAAAAATACAATTTCTATGAACAATTTAGGTTTGCAAGTCCGATTTGTTTACGAAATTTGAATGTTGAAAGGATCAAATTTGATGAATCAGAAGCGTTCGCGTGAATTGGGAAGAACCTTGACTTCTCTGGCGACGTAGACTCTGCCGAATTTGCCTCTGCCGAGTGGTTTTCCGATCTCGAAGTCTTTGAGGAACCAATTCCGCTTTGAGTTGTCTTCTTCCTCCGGTGGGTTTCGGGAAGCCATATTCGATGAGATTGAAATGCTGAAAGAAATTGGTTTGGGGGTTTGTCGGAGAATTTGAATTTGTTCGATGGCGCGGTAATTCAATCTAAGGTACAGTTCAAAAAAAAAAAATACTCAATCCAGGGTAGGTGAGTTAAATAAATTAGACTTTTTGCTTAAATAAACTAGACCTACTTAAAATATTTATGTGTGTTTAGTATGAAAAAGAAAAGTTAGAAAAATGAAAATTAAAAGAAAGAAAAAATGTAGAAAATGAGATAATTTTTACAGGAGTTTGTTAAAATAATCTTTGGAAAAGTTTGGGTTAACTCCCTGGTCCTAGATGGACTACTAATATTTAACACAAGTGGAATTTATAATTCACTTATCTTAAATATCATTGGTAACCCAAGCCTTTTTTAGGGTTATTTAGACAACTTATTTTTTAGTTTGTTTGGTTGGAGAGAAAATAAAAAAAAAGTAAGAGAAAAAAAATTGTATTTATAAAATAACATAAATAACCCCATGTAAAAATAAAATATAATAATAAATTGGCTTAATTGCAACTTTGGTCCCTCACTTACACACTTTCCACGATTTGGTCTAAAAAAACCACGATTTTAGTCCCCCACGAATGCCTTCGTTAGCAACTTTGGTCTCCCATCCTCTTTCCGTTAGAAATCTAAGGTTTTCTCAAAAAAAATTAAAAATCTATAACATTCTTCATCTTCTTCTAACATCTTCAAACATCATCATCATCTTCAACATAAAACCCAGAAAAATCCAAAACACAAAAAACTCATCCTCAAACCAACTCATAATCAAACATCTTACACAAAAAAGAAAATAAACAATCACTCACTCACAAACTGATTCACCACCTACTCAACCCCACCACTAACACTCTCATTCATTTTTTGGTTTCTTTCTCTCTCTCCATTCACGTTCTTTTCTTCCTTCTTCCTCTCTCTCGACATTTCTTCTTCTTCTCCTATCTACTCCATCTTCGATTTTCTTTTGTTTCCTTCCCAGAATCGGTGGTCGAACCACCAACGGCACTAGCCCTGCTTCGTTCCTCCTCCGCCAGGAGCCCCAGAGCAGGCCACGAGACACCACCACACCTGTCATCTCCTTCCTCTTTTTCCCCGCCGCCACTGCCGCCTTCTCTCCTCTTCCCCGGCGAGATTGTGAGCCTTGTGAAGGAACCATCACCACCAATGGAATCCCCACAACATCCGCATCAAAACTCCAAAGAAATTTGACGATCGGTCGTCGTCGACCGCGCGCCACCTCTGCTTTCATGGTTTTTTTTCGGCCAACCTTTTTGGCTTCTGAGAAAACGGGTTGCGCGATAATGAGGGAGTAGACGATAGGGGAGTGGACGATGGGGGAGTAGACGATGGACCCAGAAACACGCATCATTTACTCCCTCGTCGTCTACTCCCCCAAGAAACTCATCCCCACTTCCAGCAAACACAACAACCCACAAGTGGCATGATGTGTTTTTTTGTTTACTTAATTTAACTAACATGTAATATATATATAATAAGATGAATTTAACAATTAATTGTTCATATATAAAAAAAACAACCAAAAATTACCGTGCAACGCACGGGTCATCACACTAGTAAAAATTAAGGCTGCTATTGTTTTCTGCTCACTTGAGCAAAGAAAATTTTTCAAGTGGGACCCACCCACTTTTCTCTTCTCTCTACCTCAATTATCAGGCATTCCAAATAAAAGAAGAAATATTGGGGTGCGTATTTTCTTTGTAGGTGTTTTCTTTCTTGGCAAAATCGTCTCTTTCAAACACACCCTCAAAGTCTCAGACCGTTATCTACCATAGTTTTTTTTAGATTAAATTTGATATGTTTGGAAGTTTGGATTAACCTAATTGTCTATTTAAAGACTTGTTTTATTATAAAACAGTCAATTAAACCAACATATCAATCTGCGTGACCTAATCTTTTTAACTAAATAGCGTTTTTTTAAAAATATTGATCTTGTCTATTTATTAATTTGTAATGAATGGTTTGAGACTGATGTAGACCGTGTCATAAGCTCTAGTCGGCAACCTAACCTACTTTCATCCCTAAGAAAGCAATGATCTCTAATTCAAAGCGACAAACATTGTTGTGTTGTTGCGCCCTCATGATGAGACCGCCTTTTTTATTGCACCAAAGACATGATTATCCTCCATTTCTGAGACCACCAAATCCTCACCCTCCATTTCTTCCCTCTCGATCCACTCTCTGCCTCTCTCTGACTTCTCGATCTCTCTCTTTTTCTTCTTCCTTCAACATCATTCAAACAAAATTTCCCCAACCCAGATTCAACATCACCCCAACCCAGATTCAGATCGGAGCCCCACGCGAGAAAAAGAAGCAGAAAGCTTTGAGCTCTTCCCTTGTTCATCGAAGCTGCAACACACAAACGAAAAGGTTACTGGAAAAAGCCACCAAACCCATAAACCCAGATCTGGAACAAAGAAGATGAAGGTTCGTTGTCGCTCACCAAGAGTGGGTCGTTCGCTGTTGTTTGTTGACATGGGAGAGTCATATTTTGGGACTAAACAACGACTCAGAGCACTAAAGCCTTCCCCCCACCCCCAATCTACTAGCCACCGCAACCTTCTCCCCACCTCCACCACAATCACCTTCTCTACACTAAGGCTTAGAATCAAACCCACCCAAACCTAGAAACACCAACCGTGTGCGTACAATAGCTTCGAAGACGAAAGGGAGAAGAGGGTTAGGAATGGGACTCGCATATTTGAGGTTTCTGGCTTAATAAATTATGGGTTTGCAATGGGGTGGTTTGGGTGTTTGGGGTTTCTGGCTCAATACATGGGATTCACAAATCTGGGATGGTTGGGAAGCAAAAAAAAAAGGTTGAAGCTTTTAGCCTGGAGAAGAAGAAAAAAAATTTCTATGCCAGCTCTTGATAATCATTTATGGGTTTGAAGGTGAGATGAAGAAGAAAAAGGAGAAGGATGAACAAGGATGAATTTCTGGGTTTCAAGAGTTTTTTAGTTACAATTTTTTTTTGTTAATTTTTGACAGAAAACGTTAATTTTTAATGGAATAGTGACGGGGGACCAAAACTGCTGTCGTTTGACAAAGTGAGGGACCATTTAGGCTAATTTTTTTATTAGAGACTAAAAGTATCAAATCGTAATAAGTGAGGGACCAAAAGTGCTATGAAGTCTTAATCAAATAAATAAATAAAGGAAGTTAGAGTTTATTAGATACACATCCTAAGGGTAAAATAGTTTTAAACCAATAACTAATCAAATTTCTTCAAATTGCCACATCATTCAAAAAAATTAATATAATTCAATTTAATTTAATTATTTTTTAAAAAACAAGTTCTGGTTTTCCACAAATTTGATGGAGAAAGTCAAGTAACTGCCCATCTCAAACAACTTGATCCAATCATTGAAGTCTAGTCTACATTGTTATGTCTAAAAGATGATAAGATTCAATTTTATAGTCAGTCCCGCTGCGTCCTCACCTGTCCACACACTCACTATCTGCTCAATCTTCCACTGAATATTCACACACACGATGGGTACCGTCCGAGTCATCTCCACCAGCACCATTCACGCACCACCGAGTCACAACGACGGTGACTCAGCTCAGAAAATCAATTTAACCCCATGGGATCTCCAATTTCTACCAGTTGAAACCATCCAAAAAGGCCTTCTCTTTCACACACCAAACCACCAAATCCAGCACCTCAAACACTCCCTTTCCTCCACCCTCGCCTTCTTCCCACCCCTCGCCGGCCGCCTCGTCATCACCACCAACCACCAAGACAACAACACCGCCGCCTCCTCTTTCATCACTTGCAACAACGCCGGCGCGCTTTTCGTCCACGCTGCAGCAGAAAACACCTCCGTCGCCGACATCCTCGGATCCAACTACGTTCCCTCCATTGTCCACTCCTTCTTCCCACTCAACGGAGTTAAGAACTTCCAAGGTACGTCGCAGCCCTTGCTAGCTGTGCAAGTCACGGAGCTTCTCGACGGCGGAATCTTCATCGGCTGCACAATAAACCACTGTGTCGTCGACGGCAAGTCGTTTTGGCTTTTCCTCAACTCCTGGGCTGAAATCTCACGGGGTTGCCCTAAACCATCCAAAACCCCGGCGTTCCAACGTTGGTTCCCAAACGACACTGACATTCCGATACGATTTCCTTTCAAAAAGGAGATCATAGAGAAGAAAGTTCAGAACTCTGAAGAAAGGTTCACCCCTCCCGAGAGGATCTTCAATTTCACGAAGGAGAAAATTGCGGAGCTCAAGCATAAAGCGAACGCGGAGGCCAGAACGAACAGAGTATCTTCTCTGCAAGCGCTTTTGACTCACCTGTGGCGCTCTGTGATTCGTTGCAAACGGCTTGACCCGGAACAAGAGGTGAGTTACATGTTGCTGATTGGAGTTAGGCCCAGGTTGGTTCCGCCGTTGCCGGAGGACTATTTCGGCAACGCGGCGCTGGTTGGTGGTGTCACCGTGAAAGCATGGGAGCTGGAAGATGGGCTCGGGAAGGGTGCTTGGGAGATGAACAAGATGGTTTCTTTGTACTCTGATGAGATGGTGAGGAACCAGTATGAGTCTTGGGTGAGTAACCCGCGGCTGTTTTACCTAGGCGGTTTGGCCGGTAGCCAAATGGCCACCAGCAGTTCACCTAGGTTCGATGTTTACGGGAATGATTTCGGGTGGGGGAAGCCTTTGGCTGTTCGGTGTGGCGACGCGAATAAAGGAAGTGGGGAGGTTACGGTGTTTGCTGGGAGGGAAGAAGGTAGCATTGAAATCCATGTGTGCCTTCCATATGAGGTCTTGGAGGCTTTGGGAAACGACCCTCAGTTTACGGATGCCATTTCCAATTAATGGAGGTAAACCTTGGTGTAGTTCAATTCAGTTCATTTAAGATTCAGGGGTATGATTATGGCTTCACCCTCATGGCTTGGCTGTGCTTGTTTAGAGGGATGTAAAATAAGTATTAGAGGAGTGCTAGTAGTATTCTCTTCGACATTCTAATTTTAACCCTCTTTCATTCATTAGTTCAAATTCATATAACTCATACTCATTTGAAGGTGGGGCTCATATTTCAAGTAAACCTCACATGAATTTTAACTAATAAATAAGAGAGTGTTAGAAAAAGAGTGTTGAAGAGAATATTGTTAGCATTATTACTGATATGGTGCCTTTTCATGTTCATGCATGCAGAAGGGGGATTTATTGTTAAAAAAATGATTATGTTATGGTGCAAATGTTTAGGTTAATTGGCCAAAATTTTACACATTTATAAGAGTATCTTCTTCATTCATTTTGATTTTCTGAGCTATTAAATTAGTATTGTCAAAGATGGTACATTATAAATTAGCCTAATTCTATTTCAAGTGGCTAAAAATTCTTGTAGACTCACTATTTTTCATTGACTTTACCTGGCTTGTTTTCTTGTAAGTCTATGCAATTTTATATATTTGTTTAACATGATGATTTGCACTGTCTGTCTGATCATTAAATTGCAAAGTATATAACTGCAGGGAAGAATACAGATTTGTGAAGGAAAGAGTATTGATATGGTTCTGAGATTTGGAATGGAATAAAATTTGATGTGGAATGTGACAGTGGCTGCTAATACTACGCTCACAAATGTGAATGGAGAATAAACCATGTAGTCCTTCTCGTTCAGTTCATGAGTGAGGAACATAGTGCAGAAGTTTAGACCATCATTAAAATTTAAACACACTACAATTGCAGTAGCTACTTTGCAACTGTTCACAAGGAAGGAAAACTTCCATGTATTGGTGGTACATTATAGGAGGTGGTCTTTGAGTCGATTGCATTTTGGATGGTTGTGATCAACATTAGAAATCGAAGCAAATCATCTTTTGGAGTTTTTTTTTTTGAATATTAGAAAAAAAATAAAAAATTAGCATTTTGGGGTTGGTTTGACAATATTTGTTAATATGGGGTTGTTTTTATAATTAGCCTGAACTGAGGAGTCTTATAAAGGGCCTCAGATGAGGAGTTTTATAAAACTCCTCATCTGAGGCGTTTTTACTACAGGACAAAATTGAGGGAATCTAAATCTGCACTGTGATGGGATGTGTGAGACAGGGGAACATGACTGATGTGGAGTCTTATAAAACTCCTCAAATGAGGCGTGTTTCAGCTTTTTAGAAAACGCCTCATTTGAGGAGTTTTATTAGACTCCTTATTTGAGGAGTCTTCTGCACGAGCTTCCATGCACCAGCTCTGGTTGCCTATATATTACCCAACATCTACTCTTTCAACACATAATTAATTAATTGAATAAAATAAAATACAACACCATGGCTAATTGGTTGGTTTCATGGGCGATCACAATGACTGCAAACTTGCTTTTGACATGGAGCAGTGGAGGTGAGCATGTGTTTGCATCTTCATGCCTATTGGTTATATTCATGATTCCATGCATGTCTTGTAAGCTTGTTGATACATTGCTGAATTTTGGCTTTCTACAGGGACATTCTTAATCTACACAATGGTTGCTGCGTTAACCGTTGTTTTTACTGCATTGTGGGTACCTGAGACCAAAGGAAGAACATTGGAAGAAATCCAGTCTTCCTTTAGATAGATATGTTCTCGTGTTTAAACAGAATTGTTGTGACCTATATCATGTATTTTTGTTGTCCTGTGTATTCATTCATCCTGTATCAAGTTTTCTGTAACATGTAAGTGGAGAGAAAAAATCAGTGCGTCAGAGATTTTGTTTCCTGTATAAGCTGCTGATTTTTCTAAAAAAGAAAAAAGAAAATATATAATAGCATAAGAATGAAGGGAAATAAACTTGTCTTCTAGTCATATAGTATAGCCATTTATTTAAATCACAAATTGTAGGAGTTCATTTCTGTGTGGACTTGCATTCTGCTCGGCTATTTGGAAGGTGTTTTATTTTATTTTATTCAATTAATTAATTATGTGTTTTTTTTTTGAAACTAATTAATTATGTGTTGAAAGAGTAGATGTTGGGTAATATATAGGCAACCAGAGCTGGTGCATGGAAGCTCGTGCAGAAGACTCCTCAAATGAGGAGTCTTATAAAACTCCTCAAATGAGGCGTTTTCTAAAAAGCTGAAACACGCCTCATTTGAGGAGTTTTATAAGACTCCTCATCTGAGGAGTCTTCTGCACATCAGTCATGTTCCCCTGTCTCACACATCCCATCACAGTGCAGATTTAGATTCCCTCAATTTTGTCCTGTAGCAAAAACGCCTAAACTCCTCATTTGAGGCCCTAAGACTCCTCAATTCAGGCTAATTATAAAAAGAACCCCATATTAACAAATATTGTCAAACCAACCCCAAAATGCTAATTTTTTATTTTTTTTCTAATATTCAAAAAAAAAAAAAAAACTCAATCATCAATAATTTCTCTTTGTAAACTTCATCAATGACTTTATTTTACTTTTGGATTGTCTTTCAAATATTTATCAAATTTAAAATCAGATACACTGATTAATACACCAATTTTTATAAAACCACTACTTTTACAACATATCATGGCTAGATGATAATAGTATATATGATAGATTATTCATAAGAAAAAAACACATTTACAGGATTAAAATTAATGTGATTGTTTTTTTTTATATCGGAAAACATTTAAATTCTTTTATCGGGGATTGATCCCTGGACTTTCACCTGCACAACCTATATATTTCTAACTCTTACCACTTAAGTTATCATTTAAATACAAATTAGTGTGATTTAGATAGATTATTATAGAATGTTTTTCTGATGAATAAAAAATATTATTATAGAATGAAGTGTAATTGCATTTTACATCGGAAAATAAACGATAAGCAAAAAAAACTACACGCCTAAAGCATTCTTGAAGATAGCGGAACCACGCGGTTCGGAGGATCCTCAAGAACAGTGAACCCACACTGAAGCTCAGCACCCATCACCGCAAGGCAATCCGCAGGACCATTGGCTTCCCTAGGGATATGTTCCAAAAGAACCTCCCAATCTTGGTCAAGAAGCTGTCTGACATCCGCAAACACGCTCGCATACACATGTAGATCATATTGGTCATGTCTGCAACACTTCCACGACTGCTACAAAAACACTCTTTTGAGACGATAAAATTCGTCACACAATAGTTAAAATTTCTGTCCCAAAAAAATTTTGGGACAAAATTTGCAATAAAATAATTTCGTCGCATTTTTTATCGTTGCAAAACTTTGGGGACGGAATTATTACTCCGTCGCTAGTTTGGAATGGAACTAGTGACAGAATATAGTGAATTATATTCATTTAAACAATATATTGGCGACAGACGCATTAAACTTTTTGGGACAGAGCATAATAATCTGTCACAAGTTTGGGAGGATATGTACTTGTTTATATTTTTTAATATAATAATTTCACGACGGAGTCGGAGACGGAAATAATGATTTTTGCAATGACAGAATTCATAATACCATAGTCCATCCCAAATTTTACGACGAAAGTGGGGACGAAAATAATGATTTTTTTAATGATAGAGTTCAAAATAACATAGTCTGTCCCGATATATTCTGTCACGGAGTTGTGAAGATTTGAAAAGTTAGTACTAGTTCCGTCGCAAATGTATAATTTTGTGACAGAAAATCTCGTTTGAGATTCCATCACAAATATATTTACTTTTACTGTTCAGTTTATTTATTATAAATAAATTTGTAATAAATATCATAAATTTTGAAAATAAAAAACTGAGCTGAACCGTAAAACAACAAGGATATTCAAATAAATTCATCCATCGATATGTCAAAACTTAATCATAATTATCCAATCATAAGTATAATTAAGTATCTCAAAATGATTTAAAATATAGAAGTTTCATCCATAAATAAAAAACCATGGTCTATAATAATATGTAGTCATTAAGTCATCAAATCTGTCGATCACTCTGATTGTTATTTGAAGCATCGCTTCCTGGAACATCACGAGGATCATCTTCATCCAAATCCATTGCATCCAAATCAATGTTTGCATGCCTTGCAAATAAAGCCATTATTTTATTTTGTCAATCAAGGGTAGCACTTATGTTATCATTTGTTTGTTGTTGCTCGGTAATTTTCTGTCTCAGTTTTGCCTCAACCTCATCACTCATACCTCGGACAATATCAGTGTAGTTAGCATGTTGTGATTTGGAAGTCAATGCACTAGCACACATCCTTCCATCCAAACTAAGACCATATACTATTCCCTTAGCATTTCTTCCCCCAACCACGTTACTCATAATTGCATCATAATCAATTGGTTTTTGTTGACTTGAACTCCCTCCATCACCACTTGTGATTGAGACTCAGCTTCTGCACAAGCATTAAGAAAGTTTTCCTAAAAAAATAAAGAATTACTCAAAATTGAATCAATTGATACACTTGAATTAGATAACGCTTACATTATTAATGTATTAGTACTTACATAAGCATCGCTTGATCTTTTATCTACAAAAATCTGTGTCCCCTTCCTAAGATGACACTTCTAGAATAGTTCTCCCTTATTTGGCATTCTTCCCAATGTCTTAGCTTGCACTTTTTTAAACATATAGGCGTGTGCTAAAAATATTAAAAACAAGGGTCAAATGAAGTAAAACAATGTTCCAATTTCAATATCTGTTATGACTTGTTCACTAGAAAATTCAACACGAAGCAGTAAAGTAGTGTATTCCACTATGATAACTAGCAAATAAACTCAATCACATAGTGTTTTCCCTAACTTGAACGTCCTACTCGTTGCAAAGCATTCATCCAAACTCATAGCGTCCACTCAGCAAACCGGAATTTTTTTATTTGATCGGTCCAACATTTCCAATTGTTGTAAGGGCCATCAAACATAGATTTAATTGCCTTTGATATGTCTTTAGTAGCATTATCATCAGGATAAAAGTTGTAAAGGTGAAAAAATGAAATACATTAACATATCGGGTATAAAAGCATATTAAGCTCAATAGTTTTACAATTAAATAACTTCACTTACTATCCACGTAGAGGATAAATCCAAATTTTGTTATCTGAAGGATTCTTACCCCATGGTAGATGTGTGTTATGAGGAGCAGGTAAAGTGGGATCTCCAAATGGGATTGTTTGTTGGGGTTGACTGTTATGATCATTATCACCTTGTGTAGGTGGCACAGTCTCAGACTCATCATTTGTTGGTTGCATAGGATACTCTGGAGTCGGCATCCTTTCTACAGTAGGAGACGGTAGGGGTGAAGTATTGACAGGAACCTGTGCATTACTAGATGGTGCAGATGGTGTACCTTGAGGTGACTGAGTCATATATTGAGTGACATTCCTTTGTTGTAAACTGGAATGATCAGATGTAACCTTACTCTTACCTCTACCTCCAAAACCATGAGGTCGTCCTCTAGGTTTACTAGTACCAGACATCTAAAATAGCAATGAAAAGTTGTTTAACCATGTCATATATGTAAATATATGTATGCAATAACATACCGTCCAACAAAGATACAACACACCTTCATCCCAAACATTATCAAAATGCCATCTCATATGACTAGCTTTAGGAGGAGAAGCATACAATCTCTGCAACCTTGGTGCAAGAGGCAAGTACCACATCCGGTTCCTTAGAACCTCATTTACCTTACCGTAGCTGCTTATCTTCAATATATATCGATCTTCCCCATAAAATCTACATTTTTTGCATCAATATCAGCATTGAAAAACAACATGCACCCATCAACACAACAATCAATTTTTCATAACTCAAACCCAACTTTTCAACCATATTTTTTGTTCTATAGTAATTTGGTGGCATGCGATTATCTGAGGACCAAGTTTCTGTACAAAAATGTACAATTTTATTAAAAGCTTCTTGAGACATATTATGCTTTGCCTTAATTGTAAGCAATTGTATGACGTTGACAACTCGGAGTGACTAGAACAACCCTCAAACAAAGGAGATTCTGCTGTAGCCAAAAGGTCATAGAAATCTTGGGTCTCTTTATTAGGTGCCTCATATCTATTTTCCTAGTAGCAATGGGCAAAACTTTGACCGGCAACATCCATTACCATTTCCTCGAAGGATTAAAGTTTTCCCCATAAGCTGTTTGTTCTTGATCCAAATTTGGAATCGGTTGTTGTGGACATGTTACAAGAGTTGGCTGAGGAAATTCTTCTCCATGTGACGTCCAATAAAAATAATTAGGCCTAAACCCTTTCTTATATAAATGAACCTTCACTTCACCTGCAGGTTGCATTTTTCTACAATCACACTTTACACATGGGCATTAATTGTTCCTTCATTCATAAACTGATCTAATCCACAAGCATGTGAAATAAAAGTTTCAACACCCTCATAAAAAGTATTTGAAATCCCTGCTTGATTAGGTACAACACTATTTTACATCCATTCTCTATGTGCAGGCGCATCCATTGTCTATAGACAATACACACATGTTCTATTTTAGTTCAATCATAAATTGCATGTAAATCTGATAAATAAAACTAATTAAATCAACAATACATGTAACTAAACAAAGTTAATAAATCATCAAGAGATAACACATGTTCTATTTTAGATTAATCATTAAGATCCTAGAACTTAATCATAATCTAACAAATCAAAAGGGGTGAGCCGTGACCATGCTGTCGTTCTAATATTAAATAGCAAGTTGCAAAAGGAATAAATAATAAGTGAACAACAAATGAATAAAATTAAATAATTAACAAATCAAAGTAGAGCCTTAGAACTGGTTTGGAACCAGTTCAAGAACAGTTTTGAAGACATAGTTCAAGAACTTGTTCAGGCCTTCATAGTTTTCCTCAGTATTCATAGAACCATGAACATGCCTAACACTAGAGGTGTCAAATTGGCCAACGGCCTCGGGGCCAGCCCACTAGGCCCCCTATTTTAGCCATAACTTTTTCAGCCCACCAAGCCCTAGGGCTTTAAGTCCTGGGGTTTTTTAGCCCACGAGAGATGTGGGCTAGGACAGGGCCAGCTCCGGGGCTAGCCCAAACCCTATCATTTTAATAGTTGACCAAAATACTGTGAAAAAAATAGTTGACCAAAAAATTGGTTTGAAACTCAAAAATCGGCTCGAAACCCAAAAATCAATGCGAAACCCGAAAATCGTCCCGGTACCCAAAAAATTGGCATGACTCAAAAATCGACCCGAAACCCAAAATCGCCCGGAAACCCAAAAATCAGTCAGGAACACAAAAAATTGGTCTGAAACTAAAAAATTAGCTTGAAAACTGAAAATCGGCCCGAAACCCAAAAAATTGATTTGAAACTCAAAAATCGACTCGAAACCCAAAAATCGGCCACGAACCCAAATATCGACCCGAAACCCAAAAATCAGCGAGGAACCAAAAAAATTGGTCAAAAACTAGAAAATCGGCCCGATACTAAAAAATGACCTGAAACCCAAAAATCAGCAAAGAACCCGAAAAATCGGCCCAGAACTCAAAATCAGTCTGAAACCCGAAAGTTGACCCGAAAATGAAAAATTTGCCCAAAATCGAAAAATCGGCCTGAAAATGAAAAATTGGCTCGAAACCGAAAATTTTTCGATCCGAAAATGATTTTTAAGTTTGGGGTTGATTTTAGTGATTAGCATCGATTTTAGGACCTTTGGGTCAATTTTAGGGTTTCGAGCAAATTTTAGGGTTTTGGGTTGATTTACGGATTCAGACTGTTTTTTGGAACTGATTTTTGGGTTTGGACAAATTTTACAGTTTCAGATTGTTTTTTGGCTTTGAGGGCTGATTTTTGGGTTTGGATAGATTTTAGGGTTTCAGGCCAATTTTTGGATTTCGTGCCGTTTTCGGGTCTTGTGCTGATTTTAGGGTTTTTGGTCGATTTTTGACTTCTGGGCTGATTTTTGAGTTTTGACTGATTTTAGTGTTTAACGTCGATTTTAGGTTTTCGAATGATGTTTGGATTTTGCCCCTTTTTTAGTTTCTAGCTGATTTTGGAGTTTTGGAACGATTTTTCGGTTTCGAGCAAATTTTTCATTTTCGGGCAAATTTTTCATTTTTGTGTCAATTTTTGGATTTCAAGTCGGTTTTTGAGTTTAGGGCCGATTTTTGGGTTCAGACCGACTTTTCGGGTTCCTAGCTGATTTTTGGGTTTCAGGTCGATTTTTGAGTTTCAGACTGATTTTTGAGTATCAGGCTAATTTTTTTGTTTTCGAATCGATTTTTGGGTTTCAGGTCGATTGTTAGTTTTGAACTGGTTTTTTTCGTTCCGTGTCATTTTTATAGGTTCCCGATTGATTCTTGAATATCGGGCTAATTTTTAGGTTTTGAACCAATTTTTGAGTTTAGGGCAGGGAAATAGAGAATGTTTTAAAAATTAGAGGAACCATGGGCTGGCTCTAACCCACAAGGCTTTTGGGGGCTTTTGGCCCTATGGGCTTTTTTTGTGTGGGGCATTTTGACCCTAACCCATGTGGGCTTGGCCTGGCCCTAGGGCTTGAGGCCAAATTGACAACTCTTCCTAACATATAGTAACAAAGTGAGACCAAGAGACTGGATGCCACATTATAATCCTTGCTGATGTGTAAAGGTGGAATGCAACCTTCTATTAAGTGAATCAACGTTTTTGTAACGAATAATCACGGTAGAGATAAAACCACCATATTATTTTGTTTTAAGGGCTTTTTTATATGAAAAAGAACTTATAGGGACCAAAACCAAATATCTTTATATTATAAGGACCCAAACGTATATAAGCCTAAAAACTAATTAAAAATGATTAAATGCTTTTTCATAAAAAAAAGAAGAAGTAAAAAACCAGGTTTTCAAGTTTCTTCTTTTCTACCAACTCAAAAGAGTACTGCTCCATGTTCATTGTTGCTACTTGATACAGCTGTCTACAGTCTCTCTGTCTCTCTCCTTTGAAATCCCTTGCAAGTTCTTGCTGAAACAAGCAGATCGAACTCTGCGATAACCCCATTCGTCGCTTCAGTTGTTGTTGACTTCTCTCTAGGTGAAAAAAGATTCCATTTTGACTCCAAAACACCAACACCATGAGCGTCATCGATCTTCTAACCAGAGTTGACACCATTTGCAAGAAGTACGACAAATACGATGTCGAACGGCACCGGGAATCCAACCTCTCCGGCGACGATGCCTTCGCAAGACTCTACGCCACCGTCGACTCCGACATCGAGGCCCTCCTTCAGGTGCGTCTCGATTTGTGCCCTAATTGGTCTAATTGTGTTCAGCAATTGCCGATTTGGAGTTGAATTTTGTATTTTGAACTTTTATGCAGAAAGCAGAAACTGCTTCTAAGGAGAAAGGTAAGGCATCTGCTGTAGCGATCAATGCGGAGATTCGTCGTACCAAGGCGAGGTTGCTGGAAGAGGTTCCCAAGTTGCAGAAGTTGGCTGTCAAAAAGGTTTTCTCTTTTTGGATTTTGAATTTAGGCTGGAATGATTTGTTTAATTTGCTAGGTATTTTGATTGTGGAGCTGTTAAGCTGCAATGAATAATGACTTGTTTTTTGCTTAATGAATCTAACTCATAACTTGTTTGCTGCTATGATGATTTGTTTAATCGAATTGGAGATTTCTTTGTTAATGTTTGAACTAGGAGAAAAACAAGACAGATAAATCCAACTTTTCTTAGTGTGTTGGAAAACCCATTAGGTTTTTAGGATGGGAAGAGAAGTGGTTTTGGGCGAAACTACTCATAATAGCTTTCATTGGGAGAGAAATAGTGATTCTGGAAAGTTTAACTGTGGATCCAAGCACGCTGTTTATTGTATGACTCAAGGTCTAATAAGTTCTTCTAGCTAGTATCCAGACTGGATCTTATTCTATTTGGTTTGTTTGTTTTCTCCAAAGCCTGTTTGTTTGTTTTGCACTAAGTAACTTAATTGCATGTGAAGTTTCAAAATTAGTTGCATTTGGATGGTGCATGATACAATATATCCACAGGTAAAGGGGCTTTCATCGCAAGAATTTGCTGCCCGTAATGATTTGGTTCTTGCATTGCCGGAGCGAATCCAAGCTATCCCAGATGGGACTCCTGCTGTGCCAAAACAAACTGGAGGCTGGGCATCTTCTGGCTCACGACCGGAAATTAAATTTGATTCTGGTAATTGAAGCTATCCATTCCAATGTCTCAGGCTGATTCATTTATAGTATTTCATCTATGGGAGGCTTTAGGATTGATTGTCTCCATTCATATGTGTGAGTTACTGAATCATCTCAAATACAGATGGGCGATTTGATGATGCATACTTCCAGCAAACTGATGAATCAAGTCAATTCAGGAATGAATATGAAATGCGTAGAATAAAACAGGCAAGTATCTTTAGCAGTTGTGGGAGCCTTGCTGTTGTCTTTTACTAGATATATATGCTGATTGTTGAATGTCAATTGCCTCAGTCAAGCAAGGGTTTCAACTTTACTTTCTAATTAGATATATCATATAACTCTTTAGGATCAAGGTTTGGATATGATTGCAGAAGGATTGGATACATTGAAAGACATGGCACATGATATGAATGAGGTCAGTTTCGTTATTATTTTTATCTTCCCTCCTGTGTGTGTGTTTTAATACTTTTTTTCTGAATTTTTGTTTTTATGTCATTTTGTGCAAAATACAGGAACTGGATAGACAAGTTCCACTGATGGATGAGATTGACACTAAGGTGAGAATTATTGATTTTGCCAGTACCTCAAAGGCCCAGACAAAGCCTAAAGAATTTGAAATATCGCCTTTTAGAACTTGAATGGCTAAGTTGAAATTGATCTGATACAATTATTTGTCATCTTTACAGGTGGACAAGGCATCATCTGACCTTAAGAATACTAATGTTAGACTTAAAGACACAGTTATCCAGGTTACCTAACTACAACTCTAGTCTTGGATTTCCATCAATTTTCACTTATATCAGTGACCTTGCTGATATTTTATGTATTTTGATTTTCACACAGCTTCGATCCAGTCGAAATTTCTGCATCGATATTGTTTTGTTGATTATAATTCTGGGAATTGCTGCCTACTTATACAAGTAAGGCTGCAATCTCTTTTCACAAATTTTTTCTCATGAGTTTTAAGCCAAAAGTACTTCTTCTAGTCCTGCTTAATTTGCTTGTTGATTTGAATATGAGAATTATTTTCTCTATCACCTAAACTGGCATGTGTGGGAAATTTGAGTTACATTTCAAATTTTACCCCTTGGATTGAAGATCTAAAATGTGAACTCTGAAATTAGGAACATGGTTTGTTAGTAAAGCATGTCTTATAACTATGTTTTAAAAACCGAACCTAAACTAGCTAAGACATTTCATTGTGTATTAATTCAACTGTGGTCAAACCAATGATTAAGGTATATTTTATTAAAAATTAACAGTATTGACTAATGATCGTCTTCTATGTCTTGTAATATAAAAAATCAATTAGAGGATACATAATAATGATCCATGTATATTGGTTATAATTTGACACTGGACCTTTTATTTGGCCAAAATGTATTTTTGATTAAACAAAAATGATAGAAATTTAAAATTAGAAAAAAACAGAAATTATTGAATCAAACTGTTATTTTACCCCTGGTTCTGGACCGGTTTGATCAGTTATCACTGATTCTGAAATACACCTGACCGGATCACCGGTTTTCTAGTTGAACTGGCTAGTCCGATCCCATTTTCTGAACTTTGTATTCCTACTTTGTCTACTCATGTAAAGTGTGAAATCACTGTAGATCATAATCTCATACTCTTTCCTCTCTAGCCTGTGTCTCTTGTACCTTTGCTTAGTTTCTAACAATGGTAATCTCATCATTGATTTTCTTCATGCTACATATTAGCATATCTTCCATGCGTCATTTTGATAATCATAACCCTTCCATAGCTCTGTACTGCCAAACATTGTTGTAATTAGGGGAAGTTAGGTGAATTGTGGCTAAGGCAATCTTTTGGAATTAGGGGAGAATATAGTTTTCTAGTGAAAATAGAATTTTTACCTGAAATAGTTACTTGTGATTTGCAAACTGCTCTAGCCAAATGAACTTCTGGGAAATTTGAAATGATACCATCATATAATAGAAAGTTCAACCATAATATAAATTGCTAGAATTGGGGATTGTGCTTGTAATTTCCATCTTGTCCCCTATATAGAAAACTACATTATAGATCAGTTCCAATGCAATGGTGTTGAAATCAATTCATGTTCTGTTTGTACTTAAAATTTCAATATTGTTTCTGTAGAAAGAGTTATTAGCTGAATCTCTTGTTAGTAATAACTCTTCCATGCTTTAATTGCTTCTTGGGATAACTTTGTGATTTGCCTGTTGCAGTGTATTAAAGAAATGAATAGATACACAAGGCCACGGATGTGTTCGAATGGTTTCCATATATTTCTTGTATCTCGAGAATATCGTATGTCATTATTTTATTTTTCAATTTTTTTATTTCTGCCTTTGTGAAGAATTCTACCATCTGAGAGTTATACTGTCCTTTATATAAGCAGTCTTGTGTGTGCAGTTATGTTCCATAACATTAGTATGTTTAATAGTTGCGGCTTGTTTTACATATTTGGTTAGATATATAATGTTCATACATTACTGATACTGATGAATCCGGAAGAGTGCTTTGACTTGTGTTGAATTCTTCAAGTTGAAGTTAGCTAGCTGCAAACACGAAGGGAAAAAATATGATCCGCCTAATAAAAGAATAATGTTTGATTCGAGTTAAGCTAGCTTTAAAAATCATGTGGTTTTCAAAGAATTATCGTTCTTTTGGTAAATCATCATACCATTAGGATGAAGTTTTTTTTGTTAATACTTTCCTCTCTTTGCACCAATTTTTTTTTTTTCTGATTTACCAAAATACCACCTCTGGAAATTAGTTTTTGGAAAAACAATCCCCTTCGTGTTTTGCTTCAAACTTCAAAGTTTGGCATGTAGCCCAAATCCAATGGACAGGGCTCAACTCTGCTTTCGAATCGATTTGAATTTATCACTAAAATTGGTTAAAAACAATAGTGTTGAATTGTTATGGTTGGTGATTTGAATTGATCAAAAAATTATTGGCTTCAGTTCGGCATCAAAATGGTACACTCTTCACCACATTATGCCCAAGTCAACGAACAAGCCGAAGTATATAATAAAAATGTCATTGAGTTGATAAAAAAAATAGAGGATAAGTCGAGAAAGTGGTCTGAAGCCTTATGAGCTTACATAAATTCTAAAAATAGTGCAACAAACATAAACTCTAACGGCTTACTTATGGTCAATATGTTGTTTTGCCTCTTGAAATTAACATGCAACCTTTAAGAGTGGTAAAACAAAATAATCTCCTAGTGGATGAATTTTACGAAGCTATTTTTATGGAGTTAGAATGAGTAGATGAAGTTCTACTAATGGCATTGGGAAACATCTATTTGGATATCCAAATGCTTACAATAAGCATGTTAAAGGTAAAATCTTCGGCGAAGGAGACTTAGTTTTGAAAACTATTTTTTCTATTGGGGTTAGAGAACCTGAAAACGGTAAATGGTTGCAAAAAGTTGGGAATGACCTTATATTGTTAGCCGAGTCATCCCAGGTTGTGCTTATTGGTTGGCAGATATAAACGGCAATGAGTTAGAAAGGAGCATAAACGTCAAATACTTGAAGTGATACTATCCTTCCTTATGGGAAGATTTATATTAAAACTTGTTCATGGTGACCACAGGTCGACCACCTAGCTAAAATCCCGAAAGATGCAAAAGTAGAAATAATCATAAATAGTTAAACATAGGAAGTATCATCATCAACAATTTTCTCAAACATCGGCTCCTCATTAGCCACATCAACCTCAAGTGCTCCATCAGTTGGTAGATCAACATTTCCCCCCAACAAAGGAGGATCGGCTGAAATTGGGGTTGCTTTGACTACCATCGATCTTCGGGCCGCCTCCAATTGATCCTTGAAACTAAACCAATGGCTAACTGCATTGTTTACCCCGTGTTGTCCAGCATGAAGATTAAACTCCAAAAGTTCGTAGCCCCTCGAAATTCAAACTTTCCAAATGGCTAGAGATATCTTCTTATTCCTTTACATCAGCTATTCTTTGCCCCTCGACTGTTTTGAACTAAGAAGCAAAGGTGTTCTTTTGGTTTTGAATCAAAAACTCGTTTTACATCTGTCCAAATACCCTTTTTCCACTCAAGATCTACTTTGAAAGAATATTCAACATCAATCAAAGAGAGGGTAATATTACTATAAGCTTTCTTCTGAGGATCAGAAAGATGGCAACCAGGGGATTTGACTAGTTTTACTAAAAAATTTCCAGAACAGTCACCACCTTTGGGTTCTTTGGAAAGCCACCAGACAAATATTGGTCAACTAGCGATTGATGTTTGGCAAGAGGAGAGGAGGTTCCAACTATGATAGCTTATGGGGACTCATCTATACATATTATGGAACGAGAAAACCTTGAATAGGCACCCCTATGGGCGGATTGTCTTTGAGTCATTTACAAAAGAATAAGGTTTCAATGGGTTTTTCATCCAAGGGGAGAGACCCTGAGTGGTGTCTGCTATTGGAAGTAATGAGGGTTGAACTTTCTCTTTTTCTTAGCATGTAGAAACAAGGAATCATATTGTTTTAGCTTAAGAAAAATGAGAGGATTATGAAAGATTCAAGTTAAGAAAGGACGAAAATACCTTTGGTTGAGAATGAGAGATTATGACTAACCATTTCTGGGTTTTCTAAAGAGAACCACCTGAGGCTTGAATGGTGGAAGTCCCAGAAAAACGACCGCTGGTACGACTACTTTTTTTTTTTTCCCTCAAAGCACCGGCTGATATACCTTGAGGAGAGTCAATGATGGAGTCTAAGTATATCACAGATGGAGGGTCTCAAGAGTTTCTGATAAGAAGAGAAGCAAGTTAGGATGGACACAAATAAGGAGTAAAATTCATGATTCAAAGTATACTCACCGGTCTCTTGAGTTCCTTTGGTCTGAGGGTTGTTTTTCTTCGACTTCTTGCTATTGTAATCAGATTTCATCAATGAGTTTCCTAAAATAAATCGTGAAGTTTTGAAGAAACCACAAAGAAGGAGCCACTGACCATCATTCATGATACTCTAGAACCACCCCAGAAAAAAAGGAGAAAAGGAATTAACGAAAGGAGTTGAGCCTTTGTTTGCAGTCTTCAACTATAACAAGGATTGAACTTCTTGAATGGTGGGTCGAAAAGTAGGATCAAGAGTAGAGGGAAGATTAAATAGAGCAGGAACTCCTAGAACGAGGCCAAACTGCTGAGTGCAAGAAAGTCACCATAATAGGGGTTTCCCTGCTTGTTTGAAGCTTAGGAGATGGAGTAGACCCCATTTCAGGGAAATACATCATGATCCATATATGAAGGAACCATAAGGGACCTCCGGGAGCCTTAGAAATTAAATTTTTCTCTTCTTTCAGAACCTGAAGAATGTTAAACATACATTAGTAGAAAAAGGGAGGTCAAAGATTTTTTTTGACTTGAGGTAATAGCGGAAACATTATGACAATATTTTGAAACCTCGGCTAGTGAGCTAGAGTAAATAAAATATTTTCATAACCAACATAAAAGAATGCGCCGTGCTTTGCATCCAAGGCAGGTCCTTGTTTCTTGGCATTAGTCGTTTAGAAGTTTGAATAAGAACTCCCACCACGACTAAGTTAAATACCCAATTTGGCTAGTTCCCCACAGGAGTTTCCGGCAAAGGAAGAAGCTTGTCTCCTTTATCTGGTAACCCGAGAATGGTAGCCACATATAGTAATGCGGGGGATATCATACTAGAAGGAAAGATGAAACCATTGATTTTTGTGGACATAAAAGCTGTGAAGCCAAATAAAAGGTTCGGGTTACAAGGCATATCGCGTATTGAGAGCATGATCATGTCGCAAATTCCACATTTCTTGCAAAGGTCTCCTGTAGTCGAAGCGACACGTGTTACCCGAGAAGAATACCCAGAGGTTCCGAGGCTAGTTTGTTATCCCCTAAAACTTTTAGGCCATGCGGCTAGCGAATACCAATCGCAAGTGATTGGAGGTTGGAAGCCACCAGACCCGATGAATTCCATCAACATCAAGGAGATTCCTGTGCGACTCTGGGCGTAAGGACCTAAAAGGTATCTATGGCTCGGGAGATCAAAAGGGGTCAAAAACATGTGTAGGCGCAACATATGAAGTTCCTCCCCTTCATTGTTCCTCTTGGTCAATCTCATAACCAAGGGTGAGGAATCTTACGTATGGTGCGATCAGGAATAAGTAGATGAAACCTAATGGTCGTACAAGTGGTTATGATTTTGGGAGTCGCTGTTATCATACATAGTAAAGAAAAAGATAGAGGAGCAAGTGAGAAGGTAAAGTTGTGGGTTTAAAGGGAAACAATATGAACAATAAGAGCCGAAGTATTCGAGTAATAGGAAGATAGTTTGGAGAAGGAAACTTTAAAGTTTGAAAGTAAAGGAGATATATATAAGCAAGCAAAGTAAAAAATGAACTTTTTCCTAGGAAGACGAAAGACATCATTACATTATGATATTAGCGCGCATCAATTAAAATGAAGAATGCAGGGGGACAATGTGTTGACATTAAATAGTGATCATTTTATAAAGACTAGAAAGCATTTATGTTGATTCAAGAGTGAGGCGATGTGAATGGAAGCAGTCGTATCTGAGTCAGATTGGGCGACTGATGGGGAGCAACCTTGACCCTGAGAGGAAGATTTGAACTAGTAAATGAACCTGGATCTAGAGGGGAGAATATTTCCAAGATATTTACTCAGAATCTAGGGTTTTCCACGTAAGAAATTGGACATGAGACCATTTCTTAATAATAGGAATAACTGTAAACAAGTGAGGGATCAATGATACTCAAAGAAGACTAAGTCTCCAAAGCTGATTAAGAGTGAGAGACACAAAACACACCATGATCTTAAGTGGAAGTGTGAAGTTAGGACGTGGGTTAATGGTTAAAAAGCCTGGTAATTGCTATAGTTAGCTGAAATTCTCCTTACAAATAAGATAAGGTTATTTGTAACAAACACACATCATAACCATCAAATTAAATTATGAATTTTCTGTACTTGACTTCTTTTCATTACTTTTATTCATTATATAGCTAGAGAAGCATGTATACCTTTCTCAGCAATTAGATAAGATTACTCTTGTGTGATGAGCCTACCATATAGCATTTAGTTGCGTTAAAGTGAAGGGCAGTGCCCTGAAGATTTTTCAAAGGGATACAACATAATGTTAGCTTCCTTCCCTCTGATATGCAACTTAGTTATCACTTTCACGAAAGTGAACCCACTAACAGATATGTACTAGCTTGTTGTTGATTAGGTGCACCACTGCTCTGCAGATTGTGAATATGCTTGTTTCATAAACTTGATCACTAAAGATGGTGTGTAAAAATCTTGATGCCACTGGTTTCATGAATTCACTTCTGTTCTATAGTTCCTGAAAAAATGTCAGAAAGTGGATGTAAAGTAACAAATAATTGGTTAAAGTGGTATAGCTTTTGTCTGACATTGTTTGAGTTGAAATGTTCAGGTGTTGAAGGTCCAATCCAGATTCTTTCAGAATCAAATCTCCAACCTGAAGATTTCTTACAGCATTATGTATGTATATATACTACGACGCAAAGTTCAAGTTGGATTAAATTTAAACTAAAGTTAAGTGTTGTTCATATAGACAAACTCCAAGGACAGATATTTGGGTCATTGTCATCCATAAAAATTAAAATGATACAAATGTCGTCAAGATTGACACAGAATAGCACTGGTTAATACTTTGCAAAAATATAAATTTTCCTTCTAACTTGACATTAAGTAACGGGTCTATATAGCATGTTTGGAAACCCTCTCACAATTTGTTTTGTTGGCGGTATACTAAAAGTGGCAATAGAGATTAAAGTACAATGAAAATGTTGAATTGATAGGCTAGAGTAAGAGCAAGTGTTTAGTGGCTGAATTCCTTTGTATTTCTCTTTTTATTTTCTGCATCTAAAACATATGAATATGTAATATAGTGAGTGACTGTTACAACTACCAAAGAGTTACCATTAATTACTTAAAACTCACTTAGTCACTCTATTAAATACTAAGTGATTCCACTAACATCAATAACAATAAAATCATGTAACTCTTCACTAGCAATAATTAATTTCCACGAACTTATGAGCACATTACTCATCTCAATTGATTATAAAATCAAAATCAATTATGTGAGAAATTAATTCTTTGAGTAGTTTTTAAGTGTCATAATTAATTCTCAGTGAAAATTATCTAATCCAAACAAGCTACTAATTGCGTCAAAAAAATAACTTCAGAAACAGTAACAATGGTGACACCCAACAATACCCACTTAAAACCCCCCACAAAGTAGCTAGTTAGAAAGAAAACATAAAACTCGATTGTGGCTGTATGTAACGGCTACAAATTTTGTCTATGTTTCCGCATTTAAAATTTGTGGGGTTTCAGACCATCACGCTCATGTTTTATGTTTTTTTTTTAACTTTCACTTTGTATGTATTTTTAACCATCACAAAATGGGTGTCATTGAGTGCTCGACGATCGTTGCGGTTTACATATCCCGACTGCTATTTGCATTGAACTATTGTGGTGGCTTTTAAGTTTGGACACGAAAACGACACACCTTTTACTTTCCCCATTTTGTTGAAGTATTTCTGCAGAGTATGCTAACATGGAATGAAAGTTAATAGTTTCTTGAGATGTTCCCTCTCTTCAACTAACCTCAAAACAGAAAACTTCAGAAATGTATCTTACTATATAGGTATACCAACCAGGAGATTTTTCACATCCAAAATAAAAAAGTAATAATCAAGGTACTTGATTTGATTTGAACACCAAGATGGGCATGGGCCAAGGATGTCAGGAGATGCTTGCATTTGGCATTATTCCTCCCATACCAATACCTTAAGTCCAATTGCACAAAATTCCAAGAAACAGAACATGCATTAATGCAAGCTAAAAGGGACATAATAAGACCAACTTGATTCTGTTATTTGGTTTCTTCTATTTGGAACTAATAAACTCAATAATCAATTTTCTTTATCACCTTTATGGACAGGCTGTTTTGACATATGTCTCTGTATTTGAATCAGTGAACCATATTAGTCCATGAAGAAGCCCCACTTCTTGGCATTTTTGTTCAAAATATCAGATCAATAGTGATGGATAATGAGATTTATAGAAAATTACTGAAATTGGAAATACTTTGCAAACGTTTCCACTTTCTTGTGTGTGTGAAATGGGTAGTAAAACAACATTCAATTTGTTTTGCTTAGGCTGTATATTATATATAACTTCAGAAAGAGGTTCCCGATTTGTCTTGTTTACAATTAGTGGCGTCTGATACGAGGCCACTAATTGATATGCGTTGATGAACTTTCAAGTATCAAGTAATTTCATGCTGGAAAATGAGTTCGATAATTTTGTGTTTTCCAGATTGCATTTTCTTGTTCCAATGATAGCAGCTCCATTGGGTGGGTGTTCGCTAATTTTGTGTGTAATACTTGGGGGTGGTCGTTATTTTATAATGTCAGGAGGTGCTATGTCCAATTCAGAAATACTCTTTCTTAATTCTTATCAATTTATTAGTTAAATTATTTTGCTTTTGAAAAAAAATGTGAGCATTACATTGATATTAACACTCTTTTCCACACTTTTTACAAAATTTTCTCATTTAATGGTTGAAACTTATGTGAGATATCCACTAAAAATGTGGGTTACACTTCCAATTTAGTACACTACGGAAAAATGTCAGATTTAGCATCAAAATTTATCGTCAGCCCGATACCGGCGCTGAATTTTGCTCATTAGGGTCAGCCAATCCGATTAAAGCCCACACAAAACGTTGATTTTTAATTGTGTTCTACTTGAAGATAGCGTTGTTTTGGCGACACTAATTAAGGACGCCTTGACCCCAATTAGCCTCATTTTTGGTCAAGGGTAAATTCACTGACTAAATTTGTATCCAGCCACAGCCCACAAGTGTCGGTTTCAGGCCGATGCTAAGGTCACCGACCAAATTACCATTGGTTATGACCAACACTCATTTGAAGTCGATATGGCCCCTTTGATCGTCCTATGACTTGGCGTCGGCTGCATGACTTCGCTAAAAATAGTATTTCTAAACTCGACCGGACCCTAACCCTCTCACTTTCAATTCCTCTCAAACCCTAGCGCCTCTGTCGCTGGAATCCCCACTCACCTCTACCTATCCTTGTCCTCGCACGCCCCCTAGCCGTCAGAAAGCCTGAAAGCTAGCCTCGCGTCCCTATGCCTTCATCGCACTTCCTCTCAAACCCTAGCATGCACTAGCGGCTCCATGAATCCCCGCCACCAGCCTTTCCTTGCCCACGCCTGCGGCTCCGGGGAGTCCCCGAGCCCAGATTCACGCCCCATCCCTACGCTGCATCCTCGCCCACCCCCATCTTCACCGCGTCGCCATTGCACCTGTTGGTTCTTCCTAAGATTTAAGTGATCCATACTGATAGCCTGGCTTTTTGGGACTGTTATGGCATGTAAAATGTGAAACTGGTAAACAAGGTGTGGATGAACTGATGTGCCTAGTAAAAAATAAATAAATAACTCAACACAAGAAAACCACTGATTTCTGACGGCGAGAAAGTAGTTGGAACCTTTGGTAATGTAAATTCGAGGACGACTCAAAGACTGACGGTATTCGGCTCGTCAGAAATTGCGACAGTTTATGTCTTCAGTAAATTTCTGATGGTTTTAACCGTCGTTATTATTCTAACGATTTAAGCTGGCGGTAACTTACCGGCAATCTAAGGCCAGCTGTAATTTCGATAGATTGAACAAAAAAATCTCGATATAAGGAAGAAAATGCAACCTCGGTGGAAAAACTTCAACTCTTAATCTTTTATGCCCTTAGTGACAGTGTTACAATTTCCATTTGCCTAAGTCCGGTATTCCTATCTTTGTTCCCATCAAACTAAATGTGAACATAGGCCGTAATATGTAACTTAGATAAATCGGGATCATAACATTATGATAAAGGACAAAGTAAATTAAAATATTGAAATTCTTCCCACCGAAGGAGCATATCATTCCTATCAAGAGGAATCGCTTTCATTCAAATAATAATTAGCATACAACTTTGAATATAATTTTTAATTATACAATTCAATACAAGTCATAGATGTATCATAATTTTTTGTTGAATGAAAGTGACTTTTTTTGGGATGATATGTTAGTTTACTAAAGTGCTTTAGATGCGTCAAAAATACTTCCCATAATGATCTCAAATACTTGTGCTGGGAACAAACCTTGACAACCGACTATACCAAAAAAGCCTCATGCTACACTTGTCTTTCATTCATCATGAAATGCATCATATCCAAAATCCATGAGTGAAGCATTTCATGATGAATGAAAACCAAGTGGAACATGAGATATTTTTTGTGTATTTGTTATCAAAGTTTGTGTTCCCGAAAGATGCAGTGGAGACCATTTTTAGGAGTATTTTTCTTATTGCTATACATTTTGATCACTTCGGTAAACTAACATATCATCACAAACAAAAAAAAAAGTCACTTTTGTTCAAAAAATAACATACATCTAGAAATATAATTTCTAACTTTATAAGTCATATATTGTTAATATTCTTAACTTAATTAATTATATACAATTGTAACCGTAGGTGCTCACTAATATTAATTTTATACTTTATAATCATACATGCTTAACATAGATAAACATACTCTATATAATAAACATTTATTACTAAATCAATGAAGTGCAAGACATTATAAAGAAGCGCGTCAAAACTGCACATACTAATACTACAAAACAAAAGGAATAAAAATTAGAAATGTAAATAAAAATAAAAAATAAAAGTCAATATAAAATAATAGAAAACATATAGAAAGGAGAAGAGGTGTGGTGAAAATGATGTGCGGATGTGATATATATAGGTTATGATCGATAGCCCAAGCCGTCGGTAAGTTAAAAAATATGTTGGTCTATTTATAAATAATTTTGTTTTAATGTATTTTAGTTTGTTAGCCAATAATAATTACAATTTTTCATACCTTTATGATCTTTCCTTTACATTTTCTTTACATTTCAACATTTACTTTTACATTATTTCATTTAAAGTTCCAGCCTTTATCCATTAACTTTAATTTCATTCCGTCATTACTTTAGTAGTTACGAAGCCACCTTTGATATAATTCTCAATAGCAATAAAGAGTTGAACATGAAAGTAATCTTTTGATTGAGGAATCTACTAGGTCAGTTATTTGGTAGTTAAACTGAGGATCTAGATGTGAATGTGGTCGGGTCGACATTTTTGAACTTATACATTAACTTGAATTTAGTTGTAAACCCACCCATGCTGGACTTTTTTTAATTTTATTAAGTATCTTACAGCTGACAGCTATAGCTATGAGACAATCCGGGGTTAAGTAAGTAGATCCACTTGTGTATGTAGTACCACTGACCACTCTCCCCTTTTCTCTCGAATGCAAGTATATTCATTTTTTATATATAGAGAAGATTTCTACCATCAGCATATATTTATACCAACAGAGCATCGTTAGGGTCTTTGAAAATCTAGCACTAAATGGTGTTTTTGGATGATAAAATACTATAGTTTAATTTGGAAAGTGGATCCAAAAGAGGTGTTTAAGTCTTCCTATGTAAAAAAAAAAAGAGGTTTTTAAAATTTGCAAGCAAAATCCAAACGTAAATTGAAGTTATATGATTTATAAGCAACCAAGAATGATGCGGCTTTGGATACGCTTGTGGGGAAGATCGGGAATTCATAATATATGTTTTTTTTTTTTTTTGTCATCATATGTATTTTTATATGATACCATAAGTTTCATTCTTTTCCCTGGGCCTACCTGCAAATCAAATTAAAGTTCTTATTAATACATAGAACTAATTAATTAATATAATTGGTAAAAGTATATGTATATATTACTGTACATACAAAGAAATAAGAAACCCAACGGGTGCCGATCGCAGTGGTAAAAAGTGGCTGTTTGAACTCCTATATCGAGTGTTTTGAATCTCAGGAGACCCACATTTGACATTCACCACACCCGAGTCGGAATTGCAAGAGTAATTTAATACACTGAAAAAAGAAATAAGAAATTTTATATTTTTCGTCATTATGTTTACTTTGACTGCATATATATACTTTGTACGTCTATCTAATATTTTCAAATTATTAATTCGCACATGGGCCTTTTGAATGTTTGTCCATATAGTTACTGAGAAACTGGAGGAATTGATCATAGGATACCAAAATCATGATAAAGAAATAAATAAAATATCGATTGGAAGTGAAGCTCCAAATGCAACAAGCCAGAAGCAGTTGAGTTGTCTAAGTATTTTTATAACATTGCAAATGACGATCCCCCTAATTATTATATTATTATATATTTTTTCCATTCATGTAACTAAGGGAGTTGACGTAGTAGTTTACTACTTTGTTCAATAAGTAAGTGGTTGAAAATTTGATTTTCAAGTTCTCAATCAACCTCTATCACTTAGTGTGCTGATCGTGGGTCGATAGACTGCTCTCACGGCTACCGGTTATTAGTATACTTGGCCAAGAAAAAAAATAATTTAACTATAATGTATGTAAATATGAAAAGATGTAAAGTA
This sequence comes from Acmispon strigosus, assembly GCA_030819835.1. NCBI lineage: Eukaryota > Viridiplantae > Streptophyta > Magnoliopsida > Fabales > Fabaceae > Acmispon > Acmispon strigosus. The sequence continues at coordinate 56,505,858 of JAUAMA010000003.1, read as the reverse complement.
ACGCTTGTGAGCCGATCCTGCACATTCATGTCCTGAATACAATATTGTCAAATTGATTGGTCCCCACAATTTCTAAATTCTTTATTCTCTAATTCCATATCTAAGTATTTTTTTATTGGTTTGATTGCTCGTTTTAACCTAATTCTCTTCCTTACGAATTCCACTAGCTACCCATGATGCTATCTTATTAATCACCTTGTAATAAACTTTTACTTTCAAAGTCAAGTTGCAAGTGTGAAGGTTTAATTTTCTTTATCAACACAAATAAAGTATATGTACTTCAGCTTCAAATTAATTTATTATACAGCAATCACTATTAAGTATGTAGATTAACTAGTGTGGCTTGGAGTAGTTCTAACTGAATATTTAGGGTTAGAGTCTCTGCAAATACAACTGCATTAAATACTTAATAGAAAGAGTTGCTCATAGTAATTTATCAAGTTCAAACATGATTATCTTCATAGAGTTAAACTAATGGAGTCTTAATTGGAGTGCCCCATCTTTTTCATTCTTTTAAATTCGTGTTACCAAATGAGGTTATAACTTAGAATTCAAGTCATTAACGCCCATTGGCTGTTGTCATGCCAAACTAAGAGCTCCACTTTAATGATCTTGCTCTTCTTCCTGTACAAGTGGATTAAAAATGGGGTATAAATTAAAAATAGGATGGTACTCGTATTTATTGCACAATTAAAAACTTAGTTTTTTGTTTATAGGACGGTAAGGGCTCACCCTCTCCACATCTAATCCATGTTGCAACTTGCAATGAATAAGTCAACCAGGTAGTCTATGCATATATGGACCAAGTTGATCAAGATATGCGTGCACACTAATCTCTTAATACCCATTTGAAGAAGAAATTTAACATCTTTTAACTGAATATAATGTTTCAAAACTCAATAGGTCTTGAAAAGAAGAGATTCTGACAAAAAAAAAATACTAGGTTGTTTGGTTTGAGAAAATATTTCCCTTTCTCGTTTTTTATTTTTTGAAAATAGTTTTTCATTTTCAAATTTTTAAAATTTAGAAAATATATTTATTTTGACTTTCTGTTTTCATTTTCACTTCGCTTCTACCGCCACTGTCAGTGCAACTGCCACCACCACCGTAACAACAACCACAACCACCGGCGTCAGCGTCCTTGCTGCTACCATCATTGTCGCCCCCACTACCCCCATCGCCACTATGACTGCTGCCACCACCACCACCGTGACTACCACCACCTCGCCGCAACCACAATCGTCGTCGCCGCCACCACAACCAGCGTCCATTGCAACCAACCTCCACCACCACCGATTTTCATCTCACTCCTTTCAATCACTTTCATTTCAACCGAAAATGAAAATGATTTTTTTTTTCCTATTTTGATCAAATTTTAGAAAATATTTTTAAAGAAAACATTTCCTAAATACCATCCAAACATTTTTTCAGCTTTATTTTCTGTTATATTTGAAAATAAAAACAGAAAATGGGCAAACGAAACAAAATCTAACTGTAATTTTTATTTCCCGTTGGAGAGCCTATCAGAATCAATTTTCACTACGCTAAATCATTTTGATAACAATATAGATGTTTGAAGTCATCTCGGAAAATTGATTCCAGTCTTTGAATCAATTCTGCTATAAGCTAGAGCGAGTAGCTTCTCCGTTAAGCATAATCAGTTACGAGGTTTACAACTGGATTTCATAACACTATCTTATAAAAATCGCATTTTTCATGAATGTATCTAAATATAAATCACTTTACTTTCAACTCACTTTTACCATAATTAATTTTATCAAAATTTGTGCCCTCTTTGTACGTAATACTAGTCCTCATATTAACCTTAGGTAGCGTTTGATAGATAGGTGACAAGAGAACAGGATATACGACTTTCATTATGTGTTTGTCATGTTTTTTAGATGGAATGAAACAGAACATAACGCTCTTGGAATGAGACACTTTAATTCTGTGGAAAATGGTGGAACAGAAGGGAAGAGAATGGAACAACCTCTTAAAAATTTTACACGGCAATAAACACCCGTAATTTAAATTTGAAATCTTTTGTGTCCATATAGTTCAAAATCACTTTATAAAGAAAAAACACTTATTATATTTATTGACAGATATAAATGAATTTCAGGTTTTCAAAAAATCACTTAAAATAAATTAATTATTTTTTCAAAGGTAAAATTATTTTTTTAAGCAATGACAAACAAGCCAATTATTTTTCCCTTGAAATACATTAGAAACAATTGATTATATCAAAAGAAACTGCAAGAGTACGTTTGTTTCATCTTAGTTTTAGAAAAAATAATTTTTAATTAAATTTTTTTAAGATGTTTGTTTTAGTTTTTTAAAAAACCATTATTTAAAAAATGTGAAAACAGATTATTTGGATTATTAAGAAAATCTATTATGATAGATAAGAGAGAAGATATAAGAAAAGAAATATTAATTAGTGTAGCCAAACACAATCAGCTTATGCATTTCTCAGAATATCCAAAGATTAATCTCTTTTTTCAGAGCTAAAAATTATTATTTTTTAATTTGAAACAAACGCACTTTAAATTGCTTAAAGAAATCATCAGATTTCTACTTTTTTTCAAAAACATACACAAACAACTTAAAAAATATATAAGTGATTTTTTTTAAAACAAGTGATTATATCCCGGAATAAGCAGTGACAAACCGCATCTATATATAATATTCAATTGTTTATACTCAATCAAGTATTAAACATGTTGGGTTATATATGTAAATAAAATTATGGTTCTATTCTAATCATGACTTGAAATTACCAAACACAAAAAATAAAATATTATTATCCTATTCCATCCTGTTCCGTCTCGTTTTGATCTATTCTGTCACATTGTGTTCTGGCACGAAATGTTAGCTTAGGGCTCGTTTGGTACGCTGTATTAGACATGATAGTATAAGTTTATACAATACATTATGAGTTTATCTATTGTTAGGTGCTAACATTATATTATATAGACTTATCCATCGATCCACTCTTATACATTAAAATGATGGATTATTTAATTCAACATATAGATGATGGATAAGGCTTGATAAGATGGTGACGTATAAGCTACCTGAAATTATTTTATTCACTGCCACAACCACCACCACCCTCCACCACACCACCAACGTCGCTGCCGTCATTGTCATTGTCATTGTCATTGCCATCACCACTGCCACCATTGCCACCGCTCCTGCCGCCACCACCACCACCACAAACTCCACCATCATAACCACCACTACCCTTGGTCGTCACCGCCACCACTGCCCTACAACACTACCGCCACTACCACAACCAACTCCACCATCACCGTCAGCACCTCTACCATCACCACCGCTCTACCTCCACCACCCACCACCACCACCATTGTCATTGCTGCCACAACTGCCACCCTTCGCTCCACAACCCTTGTTGTCACCATCAACGTCCTTCTCCGATGCCACCGCTGTTGTCACCATCAACGTCCTTCTCCGATGCCACCGCCATTTCCACCACCACTGCCCTACAACACTACCACCACCATCACTACCATCACTGCCACTACCGCGACTACAACCAAGTCCACCACCCCTCTCACAATCAAAAAAAGACGTTTTAAAGTAATTTTAAAATCTTAACTGTTAAAATATATATATATTATTTAAAACCTGCGGGGTTACCCTAAAACATACAAACCACCCGAAAAATTGATGAAAAATCGCCGCGGTTTGTAAGCAACCTGCAGCGGTTGGTAAAAGCGCCGCATAAACTGCCTTAAAGTATTAACTTGCGGCGGTTTCAGTAGACCCGCCGCAAAACACGCATTTTCCTATAGTGTTAGGTGCCAATAAGTGTATGACCAAACGCCATATAATTTTAATTTTTTACAAGATCTTATGTTATCAAATCTAATACTATCAGACCTTATACTATACAATATACTAAATTGAGTTAGTTCTAATAGTTAGTTGGGGTGGAAATTAAAAAGGCCAATTTTGTTACTTGTAATGGCAAAATTTTGTTCCCACATGACACACGTAAGGGTGTTAGAAATAGACACAAAGAGTTATGACGAGGAATCAAAATGTATAAATTTTCAAAGCTAAAGTAATCTTTAATCACGAGGACTGCTATAGCAATACATTGGGCTACTATATTATATATGCAACTAGCAGATTATTGGCTTCTATATATAGCTATTGTTTATATAAACTAGGTAAGAGTATAAATAAGAGGATTTGTGCAACTGCAATGTGCGTGTAACACTAGTTCCATAGACTTCTAAGATGATTTTCTTTTTTCTTGCCAGAAAAGTTGAATGTGTAATAAATATTGGTTATAGTGTAACTATAAATGAGATATCTATTTCAATTTGAACTTTTGATGAATTAAGAAATTTATCCAACAAAAGAAAGAGATTATTAAATGATTGTGTTGGCTTTGTGATCATGTAATTATTATCTCATTAATTATGGGAAGTAAGGTGAGGTGTCTTTGTCAATACGTAATCCTCAAAGCTATCTTAGTCCTTGTTTAGTTGGGAATATTCCTTTTACGTTCATCTCGGATTTTTAATTTCAATATTCGTGAAAACTAATTCCTTTAAATAGAGAGTGAAATAAGTTAATTAAGCCTCCTCCATAATTGCATTAAATCCTTATTCTCTTTTAATTAACAAGTCCATTGGCTTAATTACAATACCTTGGGGTCCTTTTAGTTATAATATATATATACATTATTGACAACAAGACAGTATACATTGTTCACAACAAGACATGCATGGTAAAAAATAGTTGGGTTTTTAAGGATTTCGCCGAGGGTTTGATCAGCATATGGTGTGTACGAAAAATAATTTATTTAGAAAGATCTAATAGTCATTGAGTCTCGACGAGACTAACTTCATGACTATTAGACGTGGAGATATCTTAAATAAGAAAAAAAAAATAGTTAAAGATTAATCAACTTTAGGGCTTTTCAAATGAAATAACAGTTTTATCTTACTAAACTTTGACGATCACATCAAAAGATACTGCTAAGAGCAACATACAAGGCAGGGCCAGCCAAGCAAATTCATCATCGTGGGGATGACCAAACAAAAACTATCATATATTCTAAGACAGACAATGATTCGCCTCAATCTAACATAATGTACGCGTATATAGGAATGTATATACGTCAACTAACATGATAAAATTATCAATATTCATGGAGTATATCGTTTCAAAAAATATATTCAAGGAGTATATATTTTTCACTACAATTATGCCATGTGGCTTGTAAAAAAAAAATTGTTTAAGAAATTTTGAATCAAAAATGAAAAAAAATGTATAGAATGGAAAAATGAAAATAATTTGTAGTTTTATGAAGATGAACAGACTTACATCTTAATCTATCGGATGAATTTTGTTCATTCTCTATTTTAAAATAGGATTAACTAGGTAATGTTTCCGGTAGTTTGAGAGAATTTTGGTATATATCCCGTCAGAGTAAACACATTCCTTCGATTAGGAAAATAGCTGAGATTGGTCCTCATCGGAGTGGTGGCTCCGGCGAACTTGCTAAGGTGTACGACGACAATGACTGGACATGCTTAGGTGTAATTTTTAATAAATATTTATATAACACCTGTGTAATTAATAATTAAGATTTAAAAATAAATTATTAATTAAAAACAAAAATTAAAAAAACCTTTTTTAAATCATTAACAAACTAATTAAATTCTAACTACATCCCATAAATCCTAATCAAACTAATTTAAAGCTAATTAAACATTGTACCTTCATCGAATTCCCAGAAATACATTTATTCATTTTCATAAAGTTTGTTCATACATTTCTAAAAATACACATCTTCATAAAATTTCTTCACACTCTTTCATCATTTTCACTTGTTGGCATGCCTAGAAAAAAAACCCAACGTAACTCCCACCTCTTTCTTCACGTTCTTCATCAAAATCGACCTCTTTCATCATGTTCTAGAAAAAACCCCAACCTTCATCAACTCTCATTGCAACCCAGAAAAAGCCCCACCACAACTCCCACCGCAACCCTCACCCCCACCTCAACCCCCACCCAACCCATAAACTCCCTCCCTCCCTCCCATCCAGCCCCAACACCAATTGTCACACAACCATACAGAGCACCACCCCTAAATTTACCTCCATCGATTAGACAATGAAGCATAAAAGGAGATAAAGAGAATGAAACCTAGGAACCAAAAGGATAATGAAACCAAGAAACCCATGAGAATGAATAAGCGATGCCATCCTGGTTTCCTCAAATGCAAAATTCCATGAAAGTCGGAGTCTTCGAAGGGAACCTCCGTCATCAATGCCTCCTCCCCACCTTTGTCATCCATGTCGTATATGGCCTCCAATCTAGGCTGAGAAGCTCCAAGCTTTCACTTTTTTCTCATCTTTGAGATTCAATGTTGAGTAATAGCCAGGTCTGAAGAAAAATGCATAATCTTTCTTTGATTTGCGATCTAAGGTGCTGGGCTATAAACACTTAGATAGTAGCCTAAGAGGGGGTCAATTAGGTTTGCAGCAATATAATCAAATTAAAAATACAAACTCAAAAATTAAACGTAGCAGAAGCGTAAACCGAGAACTAGAATGAAATCAAGTATAACAACAACTTGAAATGATAAAAAGTAAAGAGATAAGGGTAGAAGAAAATTCACACCGTGATGTATCCTAGTTCACCTTCAACCACCGAAGGCTACGTCCTGTCCCCCTTTCTGATTCAGGGATTTTTCCACTATGTAATTGATGTCTAGTACAAGCCTCACACCAAGAATCTCAAGAACACCCTCAAGAAAGCACACCACTTACTTGTTTACATAGCACACACCAAACCCTAAGGTGGATTTTGAATCACCCCGATTCAAAGAACTTTTTCCACAATCATCAAACCCTGGGAATAACATTTTTTATCTTCTTATCTCTCTCTGCATTCCAGTCACATCACATATCATATCACTCATTTCTCTTTTTTCTTTTCATATTATAAAGAGGTGGAGTGTGAAATAGATGTGTAACAAACTTTATTCGGGTGAAAGAGGAGAAATGAGATTGGGGTCTGGATGAAACAAAATTTGGTTGGTGAAAGGGATTTTTTTGGGTCTAGCTTTATTTAGAAATTTGTTGAACAAGTAATTTTTTGAGTGGGTTTCTAATTGATGTTTTGAGGTTTTGAGTGGGTACGGTGGGTTGACGATTTTGAGTAATCTTGCAAATTGCTATTAGGATGAAGGTGTGGTGTTCTTGGTGATGAAGGTTTGAGGATGAAAATGAAGAAGAGTGATGAAGATGAAGAATAGAGATTAGGAGTAGGAATTAATAATTTTTTATTAACAATGTAAGATTAAAAAAAAAAAAAATTTATTTTTTCATTAAGAAATTTAGATTAAGTCCCTCAATATAAACAAAATTTAATTTTGGCCCATCATTTAAACACGTGGTCGTGCCACACAGGCACGGTGGTGACAAATTAGCATGTCCGCTAGAGCCACCATTCCAACGATGACCAATCCCAGCAATTTCTAATCGAAGGGATATGTTTCGAAAGTTACTTCGACGAGGGACGTATACTTAAGATCGATTAAACTTTAAGGACCATTTATTTAATTAGCCCTTTAAAATACATATGTTAACGTCTACAAATATTCAATTAATATTGTATTAACCATGCTTGTATTTCAATAAAGAGACCTCCTATATGATACAGAGATTGGGAGGAAATTATGATAACTAGTGGGATAGGATATGACTGTAAATCATATATATAAACCTCGAGGTGTGATGCAGTGATAAACTGAAAAAGAAAATTTATATACCACATGAGAGCTTTCATATCAAAAACTTGTTCGATAAATAGTTATTAATTATTTTTTTGAAAATTTATCAAACTAAACTCATAATTAAAACTAATAAACAAACATAAAAAAAATGGCGAAACCAAATATTTTCTACTTCCGTAGCTATTAGCTCGACCTGTGACTTATCTGAAGAAGTTGTACCTGTAAGGGCCACTGTAGGCAAATGCTAAAGTATTCATCAGTAGCACTTTTTTTTGGAGATGGAATTGGACGGTGCATCATCAAGGCTCCAATTTTTTGGGTCCCACACCATGAACCTGACAGAGACGCAGAGGTATCACGGACGGTCCTATCACTTTGCATTGGGAAAAGAGCACCCTCCCCCACAGGCCCCACTCACTGGACCCCACACACCCTCTCACTGTCCCTGTTGTCTATTACTATGTGATGACTCTGATCTGACCCTGATTTTTAATCCCTCTCATGCTCATGCATGCTAAAAAGGGCTGCATCTTCATCACTGTAATTATGGCTTAATCATTCTACATCTCATAAAGGCTCTAGTAAAAGGTAAACCACTTTTCTGTTACCCCTCGTTCAGAACAACCACACTATCACTTTTTTTAACCTTGATCAACTCCATGAACAACACAAGCAGTCAAGCACAACAAGCCCTACAACATCTATAACTCTACCTGTAGTAGTAGTATAGTGTTACTTTTACTATTTAGCTCTCGAGATATTCATCAGATCATATTTTTATTCACTT